>QLOH01000092.1:1358584-2037876 GCA_026901365.1 Sesbania bispinosa
TTTATTCATGCCTTCAAAAGACATTTCGAATTCAAATAGGAACTCTATCAAATATCTGTATTAGACATGCCTTAAATTTCGAATCCAGAATATGAAACTCTCCAACTTTCACTAAGATATAATGTATCTCGATTCCTAATAGACCTTTCGAATCTTCGTTGTATACTTCGAATTCGAAGATACTAATCTAAGATAACTTAGCAAAATTTGTGAATTTCACCCTAACAGATGCCCCCTTAAAGTATTAGTTTCGAGGAACATTTTCTAACTTCAGCATAAACTAATATTTTAATAAAAACAAAGAAGCATTATAAGATATCACTTCTTTCGATCAACTGCTCACCTTTATCTTTAGTAGTTTGGCTTGGCAACAACAGTTTTTTATTATTATTATTGGCTCATTACTGCACGCCACTTTTTTAAAATTGCAGTTACTACTTTTATATAACTGACTGCACCCACTTACTCCAAGCTATATATATGGAGATGAGCAGTTACCAACTTGAGTGACTTCTCATTTTTCTTCTTCACAAACTGTCAGCTCTCTCTCTACACGTCGCATTTTCTGTTTGCTGCGTCTTCTCCGTTTCCTTTCATCAAGAAATTCTGCGAACCAGAGCTCCACCATTATAAGGTAATGCTTTACAGACTTCATCTTTTTTTACTCACTCTCATTCTTGATCATCATTCTTCCTCCTTTCCGCTGCAAAGCCTTCTGACAATATGAAAAAATCCGTTCTTTGAGCAACTGAAATTTTCTTGTGACACCCCAGGAAATCAAGCTGAAAGTCTTGAAATTTGGGAAGAGTTTTTGACTTAGGGTGTCCTTTTCTTTTGTTTTAGATCAAAGACATGAAAGTATATTCTTATCAGCCAAATTTAGTGGCTAGACAATTTGGTCTTTCTTAGCTTTGCCCTACTCCTATTAACATATCAGCCAGGAGCATAGGATATTCATCTTTAGGGGTTGCTTTATTTAAATCTCTAAATTCTATGCAAACCCTTAAAGAACCATTTTTCTTAATAACTGGTACTATATTAGAAATCCAGTCAACATACCTGGCAGTTCAAATGAACTTAGTTTTTAATAACCTCTCGATTTCACTTTTGTTTTTCAATATGATTTCAAGTGCAAATCTTCGAGGTGCTTGCTTCACAGGTTTCTTATCAGGAAACGTAGGTAATTTATGTTCCACACGCTCTTTACTTAGACCAGGCATTTCATGATAATCTCATGCAAAACAGTCTTTATACTCTTTAAGTAATTCAACCAACCTACACTTAAATTCTTCTGATAAATTCTTACTCACAAACGTTAGTCTTGGGTTTTCGACATCTCCCAAATTCACTTCTTTAAGAGGATCTTAAGCCTCCATCTTTTCAATTCCATGAGACAATGCTTTTTCAAACCCATGAGGGGTATCATCATATATGCAATCAAGTTTTCCAAATGATATCTCCTCTTCTTCGAATTTCATGTCTAAATCTTCCTTTGTATTTTCATGCTCAACATCCTGCACGGCTATTGAAGTCGTTTCAAAATTCTTTTCGATTTTTTTATTAAGACTAACTTCGATCTCGAAGACCGTTTCATAATCTGCGGCCTCTAAGGCCGCTTCAAACCTTCTCTCAGCAGTATATGCTGAGGTTCGAGCTATGAAGCTCGAAATCACTCGTCATCTGAAATCCATCCAAAAGTAGATGTGGTCCCTGATGAACCAGTTGCACTTTGAATTATCAAACCATACTCAACATTGAAAAATGCGTTGTGTGGAATTTTACCAGGAGTAAAACCATGTTTTTCAATTGTACAAGGTGTCTGATTCATTATCCATTGCTCACAATTCCTTGTATTAACTGTATCTTCCTCCACCTAGTAGTAGGTTTGATCAGCCTTGACATATTCTGGAATGCATTCATCATTCCACAAACACAATTTTTGATGGACAGTTGAAGGGATTGCCCCCACTCCATGAATCCATTCTCTCCCCAAGAGCACATTGTAATTTTCTTTCAAAGGAACTACTACGAACATAGTGGGTCTTTTGACTGGTCCCACAGTCACGTCAAAACAAAACAATCTTTCCGATTTTGACGTCTTTCCACTGAAGTCTATAATTATCATGTTGTGTGGCATCAAATCACATTTCTTTTTAATGAACTTTTTCAAAAGAGAACTTGGCAATAAATTAATTTCCGCTCCACCATCAACCAACACTTTACTTACAGTAATTCCTTCAATTTGAGCCTGAATAAATAAAGGCTTAATGTGAGACACCATCCCAATAGAAGGCCTATCAAATACTGTTGAATCTTGTTTAACAGCTTGTGTTGACAAACAAGTGTAATAAGTTTGTGACTCTGATGATTCATCTTCTATGAAATCATCTTCAAAACCTTCTTCGTATTCTTTTTTGAATTCTGCAGGCAGAATCGAAACTACTCCATATAAGTCTTTTAACCTATCTGGGAATCCGGTCTCGAAGTCATCTGTAAGTAAATCTTCCTCAACCAAAACCTTGTCTTTTAGTACAACACTTAACTTATCCTTTTGTAGGATTTGGGAGTATGTGGGTTGACTAGAAGTACCTTGCACTTGAATTAACTGTGCATTTTTAGCATTCAAATTCTTTGAGAAATTTGAAGAACTGCTCCCTTGTTCCAATGCTGCCTTTCTATAACACTGATTCCTCCTCCACTAAGTCTTTGTCATAAAAGGCTTTCCATTGAAAGAATTATTATACTTCCTAAGTACTTGTGGATTCTGACGATACTCTTGACTATCTGCCACTCGAATCCATTTGTTAGGAGGAACATTCGAAGGAGGTGTAACACCCACATTTTTGCTTGTATGATTTCCTATTGTGTGGCATGGTAAATTTTGAGTGATTAAATATTTTTAATCATCAAAGTTGGTTTAAATAAGGTTAGGAATGAATTTCCTATTTTTCTAGAATTTTTGGGAATTTTTGTGCGAAATTACCTTTTTACCCCTACACTTTTTTCGAAAATGACCAAAATACCCTTGATTCAAATCTGAAAATTTCTCCAACATTTCAACAAAACCCCTCATTTAGGACACCCCAAAATCGTGTGCATGTGGGAGAAGACACATAACTTGTTTTACACACTTCCTAAGTCAAAAAAGTAAGAAAAGACATTATTTCATCATGCACCACCTTACACTTGGCCATTTCTTCCTTACCACATGCAAAGGCAATTTTTCTCTCTTCACTTCTTCTCCAAAACAGTCGTGAACTCCTCCTCCCTCACACTCTCCATTTCTTTCATTTCATTTCTTGTTAAAGGTTCCATTTTTTAGCCTTTAACTAAAAAATTTTAGCCTTCATCCTTTGAAAAAGTTTGCTTGGGAGATCAAGAGGAACACAAAGAGGAGAAGATCAATTGATTTGGATGGGGTTTACAAAGTTCATTCTCCATTGACAAGAGCTTAGTTTCATTAGGTAAGGGGGGAAGAACCTTGAACTCTAGTAGGATTGGTGGCTAGAGTAAAGGGTGACCCTTGACCCTTTTTCCCTCTTCCTTTTTCTAACCATGAAATGAATGTTGGAACCTATTCCTTTAGAGAAATGGTTCGGCCAAGCACATTTAAATGTGTTTGCATGTCTTTAAAATTTGATTGATGGTTGAAATATGTTGGTTTGATGATTATAAGTGCATGCAAAATTTTTACTTGAATGTTGGAACCTATTTCTTTAAAGAAATGGTTCGGCCAAGTCTACTTGGATGTGTATGCATGTTTCTAAAATTTGTTTGATGGTTGAAATGTGTTGATATGATGATTTTAGGTACATGCAAGTTGTTATTTGAAGTTAGAAAATTTGTTTGCTTGATTGAATCATGAAAATGAAGCTTTTTGACTATGTTTAAAAGTATGAACTTTTCTATGAAAAAAATGCATGTTTGGATGAATTAACTTGAAAATATTGATTTGTAGTAAATGTAGAACATCATACTTGAGTTTTATAATTTTTGAGAATTTATTGAATTTTTGTTGAAATTGATGGTGTTCTTGAATGTTCTTGGTGTTCTTGAATGTTCTTGATGTTCTTGCTCACGTTCATGTACAGATTCATGAGATGAATATGTTTGATCTTGAAATGTTGATGGAAGTGGTGTTGATGTGTTTATGGGTCTTAATAGCCCAATAGGCTAAAGATAAAACTTAAAGTAACAAGGTAAGGGTAAAAAGATGATGACTTTAAGTTAAAAGGCTAAAGTGAAATTCGGGTAAAATAATTAACCCATATAAAAGTCACCATAAAACTCACCTTACTTGGTAGTAACTTAGTAGAATGGACCCTTATAAGTTACCTAACCATTGGGCCTATAGTTTGGGCCTAATACCTTAAAAAAAAACTCATAAAACACACCATATGGCCAAACAAAAATAATTAATGGACATTGGGTTTGGGTTAGTGTCGGGCTTCAACTTTAATCCTACCCATAAAGATCAAGACTCAAATTTAAATTAGTGAGCCCACTAAGCCAATTCACTTAAGTTGATCAATCAAGGAAGAACTAATTAAGATTAACTTTACTTAACCCTAATGAGGATTAACCCTAATCTTAATCATTAATCATTAATGAGGTGTTAATAATATGATTAAGACTTAATGATGATTAAGGACTAAATAATTATGATTAACCTTAATTAAATTTAATTAAAAGTATAATCCATGATTAGAAAAGAGATTAAGGGTTAATTAGGATCTTAAGTAAATACTAAGACTTAATTAGGAGAGATTAACATTAATTATAGCCTAATTAAGGAAGATTAACTGTAATTAAGGATTAAACCTAACCCTAATTGGTTAATTAAGGGTTGTTAAACATATTAAACTTTCATAAAGGAAAGATAGACTCAATTAAGATAAGGTAATACCTAAGGGAAATACTTTTAGACTTAACCCTAATCATACACATATGATGAACTAAGATGTGTAGAACTATTCATAAGACACAACCATAAGCCTTAGTAAGCTATGGGACTTAAGTGAAAGAAATCATTAGTCTTAAAGATGAATGAATACAACCTACCCTAAAAGCTTATAACAAACACACTCTTCTTGCATAAGACTTGAGAAGCCTAGAGAGAGAGTGTGGATTGACCCAAGATGGGGTTTGGTTTTCCTTGCGAAGGAGAGACATTGGATCTGTGTCGTGCCGCGGGGAGTGGTTACGTGGGAGGATTCAATGGGCTTTGCCGGTAAGGAATGTGTATGCTGAGAAAGCATTGGATGTGTGGCATGCATCATGAGCATTGGTGATGTCTAAGGTTGTGTACCTTATGACTAAATGTGGAAGTGACACTTTGGTACAGTGTGAAGCTAGTTGGGACTGATGCACTGGGTCTTGCAAAGGACTTCAGTGGGTCTTGAAAAGGATGCCAGCCCTGAGGATGGTCGAGTTCCGGACTGAATATCAGGGGACATAGGCTAGCTACCTACTGTCGAGTTCAGGGGATTAAGCTTGACTATGCCTGTCGCTCTCAAGGTTTCAGGATCAGTAGAGATTGTCTGGAAGGATCACAAAAGAAAAATCGGCCAAAATATATGAGCAAAGCTCTTTGTACCGAGACTAGTATAGACTTTAACTCCTGATTACTTCCATATGGTTCCGCAGTTACTGTGTGCACTGTGGTGGTGATTTCCCGGGCCCTCATGCATCAGATATAGTATTATGATTGCAAAGTATGCAATAGGCTGTGTGCATCATGATGACGACGTGTGTATGTGCTTGTTTGGTTGAATTGTGTGAATTTCCCTTGTATGTGCTCTAGACATTATATCCTATATCATGTGAGTTCATGCGATGTTTTCTCACTCCCCTTTTGTTTGTTGTTTGGTTGTGCTTTTCTTTTATGTCATCAGCTGGTATTGGAGATCCGCAATATGTCTTCTATGAGAGTGCAGCTCCGGTTGATGCCGAGGGGAACGTGGAGGGTAACTGACATACCCAGGAGGTGTGTCTTTACCGGGGAGGTCCGCGTCACCATCACTCACCCCGACCTTTCGTTGTTACCAGAGATTGATTTCACCGTTCCGATGATGTTAGAGTTCCAGACGCCACACAACTTAGTGCGCTACACTACTTTTCGCCGACCCCGTCCTCGCCAGGCATCTTCAGTGGCATCTCTATCGTCACGCGTGTCAGATCTTGTTGGTTTGGATTCCCCGCGATACTCACCTGCTTCGGAGGCACCCGGCCCTCATTCCATGAGTTCTGATGCGCAAGACCGCCCTCTCTCAGATGCGATAGGTATGATCATCATTGATGACTCGTCGGACGAGGAGGACCCCGAGGAGGATCCCTCTCTACTGAGTGACGAAGAGTAGAGTAGTTGTGTTAGAGTCTAGTTGTGATCAGCTCTGAGTTTTTGTGACCTCTCTTTTGTATCTTGTTTTGAGGTTACTTTGATTATTTATTTCACTACTAGAACTCATGTTTTTACTTATGGTCTGTAAGCTCTAAGCATACAATGATTTCGATTTGTACTTAATGCACTATTTTATTCCTACGTATGATGTTATGATGAATGAATGTATGTGTCTACAACGTAGTAACGCTTTGACGTTTCTCAAAATTAAATTAACAAGTAAGGAAAGAATATTTCATAATACCTAAAATGGAACTAGAGATGCTGTAGGTCAATATGACAACGCCACTGGTTACCAATCTATCTTAAAAAAAAATCTGCATTTTACCGACTTGTATTATATTTCCTTTTGTCATGTGCAACACATGTGACGTTCTTAGTAGTAACTAGGGGTGTCACAGGAGGCACATATGTTTTTGGCTTTTGGAACATAGGAGCTTGACCCCTAGTCATCTCATAGTTCTTTTGAAAAGGAGGTCTTCGAACTTCAGTATTCGAAACAGGTCTTGTCATTTTCTGAATCCTTTGATCACAGTCTGTTGATAATGCTTTTTCATTTCTGATGACTCAAAAGACTTGGCCACCAGTCTATCAAAAACTGATCTGCAATGAGGACAAAGGGAAACATCAGTATTTTCCTCTTTCTTTTGAAGCAAGAAATCAACCAAGGTTTCATCACTTTTTGGGAAAATATCTTTGACTTCCTTTTCGAATTCCTCAATTGCAATATCTATTGCTGTTTTCGAATCTATGGCAGGTTCAGCTCCCACCATGTTTATTTCCACAGTATCAACATAACTGGCATTGACATTCAACGGATCAGAATCAACTTTCATTGCCATTTTCTACTTTTCTTCAAACTTCAACCTACCTTCTTTAATGGCTTCTTGAATTAGATCCTTGAAACGAATGCAATTGTTAGTCCAATGTCCAAATGCATTATGGGACTTACAATATTTCTTTCCTTTTCGTTGTTCAAAAGTAGGAATCTTATGATCATCACTAAGGATAATTTGTCTATCATTTAATAAAATATCAAAGATTTGTTCAGCTTTCTATATATCAAAACCATATGTCTTTTTGGGATACTTACTTGGTGAATTTTGATTCCCAGAATTATTATTATATGGTCTTAGGAAAGAACATGCATATGGAGGTCCTGGTTTTAACTCAGCAACATCAATTTCATTTTCATCGAAATCTGAGTTTTCATCACTAAAATTTTCATTAACATCAACATAGGCAATTTTATCTCTTCTTCCTATCTTTTCGATCTTCCTACGTTGTTCTTTTTCCATTTTTAACTGCTCAATTTGCCTAACTCTGTCAGCCAATTGGGCCATGTCCCTCAATTGCTGATTGACTAATTTCTTTCAAATTGAGTAGTCAAAACCTTCTGTCGCAATTTTAACTAATTCGTTTTTAGGAATTGGTACAAGACATCTAGCTCTCATTTGCCTAAATCTGTTCAAATAATCTTCGACAGATTCATCTGAAGTTCGTCTAACAGTAACCAAATCCATAAGGCTAACTTTCGTTTCAGCTCTAAAGAATTGCTCATGGAACTGTCTTTCTAACTGGTTCCAAGTATGAATCGAACCAGGAGACAAGGTTGTGAACTATGTAAAAGCATTCTTTGTTAGGGAACTCGGAAAATAATCATTTTCAAATTTTCATTATTAGCTATGTCCCCACATTCTACATGATACCTTGCAATGTGTCAAACTGTTGATTCATTAACTTCTCTGCAAACTTAGTGAATTTTAGGACTTTCCATCCCCTTGGAAACTCAGTTTGCAACACATAAGGTGTTAATGGAGAAACAAAACATGGTCTAGTGGCTTGACCTACATCAAATCCATGTCTATTCAACACTAATTCAACTATATTTGCTATATTCTGTTGTCCCCCAATATTATTTTGCCTTATTCTTTCTAAAACCTCATCAGCATTTTGATTCCTATTCAAAATTAATGGCTGAGCATTTATGTTTTGAATTGGCTCTCGAAGAATTGGTTGTTCATTATTCTCCCTTGCACCATTACCATTTCCTAGGTTCTGATTCTGGTTCTGATTAAGGCCAACATTGGCTTGTTGCTGATTTTCAAGGTCTGGAGGAGTCCCAAATACATCAGCAATCTTGGCCATTTGCCTAGCCAATGTATTATAATTCTGATTAATGTTTTCAATAAGTGGATTTATAACTGTTGTCAATTGAGTTGACAACATATTAACCATTTCATGGTTACTCTCATCCACTTGTTGCCTAATCAAATTCAGAGCAGTATTTGTCAAAGAATTCAAAATTTGGCCTGAACTTAACCTAGAAACACCATTTCCAAAAACACCTAAGTTCGAAGAACTAGCGTGCTTAAATGCGGGTGTCATTGTACTTGTGTACGTGACTTGGGTTGTTCCTTGAACAGGAGGAACAAAACCAAAGGGAAGCCCATATGGGGGAGGTCTAACACCAGCATTTCTTACTTGTATGCCCTCAATTTGTAGTGGATTTGTGACCATAGCCTGAGATCTTACAAGATCTTCAGCCTAAGTAGTGTTAACTACTTGATCACGTTGATCATAGTTCACACTATTATTATTTTCCACTCCATTAGTCTCATTATTGTTTATAGACTCATTATTATTCCTTTGATTTGTAGGACTTCCTTAATTTGCAGAAGCATTTCTAGTAACATTATCTGAATTTTTTCTGTTTCGGTTATTGTTCGCCATTGAATTAGATATGGTTCTACCACTTCTCAAGGTCATACACTTTCTGAAAATAATTCAGCAATTAGTCCCACTGGGTGTGCCAATTTGTTTGTTGTGAAAATTTTCAATCCAATTCGAAAACTTTCTTGATTCTGAAAGTACAATTTGGGACTAGAATCTGAATCCTCTAAAGGTTCTTTTTAAGAACTAGGTTTACTCAGAAATTACATTCAAGAAGTAACAGAAATTTGAATGACTTGGTTCTTCACAAGAGTGAATTCAAAATTAAAATGCAGAATAAAACAGAGTGTTAAAGAGAAAAGGAAAATGAAAATAAAGATTTGAAACTCGAAAAACAATTGAAGTAGACGCAGTAAAGAACTGAAAGTAAAGTACAGAAATTTAGAAGCAAAAAGTAAACAAAGAAACGAAAGAGTTGCAAGAATTTAAATGCAAGAAGTAATCAAAGAGAAAAGAAAAGTTGTAGAAATGTAAATTGCATTAATGAAAAGTTGGGATGGATACACATACTGGACAATCTCCTTAGTAACCACATAGTCATTTCAGATTTTAGACGTTGGGTGTTTCAAAGAAGTTTCAGTAAAATGAGATCCAACCTTTATTACATCAGAATTCTGCCTATTTATAGATTCCTATTCTAACGGCTAACTAACAGGATTTTGACACGTTTACAAGCCTAATTGAGGTGTCAAATTTCTAAGTGTGACACGTATTAAAAGCAACAACGATCTTCTATTTGCCAAATAACTGACAGCTTGGGATCCTGACACTTGTCTCTAAATGGTAACTTCCCATAACTGCTCCATTTGAAATCTGGTAGGTCTTCGAATTGCTTTTTAACATCTGACAGCTCTTCATGAATTTCTCTAAGTTATGAGTCTTCTTTCTGTCTCGAACCAGTCTTCGATTTCCATCTGAATCTCGAATCACATTTGGAAACTTAACCAAATTCTGACTGATTACGTTCTTATATTTCCACATGATGTATTTCTGATTGGTCAAAATGTTGGTAGACTTGACCACCGACTGTAACGCCCCCGAGCCGCTTGCAGGAGTGATGAGGGTCCCCACAAACCAACACGGGTCTTTCCAGTATGCATTGTCCTCACTTGCACACTTTCCGCGAAACTTCCCAGAAGGTCACCATCCCAGAATTGCTCCAAACCAAGCACACTTAACTATGGAGTTCTTATGTTATGGGCTTCCGAAAAGAAGATGCACCTTGTTGGTATAGTTCTCCACAACAATTTCCTTTAAGCTATCCTCAACTGTACAGTCCCATACCTGCACAGCCTCTGGACCCCTCTCATTCGGGTGTGGGTTCAGTTCATCCATGTGTCCCTTTTTGCTTAGAAGCCTGCCAGGAGCCGCTCCTTGTTCGTGCCTCTTTGCTCCGGCGATCACTCCCCGCCCTCATCAGCCTCCGGCTCTCACATGCCCACCAGCTTCTGCCTGGTTCGTACCCGAACCACACCGTACTGGGAGAGGCTCGGCTCTGATACCATTTGTAACGCCCCCAGAGAGAATGCATTTTTAGGGCCATTTTCGCTTAGGCTGGAGGCTTTTAGCCTAGGCGAGAATGTGAGAGGAATTTGGGTCTCGACCATCTCGCTTAAGCGAGAATATCTAGCTTAAGCAAGGATGCCCTGACAGAGTTTTTAAACGCACTTTAGGGCACAACTTCCTCATTATTTCTTCTTCCTTTTCCGTCTAGAGAGAGAGGGTTTCTAGTGAGAGAAAGTGGCCATGGAGCTAGGAGGAGGAGGAGAGAGCCATGGACCTTCATCCCCAACCTTCATCCCCTTCTCTTTGAACTCCTTTGAGGTGAGTAGAGCTCACACACTCTCACTTCATCGGTGAATGTTTCCCCACATGATCCGTACCTCTTATCTTCCCTTTCCTGAGCTTCCATGTGCATGTTTGTATGGTTGATTTTGTCATGGATGAATGTATGAGCATGAGGTTAGGGTTTATGTTGAGAAATTGTTTTAGGGCTCTATTTGGGGCTGTGTATGGAGATTAGTAAGCTTGGAATGACATGGATTTCATTTGAATGTTAGTTCCCGGCATGAAGTTTATTGATTATATGTGCTATGTTTCGTTAGAAGTATTCTCCATGCATTTGCATTATCTAAAAGACACGCTTAATTCCATATGGGTCTAGGGCCACGTCCCAATAGGTCTTGGACTCGGTTAAGGGAGGTTCTCTTCGGGGAATAATTCACCTTAGGGGGGTGGAGAAGTTCAGGTTGTTAATACTCTTATCAAGACATGGGCCATGAAGTAGTGGTCGTAGTCGGGATTTGAGTATTGACTCCGCTGATGCCACTTTAGACCAACAGATGATACAGATTATCAGAGGATCCAAGGGCTGAGTCCCTGGGCCCTTGGGTCAGGCATAGAGGGTTCTCTTCGGGGAATAATTCACCTTAGGGGGGTGGAAAAGCTCAAGTTGTTAATACTCCAATTCAGGCATGGGCCCAGAATGAATGGTCGTAGTCGGGATTTGAGTATTAACCGCATTGAGGCCCTCTAGAGCCCAGAGTTTTGGCTTCGGCCTAGAGATTCATGCATTAAAACTTGACTTCGGTCCAGAATAATGACGGGATACGTCTCCAAGGAAGACGTTCCTTGTTGTCTGAGCTCAGGTCTAGTCCAGAATCAGTGAAAAGACCCCGTTCTGTCGAGTAATGCAATTCGTAACATCCATGAGTTACTGCCTCGAGTAGCGGGGTCCAGGCTTGGATGTTACATAGATCATGTATGGCATATTTGAGTTGTGTTGCATTTATATGTTTAGATTGATTTGAAATGATGTTAAAATAAATTATATATGTTTTTCTGATCTGTGTCGAGTGTTGCATCTCATATCCCTGTTCTCCCCACACTGCTTGCTGCATGCTTTGCTCACTGAGACCGTAGTCTCACCCCACATTTCTGGGATATATTTTAGTCTGTGCAGGGAACTTCTAGCTAATGTTCAGGGACGGATGGAGCTCTTGGAGTGGACTCACCCACTCCTACCGGTCGAGAGGAGTTTTAGTTTTCACTAGATGTATTGATAGTTCAATGACGTAATTACATAGAGATTTTATTGGAGATTTAATTGTAGTTGCTAGTTAATTGGAAATCAACGTAGAAATCTCTAGATTGGGCATGGAGGCCTATTTGTTATGGAAATGGATTAGTAATTATGTTATTATGAACTGTACTGGTGGTTTTGCTGGTTTTCAGGTGAAGTTGAAAATTGGGAAATGTCCAGTCTTTAGGGGAAACTGTCGGATTTCCGGTATGGGTTTTGTGGACCATGACACTCCAAGTGTAGGTTCATTCCCTAAGTTTTGTTAAAGTTTTGTAATGAGAATAATGTTGTATGAATTGGATGAAGGCTTAAGCAAACATTGGATTGCCTAAGCAATTACGTTAATAGTGTGACGATATCGAAAATGGCGCAAAATAATTTCAGAAATTTGGAATAGTGTTTCCAACGAACATTATTCTTAAATTAAGAAATTAGGACGTTACATTTTGGTATCAGAGCAGTTCAATCCAATTGGGTTGTGGTTAGGTTAGTTGCCCGTGACTTACTATAATCCTACAGTATTCCGTACTCAATACAGGGCCTGATCACCCCTTTATTGGATGCGGTGTACACGGGATTATGGTTAGTGATGTAAGTAGGACGCCTTGCTTAGAGAGTTGGGACACTACTCTAACAAGGATAGAGCCACCCACTTGTTAATTAGAGGGGAGTATCATAGGCCCATTTCTAAGAGTAAGACTTTCACCTTAGAAATCTTATAGGATGCCATCTTTAGTTCCTAGCGGACGTGAGGAATCCATAGGGGAAAGCTGACTGAGGTAGGATTCGTACCCGTGGAGGACAGATTGTTGTTGGGCCTAAAGTCCTGGTAGTGTAGGCGGTTTGATTTGAATGCAATACATGATTTATTTGATTGATTGTGATACTTGACTTGTATAAGTGATTTGCATGATATGTAGTGCTTGTTAGGTATTAGTTCACGGAGTTAAGATCCCCTTTTAATCCAAACCTCTTGTCAAGGCTATATTAGAGGGAGAATGGGATAGTTAGCCTAGATTAGGATGGAAACCTTACCTAGGGTGAACCAAAGCGCACTTAGGCATGCGAGAGGAATGTGAACCGTTAGAAAGGTGTAGGAGAGTTGATAGATCAAGTAGGCCCAAGATCTTACCTAAGGTTAACAACGGAGTACGGATAACATAGGCATCTAAACACTAACTATGGGAGGGTTAGAAATCAATATCCCTTTAGGGGGAGGATTAGGACAAGTGTATTCCCTAGATCACCTTGGGGGAAGTCAGGAGACTTGTCGGACGGATAGTGATTCTTTCAGCCACCAAATACTTTTGCCTTACCCATGAGTTGCACTAGCGAGATCCTTAAACCCTTTTTGGACGGGTAGGTTATCATGTTGGCAACCATACCCTCACCCTTTCCGTCCCAAGCCCAGAGAACACCTAGTGACCCTTAGAGGCAGTGCCTTGTGACCCTGACACCCTAGAAATACCCAAGTGGGGATACCATACCCATGCCTTAAGACTACAACATCAAGTAATGACCCACGAGGAGTTGGGGGCATGTTTAGTAGATGAGTTAGGTAGAGGTCCCTAGTAAGGGCAGTAAGAGAAACTAGGCTTTCCCTTGAAAACCAACTTTGCAGGAACACCATTCAGGTCACCCGAATGTACCTACCAATCCCAATGGAGAGAAACCTTAGTCACAACTTTCTTGGAGGATAGGAACCTTAGTCAGGAAAGATTAAGAATTCTAGAGCAGATCACGTAAGGTAGCGGCGAAGTATCAGCATACCCAAGTGGGGATGGGAAGTCCCCAATCAAGCCACATTAGGAGTAACTTAGAATCTGGAACATGCAACATACAACACAGATTAGAAAGTTGAATGTAGGGTTGACACCTCCAGTGGAGGGATGTGGTTGTAGAACCTTGAGTGTGCTTAGGGAGGACTCGAAGCCTTAAGGTGGGTAGCTTTGTGGAAAAGACATAGGAAACCACAGAGGAAGCCCAGTTCACTAGCACACCTAAGTTATACCCATTGTGAAGTCTATTAATCAGTTTGAGCATTCAAACTTGACTCAAAGACTTAATATCCTGTAGTTTTAATGATTAACAAATAAGATTATATAAACAGATTCTACTGAGAAAGGTATTGGTTTGTTGATTGTGTTTCAGGATGAATTAATAATCAAAAGATTAGGATCAGAAGAACAAATGCAGGATCAAATATAAAGAAGTAGTCTGAAGAATGCAACTCGTCTGAAGTACGCAAACTGTCTGAAGACGTGAAGACCATATGAAGACAACATAAAGCAGTCTGAAGAAAACAAGCTGTCTGAAGCAAGGAAGCCTTCTGAAGAAAAGAAGCTGTCTGAAGAAAGGAAGCCTTCTGAAGAAATGAAGCTGTCTGAAGAAGCAGGACTCGTCTGAAGAGTTGGAGCTGTCTGAAGGAGTTCAACCCGTCTGAAGTATCAGTGCTGTCTGAAGTATCACTTATGACGTGGCACCCTATGCTGAAGTTTGTGAAGACTTTTCTGAACCTCTGCTGCACGTACCTTTTTCAAACACGTTTATGGCAAGAAATACAGAGACCTTTCCTAGTGATTTTGAATTTCATACACCACTGAGGAAATCTCTGCAACGCAGAAATTGCAGAAACAACGATGGCAGCTTTATAGCAGCACCAACGTTGTACTCTGTCAAAATTATGAAGACACCCAGAAGCGTGTCTCACGATGGATTGAATAGAATTCAATGCTTTCTCTAAAGGGTGGTATCACAACGGAAATATCATCATCACCAATTCAAAAGAAAGCACAAGAAAAGCTCAGGAGACTAAGCAGAAGCAACAAAGAGAAATGTTTGAATAACATATTTTAATTCAAACATACTTTATCATCTGCAAGAAACAGCCATTGAAAAAGACACCTCACTCAAAGAAGAAAGGAGAAATGGTGTCAGGAAGCAAACAGAAAAGGAGCTTATACAAAATAAGCAAGAGGACAAATCCAACGGATACCTCCTCATATACACTCCTAAGAAAAGCAGAGAAAATCAGAAGTCAGCTGAAGAAAAGTAAAAGGATATCAAGAGAGAGAACATGCAAAATAATATCAAGAAAATCTCTCTAAAAGAGCTCATCTACAGAAGTGTCAGAACAGGACTGTCTGAACACATATCTGCTTAAGAAGAAGCAACCGTTTGAGACACCATTACATAACGGCTATATGAGCCACATCATCAACATCTCAACGGTATTATGAATCATCTTCAAACGGCTATATTCCAACAGAACATATAAATAGCCTCAAGGAAGAATTTGAAGATGTTGAACTCATTCACTTGGTTCAATCAGTTGATCAAGATGCATCAGAAAATCCTATCAGTGTTGACCACACTTACTTGAATCAACTATGCTAGTCAAAATTGTAGTTGTTCAGTTGAACAACCTACCAGGCTGTGCTTAATCTCATATGAACCAAGAATGGTTTGAAGCTGCAAGTATGCCTTGGTTTTTCCAATGATACGGGTGAGAATGTAGCCCATGGAAACCAATGGCTGGAGAACAAGGCTGGAGCTTAAAGTCAGTATCTACCTAGCCAATTCTCAGAGGATGTTATTCCTCATATCAGAGATAGGAATTGTACTTAAACTTATGTACTTGTATCACTGTCTTACCCTTGTACTTAGATTTATCCATTGTATCCTGAGTAGTACTCAGTTAACCTCTAGTACAGGAAAAGATTAAGTTTATGTTTCGTGGAAACTTAAACTTAGTTTAATTTAAAAACACTTTATGTGTTTGAGAGCCTGGAGAGGCTTGGTGGAAGAAAGAATACTCTACACTTGAATAAGTGTCAGAGAGCCTGCAGAGGCTTGGTGGAAAAAAGAATACTGAGTTGCAAAGCCTGGAGAGGCTAGACTAAAAAAGAATACTGCATATGTTGCTTGGAGAGGCGGTTGAAAACAAAACAATACTTGTGTTGGCCTGAAGAGGCTGTGAACAATACTTGTATCTGTGGATTCAGATAGTGGAAAATCCAGTGGTGGTTTGCCTCTGGGACTGGATGTAGCCCATGGGTTTGTGGGTGAACCAGGATAAATTCCTTGGCTAAGTTCTCTTACCCTTATCTCTTATCAATTCTTTTTATACTAATCAAGGGGTCAGAATAATTAATCTGATATTTTTGAAGGCACAAACCATCTTTTAAAAATAGTTTTTACAAGCCGTCTGAAAACTTCAGACAGCCCCGTAAACGTCTGTCTGAAGTCTATATGCCTAAATTCTCTTTTCTTTAATCTCTTTATTTCCAGTTTTCATATTTATGTTGGAGTTTGAAAAGTATTTTCTATAATAAACTTAATACAAATATTTCAATAAAATGACCTTTCATATGTATAAAACATGAGATGGCTCTTATATCTTTTGAAGCTTTACAAAGAATGTTCCTTGAAGAACTTCTGAAATAAATTCTCTGAAGCAAGTCTGAAAGAGATCAGTTCAGAAATCAGGAACAAACTTCAGAGAACTTCTAGTTGTCTGAAGTATTTCAGAAACCGTTCTGAAAATACTCCTTGTAATAATCTTCAGAAGACACTTTAAGAAACCTCTGTTTAAAACAATCTTAAGCTTTAGAAGAAACACTATTTTTCTTATCTTCCGCATGTTTCAACTATCTCTGATCTTAAGACTTGTTCTTAACGGTGCTCATCTTCATGATTTAAATTAAAGATTTCCAAAAACTATCAAAAAGTTTGAAACACTATTCAACCCCCCCTTCTAGTGTTTCCTGTGGTTCTAACAATACCCAGCCTAAGAATTAAATTTGAGGATGGGTAGTTAGGCACGACCAAGAGGATCAGGATGTATTAAGAGATCGTTAGGCTCGCATGCCGGGTTACATCGACCACACGTGGGTTTGACCTCCTACATGATTGGACAATTTTGCATGCACATTAATGGCACTGTCCAAATTTTCCACTATAAATACCCCTAGGCTTTTACGTTCTTCTTCATTCCCTTCTCTGTTTAATATGAAGAAGTTTCTTCCTTTGGCTACTATGTTCAACCTGATCTTCAATGATTTCATTTTTTATAAGGTTGACGAGGTAGCCAAAGCTATAAGCTTTTGCAATCCTTTTTAAGGATTCTCTTGGGTTGAACGTACTAGCCAAACTTTATTTCTTTTAGTCTTCACTCCATCTTTCTCACTTTTAAATTGAATCACAGGGCCATTCAATCATGTCTGCATCACGCCCTTGCCCTGGTGGTTCATTCAAAGCTTTTGGGAGAGAAGGAGGAAGAAGAGGGTCGGATGAAGAACAAGGTGGCATAAGTCAAGTTCCCTGAAGATCCAGGAAGGCAGGAGTCAAGTTCTCTGAAGATTTAGAATAGTTTTTATTTTCATGCACCTGTTTGTATTTTCTGTATTTTCATTCGAACTTCCTTATGTAATTCGAATTCTATTTGTACATGAATAAAAGACTTATATTTTTTTTATCTTCCTATTCTCCAGATTCTATAAAAATCATAGAACTCCTTTTCCTTTTATTCATGCCTTCAAAAGACATTTCAAATTCGAATAGGCACTCTATCAAATATTTGTATTCATTTCGAATACATATTAAGACATGCCTTAAATTTCGAATCCAGAATATGAAACTCTCAAACTTTCACTAAGATATAATGTATCTCGATTCCTGAGAGACCTTTAGAATCCTCGTTGTATACTTCGAATTCGAAGATACTAATCTAAGATAACTTAGCAAAATTTGTGAATTTCACCCTAACAGGTGCACTACAAGAAATCAATGATTTAGCGGTGAACGGGTAGCGTCGGCCACGACATCGTCATTAGTAGCGTCGGCCAGGCCGACGCAAAGTTGAATTTTATTTTATTTTACA
Source organism: Sesbania bispinosa (assembly GCA_026901365.1). Lineage (NCBI taxonomy): Eukaryota > Viridiplantae > Streptophyta > Magnoliopsida > Fabales > Fabaceae > Sesbania > Sesbania bispinosa. The sequence continues at coordinate 1,376,681 of QLOH01000092.1, forward strand.
TTTTTTATGTAGCGCCGGCGCAAAGTTAGTGTCGGTCGACACTAACTTTATTAAATAGCAATGGTCTAGCTGATGCTAATGGTAAAATATTTATTTTTAATTTTTTTATTTAGCGTTGGCCTGGCCGACGCTAAAGACAAAAAAAATTAGCGTTGGCCTTCGTAAAGTTAGTGTCGGCCTAGCCGATGCTAATTTCTTGTTATTTTTTCATTATGTTTATATTATTTTGCACTATATATTTCAAGAAACAAACATAGTGTAACGATAATGCTTCTTCTTGGTATCATGTAGGTTGCGGGATTGATCCTCACAATTGATAAATCTGGGGAGTAAGTATTTTGTTTGAAAACATTATGGTTGTCGCTAAAGTTCGACGCTATTAGAGATGGCCATGGAACTGTAGAAACACAGGAAAACACTAGAAGGAGGGTTGAATAGTGTTTTTATAAAACCTTAATGTTTTCTGGAAACCTTTTTGTGAAAAACTGAGTTTTTGAAAATTTCAAATAGCTAAGATGTTATTTGAAGTTTGGCTGCTGTCTGAAGTATTTTCAGACAGTGTAAAAATATTTTTACGCTCAGTTTTTATAAAGACAAATTCTAATGTTAGTTTAAAACTGAAATGAACAAGTTAAGGGATAGAAATACTCAGCTAGAAATTTATCCTGGTTTACTCACAACCTTATTGATGAAGTAAATATAGCAATCGCAAGAATGAGGTTGAATTGTGATCTCTTAAAAATTTTTGCATTTTTCTTCTAATATTTATTTCTGCTCAAGTTAAATACTTGGCTGATATTAGAAGTTCATGGGTTAATTCTCACAATATGTATTATATTTATAATATGCTAAAAATATGGTTCCTTTTGATTTGAACCTTCTTGAAGTAACACTTACTTAGGTATTAGATAGGTTTAAAAACTTTTTATGCAAATGATATGACAGTTATAATATGAATATAGCAACAACAGTAAAAAGGTTAAGGTAGAAGAAGATTGCACACATTATTTATACTGGTTCACCTCTTAACCTTGAGGCTACGTCCAGTCCCTACTCCTAGTAGGATTTTCCACTATATCAACCTTGATACAATGACTTCTTGGGTGATTCTCACCACTAGTATTCTTCTGCAGCCTCTTCAAGCTCACCCAGTATTCTTCTACAGTCTCTGCATGCTCACCCAATATTCTTCTACAGCCTCTGCATGCTCACCCAATATTCTTCTGCAACCTCAGTAAGCTCTTACAAAAAATATCTGCAAATAACAGGGCACACCTTACTCTTGCAGACTTAACCTAACTATCTCTCAAAAGAATTCACCTCTTTTGAGAGTTACAAAATTGTGTGATGAAAAATACAAAGAGTAAAGGCTCAAAGTTTACAGTAAATTAGTATACAGCTGAAATACTTGAGCCAACACACACTTTTCCTCACTTTCCTAACTATTTAAACTCAGAATAAAGAGATTTGTAGAAAGTGAAAATTCTGCAGAAGGTATGATTGTAATTTCACAGACTTTTTGGTGCTTCTTCTACTTGTTCAGCTGTGTGTAAAAAATGGAGGAGAAAGCTTCTTTTTATAGCCAAGGAAAAGGAATATAGTCGTTGGAAATGCCTTAGGGAGAAAGTCAATCAACCAGCTGGAAGTGCAGCAACTGTCACTGTCATGTGCAACTTTTTCTCTTTCCTTGGTTTGACTGGTCCTTTCTTCCGATGAGCACATCTTCTGAAGTTTGTATATTCTCCAGTAGGAAACTCATTAAGTAGTTTGTTTTCTTCTTGATTTGTACTTTGATATTGTGAAATAATTACTGGTTCTTCATGTAATTATTTTAGATGAGGAGCATACCAAGTAAGATTTTAAACAATCTCCTTGAATCAGATTTTGCTTCTTCTGATGTTGCTGTTAAGGGCTTTTCTTCTAGAAGTATGACTGTAGTAACAGCAACATTAGCTTTTTGCTTTATCAGAGAGCTTTCTTCTTATAACTGAATAACTTAGGAAGTTAGAAGATGTTCTGAAGATTTTGAGTTTTTCAGACTTGAGTGTATCTTCTAAGAGCTTCCTGACAGATTGTTTCTTCTGAAGTTATTCAAAGACATCTTCTGATTCTTCTCAACAGCTTTCTTGCTTTCACCTTACTTAATTCTTTCTTTTCTTTATTGCAAGGTGATGTTCTTAAATTACTTGTTTCTTATTGCTTGATTTACTTGAAACAGAATCTGCAACATCCTTTGTTTCTTCTGATATGCTTACTGCAGTGGATCTTATTATCTATTTTTCCCGTTTCTTTTTAAATCAACTCAATTTGAAACATTAGTCCATATACTCAAAATTATAGTAAGTATATTTTGATAATTTGTCATTATGAAAACATCTTAAAGGGATTCTTGGACCTTACAATCTCCCCCCTTTTGATGATGATAACTTTTCAAAATATAGTTTACATAATTTTGAGATCCTTTAAAAATGGTCTCCCCCTGAATTTGTGCTTTATTTCTTTTAAGGATGATTAATGCAAACAAATGCAGAATGAGAAGTAATGATCAATAACCAGATATTTCAGCAAAAAGAAATCATGATTCATTTCTCAACTTGCAATCATGAATTACAAAAAATAATGTCACAGCCACTATTAATTACATAGATACAGAATTATAAACTTGCTGCAGCTACAACACAATACTACTTATAGTACTTCTCCCCCTTTGTCATCATTCAGAAACAACAAAACATCATAGTTAGGCATAAAGGAGAAGCAGAATCATTATCTTCTATTTGGATGGAGAGGAATGGTTAGAGGATGATGAAGTAGCAGGCTGCAGAATGTCAATTAGAGGCTGGAAAGGTGCAAAAGGCATTGGTGAAGCTTGAGAGGCAATGACTGGTAACACAAAGGTGTTAAACCAGAATTGGTGTTGTGTGAACCTCTCAATCATCTCATTTACTGTATTTTGAAGGGTGTTAACATTAGTAAATAGCTTCTTCAAATTTGCCTTTATTTTCCTAACTTGCTTCTCAACAGAATTAGCATTTGGGATTTAAGAAGCATGGGAGGGTTCTGCTATATCCTCAGCAACAACAATCTTTTGAGGTTGAGAAGGATGAATGGTGTCCTTTTCATGGCTCAGCTGTTGCAAGAATGTATTCATGGAGGATAAGGTTGCAGAAATATTAGGAATGTCTTCCTTTAAAAGTGCAGCAGAAGGAAGCTTGGAGTCAAGGATTGGAGTGGCCAATAATTGATTAACCATATATGTGGTAAAGGTTCCTACAGAGGGAACAGATTGAGCATCTCCCATGGGTTCTTCTTTTTCTTCTGAGATGTGAAGCTCCTCTGCCTTAGCAGGAGAATCACTTTTTTCTGTTCTGGTAGGGGAATGCTGATGAGGCACTTGATTTTGATTTTCTGGTTGAAGGAATGGTAAGGAGGTATCAAAAGAGGGTTGTTCAGAGTTGCTTCTGGCCAACATAGCCAGACCATTCACTGCCAGATCTTCTGCAGGGCTACTGGCAACTGTATTTTCTTCTTCTGCAACAGCAACCTCTTGAGAAGCACCTCTTGAGGCTTCTTCATAACTTGGGAGATTCTCAGAGGCATCCCTTGGAAGTGAAAACTCTAAGGGTTCTTCTCTGACATTTTCATTGAAACTATCCAAGTACTCTACAGAATTATGATCTGAGGCATGGTTTTCACTTTCTTATTCTTCATAGGAAAAGGAAGCAGGAGGGTCTATCACAAGAGAATCTACTTCTCATGGCCTGGTTCAGAAGGACCAACTTCCACTTTCTTTCCAGTCCCTTCTTCTTCACTTCTTCTCCTCTTTCTGCTGAAAGTCTAAAGCTTATTTTTTTGCTTCTTAGACCTGTGGCTGAGAGAAGCCACTTCAGCATCTTCTTCTTCTTCTTTTTCTGCATCACTTTCAATAAAAAGAAAGGGGTCTGTTTTTCTAATATGCATCTTTCTAATGTTAGACTGATCAAAATAGGTGAAATCCTCTATTTTTTGTTCTCCTTCTAAAGGCACATTGTGGTGTCTAAACAATAGGGTGAGAAGCATACCATATGGGAGGCTAGTGTTTACTTTTACAGGGTTAGCAACATGTATCATGTTTCTAAGGATTAGGTAAGCTAGGGAGAGAGGTTTACCTACAAGGAGATGATAAATGATAAGAAGATCTTGATCAGTTACATTCTCAAGGGTTCAACCTCTTGGGAGTATTAAGTAACAACAAATCTTGTGAAGAATTATGCAATTGGAATCAGTTGGCTAACTATGAGTCTTGAACTTGATGGGCACAAAACTTTACTGATGACATGTTCCTTGCTAACACCAGCAGCATCATACCATTAGTCTTCATACAGCTTGTTCTCACAGTGAGGGAGTCCAAGCACTTCTTCTATTGATTCTGGAGTTAGAATCATGGTGGATCCTTTTAAATTAACCACCAAGGAGTTTCCATCACTCCTGTTATAAAAGGCCTTCACCATCCTTGGATAGACAGATTCTTTTAGCAGAAGAAAGTTGTCCCAGCCTTGCCTTTTTACAAAATGGTCAGCTGCCCACCCCATTTCTCATAAAAGGATTTTAGAAGATCCTTATCACCAAACAACTTTTCTACGGACTCTTATTCTGCATCTTCTGAAGGGTCTGTTTCTACTTCTCCTTCTTCTTCTTCTTTGGGGGATATCTATACTTCTTCTTCTTCAGAGGAGAGGATTTTCCTCTCAGGATCCTTTTCAGATGAAGTCCTTCTACATTGTTTAGAGGGTTCCTCTTCTAAAGAGCTGGTACTGGAAGCATCAATCTTGATGGGTTTTACTTCGTCATTGCCCTATGCATTCTTCATTTTTATTACTCCAGATCGAATCCTTTCTGACCTTCTTACATATACAGAAGAGATTTTGGAAGGAGGATTAGATGAGGATGGTTTTGAGGATTGAGGTTTTGGTTAAGAAGGTTGAGGTGAAGAATATTTAGGTGATACGGGTCTAGGTAGAGGAGGTCTAATGGAAATGGGAGGAATCTCCAAAATCTCAGTTGCTTCAACTAGGGGTGGCAAAGTGGGCCAGCCCGCCCCGCCGTTGGCCCGCCAAAAAACGGGGCGGGGCGGGTTGGCCCGCCAGAAAAAACAGGCCAGCATATACAACCCACCCCGTTTTAAGGCAGGATGGCGGGTTGGCGGGCCGGCCCGCCTGGCCCACCCAAAAAATTATAAAATATTAAAAAAAAATTTAAAATAAATATAATACAAAATAAATTTAAATTTTAATAAAATTTTAAAAAATTATTTATACTTTTTTGTCTTAATATAACATTTTTCCTCAATATTTATAAAATTATTATAATTAAATACTAAATATAAATAAAAAAGTTAAAAATTTGTTAAATTTGGCGGGCTAGCCTGGCGGGCCAACCCGGCGGGCCGGCCCGCCCCGGCCCACCTATTGGCCCGCCGGTTGGCGGGTTGAGCGGGACGGGCTGAGTGGGTTGGTGGGCTGGAGGTACCTAACCCACCCCGCCATTTTTGGCGGGTTAGGCGGGCCGGCCCGCCAGGCCCAACCCACTTTGCCATCCCTAGCTTCAACTATGGCTAGAGGATTTTCTTCTTCATGACTGTTATAGGAGCAGCCATAAGGGCCTGGAGATGTTGCCTTTTTCCATCTTGCAATTGATTTGATTCTCATTTTTCTGGTTTTGAAAAAGAGCAGCAAAACAGAGTACAAAGTATCAGCAGAAAAATGGCACTCAAAAGTGGAGAGTTTCAGAGGCGTGAGTTAACTTGAAGTGTCTAAGGAAGAATGAAATAGCTTCTGAATGCAGTGGGTGTATTCCCTTTTCTACCGTAACTAGTCGTTTGAGAGATTGCTTCGATAAGAGAGAGAGAGAGAAACTTATTCACGCGCGCGCAGGTTTTTAGGTTTTTTTAGTTTTATTCTCCAACGGGCAAAACTTTTATTTCTTCATTTGTGATAGTTTATGGCTCCTCTATTTAGGAGACAGAAAGGTTGTTTTTGTTTGCTTTTCATAGGTAAGCCTTCCTAAGCAAGGTTCAGTCCTCACAGTTGATCTAGGGATAGGAAAATTATTTTTCCTAAAAAGGTGATTCCTAGGGAGTCTTTAAACTTTTACAGAGAGAAAGACTTCCTAGAGAGAGAAGCAAGCTTTGGAGCTAGAGGAAGCCAAGGATCTCCTCCCCCAACCTCCCTCATCTCTTTCCTCTTCTCTTTGAGCTCTCTTGAGGTGAGTATAACTCACACACTTCCACCCATTCATGCTTGAATCTCTCCCATGAACCCTACCTCCTCTTTCCCTCTTCTTCTTTAGTCTTGTATGTGTTTGATTGGTTGATTGTTACCTATGAATTGTAGTGCTTGAGTGTTTAATTAGAAATATGGATTTGGAATATAGTATGCTTAGGGTTTCACCCACCCCTTTGTTGTTGTCTTGTACATTCATGATTCATACTTGGATAACATGTTGGTAATGATTGTGGGGTTTTGGTTATGAGATTCACATGCTAGGGTATTATTATGACTAGAACAATGTTTAGATCCATCATGAGGTGTGTGTTATTTGTTATGTGTGAGCATCACATTAAGGACTTTGGCCCCAGTTAATTGTAAAATGAATTTGAGCTTCGGCTTCCAGTTAAAAATGAATTTGGCTTCGGCCCCAGTAAAAATGGCTTCGGCCCCAGTTACGGCTTTGGCCCCAGTATTGGCTTCGGCCCCAGTTCACCTTAATTAATTAAGATTGGACTTCGGTCCCCAGTTAATTGGACTTCAGTCCCCAGTTAAAATTCGGGTTTCGGCCCCCTGTTAATGGTGGTGATTAGTACCCAAGGAAGATGTTCCTTGTAGTCTGAGCTCAGGTATAGCCCCAGTCTAGTGAAAAGACCTCGTCTGCCGGGTAATGCAGGTCATGCATATCATGTTTAATTTAGTTGAGCTTATGATGCTATGTTGAATTATGATTAACTAGTTTATGTATGATTTGTTGAGCTATATGTTGCATCTCATTTGCTTGCTCTCCCCACAATGCTTGGCTGCATAGTTATGCTCACTAGGACATTAGTCTCACCCCATGTTTGTGGGTTTATTTTAGATAAGCAGGATTGTCTAGCCGGACGCACAGTCGGAGATTATGAAGCTCTTCAAGTGGATCATTCCACTTCCCTTTTTATATTCTGAGCCCTTTAGGGGAATTTATGTATATGTGTTAAACCATGTTCAGTTATATTAAGAATTACTGTATATGAATGATTGTTATTCTGAGCTACTGAGTGGCATATAGATTAGGGGATCCATGATGTATGACTGATTGTATTTGAGCTTACGTAATCGTTGGAGTTACCTAAGCATTTCTTGAGTGTATTTGTTACCGATATCGATAATGGTGCAAAATAATTTTAGAGATTCGGGAATTTTGTCTCCAACGGACATTATTCTTGAGTTAAGAAATTAGGACGTTGCACTCTACAAAAGTGTAACGTCCTAATTTCGTGAACCTAGGAATAGTGTCTGTTGGAGACACATCCCCAAGTATACCAAATTATTCCACGCATTATTGATATCGACATATACACAACATACAACGCTTAGGCAGTCCAACGTTACTTAAGCTTGTACATTTACATGAACTGAATACATACATATATAATTGCCATCAGTGGCTCAATAATAATATATTGTTTACATAACCACAATCATAGCTAGGAAACCACCATACATGTGCTCTCAACAAAATAGAAGGGCAAGCATGCTACACATGTACAACTATATCCCCCCAAAAGAATATGAGTCACTATCCAGTATCTTAATACATAATGTACTAAATACATCCAAAATAACACTATGCGCCAAGAGCTCCAGCTCCCTCACTGACCTATCCAAGGAGGACCCTGTGCATTTAAATAATAGCCACAAAACATGTGGTGAGAGTAGAGTCTCAGTGAGCTTAACATGCAACAAGCAATGTAGGAAGACAAGCAGATGTTATGCAACAATAAGAAAATATATACAACATTCATAATCAAGCTAAATCTCATTTAATAACAGTACATGATATGCATGACTTGCATTACCTGGTAAATGTGGTCTTTTCACTAATTCTAAGGCTAGACCTGAGCTCAGACTACAAGGAACGTCTCCCATGGGTATTAACATTGCCACTTATTCTGGACCGAAGTCAAGTTTTAACATAGATTAATTGGGTCGAAGCCATTATTCACAATCTGTGCCAAAGCCAAATAATCCGGGTCGAAGCTAAACTCATTTTCATCTTATTCTGGACCAAAGTCAAGCTTGATTAACTTAGGGTTTGTTGGGCCAAGGCCAAATTCATTTTCAAGATAACTAGGATTGAACCCAAAAGTATTTAACATTAATAAGGCTATTCATATTGAGAATATGGGCAATAAATGCATAAATAAGGTTTTGGGCAAAGCCCTAAGTTCACCATGCCAAACTCATATTCTAACTAAATCAACCATACAATAAAGCATAATAAAGAGCAACCAACAAAATAATCACATACAAGCCAAAGAGAGGGAGGAAAAGGAGATTAGGGTTCATTGGAGAGATTCAAGCAAGATTGGGTGAGAGTGTGTGAGTTATACTCACCTAAGGTAGCTCAAGAATGAAGATGGAAAAGGTTATGAGGGTCGTGGATGAGCAAGCTCCCTTGATCTCCTTCTTCTTCTTCTTCAAGCTTCACGTCTCTCTCTAACTTCTCTCTCTAGAAAGCAAGGGATGTGTAAAGAATGAGGCCAAGCCCTAACTCATTTTGTTTTAAAAAACTGAATTCGCACATTCTCGCTCAGGTGAGGACATTCTCGCTTGAGCGAGAAAAACTACTGAACATGAGTTCTAGCTCAAGCGAGGACATGCTCGCTTGAGCGAGATCAACTCAGAGAGAAACTCTGAATTTAAGGGGCAATTGCACTCAAGCGAGCCCAAGTCAGAGAGAAAACTCTGAAATCACCCTCCAATTTCGCTCAAGCGAGAGGCTCCTCGCTTGAGCGAAAAAACCAGAAACTTTTGCCCAGTTTTACTAATCTCGCTTGAGCGAGAATGCTGCATAATGGAAATTCTAGATTTCCATCCCAAGCCTTCTCCCACACTTTATAAACTAGTTCCTTTTTATAAAAAAAACACCTTTCTAATCCTATTTAGCTTATGAAAATGATTTATGAAATTTGGGATGTTACAAAAAGCACTTTATAAGGTGTTTCAAGCCACACTTTAGCCCAAAAGTCGTAAATACGTAATGGAGGATCTCATTAAAATTCAATTCAAAAGTACTTATTATGAATGTTTGATGCTACTTGTGAAGTTCTTTAAAAATTTACAAAAGAAGGCAATTATTCCCTTCATGGTAATGATAATAATGAAGTGGTTTAGAAAGTCACAAGAAGATGGATTGAATTGAAATCTTTAAAATTGTTTTGGCCTTGTAAATCTATCAAAAAAACCCTTCTGAATTTTGCTCGAGGATTTTCCTTGGCTATTAGAGATTACTTCTAATAGATAACAATTATAGTTAAACATCACAGGAATTGATACAGATATGGTTTTGTAAAAATAATCTTTTAAATTTAGTACAGAAGCGAGATAGAGCTGGTCTAAAGTATTATAGTTAGATATCATATTTAATTAGAATTATGTTTCTGAAGAGTTAAATGATATATAATATCTTTGAGTGAAACTTTATGAAGTGTTTACTTATCAATTACATAATCATATTTTATAAGGAAGTCGATTCAGAGGCAAGATTATATCAATTTGTTATTTTAGAATGAGTTGCAGCTATAAAATCTGATGAATGATGCTTGTAAAGTATCAAATAAATTATAATTTAACTAAACTCTCCAGATTATTTATTCTGACAATAAATAATCATAATATATGAGTGAGTTAATTTAAAATTGAATTGATGAAGATTTTGTATTTATCTTTTTAAGTCTTAAGATTAAACAATTATCAACTTGTTAAAATATGCTTCTGGTGTATTGAATTGTTTTAGATTTTAATGAAAATTTTCAAATTAATATTGGTGCTAATGTAAAAATATCAACTTATTATACTCTGGTTATTTTCTTATCAAATATTCAAGGAATGAATAATAATAAATTAATTTATAAAAATGTAGAAAAGTAGAAAAGGAGTAAGGATGAGAGATATTGCACGCTGGTTTTTTATATTGGTTCACCGCCACAGTCTTAGGGCTATGTCCAGTATCTATCTTAGTCGGATTTTTCAGTAATCAAATTTGATTACAAGGTATTCTTTTCCCACAATCTCCTCAAGATCAACTTCAGTATTCCTCTCACAACCACTGCAGGCCATAGTATTCTTTTACACACATCCTCTGCATACTTAAACACACTAAACCAATAATTGTTGAGTCTCGGTACTTTAAAATATTAAGATCCTCCATAACTAATTTTGATGATAACAAACTAAGTGCGTGTATATTGAATATAACATTCTGCACTTTAAATATTTTAGATAATGGTATCGAGATTATTCAGACGACGGGAGCTGTCTGAAGATGTTCACCCATCTAAAGTATTGATGTCGTCTGAGAGCTCAACTATCTGAAGCAAGACTTTCTGAGGACTTAAATATTCAAACTATTCCAAAGTCAAATATACTCTGCCTCAAGCATAATACTTTTGCTGTTTCTAGGGAACTTTCAAAACTGAAGCACAAAAAAGATGTCTTCTCTGCAACTCTGGAAAGTTTCAGATCAACGCTACTTCCTCGTACCCTGTTGTTGGAATGTCTCACAACAACTTCAATCCACATTTAATGCTATCTCTAAACGAACATCTCTGGAGAGAGAATATATATACCTGAAGCCTATAAATACCTAAGCTCACTCAAGTCGAAGATAGAGAACTTACACATTTTTAAAGAGCCCAAACGTTGCTGAAAACTCTTGTGCATAAACTCTAATTTCTTATGTACATTAAACTTTAAAATCTTGCATAAACTCTGAAGTTCAAAGTTCAAATTTCTATCAAAAACTCGTAGCAGTTGTTGAGCCTAAAGAGGCTAGGTAGAAAACAATAATACTTGCAATTGGTGGTTTGTCCTGAAGAGGCTTGGAGAAAAATTATACTTGTAATCTTGCAAGATTAGTGAAAAATCCAATAGCGGGTTTGCTCTGGGACTGGACGTAGCTCACAGTGAAAGTGGGTGAACCAGGATAAATTTCCGAGTTAAGTTTTGTGAACTATGTTTGCGTAACTTCGTATTTTTGCTAACCAAACAAGGATTAAATAATTTTTATAAGACTTACGTTTTTGTTTTTGAAAAAGGCTTTTGTTAAAAAAAAAAATCTTTGGTCTGAAGTTTCTGATAAGAGAGTAGATTTCAGACAACCCCTTAAACCTTTTTATTTCAACTATTACAACTGATAGATCATTTTCAGCAATGGAAAATGTGAAAAAAAAAGATTTAAACAGATGGAAGATGAAATTTTAGTTGATTGTTTAATATGATTGCTGAAAAATTTTATATAAATTCTAGCACTCATGATTTATAACATGAAGAAATCATGCTTAACTTAAATAAAAGGAATATATGTTATATTTAATATTTAATTTGTTATTCAAATGTTTTTTTAAGGATTTCTGGATTTATCGCTACTTGTGACATATAATAAATTTCTTAACTATAACGTGGCACTTTACTTTTAAAAAATGAGAATAAGATATATGATTTTTTTTTGGGTGTAAATGATATGTATTCATTATGAGAGACAATTCTGCTTGAATCGGGAACATCCACGTCCAGATGAGCTAATTAACTCTTCTTGCAAGATTTTTTTCCATCTACAAAATGGTTCAAACTAAAAATCTTAATTTAAAAAAAAAGCAACCATATATGACTTAAATCACTAATGGGATATATGATTTGCACGCATTAATTTAATAATCTATTAAAAAACTACAGGAAGTATATTACTACACTAAGTTAGTAAGTTACACTAACTAGAAAGTCGGAAAAGGTGGGACACAAGCAATTTGTTTTTAGTGCTGATTACGCCTCACAAGACGTAAACGTAGGAGCGTAAGCGGGTCTGACCCAACCTGTAACCCGATGGACTCAACTCAACCCGAAGATATTTAACGGTTCAGTTCGGATACTCGGTTTAGTTTGGACATTTTTTTTTTAAATCTAATCTGGTTCGGTTTGGGTCTCGGGTTTGCCTGTGTTAAACTCAACAGACCCAACCCAAACCAAACTAGAAAAAAGAAACCTTAATCTTATTTCATTACTGCAACAAATTTGATTTACAACAAATTTGATTTAAGCAAACGGGTTGGAATGCGGTTTGGGGGAACTACATTCCTAAAGTTTAGGACTGCGGTTATATATAACCGCGCTTTTTGTGTAGCAACTAAAAGTGCGGCTTCCACGTGGAACCGCACTGCGATGTCTCCAACACAATTAGTGAAATTCCACGTAACCTATATCTCGCTCGAAGCTGTAGCGTGAACTATCCTCCTCTCCTCCACTCTTGCTACAACGTGAACGACTCCTTCACTCTTGCAACAACGTGAACGAACCCGAAGCCTCTCTCTCGTCGCCGCCTTGCCGAAGCCATCGTTCTTCTCGCTGTCTCTGCAAGGTTGAAGATGAAGGCGTAGAGAAGTCGCCCTAGGCTAGGACGATGTATCTATTCTTTCTCTTAGGGTTCCTTCTCTCATGGTTATGTTATGTCTTGTTCTCATGGTTTCATAATGTTTCTTGTTCTTGGTTTATTTCTTGGATTTTGTAACCTAGAAATTTTGGTATTCTGTAATTTAGAAATTGGGGGTAGTAGGTTAAACCCGTGGTTTCCTCCAAGCTCACGGTTTGTCCTTTCTGTTTGCAATTTCGTTCTGAGTTTGTGTTATTTTAGATTAAAGGGAAAAAATAAGAAATAAATGAATGTTCTTGGGATGATTTTTCAGGATTTGCGCCTGCAATTCCAGAGGATCTATTTTATTTCAGATGATTTTCATGTAACCTATATCAGTGCAAATCTATTTTAATTTAGAGTCTTTTTTTTATGTGTATAAAATGAAACTTTTTTTTATCAATCCTATTATTACGTGATTTTTCAGGTGAATATCACCTTGATCTTATAGTAGGCTATGGTGCAGTACCCGTCATTAATTGTTCCTCATGTTTCTGGGGTTCATATGTTGTTGAATAGCTTTAAGCCAATCCGTGGTGTGCCTCTCTGTGAAGGAGAAGACATTGATCCTTCTTGGTACGAACAAGACACCTCTGGTCTTTACCAAGAAGAATTGGAAGAGATTAGGAGGCTTCATGCCAGTGATACATCAATTGATAGGGAGAAAGATTCAATTGAGTTGAGTCTTGCCAAGCTTTGTCTTGAAAGGAACATTCCCTGCATGGAAATATGCAGGGGATTACAGGTCCTAAATGTGGCATGTGGGGGTACTCTGTATCAGAACATAGGGAAAGAGTTATCAAACAATTACCTAGAGAACCAAAGGGTAATGCACATAAACTATGATGGTTATGATGGGCAAAAAATATGATGGGGAAAATGTGTATAAATACACTGACACATGCAAACTTATAATTGCTTAATTATTTTATGTTTCTTCTCTTTATTTGTGTAATTTTTGGACCTCTGTTTTCTTTTCAGATTTGACAACATCATAAATAAGGAGATTCCTTCAAGAATTGTTTACGAAGATGAAAAGGTTCTAGCATTTCGAGATATCAATTCAGAGGCTCCAGTTCATGTTCTAGTCATTCCGAAATTTAGAGATGGATTAACACAACTTGGGAAGGTTTGGACTAATCACCTTTTTTCTATGTGTACACTGACAACAAGTTTTGTTTGATTCTTCTGTTTAGTGATTTTCTTTTGCCTTCTGCCCACTCTGTCTACTTACATCATGAAAAAGAATAAGGATTTATATATATCTTTCTGTTTAAAATTTTAGGGAAGTGATGATCTAGGACAAACTCTGTTTGCTCATATTACATATTAGTTTACTAAAGTTGTATGGACTATGAAGTTTAGGTAATTAAAGACATAAGTGTGGAAGAAACATCATTGAAAATAACAGAGAATACTTAAGGTGACACCCCTAAAGGAACAAGTCAGTCTTGATGGATGACAGCACTATGATATTTACATGCTTGTCAAAAATAATAAAAATTTTAATAGGAAAATCTTTGCACTAAGGCCTTTTTTAATGATTACATGGTTCAAAAAATCTTATAAGTATTTATATACCAAAATAGGAGCAATTTTTGTTATCTTCAATACTCTCTGAGCTGAGCAAGAAAAAAAAGGAGTTTTTTCAATGTGATAAATAAAATCTCCTTTTACAGGCTGATGGTAGACATGGGGAGATATTGGGTCAACTTCTCTATGCTGCCAAAATAGTAGCTGAGAAAGAAGGTATCCTTGATGGATTCTGTGTCGTCATCAATAGTGGTCCCAGTGCCTCCTGTAAGCTTGTTTCTTGTGAACGATTTTTCTGTGGATCTTTTTCACTTTCTTATAATGGTGCCACACTGCCACTAATCCCCAACTTAACTCTTGTCACACTCTACTTTGATTAGGTCAATCTGTGCACCATCTGCACTTGCATGTCCAGGTGGGGAGGCAGATGAATTGGCCACCTGGTTGAAGGTTGAAAGTTATCTTGTTCTTATCGTTTTCCTATGTTATAACTGCCGTTTTTCTTTTCTCTTTTCACAGGATTAATATTATTTAATTAATCAAAATAGAAATAATTTTTTGCTATCTCAGTAGTTGACTTGGGTAAGACTCTAGTTCATGTGTTGCCTTGTAAGGTGTCAGGTGAATCAGTGTCACTCTGAAAAGTTTTCTCATGAAAGGCGCCATTGCATGTGACACAAAGCAAACTACCCCCTCTCTCTTTCACTCACTCCTCTGCAGTATTATAAACTTCTTCGTCCATTGCCTCTCTTATTCATTTCCTCTCTTATTCATTTGTGTGATAGCTATACCTTCTTATGATAGCAAGAAATGTGATGGGGAAAATGTTTGTGGAACAGTTGTCTGAACTCTTGTCTTTCTATCACACTATGGGGCAGATTTGTTCAGAAGTATTGGAGAGAAAGAGAAGTTGAACTAGTTGATACTTGTTAAAATCCATCCTGATCCTTAAAATTAAGCTATTATTTCATAATCATGGCTTCTGTTTGATATTTGTTCTTTGAAACTTATAATCAACTTTTTTTTTCCCTTGCTTGTTTTTAATTAACTTGGTATATGCTGCAGTTGTGGCCAAGTTCAGACTCATGCATTTTTGGAGGAGGCAACACCAAATGGTCTGTTTGGACTAGGAATGGGTAGTGAATCTGTCCCAAGTGTCTTAGCCATTCAAGGGCTTACTTCAAATTCTTTTTCAATGTGTTTTGGAATTGATGGTTCTGGAAGAATCACATTTGGGGATGATATAGCAGCTTGGTCCAAGGAAAAATTACACCATTCAACCTCATGCCATTGCAGTAAGTGGTCATCATCTTTCATTCTTCTTTCCTTTTAGTCTAACAAGGAAGCGGTCGCTTAGATGCACACTAAAACATACAAAAGAAACTAAATGAGGGTTGGCTCAATTAGTACAGTTAATAAGTCTTTGTTATACTTTTTTAAGAAGGTTACTAGAGTTTCATTTCACATGAGTTCTCAGCTTTTTCCATTCATTTTTAGTTTAATTCAGCAATTAAACTACAACGACATTCATCTTCTAATGGTGATCTTCCCTTTGAGCATTGTTATGACTTAAGGTGATTATAGCTTGAAAGAAGTCATCTTTAATGCTTGCATATGAGCTCGAGGTTAATGTCGTCAGTCTTAGTTATCCAGGTAACATTAATCTAATTTTCATTACAAAAGCATTACCTTTGTTTATCTATTTATGATAGGTTTAGAAGTAAATTTTCAAATATTTTATATATTTCTTTACATTTTAATATATTTTAATGTATTCTTTTAACATTTTATAAACGTACACATATAAGAAAGAACATTCTACATATATGGTACATTCACTTAATTTCTAAACACCTTTAGCTTTACTGGTTTTTAGTTGTTTCCCAAATAAATATGTTTTCCCATCTAATTAACAAATAAAAATAGTTACTTAATTTATTTCACTGAATCCCATCTATTATTTATTAAAAGGACGTACATCTAATTAACAATTAAAAATAGTTTCTTAATTTATTTCTACTGAATCCCATCTATATATTATTTATTAAATATCCTTTTATTGATACATATGTTAATAAATATTTTTAATTGTTTGCTTAATTAACAACATTGAAATGTATCTACCTTTTTAAGTTTTGTCTTTGAAAAAAATTCATCTTAATAAATTATTTGTATAAAGTGCTTTCTCTGCAATGCAATGCAATGCATAGCGATCTCGATAACAAAAGTGATTTTAAATTACCATGTTTTTGGTAGTTGAGAATGATATCAAGGGTTGTAAACATTCCCAGCATGGCCTCTTTTGAGTTCTTTCCTGTTAACAACATCTGTGGACATACCAATTCAGTTCCTAACACAGCAAGAGCATTTAGTTGATCTTGTAGATGTGGAGTTGGGTCAAGAATGAGCTTGTGGTCACCATTTATGCAGGTAAAATTTCAATTCTCTTCAACTTCAACATTTGAATTTTTTTTTATTTTTTAATTATCTGTTTAAATTTCTCATAATTTTGTAGTTTGAATTTTTTATATCAGACCATTTCGTCGTAAGTGTTAAATATCAAAATTTGTTGATATTTATAGGGTTGTTCTAAGGTGTTTCATTTCACGAGTGAAACACCGGTGTTTCACTTTTTTTTTAGAATAATGACTTGCTACTACAGGTAAAGTGACCTGTTAGTTATTTTCTATCTTATATTTGGATATTTGCTAACAAGGACATGCTATATTTGTTTTTGAAGGATTAAATAAATTTTAATTAATTTGTTATATAAAATTTATAGAATTGCTTTTCGAGCCCCTGACCGTTGTGGCATATTTGATTCGAGCAGGCGCTGTGGCATATTTGATTCGAACAGGCGCTGTGGCATATTTGATTCGAGACAATGAATCGAACAAATGGAATTTTATTTAAACAACATTTCATTACAAATACCAAATATTTTTTTTATTTTTTATTATACTAGAGTTGATCAACTTTTTTTTTCTTGTGTTTCTTGTTTAGTTTATGAAATTCAAATAACTATTCCAAATCCAGTTTTTAATGAAAATTATTGGTTTTAATTAATAATTTCAAAGTTATTAATTTCATCATTTAATTACTTATTACAGTATTTAATGTATATATATATATATATATATATTTAACGTTGTAAATGGTCATCATTAACATATAAATTTAATTAAATATCTTAAATAATCAATTTAAGCTTAATTAATGGTCATCAGAATTTGTGATTATTACTTCACTTCATGCTTCAGGTGAGTCTGGCAGGAGATTTTTTGCTGTTGCTGCGAGCTTAGTTTTGATTTGGTTTATCTTAATTGTATGTTTTTATTTTATAATTTAGCACTTGAGTTTGGTACATTTGTATTATTATATGCTTAGTTTTGTTTTTGAATTTACGTATTGAAATTATATAATGGGTTGGAATATTTATTTACTTCTTTTAATTCATTTTTTACTTAGAAAAAAAAAGAATTTGTGATTATTTACATTAAATGAAATATTAATAATAAATTAGTTTAATTAAAAAAATAAAACCACAATTCTTAAAAATGTGCGAGGGACCAACTAGCAATATTGTTACTAAACATTCAGCAGGTATTAATAAACATTCAGCAGGTAACCGGTAAAAGATCTTGACCCTTCATTAAAAAAATAATAAATCTAATGGTTATAAAATGGTGAAACACCGGTGTTTGACCCACAATGTGAAACACTCTAGATAAAGCCATAAATATAATTATTTTATCATGTGAAAGAATATAGCTCATTGATACAAACAATTAGAAAATTTTTGTGCAAATATTTAATTATAAATGAAAATATAAATAGCTGTAAAATTCATAGCTGCGGAATTGCTACGGAAGTTCCGTGGCTAACGACTTCAGAAAATAAAAAAATATTAAGAGAGCGGTTGCATAACCGCAGTCTAAGTGATCTTCCACGTGGCTCTCCCACGTGGTAGTGAATTTCAGCGTGGTAGATCAACACTTGGAGAGCAGTTATTCAACCGCAGTCCAAGTGAATGTGTATTAGGATAGCACCAGAAAAGATCGTCGTACGGAACCGCAGTCTTTTCCCTTTTCTTTCCTACCCCGAGACAACAAAAATAGGCGCAATGACAGCACAATCAGTGGTGGTTCCCCAAACCTTATTTTATTTGTTCCTCTCATTTTTTGTTCCCTATTTCATTTATTTTTTTTATTTTATATTTTAATTTCATTTCATCTTCCACATTTTTTTAAAATAGAAAAAATACACGTGATCCGATGACCCATCCCAACCCGAACATATTCGGGTTGGTTCGGGTCGGGTTACTCACCCAAAATATGCAAAACCCGAACCAATCCAACCAATTATCATTCTATCAGTTTAGACTTGATATTACTCCAAACACGAACCAATCCAACTCCATTACTAACCAACGTACATGCATATATTTGTTGAAAAGACGTAGTCCAGCGCCAACGAAGTTGACCGTGATCGCCAGCGGTCTTAGCAGCAAAATGTTCAATTGGAAAATACTTTTTTTTTTTTTTAATTTATTGCATACTACTTTGGCTTTATGTAATCATTCATTGTATGTCTTTAGTCAAGTCACCCATGCATAATGTTCAAGAAAATTACATGCGTGCATATAAAAGCGCGCGACAAATTAACCCCACGTTCAACTTGGCAAATTAACAATAACTGAGACCTCTCTCACGGCTACAATTAATACAATATGTATGTTATATTATATGTTTTAATATTCATTTTTTTTTTTCAAATATTGTATTTTAGTCTTTTTTCCTCAGTTAAGTTAATTTGTTTTTTAACATATAAAATAAACACGTTTATGTATCTTGTCTTGTATAATAGCTTCGATAGTTGGCCATGTCAAAAGTCTCGAACCGACAAACAAATTAAAAACAAAAAAGACACGTGCAAATATTTATTTTTTTTGTTTTTTTTTTTCAATTAGAAGTGGTGGAATAAATTAATTAAAATAAAATAAAATAATCTTTATGAGCGTTTCAACATGTACCTCCAAAATGATAGAACCTAATAAACGTACATAAGTTGATAACTGTTACCAAACAATATTATTTGGTCCTACTCAAATTAATCCAATGAGGTCTCAGAATCATAAAGCACACAAGTTAGCCCAAGAACATAAGTCAACCCAACTCAGAAACCCTACTGGGAGCACCGTAGGCGTGTCCGTACAATCTCATACCGGATCACGTCCCAAGGGTAGGTTCAAGGCCTAAATCCATAAATATTTCTCTATAAATATTGGTAACGTGAAAGGTCAGGTACGCATGAATCACCTCCGTTACTATTACTCTGCTAGGATTCTGGCTGACTTGGGCATCAGAGTGTCTTTGCAGGTACTCCCTCGCTGTGGACCGAGTAGAGAGATTCATCAGAAACTAGAACCGAGTTCGAGAATCCCGAAGACCGAGTCCAAGATGAGGCTCGCTCAAGCGAGCAGCAAGTCAGAGAAGAGGGGAATCTTTAAGTTGAGGCTTGCTCAAGCGAGTAACAAGTCAGAGAAGAGGGGAGTCTCTGAGTTGAGGCTTGCTCAAGCGAGCAGCAAGTCAAAGAAGGGGGGAGTTTTTCATGCTCAAGAGGAAAATGATTTGGGTCTTTTAGACCTCATGTTGAATATAATGACTGTTAAATCCATAGACTTCATGTTTAAAGGAATTATTTGGGTCCTTGGATTTCATGTTAAAAGAGTAAATGATTGGTTGAATCTATCACAGTTAATGGGGTAAGGTCCCAGTGGCCTTCAGGGACGACGGTCCCTGTTAGCCTGAGCTCAGTCTAGGCTTCACAGATAAGTGGAAAGATCCCTTGGGTGTTGGGTTAAACACTTCATGTTAAATTACAACTTGATTTATGGAATTTGGACATGCTTGAGATTTTTATTGAGTTATCTGAACGGTTGCATTTCATTTGCTTGAAACTCCCACACTGCTTGATTATTCACACTCACTAGGACTCTAGTCTCATTATACGATGTGTTTTGTATTTAGATTCGCAGGGTCCCAGACCGAATGCTTGACTTGGGAGGAGATTAGATGTTTGGGCCGGTTGTGTGGCCCAAACTATTATTTTGGATATTTTGGTTGTATAGACTAGAACTATTCTTTTGGGATGAGATATTGTAGTACATGTGGAGCCTTAAAGACCTTATTTTATTTCTGTCAGGACGCATGTATAATTGTATCCCATTAGCCTATAGTTTCATTTTTTATTATGATTGGAACCATTGTTGGCAATGAACTGATTATGTGTAAATGATTGTTTTGGGTGTTGCTTAAGGAACTGTTGGATTGCCTAAGCATTGTTGATGATTGTATGTGATATCGTTAATGCGCGAAATAATTTCATAAATTTGGGTTTTGCGTTTCCAACGGACGTAATCCTTGAATTAAGTAATTAAGACGTAACATAAAAAGTCAGGTACGCATGAATCACCTCAGTTACTATTACTCTGCTAGGATTCAGGCTGACTTGGGCATCAGAGTGTCTTTGCAGGTACTCCCCCTACCATGGACTGAGTAGAGAGATTCATCATAAACCAAAATCGAGTTTGAGAATCCCAAAGACCGAGTCCGAGATCCTTAGAGCTTCTGAGTCCGAGATCCATACTCGACCAATAACCTGAGCCTAAGCATTTTAATTAGCATGATTATGTTTAATGAAAGCTGTTTTGAGTATTTCTCGTAATGCATGTTGGGATAAATAGAACAAAAGTGATTATAATCGTCGATTTATTTCTTTTACACTGGAAAATAACTTTGTATAAAAGAATTGTTTTTTAGCATTTTGATTATAAGCACAATTTGATTATTTTAGAGTTGCACTAATTGTAACACTTTTATCAAATTAACTCCGAATATTAGTATCTAAAGTTTTAAATCAATTTATTTGATATACCTTTTAAGTGATTAATTTATTATATAAAATTATTTTTTAACACAAACAAATAAAATATATTATCCTGAAATTACATTTTAATTAACATATCTCAGTCCGTTAAATTATATATTTTTATTGAAAAACTTTTATTCAAAGATACATTTAAAATATTTTAAATTATTTGGATGAACTTTAATAAAATTAAAATGAAAAAAGTTTAAATTATTTTAATAGTGAAAATAAATAGTTTTCATCCAAGTTGTACAATTCGATTAGAGCAAAATTGTCTCTCATAAATGATCGATAAACAAAAACAAAATAGTTTCAACCATGTATGCTGATCTAAGTGGCAAAAAGCTTGATTCCTGTTAAATAGTAGCTTAAGTTCAATTAAAGTAGGAAAATAAGCTCTTTAGCCTCTTAATGTGCAAGAGCTTCTGTCAAAAGCTTGTCAGCTTCAACATTTAGAGTTTGAAGCCTAGACATTCTTGCAGATGTTTTTCCTCTAGCCCTAAAAGGTGATACCTTAGTGAGAAAGGAATGATATATGTAGAGGTGTAGGAATAGTTTCATTGTCTAAAGAAACAACCACTATCCTAGACCGTGGTCTTGTAGTGGTAATGGTTTTAAACTAAACTATCGTAACCACTTTTAAAGGTTGTGGCTAATCCTCGGATGCAACTTTCCTTTCGACAGGTGACTTTGCCCTTAGAGGATTTTTCACTTCTCATGCTTCCTTTTGGTCCTTCTTTTAGTTGCAGCCTACAGGAGCAAGGTCTTTTCTTCTCCATTTCTTGTTTCTTTCTTCTAGTTGGTCATCGATGGTTGTAGATAAGTCTTCACCTACAATAGCTTCCAAGGTAGTTGCGCCCTTGGTTGCTTGACACTTTTCAAGCAAAGGGTTTGGAATTAGTTCAATCAGTGTTACAATCACTCAGCTCGAATTGGCTGGTTAAACCGGTTATCCAAACCACTCTTCTGACGTGCATCTGAACCGAGAAAAACCAATCTCGCCGATTTTGTAAAAAAAAAAAAAGGTGACTCAGTCGAGGACAAATCATACTAAAAAAAGAAAATTTTTGAGAGGTATAAGATGCAGCCCAACTTCCTCTCCACAATAGCTATCTATTTTTTGGCTCTTCGTTGTAGGCGTCATTGGACCAACACCGGAGGCAAATAAACACAAGAGTGAACTGTAAGGAAAAGCATAAAAGAGGAGATGAAAATGAAACACAGAGGAACGCATCAACGAACTGTGAGGACAAGAAGAAGAAAGAAAAGGATAATGAGAAAGGGAAGAAAAGAGGAGAGAAAAAACGAAAATCATGAAGTGGTGAAGGAATTATGAACACATGATTTTTTTTCTCTCCCCTTAGTATAAAGTAGTGCGGTCTTCGATGTTTAGGGAAAGGAAAAAGGCTGCAAAACTTTGAGCCTTAACGTTTTGCAGCCTTTTTCGACAACTTTGAAAATAAAACTTTAGGTGAGATTTGGGTGCTGACTTCGGTGGGTTAGCAGAAATGTGAACCACCAGTGGTCCACATTTTCAATACCGTTAGATAAATTAATATTTAAAGTTGTGGCTTAGATTTGTTACCTGTGACTTGTTCTTTAAAACATGATTAATAAAAATAATTGAGATATTAAGGTTTTTGTATTTTACTATGATGTCCTCTGATGTGGAAATTGGTTGCCAGTGGGTGAAGGCCAAACGACGCTTGCAGCGAGAAGCTCTATTTAGAAAGGTGTTTCGATGTTTGCGTCCTTTGTTTGTTTCCATTATTCCAGACAGATGTGAATTCAAGTTTTTTTGTTGGATTTTCAGAATTGATAAAGGGATCATGACATATAGTTAGTTGGTTAAGAGCTCGGAGATGAAGATAGCGTAGTAGTTATTGATACCCAGGTAGTAGAAATGTGAACCAACAACGATTCACAATTATTCGACCGCGGCAGTGCAAGTGGCAATGGTGTGAATGGCATTCTTGAATTTCCTAACTTTGGCTCCAAATGCTGCCTACTATTCACCCATGCCTAGATCTAAGAACAACAGTATGGGGGTTAAGAAAGGCAATCACTCCAAACAACAACAACCCATTGATGACGTTCCCGGAGGTCCCCTCTGTTAACACCGATTTTCACTTCCAGCACTTATAGTGAAGCAATGACTTGTGTGCAAATTCAAAAAATAATTAAACAAAATTATGTATAATAATTAATCACAATTAATTAGGTACTGACTGGATATTGCAGGTAAAAAAACTGAAGCACCGATGATACACTTAATTACTAACCCACCGTAGAATCCACCGAGAAAGTAATGGAAAATGATGGCAATAGAGGTTTAAGTTTCTAGCTTGACCTCTATGATATAAGGTAGTTGTTTTTTTGGCTTTTATGGCATTCAACCGGTGGTTACTTTTAGGGTGTCATTCATTGTTATATATTTGATAAGGAATTTTTGATCCAAAAATAGGTATATATTGGTAATGAATAAATTTGTTTGTTTATTTATTTATTTATTTATTATGGTTTGCTTTTCTGTTACATTTTTCTTGTCTCCTAATAAAAATCATACTTAATTAGTTTTTGCACCTTTTTTTTTCTCTTAACAAAACATCTTGAAAAAGTGCATGATAACACTAGGATTCAGATAACTGGTGGCCTAGTAGTTTTAATATTAGTTTTTGGTTGTGCTTGTTGCATAGGCCCTAAATATATGATCGATTTAAAATTTTGTGAAAGACGGGTTACTTGAAAGGGACCAAGAAAATGTAAATTTTTTGTAGTATTTGATAGAGTAGTCCTCTGGTTAAGAACTAAAATTCCATAGCCATCACAAAGCAGATTTATTGTTTATGTTATGTGTATATTGATGTCATACCATTTCTATTTTATAGGTTGAAGTTGGTTGAACGTCTCTAGAAAGGGGGTTGAATAGAGACTCCAAATTCGTTCTTGAAAACTTAAGATCAATCTGAGCTTGACACTCAAACCTACGAGCTTGGAACTCATATTGAATTACAAAACAAATGTTGTCAAAGCTTAAGTTATACTGAGACAGGGAAGAGTAAAGGTGAGACTGAGTGCTTAGTAATATTCCTTTGAAGTTAGTTTCTTATAGTGTACGAGTTATGTTGAGATTCAGATAGTACTAATATGTAAGCAACAAAGATAGGAAAGATGCACACAGATTTATCCTAGTTCACCCACACCTTGGGCTACGTCCAGTCCCCACAACCTTGTGAGATTTTCACTATGAATAACTGTCAATTACAAGTATTCTTTCCTCTGCCTCTTCAGGCTCACATCTGATTATTCTTGTTACAGTACCTCTCCAGGCTTACAGTTGCTCACACTAAGCTTAGGAAACTCCTAACTTAGCTGAGACGAGGTTAGATTGAATGAGATTAGGTTGGTCTAGCTACTACGTAAAAAGTACAGATACACAGTGAGCTTAGCTAGTTACAATCACTCTTGAATTTATAGAACAGAGATTAGATAGGAGAGATGATTGTTTTACAAATAAGGATAGACATATGAAAGGTAAGATTCATTGAGACTGAGATTCTCTGGATTGTGTAGCAATGTCTCTCAATGCATAGTGTCAAAGAGTCTTCCTTTAATAGGTTGCAGCAGCTAGTCGTTATTCTGCACCGTTGCAGGTGAGAGAGAGTGTTGTACTTGGATTCTGTTGTGGTTCAGTTGTGTCAGCGTACTTGCGTTGACTTGCCCCTGGTGCTTAGTTTGAGTCTGCGTGCATGGATTTGAGTCTTAGTCTTAGTTGGTGAGTCTGAGTCTCAATTGAAGTTGAGGTTTTGATCACAAGAAAGGGGGTTGAATTGCGATTAAATAAAATTTTCTACAATTTCTTTCAATACTTTTTCTACTCAAGAGTGATCTTGGCTAAGTATTGAAAAGTAGGCTTTCTAGAAGATAAATGTTAGTTCAAACCAATTGTGCAGAAGATACAATTTTAGGAATTTACTTTGTTAAAATAATTTTATGCAAATGCTGTAATAAAGTAGAGAAGGGTAGAGAAGATGGCACACAAGATTTTTATACTGGTTCACCTCTTCCAACCTCAGGTTACGTCCAGTCCCTACACCTGTAGGACTTTTCTTACTAAAATCAAATTACAACTTTCTTGGGTAACCTTACCACTAGTATTCTTTCTCCAGCCTCTTCAGGCTAATTTTCAACATTACTCACAAACTTTTCAAACTAGAAACTTACTGCAGAACCTTCTGCAGAAGATCCAGTAACCTAGAATGCTGCAAGTACCTTCTACAGATTCTGTTCTATAGCTGAGACCACCAAACTCAAAAATCTTTCTTTTACAGCTTACAAGAAGAATATGCACCTGCACACTCTTTTTGAGACTTTACAACAAAAATAAGAAAGAATAATGAAACATAAGGCTCAAAGATTACAGAGTTGATGCAGCGACAGCTTGAATATGAGCCAACTCTCTCTCAGATGATTTTTCAGACCAGATTCTCAAAGAAAAGAAGAGAGAGAAAAATTCCAGAAGATATGGAGTGTAATTCCAGCAATGCTTGGTGTTTCTTCTGGATGAGGTGCCTTCAAAGTGGAGGAGATGTCTCCTTTTATAGAAGGCTGAGAGGAACTAGCCGTTGGATACAGATTTGAGCACCCAGCTGTGTCCAAGGATCTGTCGTTTTCACATTTGCAACAGCCACAACTTTATACAGCTGTCATGTTGACCGGTCCTACCTCCTGGAGGTGCATCTTCTACAGACTTCTAACTTGGTTGTTTCTGAAGTTCTATCTTCTGTGGACATACTGAGGGCATCCAATACCTTGATATAAATTATTTTGACTTCAATTACCCCGGATGTAACCTCAGAAGATGAGAAGAACACACTTAGGTAGATTCTGCACTTTCTGCAGTGCTTCTGCAGCACATCGATGACCACCTATCTTCTGCAGAATTTCTGAGAGCACATTTCTCTTGCAGATCTTCTTAGAATACTTAAATTGATTGATATAAAAGTAATTTGTCTATATTTGCCTTATCTGTAATAACAAAAGTGAACAAACTATACTGATCTATGCATTCTGCTTCTTCTGCAAAGGAACTGATAGTTGTTTCTTCTGCAGAACTCTTCTTCTACTGCAGAGCTCCTATTTTCTGCAGGATTATCTTCTACTTTCTGCAGATGGTCTTCAAACTTTGTGAAGTACTTTTATTTTTTTATTTAATTACATCTTGATCCTTGGAGACCTTGGGAATGCTTCTTTTTCCTCTTTGAAAACGAATTTTCCTTCTAAAGAGGTTTTGTCATGATTTCTTCTTGAGAAGGTGTTGTTTTCATCTTCTGAAGACCTTATTGAGTTGTGAATGAACATCTTTTATGTTTTCATTCACAGATTTGTCATTCTTAATAAATTTGAAACCATTCTTCTTAAGTAAGTGGAACTTGTTTCTTTCTTCTGTTGCGGAATGGCATCTTTTGCAGAAGCTTACCTGTATCTTCTTGACACTTACTCAAACAAAATCATTAGTTCTTAATACTCAGAATTATTTCAAGTAGACTTTGATTGGTTGTCATTATTAAAACTGTTTTGGAGGGATTCTTGGACCTTACAAGTCTCACCCATGAATTTAAGCTTGGTCAGTCTTAGCTTGACTCTTGCTTTGTCTTGTGCTCAGCTTCATATTTCAAAGTGCTTCTTTGTAATGCTTAGACTGAGTCTTTCCTGATGGTGGCACAGTGAGACGTTGTTATTTGTACTTTGCCTTAGCTTTTTATATTCATACTGAATCTTAGTTGATCCTTGCATCTTATCTTTGTTTCTCAGAACTTAAGACCTACAAAGTGTAGTCTAAGAGTTGCACAGTCTCAACGCACAGTTAGTACAACAAATGAATCTTAGATATACCGAGAGCACATGCATATTCTCTTAAGGTTTGATATAATTAAAACTCTAAGGAATGAGCCTGTCTCAACAATCTCCCTCTTTTTAATGATGGCAAACCCCTATTTTTGTGAAGCTTTTGGTTATCTAAGATTTGAGCAACGTTTGAAAGATTTAAACTCCCCCTCAATTCTTAACTCCCTCCGAGTCTTAGATACTCTAGTCTCAGCTTGATCCCTTAGAAGAGATTTTGTACGTTAGGCTTAAGACTATGTTTTTCTTATCTCGTTAAATGTAAAATATTTGACATAGAGAAATCATGTGCAAATCAACAGAACATATTTGTCATTAATCATTAATTATGAATCATTACACGTTCTGGATTGTCAAAACGAAAGTTGAGAATGAAAACAAGCAACAAGCTAAGCTAGGCAATCAAAAGCCTCAAAAGCCTAAGCTCTTCCTACCCTACAAACTAACCTACTCTACTCCCCCTTTTGCCAATATGAAAAATAAGAGTGAAGAACTATTTGGCAGGGGAAAAGTGGAGCTTGATGGGGACTCAGCAGGGCGTGGTACAGATTGAGGAACAAATGGAAGAGGGGGCAGGCTGGAGAGATGCTGATAAACCTGATGATGATAGGTGTTGGAATCATTTATGGCCTTGAAAATCAAGGGACAACGCGTCCAAGCTCAGGTAACCGTCACAAAGTAGTGGAGCGGTTATGGTAAAAAGGAAAAACGAAGCTCTTCTGAAAGTAATTGAAATTTCAAAATTGGTGCTTTAAAGAAGACATTGAAAAAGACAGCTCGGATAATTTATTACCTCGACCTCGACTATAAAAGCTCGGCCAAGCTAGGGGGAATATGTTCCGAGGGTAACCCAGATCCGATTTGGCAACCGTCCTATTCGGATGATCCAAGTGAGAGACGATTATTCGGACACTTCCCAAGTTGACACCTGTCCTCACCCTGAACCAACAAGCAACTCGGAATACCATGCACGTGGAAGCATTCTCATTACTAACGTGGAATGACCATGTTAAGACACCCACCTAAGGTAGAATCCTCTCCATACTCAGGGAGCCACTTGGTGAAGCTGCCTTAGAGTTAGTAATATCAAATCACTCTCTACTCACATTCTTGTAGAAGCTTCCTCGATCCCTATAAATACCTCCATGAAAACCATGAATAAGGTGAAGGGAAACAAGCATGAGGTCAGGGTGCAGCGGAATAAATGGATTCCCTCTTTGTTATGATCGTTAATGCGAAAAACACGAATTAAGGCATAAAAGGCATGAAACATAATGACATACCTTTTACGGATTCCGAACGAGGCAATAGCAGCCACGTCTCTAGAGGTGTCCACGCCAACAGCCAAACTAGGAAACCCTCCTCAACTCTGCTAGTAGCGTTTAGAGAATAAAAGCGACTGCTCATGTGTCTAGGGTAATGCATCTTATGCAATATTTATAGAGTGGTGGCTAGGGTTTTACCGTCACTCAATTAACCCTAACACATATGGGCCTAGCCCATTATGTTATAATTATAATCAGATTAGAACTATTTATTTTCCTAGCGGCTTGTTGTATGCGTGTGACCCAATAGGATCTTTTAATATCTGGTTATGATATTTAAAATAAAACCTTTTTATTTTTAATATCATAAATAGAAAGCGATATCTAGCAATACATCACTACTACCCAAATATTGAGATTGTCAACAATTTTGACGAATCCTATTTCATGATAATAATTTATACGATCTGTCCCTTTGTCCAAATATCTAATTGAACACAAGGGCATGGAATGTGTCATCCTTGTATAGTTCAATTTATGTTTTTCTTGATGCCCAAGTTGGCTATACAGAAAATAAACATCTCATATTTATCCTCCTGAGCTTGGCCATGCATTTTGTAGTCTAACTTTATCAAGAGGCCTACAGATATAACTCCTGTTACATAGGAGGGACAAATCCCATCTAGGTCACTCATATTCCACCACATAATTTATTTTATGTCCAAATACCAACTTTATGATCACCTTGTTATAGGCAACGTTTCATGATATTTAAAACACATAATTCCTTATGTAGGAATTGTAGTGATTTCAGGTCAAAGGACTTCATATAACATTTATCAATATAAGAAACGTTCATGACACTTATGTAACAATCCATGCAACGTTCTTAAGGTAGGTCAGTCCAGTACACCATTACTCTTAATATGTACTTATGTGAGCACATGATATCTCATATCCATGATCCGTGAGATGTGATCATCAACGAACTCACATACTAGTCTAAATGCATCTTTTGTCCTAAGATGATGCTTGACCAGGGACTATTTTAAGAATAGTTCTTCATAAGATCTCACGATCAAGTCATCTACTTGATTTCTTATGAGGTTTAAGCTTACTATTCTAAGGACATTAATTATATTCCAAAAGAATTAATAAAAGGAATTGCCTTTATAAAATAATATGATACAAGTGATGGATGTTCAAAATAAAACATATAAGTCTCTAGTGCATACACTAACAATCTCCCACTTGCACTAGAGCCATTCAGACATAACTCTAATGCCTAATGATCTAGTGTGTCCTTCATGCTTCTGCTGCACAAGGGGTTTTTGTCAATGGGTCTGCAACATTGTCAATTGTATGCACCTTGCATATCTTCACATCTCCCCTATCAATGATTTCTCGAATGAGATGGAAACGCCTAAGTATATGTTTGGATCGTTGATGAGACCTGGGTTCCTTGGCTTGTGCAATAGCCCCATTGTTATCACAATAAAGACTTATAGGATCCACAATTTTAGGAACAACACCAAGTTCAATAATGAACTTCCTGATCCAAACGGCCTCTTTCGCAGCATTTGAGGCCGCAATATACTCAGCTTCTGTGGTAGAATCAGCAGTTGTTTTCTACTTCAAACTTTTCCAGCTCACAACGCCACCATTCAAACAAAACACATAACCTGACTGCGATCTTGAATCATCTTTGTCAGTTTGGAAGCTAGCATCAATGTAACTATTTACAAGTAGCTCTTCCTCACCTCCATATATCAAGAATGAATCCTTAGTTCTTCTTAAGTACTTAAGGATGTTCTTGACTGCTGTCCAGTCACCTTCACCAGGATCAGATTGGTATGTGCTAGTCATGCTTAGAGCATATAATATGTCTGGTCGAGTACATAACATGGCATACATGATAGACCCTATAGCAGATGCATAAGGAATATTACTCATGTGATCCCTATCTTCTTTACTGGACGGAGATTGAGCCTTAGAAAGGCTTATACCATGTGACATAGGCAAAAATCCATTCTTAGAATCTTGCATGTTAAACCGTTTTAACACTTTATCTATGTATGTACTTTGACTTAGGCCAAGTAATCTTTGAGATCTATCTCTATAGATCCTGATACCTAACACATAGGTTTCTTCGCCCAAATCTTTCATAGAAAAACAATTTCCTAACCAAATCTTTACAGACTGAAGGGTAGGAATGTCATTTCCTATGAGGAGTATGTCATCAATATACAAAACCAGAAAAACCACTATGTTGTCACTAACCATTTTGTAGACACAAGGCTCGTTTTCATTTTTAATGAAACCAAACTGCTTAACAACTTCATCAAAACGAAGATTCCAGCTTCTAGAGGCTTGCTTTAATCCATAAATGGATCGTTGCAACTTACACACCTTTCCAGCATTTTCAGGTATAACAAAACCTTCAAGTTGTGTCATATACACATCTTCATGAAGGCTTCCATTTAGGAAAGCTGTCTTGACATCCATTTTTCAAATTTCATAATCATGGTAATCTGCAATAGCAAGCAAGATCCGAACAGATTTAAGCATAGCAACTGGGGAAAAGGTTTCATCATAGTCTACACCATGAACTTGCTTGAAACCCTTAGCCACCAATCGTGCTTTAAAGGTACTTACATTACCATCCATGTCAGATTTCTTTTTGAAAACCCACTTGCACCCTATGGGTTTCATCCCTTCAGGTGGCTCAATCAAGGTCCATACCTTGTTAGTGTACATGGAATCCATTTCAGATCTCATGGCATCAAGCCATTTCTCAGATTCTGGACTCAAAAGAGCTTCTTGGTAAGTCATTGGTTCATCATGATCCATTAGTAATACATCCCCTTCCTAAGATACAAGGAAACCATATCTCTCAGGTTGGTGACGTATCCTATTTGACTTACGCAAGTCTTGCGCTACTTGAGCAGATGGCTCCACAACACTTTGTGGTATCTGCTCTTGTTCCATTATTGGCTCACTGCTACTCTGTGGTACTTGAATTTCTTCACGTTCTACTTTCCTCCCACTTATTTTCTTAGAGATAAATTCCTTCTCTGAGAATACAGCAGTCCTAGCGACAATCACTTTGCCTTCGCTAGGATTATAGAAGTAGTAACCCTTAGTTTCTTTTCGGTATACCACAAATAAGCACTTATCTGATTTGGGTCCTAGTTTATCTGAAACTTGGCGTTTCACATAAGCTTCACAACCCCAAATCTTCATAAAAGACATACTAGGTCGTTTCCCAGTCATATCTCATATGGTATCTTTATTACAACCTTAGATGGAACACGGTTTAGTGTGAAGGCTGCTGTTAACAAAGCATGACCCCAAAAGGAGTCAGGGAGATCAGAATGACTCATCATGGATCGAACCATATCTAATAGAGTTCGATTTCTCCTTTCAGAAACTCCATTCCATTGAGGTGTTCCAGGAGGAGTGAGTTGAGATATTATCCCACACTCTTTTAGATAATCATCAAATTGTTGGCTCAAGTATTCTCCACCTTGATCTGATCAAAGTGTTTAATAGTCTTGCCAAGTTGGTTTTGTACTTCATTCTTAAATTCCTTGAACTTTTCAAAGGATTCAAATTTGTGTTTCATCAGATACACAAATCCATATCTACTGAAATCATCAATGAAAGTGATGAAGTATTGAAAACCTCATCTAGCCATTGTTCCCATGGGTCCACATACATCACTATGTATGAGACCAGGAAGATCATTGGCCCTTTCACCTTTTCCAGTGAATGGGGTTTTGGTCATCTTCCCCAATAGACAAGATTCACATGTCTCAATTGATTCAAAATCGAAAGAGTTCAAATAGCCATCTTGGTGGAGTTTGGATATGTGTTTCTCGTTTATGTGGCCTAAGCGACAATGCCAAAGATAAGTTGGGTTCAAATCATTTGTTTTGAACCTTTTAGCATTTATGTTATAGATAGACATTTCGAAGTCAAGAACATACAGTCCATTGTTTAATTTTGCACAACCATAAAACATATCATTCAAATAAATTGAACAACTATTGTTCTTTATTATAAATGAAAAACCACTCTTGTCTAAACAAGAAACAGAAATAATATTCCTACTAATGGCAGGCACAAAATAACAATTGTCTAGCTCAATAACTAGCCCAGTTGGCAATTCAAATAATAAGTTCCTACGGCTAAAGCAGCAATTCTTGCTCCGCATCCCACACGCAGGTCGATTTCGCCTTTAGCCAATGGTCTACTCCCTTTTAGATCCTGCACATTTACACAAATGTGAGATCAACATCCAGTATCCAATACCCAAGATGCAGAAGTAGATAAATTAACTTCTACAACATAAATACCTGAAGTGGAAGCCTTGTTGAGTCTCAAAGTTAATTTGAGTAATTAAAAATACTCTGAGTCTCATTCACTTAAAAAGTTTTAATGAACAACAAATATAAAATACAGATGAAGTTATATGGAAATGTTCTTTCACAAAGATTCTGTTATGTTTCAGATCTTAAAGAATGAGAAACATCATCTGAAGCTTCAGATCGTCTGAAGACACAACACCTTCTGAAGAGTGGTTATCTCCTGAAAGTGTGAAGTTCATCTGAAGCACTCCTTACATCTGAAAGCTGAAGACATCAAGACTTTTGACCCTTGAAGACGTTTCTGAGTACGAGG
The DNA here is from genome assembly GCA_026901365.1 of Sesbania bispinosa. Classification (NCBI taxonomy): domain Eukaryota; kingdom Viridiplantae; phylum Streptophyta; class Magnoliopsida; order Fabales; family Fabaceae; genus Sesbania; species Sesbania bispinosa. Next base: position 1,409,689 of record QLOH01000092.1, read on the forward strand.
AACGTTCATCTCAATGATCTTACCTATTTCAGCATAAGAGTCAAAGCTGCTTTCTCTCCTTGTTCAAATGTTTAGCATTTTTTAAGGAAAGTCTGCAACGCTGCTGCTCCTGCCAAAAAGCTTTGTGTGCGCAGACCTGCTGCACCCTGTCTGCTCAGAATGCCTTGGTCAGAGCTTGTGTCAAATGTCTCATTGAGCATTTAATTCTATTTGGCAACGGGCATTAACTCCTGAAGACTATAAATATGTCTCATGCAGATTTGAAGAACAAGAGAAGCATTCCTATCAAAGAAAGAACACGTTGCAAAAATATATTGTGATATTCTTGTACTCTTACTCAAATTCTTATCCTGAGTGAATCTCAGTTTTCTGTACATTTAAAGTTCAAAGCTATCATCTGAAGGATAGTGAACTATTTGTTTCTCTGTTCAAACCTTAAACAATTTGGGTGTTTAAGCTTGGAGAGGCTTTCTGTTTGAAAGAATACTTGGGTTACACTTGGTTAAGTGTCTGAGAGCCTGAAAAGGCTTGGTGGAAGAAATAATACTTGGTGTAGATCCTGAACAGGCTTGAAAGAAAAGAATACTTGTAATCTTGCAAGATTAGTGGAAATCCAGGTGCTGGTTTTTGCCTTGGGACTGGACGTAGCTCACAATGGTTGTGAGTGAACCAAAATAAATTCTTGGCTAAGTTTTTCTCTATCCCTTAACTATTTCTTTTCAGTTTTAATCTAACTAAGGGGTTTGAAAAGTATCCAAGTGAAAACTTCTTCTCTGAATCAAACAAAGTTTTTTGTTTAACTAATTTCTTAATCTGAACTTAATTCAGAAAGCAATTAAAACCTTCAGATTGATAACCATCATCTGAAGAGTTTCAGGAGCAAAATTTTCAAAATATTTTTGAAACAGAAAAAGTTTCCATTGAAACACTATTCAACCCCCTTCTAGTGTTTCCTTGTATTTCCAACAATTGGTACCAGAGCTTATCCTCGGGGTTAGCACCTAATCAGTGCAGAGGACAAAGATCCAATGGAAACTTCTACCAGCAACAGACAGTACATCACTGAAGGAGCCTCCATCACGAGACCCCCAACATTCAATGGAGTGGATTACCACTATTGGAGGGATCGTATGAAGTTGTTTATTGAAGGCAACAACATTGATGTCTGGGATGTGGTTACTGATGGAGACTACGTTCCCATGCATAATGGAGTGCCCATACCTAAGGTTGAATGGACCGTGGAGCAGAAGGCTAAAGTTCAACTAAATTCCAAGGCCAAACTCTATCTGATATGTTCTTTGAACAAGTCAGAATATGAGAAGGTTCATGGTTTTTCATCTGCCAAGGAGATCTAGGATACGCTTGCAGCAGCTCATGAAGGGACTGAGACTGTAAAGCAATCCAAGATAAGTATGCTTGTACATCTGTATGAGATGTTCAAGATGGAAGAGTCTGAAACCATAGACCAAATGTTTAGAAGGTTTCAGACAATAACTAATGGACTTAGGTCATTAGGAAGAACTTTTGAATCTGGAGATAATAATCGAAAGATTCTAAGAAGCTTACCAAATTCCTGGAGACCCAAAGTTACTGCCATTCAAGAAGCCAAAGATTTAAACTCTCTCAGAATTGAGGAACTACTGGGCTCTCTCAAAGTCCATGAGTTAGAACTTAGGGAGGATGACACCAAGAAGAAATCACTGGCATTGAACTCCAAGGCCAGACAACCTAGGCATGGCAGCATGAAAGCTATGCAAGCAAAGGAAACTTCAGATGATGATAATGAATCTGAAGGTTGTTTAGAAGATGAAGATCTTTCTCTTCTCAGCAAGAAGATTAAGAAAATGCAGTAAAGAAAAGGGAGATTCAAAAGATCTCAACCTTCCAATTTCAGACAAGGTATGTCAGGTAAAGAGTCTTTTAATACTGACAAAATTACCTATTTTGAATGCAAACAGCCAGGACATATGAAGGCTGATTGCCCCAAGCTGAGAAAACCAACTTTTCAGAAGAAAAAGTTCTTCAAGAAAAAGAAAGGATTAATGGAAACATGGGAAGATTTGGATGATTCCACTTCAGAAGAAGAGGGGGACACTTCAGAAGAAGCTAATCTCTTTCTGATGGCAATCCTACCATCTTCAGACAATACAGACTCTGAGGTAATCCCTCAAACTCTACAAGATCAGTATGATTACCTTGTTGAAAGTAGCAGAGAGTTATTCAATGAATTCAAGGAACTTTCAAGAGATTTTACTCAAGCTGCTTTAGAAAATGAAAATTTACAAAAAGAAAACCTTGCTCTCAAAGAAAAGCTGCTTCAGCAAGATCCTAGAAATTCTGATAATCTTGCAAAAGAGAATAAAAAGCTCAAAAACAATATTAGAGAATTAACTCTGGATCTAGCCAGATTTGTCAAAGGAACTGATAATCTGAACAGATTATTGGGCTCTCAGAGGCATTCCTTAGACATAAGTGGTTTAGGTTATTCAGATACATCTTCTTCTGAATCTTTAAATTTTAAAGTACCCGATAAAGGACCCAAGAAAGGTAATGGGTGTTCCAACTGTGGCAAACCTGGACATGTGGAGTCCCAATGTAGGCACAAAAGGAAAATAAGACCCAAAACTAAGAAGAGAGGACCCAAGAAAATATGGGTACCTAAGAGTTTAATTGTTCCTGTTGCAGATGTGTTTAACAGGACAAAAGAAACACCACAAATGGTACCTGGATAGTGGGTGGTCACGATATATGACGGATGAAAGGTATTTGTTCCAAAGCCTTAGACCCAAGGCAGGTGGAGTGGTCACCTTTGGTGAAAATCAGCAAGGGGAGATCACTGGTATTGGGACAGTAGGTATGACTCCTCTTTCCCTGATTAAGAATGTACTTCTAGTGGAAGGATTGCAACACAATCTTCTGAGCATAAGTCAATTATGTGACAGTGGATATGTTGTATCTTTCACTAAAGAAGGTTGTATAGTCAAAGATGCTTCAGATCATATCCTCTTTTCTGCTAAGAGGCACAATAATGTGTACAAGATTGATCTAGAGGACCTTGCAAATCAAAATGTGAAGTGCTTTGTTTCAATTGAAGATGAAAAACAGATTTGGCATCAGAAACTTGGGCATGCCAGCTTGAGATTGATCTCAAAGCTAACCAAACACAATCTGGTTAAAGGTTTACTTAAACTTTCATTCAAATCTGATATTTTATGTGAAAATTGTCTGAAAGGGAAACAAACTAGAAGCTCTTTTAAGAGTAAAAATGTTGTTTCAACTAGCAGACCTCTGGAACTGCTTCACATGGATTTGTTTGGTCCTACTAGAACAGAAAGTCTTAGCAAAAAGAAATATGGATTGGTCATTGTTGATGACTATACAAGATTCACATGGTTTATATTCCTAAGAAGCAAGGAGGAAACCTTTGAGAATTTCACAAAATTCTGTAAGAAGGTGCAGAATGAAAAAGGAATCTGCATATCTTCTATCAGAAGTGATCATGGTGGAGAATTTGAAAACTCAAGCTTCAGACTGTTCTGTGATGAGAATGGGATCTCACACAATTTCTCTGTGGCTAGAACACCTCAGCAAAATGGGGTTGTTGAGAGAAAGAACAGAAGCTTGCAAGAGATGGGGAGAACCATGCTCATTTCAAGCAACCTACCTAGATCCTTTTGGGCAGAAGCTGTTCACACAGCCTGTTACATTCAAAACAGAATTTTGGTAAGACCAATTCTCAAAAGGACTCCATATGAACTGTGGAAAGGAAGAAAACCCAACATATCCTACTTCCATATCTTTGAATGTGAGTGTTTCATACTCAATACTAAAGATGATTTAGGAAAGTTTGATGCTAAGTCTGATAAAGGTTTCTTTATTGGATATTCTGAAACCTCTAAGGCTTACAAAGTATATAACTCAGAACCTTGCCGTGGAAGAATCTATCCATGTAAGATTCAATGACTTTAAAGAGACTGATAGGGAACTATCAGATCTTGAAGAGGATTTTGCAGGTATGAAGATAAATCAAGAAGTTAAATCTGAAGAATCATCTGAAGGACCTACTGAGCAAAAGACTGAACCTGTGTCTGAAGCTGGACCTTCTCAGACAAACATTGTTGAGTCTCAGACAAAGTGTGTATTTCCTCATAGTCGTGATTGGAGATACAGAACTCATCATCCAAGACAGCAAATAATAGATGACACTTCAGAAGGAGTAAGAACAAGATCAAAGCTCAGAAGCTTGAATAATCTTGCACTCCTCTCTGAGATTGAACCTAAAAATATTGAGGAAGCTCTGCATGATGAAGGGTGGATCCTAGCCATGCAAGAAGAGCTGAACCAATTTGCTAGGAGTGATGTCTGGACACTTGTACCTAAACCTCATGGGAAAACTATAACAAGAACCAAATGGGTGTTTAGAAACAAGCTGTCAGAAGAAGGGAAAGTGATCAGAAACAAGGCCAGGCTTGTTGCTCAGGGATACAATCATCAAGAAGGTATTGACTTCACTAAAACCTTTGCTCCTATAGCTAGGCTTGAAGCTATCAAGATTTTACTCTCTTATGCAGTAAATAATGGCATCACCTTATATCAGATGGATGTAAAGAGTGCCTTTCTCAATGGATTTATTGAAGAAGAGGTCTATGTTAGACAACCACCTGGTTTTGAAGATACTACTTCTCCAGAACATGTTTTCAAACTGAAAAAGGCTCTTTATGGTCTGAAACAAGCCCCAAGAGCTTGGTATGACAGATTGAGCAGTTTTTTGATCAAAAATGGTTTTCAAAGAGGAAAAGTAGATACAACTCTTTTCAGAAAAATGTCTAACAAAGATTTTATTCTTGTTCAGATATATGTGGATGATATTATATTTGGTTCCACTGATTCTTCATTATGCAAGGAATTTTCTAAGCTTATGCAATCTGAGTTTGAGATGAGCATGATGGGGGAACTTATGTTCTTCCTAGGACTTCAGATAAAGCAACAATCTGATTGTATATGGATCCATCAGGAAAAATATACAAAAGAAATGCTTAAGAAGTTCAACATGAGTGATTGCAAGCCCATGACAACTCCTATGCATCCTTCTGCTGCTCTCAGCAAAGATGAAGGGGAAGAACTAGTAAATCAAACTTTGTTTAGAGGAATGATTGGTTCACTATTGTATGTAACAGAAAGCAAACCTGACATAATGTTCAGTGTTTGTCTTTGTGCTAGGTTTCAATCTGATCCAAGAATAACTCATTACAAAGCTGTAAAGAGAATTTTCAGATATTTAAATGGTACTACTAATCTCGGTCTTTGCTATAAGAGAAGTAAGGATTGCAGGTTAGTGGGATTCTGTGATGCTGATTTTGCTGGAGATAGACTTGAAAGAAAATCAACAAGTGGAGGTTGCCATTTCATTGGTGACAACATGATCAGCTGGTCCAGCAAAAGGCAAAGCATTATTGCTCTTTCTATAGCTGAAGCTGAATATATTGCTGTAGCCAATTGTTGTTCACAACTGTTATGGGTAAAATACCAGTTAGAAGATTTTAACATTGATGTTCATTATATTCCTGTAATGTGTGATAATACTAGTGCAATTAACTTATCTAAGAATCCCATTCAACATTCTAGGGCAAAGCATATAGAAATCAAGCATCATTTCATTAGAGACTATGTTCAGAAAGGAGTCTTTGATATAAAGTTCATTGAGACTGAACATCAATGGGCAGATATATTCACAAAGCCTCTAACTGAAGATAGATTTAAGTTCATAAGAAATAATCTGAATATCTTGGCTTTGTCTGAAATGTGAATTCTTGCGTCTGAACATGCACATCATCTGAATATATGTTGCATTTGAACATGCATCTTTATCTAAATAAGCATGTGCATCTAAAGTAACTGAGTTTGATGACATGGCAAGCTGAAACGTTTGGTATCCTTCTCTGAGTAACTACTCTCAACACGATTGCACGTTCTCCAAGGCAGCAACTGTTATCATTACTGTTGTCACGGCTATTTAAAGGACATGTTGGCTACAGTTACAGGCTACTGCTTTCACCCTCTCTTCTGCAAACCTTTGCCATTCCTTATGCCCTAAGTACCTTTTCCTTCTATGTGTTCGTCGTTCTCACTAAAATCTCATAGCAATGGCGTCCAAGAAGTCTGCTGGTGGTCAAGTTGTTCCTTCCAAGACTATAAACTTTGATGAACTTCAAGCTGGTGGCATTTATCTCTCAGAGATCTTCGAGGCTTGTGGTTGGACCAACTTATTCTCTTCCATTGATTGTGCATGGCATGAGCAGAGTGTGGTAGATTTCTGGAAGAATGCTGAAGACATTTCTTCTCGAGATGGCAAGTATCAAGGATTGAAAACCACGGTGATGGGAATGAAGATCATCGTAGATGCTGACACCATTGTTGTTGTAACTGATGTTCCAAATTCCGGAGAGATGTTTATTCTAGAATGGGAAGCAAAAAATGGTGGAAACAAGAAGTTCACAAAGAAGCTGTATGGGATTGAAGATCCTAGTGAACTTAAAAGCTCCCTCATGCATCATAAGGCAAGGATTCTTCATGCCATATTGGGTTGTTGCATCTTGCCCAAGCATGGTAGCAAAAACCATGTCTCAGAACTAGAGAGGTTCTATGTGATCAATCTCTTGGAGAAGAAGCCTCTGAACCTTCCCAGGATCATTCTCTACAACATGCTGAAGAGGGTGAATGATCCAGCTGCAAGCTACACCCACACCACTCTCATTACAAAGATCCTGCTGAAGTTCAATGTTCCCATTGAGAGACTATATGACCATAGAGGTCATGCGCTCTTCTCTCTGGTGAATATTAACAAAATGGGTATTACTGTGAAAAAGCCCTCTCCTGAGAAAACTCTGTTAGAAGAAGTTGTCTGAGACAAAGCTGGAAGAACTGGGAAAAGCACAATGGAGGTTTTGGAGATTTTGGAGGATGAGCTGAAGGGTGACACCCATAAAGACAAGTTTGTCTCTGCTCAGACTCCTACCAAAATTGTGAAGAAGAAAAGACCAAAAGTGCTTCAGAAGCAAGTTTCAACTGAAAAGGAAGTTCAGCTCAGACAATCTGAACCTGCTCAGAGTATGCCTACACTTACTTTTGAGATTGTGGGTCAGGTTACTGAGAACTCTGCTGTTGCTACTCAGCCTACTCTCATCTTAGGAGGACAGGAAGAGGACAACATCAGGATAGAATCTGAACCTCTAAGTGTTGCACCTTTTGATGTAACCCAGCCAATCCAAGTTATCCCTCTTGCTACCAGTTTGCCTGAAGCTGATATCAGGAAGGTTGCGGAGGAAATTGAGGAAGAAGAAATAAAGAAGAAGGAAGAACAAGAAAAACAAGACTATGTTATTGTTGTTGCTGCTCAGCAAGCAGTTCTTGAAGATGAAAAACTTAAGCAAGAAAACAGGCTTAAAATAAGAAGAGCCCGTGCAAAAGCAAGGAAAATCAAAAGGAGAAGGTTATTGGCTCCTGCTGATGATGCTTCTCAGATGGTGACAAGAAGTAAAAGCATCCAGCAAGAAGATGTTGTGGAATTTGAGAAGGTTGCTGAAGAACAAAGGAAGTAAAAGGTAGAGGAACTCAAGCTGAAGAAGAAAGCCGCTGAAGGCTCTATGGCTCCTGTTAAGAGGCCTAGGGTTATCTTTGGAAATGCTTCTACTTCAGAGGATGAAGCCCCTCCTCCACCTAAAATGATCAGCACCACAGAAAAAGTACACCCATCTTCACCATCTTCTTCATCTCTATCAGGTTATCCTGAACTCAACTCAGACAATGACTCAGGCAGTGTTTGGTTTGGAGGAAATATAACTTTGTCTAGAGCAGAACTGCTGAAGGAAAAATCTAGAGATCTCAGACGGGAACCCACTTATGATCTGAGCTTAACATTTCAGAATGATCAGCAAATGTTGTGGGCAGCTGAAGTGCCGCATAGATTTTATAATGTTCCTCTTGAAAAAAGGCCCAGAGTACCTAGATTTCCAAATCTCTATGAAGAATTGTTGTTCTTCAGGGAAGCTGCTCCCATAACTCGCCATCCTCCTTCAAGGTTACTTTTATAAACTGCTTCAGCAGCAAGGCAAAGGAGACTTATCAGTTCGGGGGGAGGTAGTCTCTCAGATTCACTAGAGAAGATAAGGCATGGAATAATAAACCCTTGTCACAAGTGGAGGGTACTAGATCCTTTCTCTCAGGATCAGAACCTCTTATCATATGAAGAATGGATTGTTGTGAGAATGTTGTGCCTTGAATCTGAGTTGGTCGACAAGTACTCAAGTTCTTTTGGACATAGAGACTTCAGACCACCCAGAAGAGTGCATACCAAGCTATCTACTATTATCCTGGTGCAACCTGATAGGATAGTACCAAGGTATCCTTTTGTTGAGACTTCTCCCAAGAAAGATAAAGGTGTTGTAATAAAAGGAGATAGGTAACCCAAAGTTCTAACCAATGAAGAGTGGGAAGATTGTCTGAATTCATCTCTGAACATCAAGGCATAGATCACTCTTTGTCTAAAGCTATGTGGAACTATCACTGGAACCTAGTTGAGCAGAAAGGCAGTTCATCTGGAACTCAGTGGGATGATGCTGACTCTCTGGTGAAAGTTGGGAAGAATACCACTCAGGACGCACCTACCTTCTTCAGGTGGAGATTCCCTATGTCTGACTTCTCTGCCAGAGAATTCCATCCTGAATGGGTAGTAAGTTTTCCTTTCAACAGAGCTGAGTATCTCATCCAAGTCAAAGATCCTCCAAAGTTCAATCTTCCATATGGTTTTCAGTACTATCGCTTCACCAACAAACATATGTCCTTGATTTTCTATGAAGAGAACTTAGAAGCTGAACTAGTTGCTCTTTCTCGAGAACATTATGCCTTGAGTAATCAGAATGAAGCTTTCCTACTGCGAACAGATCAGATCCTCACTGCCCATGCACAAATCAAGGCTAGTCACAATGAGCTGAAAGAAGAAGTTGTAGCTGAACTGGATAGTCAAAGGCTAGCTATGCAAGAAATGCTTGAGCAGGCTCTAAGAAGGCTTACGACCTAGTTCATGATGCTTTCTAGTCAAAGTTATTTCAGTTTCTGTTTGCAACAATTCTACTTACATGAACCCTTATTGCATGAGAAATTTGTTGAATTGTCTTATGTGCATTTATTGCTGATGCCTTGTCTTAACTACATTTATTTGTTGTGTCTGTTGCTTACCCATTTACATTGATGACAAAAGGGGAGTATTAAATATATATGTTGTTTAAGACTAACAAAATCTGAAAGTGTAAAAGCATGAGTACTTCAGAGAATACTTCAGAACGAGAAGGATCATTTCAGAAGGAGAATAAGTATCTCAGATGAAACATCTGGTTAAGGGGGAGAATTTTCTAAACTCTAATTTTTTTTAACCCTTTTCAGATTTCATAATATTTTATATTTGTCATCATTAAAAAAGGGGAGATTGTTGAGTCTCAAAATTAATTTGAGTAATTAAAATACTCTGAGTCTCATTCCCTTAAAAAGTTTTAATGAACAACAAATATAAAATACAGATGAAGTTATATGGCAATGTTCTTTCACAAAGATTCTATTATGTTTCAGATCTTAAAGAATGAGAAACATCATCTGAAGCTTCAGATCATCTGAAGACACAACACCTTCTGAAGAGTGGTTATCTTCTGAAAGTGTGAAGTTCATTTGAAGCACTCCTTGCATCTGAAAGCTGAAGACATAAGGACTTTTGACCCTTGAAGACGCTGCTGAGTACGAGGAACGTTCATCTCAATGATCTTACCTATTTCAGCATAAGAGTCAAAGATGCTTTCTCTCCTTGTTCAAATGTTTAGCATTTTTTAAGGAAAGTCTGCAACGCTACTCTGCTCATGCCAAAAAGCTTTGTATGCGCAGACCTGCTGCACCCTGTCTGCTCAGACTGCCTTGGTCAGAGCTTGTTTCAAATGTCTCCTTAAGCATTTAATGTTATTTGGCAATTGGCATTAACTCCTGAAGACTATAAATATGTCTCATGCAAATTTGAAGAACAAGAGAAGCATTCCTATCAAAGAAAGAACACGCTGCAAAAATATACTCTGATATTCTTGTACTCTTACTCAAATTCTTATCCTGAGCGAATCTCAGTTTTCTGTACATTTAAAGTTCAAAGCTATCATCTGAAGGATAGTGAACTATTTGTTTCTCTGTTCAAACCTTAAACAGTTTGGGTGTTTAAGCCTGGAGAGGCTTTCTGTTTGAAAGAATACTTGGGTTACACTTGGTTAAGTGTCTGAGAGCCTGAAAAGGCTTGGTGGAAGAAATAATACTTGGTGTACAGCCTGAAGAGGCTTGAAAGAAAAGAATACTTGTAATCTTGCAAGATTAGTGGAAATCCAGGTGCTGGTTTTTGCCCTGGGACTGGACGTAGCTCACGGTGGTTGTGAGTGAACCAGGATAAATTCTTGGCTAAGTTTTTCTCTATCCCTTAACTATTTCTTTCAGTTTTAATCTAACTAAGGGGTTTGAAAAGTATCCAAGTGAAAACTTCTTCTCTGAATCAAACAAAGTTTTTTGTTTAACCAATTTCTTAATCTGAACTTAATTCAGAAAGAAATTAAAACCTTCAGACTGATAACCATCACCTGAAGAGTTTCAGGAGCAAAATTTTCAAAATATTTTTGAAACATAAAAAGTTTCCATTGAAACACTATTCAACCCCTCTTCTAGTGTTTCCCTGTATTTCCAACAAGCCTCACTTCCCTTCTTCTTGATCTCCTCCATGTACTTTGTAAAGTTTCTCTTCCAATGTCCTGTTTGGCCACAGTGGAAACATGTTCCTTCCTTAGCTATCCCGCCCACAGCCTTCAAAGCAGAGGTACTAGGCTTATCCTTTCCTTTGTCCTTTGGTTTGAAATAGGGCTTCTTGAATTTCTTCTTGCCTTTGCCCTTGCCTTTTGTAGGTTGGACCATCAATATGGCCTTTCCTTTACCTTTATTAATGTTTTGCTCAGTTGTTCTTAACATTCTCAGTAATTTAGGCAGTGGTTTGTCAAATTCATTCATGTTGTAGTTCATGACAAATTGACTATAGCTATCCGGTAACGATTGCAGGACAAGGTCAGTGGCCAACTCTTGGCCTAATGGGAATCCAAGCTTTTCTAAGTTTCAATGTACCCATTCATCTTGAGTACATGAGCACAAACAGGACTTCCCTCTGCCAGTCTACATTGATAAAGTGCCTTTGAGACTTCAAATCTTTCATGCCTAGCTTGGCCTTGATAAAGTCTCTTTAAGTGTACGATCATATCGTATGCATCCATGTTCTCATGCTGTTTTGGAGTTCAGCATTCATGGTAGTAAGCATAAGGCAACCTACATCGACAGCATCATCCAGATGCTTCTTAAAAGCATCCTTGTCAGCTTTCGAAGCATTTGCAGCGGGTGTTTCAGGAACGGGCTCTTCCAGGACATACAACCTTTTCTCATGCCTAAGGACAATCCTTAGGTTCTATACCAGTCTAGAAAGTTAATTCCAAACAATTTGTCCTTCTCAAGGACAGATCACAGTGAAAGGTTACTTGTTGTGTTCGTTGCCATGGTAATCTATTAAAAGAAAATTATGCACGTAAGTATCAAATAACAAACATATTTAATAAGGTCTTTAATTAAATATGCCTCCCACTATTTTGATTCAAAATAAGTACCCTCAATATAAAATCAGAAAATCCCATCACTAGATTTCTAGTGGGCCAAGATCCATATTTCACCTAATTTAAGTCAACTTTGGTTGATCACTTAAGAAAAGATTATTTAGGTAGGAACACGATTTCCAATTGCATCTCATACAACTCTTGGATAGTTAGGTGAATAACTCTTATTCTAATTCATTTATGAATTAATGCCTAACTTAGTGCCTCTAGGTTTTTCAATCCTATTGAATATACCTAGTTAAGTCAAAACCCAATGGTTGACAATCGGATATTATTTTATCCTATCACGCCTCACTAGAATAGATAAAGGTACCCTGCTTTGGCAGACCCACACTTAATCGATCCTAGCCTTGACAAGTGTCATTTATTGGAAGGCAAAACATGACTTAATATTCTCCTTGAGGGATTTGATCGCTTTGTTTTTCATTCCTTTGTGAAACTATTTAACAACATACAAGTATGCATCTCATATAAATAAATGATATGGTTATGGCCTCTCAAAAATTCCAATACAAAATTACATCATGTAAATAATCTTGAAGTCTCCATCCACATGTCTCCACGTCACTTCATGTCCTTCCGGTTATATTACAAAACATGAAGAAACCTCGTTTAACATACGAGGGGATAGAGATAAGAAAAGAATTACAAATGGAATGTAAAGAGGTAAGGCACGAAGCACAGGTCGTATTTAAATAAAACAACTAAGGCCATAACCAATCATCATGCAAAACTAACATCCATATTGATTGTAAAACAAGTGATATATTTAGATGTATATATTGAGCGAGGTTTGATTATGCGCATACGAAATAACACACTACGCAATTGTTAGCACGGGAGTCCGCTGCCTGGTCAGCGGGCGGGGTCAAAGGGAGGCCGCCCCTTGTGGGGTGTGGGGCAGCGCCCCGGCCCAAAAATTGGATTTGATAAACCCTTAACCAAAATCATCAATAAGTGTCTCGCATCAAACAAATACTTGTCAGCAAATTGATAAGTGGCATGTTTATCGCAGCCAACATTTAAGTCGAGGCAAGGTTTCAACATTGAACCCTTTGACGCCCAAGACATAAACTCTTCACGTTCCACAGGACCCTAAACACCAAAACATATATATATGCATCGCGCACAAAAACAATCAAAATTGGAATCAATACAAACTGAAGCGTGCACCTGCGCTTCACCTGCGCTCAGCGTGAGTGAAGCGTAGGTGTCAGTATCAAAATCCTGCAGATAATAGTGATCAATATACATTTTGCGCTTTAAACAGGAAAACAAAATATCATAATATTCAAAACGATAAAAGCCTAAAACGTGTTTATCACAAACCAACGCTCTGATACCAATTGAAGGGAATCAAGCATGTGGTCAGGGTGCAGCGAAATAAATGGATTCCCTCCCTTTGTTATGATCGTTATGCGAAAAACACGAATTAAGGCATAAAAGGCATGAAACATAATGACATACCTTTTACGGATTGCGAACGAGGCAATAACAGCCACGTATCCAGAGGTGTCCACGCCAACAGCCGAACTAGGAAACCCTCCTCAACTCTACTACTAGCGTTTAGAGAGTAAGAGCGACTACTCGTGTATCTAGGGTAATGCATCTTATGCAATATTTATAGAGTGGTGGCTAGGGTTTTACCGTCACTCAATTAACCCTAACACTTATGGGCCTGGCCCATTATGTTATAATCTAATCATATTAGAATTATTTATTTTCCTAGCGGCTTGTTGTATGCGTGTGACCCAATAGGCTCTTTAATATCTGGTTATGATATTTAAAATAAAACCCTTTTATTTTTAATATCATAAATAGCGAGCGGTATCTAGCAATACATCACTACTATCCAAATATTGAGATTGTCAACAATTTTGATGAATCCTATTTCATGATAATAATTTATACGATCTGTCCCTTTGTCCAAATATCTAATTGAACACAAGGGCATGGAATGTATCATCCTTGTATAGTTCAATTTATGTTTTTCTTGATGCCCAAGTAGACTATACAGAAAATAAACATCTCATGTTTATCCTCCTGAGCATGGCCATGCATTTTGTAGTCTAACTTTATCAAGAGGTCTACATATATAACTCCTGTTACATAGGAGGGACAAATCCCGTCTAGGTCACTCACATTCCACCACATAATTTATTATATGTCCAAATACCAACTTTATGATCACCTTGTTATAGGCAACGTTTCATGATATTTAAAACACATAATTCCTTATGTAGGAATCGTAGTGATTTCAGGTCAAAGGACTTCATATAACATTTATCAATATAAGAAACGTTCATGACACATGTAACAATCCATGCAACGTTATTAAGGTAGGTCAGTCCAGTAACCATTACTCTTAATATGTACTTATGTGAGCACATGATATCTCATATCCATGATCCGTGAGATGTGATCATCAACGAACTCACATACTAGTCTAAATGCATCTTTTGTCCTAAGATGATGCTTGACCAGGGACTATTTTAAGAATAGTTCTTCATAAGATCTCACGATCAAGTCATCTACTTGATTTCTTATGAGATTTAAGCTTACTATTCTAAGGACATTAATTATATTCCAAAAGAATTAATAAAAGGAATTGCCTTTATAAAATAATATGATACAAGTGATGGATGTTCAAAATAAAATATATAAGTCTCTAGTGCATACACTAACATAAGGTACACAATCCTTCTATTTTTCCAGCACTCTGTCAAAATAATATATTTACTTCTGGGTTGAGTATCTTCGCAGGGACAAACCGAACATTTGTTTTAAACACTTGGAGTGGAGCTTGGAGAATTGACGTTGGAGAGGAGCTTGAAATGCTGAATCAAGAGAGAATTTGGAGTTCAGGACAACATTTGGCGCCGCCTGTGGGGAACTATAAATTGTGATTCCCATATCTTTGTGTAAAATTAAGGTATGCCTCATTGCTAGAGCTAAGTACTTTTATCGTTCAATTTTCTTGAGAGAAACTTTTTCTAGAGATTTGTTGGTGTTTGATGGTTGTTGAGATGTTTGTTATAGTTGTTGGAGTTTTTGAATGAGAAGAGAAGTTATTTATGTTGCATGCAACATCTTTTTGGGGTTTTTTTCTCTCTGTAGAGATCTTATACCCTTTTTATTCCATTCTTTGCCCTTAGACCGTTCCATGATCACTCTGAACAATGGAGATCCAAACACAAACCAAAACACAAACCTAAGCACTAGAGACCCAGACGTAACCTTAAGCCCTTTTACACCCCACTTGAAAATTGAAATGTTGGACAGATAATCGTCTCCAAAATCCAACACAGGGACAAACCTCTGTAAGAACATCTACCCCCTCAACCCAATTGCCTAAAACAAAACTTGGGTTTGAGAACCCAACCCGGGACTTCCATTTTACCCCCACCCTTGAGTCAAACAGTGATTATCCCATATGTGCAACCTGAGGTTGTTGCCCAGAGAGACCCCATTATTTTGCACCTTCTGGAACAAATTCAGCAAGTTGGAGAATTCTCGTCCAGAGAGACATTAATTCTAGGATGAGTAGAGAAGCCAAAAGATCTCATCGTTATCGTGATCAAGGCTCATCTGTTAGATCTCGGCGTGCTAGGGTTCCTACCCCTACATCATCAGCTAGCTCGGCTAGTCAGGCATTATCATCCGACTCGGATTATTATTATTCGAGCCCTGAGAGGCATGGCATTCTCGTTAAAGGAGACGCTCCAAGGAGTTCTAGGAGGGAGAGGTCGGATAAAGGAGGAAGTAAGAGGTAACACTCGGAAAGGGAGGAAGAAAGACCAAGAACCCAATTAATCAATTGAGAATAAGCACTCAATCCGATGACAAATGTGGATGTAGGCACAGAAGTAAAAAATAATGCTAATACGGCCTAGGTCAACAACATAGTGAATCAGTTTGGTGTAGCCACTTACCGGCCTTATTCCTTGCCATTCACTACTCGATTGTTGGAAAGCTCAGATTCCAAAAAGATGTCAGGAGATAAACTATCTATTCCTCTTTATACTGGGGAGTCGGATCCGAGCCAACACTTAGATGTCTTTATGAACGAGATGCTATTCCAACGGGCCAATGAAGACTTGCAGTGCAAGATTTCTCGTAGGTCTTTGCAAGGGGAGGCCTTAACTTGGTTCAAATCTCTACAGTCCTAATTCTATCAATAGCTAGGAGGACTTGGCGCTAGCTTTTTCTAAGAGATTTTCTCAAGCTAGGGAAGTTCTGAGGGACTCCTAGACTTTAAACAAGATAAGGCAAGGAGAGAAGAAGTCTCTTAGGTCGTACCATCAGTTTTTATAAGGAAGCAACCCTACTCCAAACCTACATGAGATGGTACAACTACCATTGCACAGTCTAACCTCCAACCGAAAAAACCCTTTTGCTAGCTATTGAATTGGCAAAGAATAAAGTGAGTAGCATGGGCCGAATTCAAAAATAAAGCCGCTCAATTCGTCTAGCAAAAGATACATTTAGAAGAATCTAATCCGGCTAAGCACTCAGATAGAGGAAAAGGAGAAAGTTGAAGGAGAATTGACGGAGAAGGATCACAAGAATGAAAAGAAGAAGCTGAAAGGAAGAGAGAATACCTATTGAAAACGAGGAGAGGAAATTGCAAGAAGAAGCGGTGATGAAGAGAACCACCGTAGCACGCACAGAGCGCCGAAAAATGTAGAAGAAACGAAGAAGAATATTGTGAAGGTTTTGAAGAGGATGCGAAGAAGAAAATGCTAAGAGTTTTTAACTCCCTATTTATAAGGGACGGAGGGGAAAGAAAAGGCCCACTCATCCATATATAAATGTAATGATGGAGTGTGACTGTTTTCAAGAAACGGCTGCACGATTTACATCGTACAGATAAACTCCCCCACACATCAAGGGACACGCGTCCAAGCTCAGGTAAACCATGAATAAGGTACACAATCCTTCTATTTTGCCAGCACTATGTCATAATAATATACTGACTTCTAGTTGATTTTTCTTTCGGCAATGCACACCCAATATTTATTTGTTCAAACACTTGGAGTGGAGTTTGGAGAATTGACATTGGAGAGGAGCTTGAAATGTTGAATCAAGAAAGGAGTTGGAGTTCAGGAGAACAAGTACCATTCATTTGACATTTTTAAAAGGTGTAGGAAAATGGAGCATAACAATCAACTTTCATTTTCATTTTTAAATAAATTTGATATATAGCTTTGATCATTTAGTGTATGAAATTGGGAAAGGGAGTTAGAGGGAAGGGTTGAAAGACCTTATGTATTTGTAATGTCCAAAATCTCTCTCCTTCTCCATCCCCATATTCCTCCTCCTTCTATCCTAAACATACTCTAAATATATGGTTGCTTTTTTGGTTTGGATAATATATAAATTTAATAGTTTAATTTTTTATGTATTGTTATACTTAAAAGAAGAGCTTAATTATTATGTATTATCATTGTATAAAAAATTACACTTACATCTAATGTTGTGTTGTCATGTCATTTAATGAATATGATATCTCATATATTATTAAATTCATTAAATATAGTAACAACATATCAACGGATGTTTAATGTAAAATATTTTTACACTACCACTCGTATAATTATTAAATTTTGAAAAGAATAATGTATGTTTTCATATATATTACTGCAAATTTGGGAGGGGGGATGGTCATCCAGAGCAACTATTGTATGTTTTCGTAATTATTAAGGAGTTTCTAAGACAATTAATGTATATGTAGTGTCCACAATTTAAAACCAATGAATTTCATGTTTTTATTAAGTAGCCGTCATTTACCTACTCCTAAAGACTAAACTTATTTATTAAGATTTATTATATAATTAAACTTTATGATTTTGTGAAAAGAATATTCTACATAATTTGTTTTAAGGAGCGTGATTAATATATATAAATATCTTGACAAGGAATGTGATTAGTAATAATAATCAACAGGAAAAGTAAAGAAACACATCTTAGTTCATCTTTATAAAGAATCATCATATATTAAATAGGAAAATAGAGGGAGATATATATTATAATTATAGGATTTCTGTAGGATAATGAAATGGAGAATATTTATGATAGAAAATCAAAGGAGAATTCTTATACATATTTATAACCACTGCAATGGTAGAATTTAATGTTAAAAAATTGGGCAATGAAAAGAATCAACAAGCCAGAATTAAAATTAGTGTTGCAAATATAAAAATATTAAGATGAATTAATGATCATACAAAAGAAGATAGGATTGGCAATAGAATTATGAAAAATTAGAAAATTATAGTAACTCCAATATTAGAAGTAGAGGGAGATTAAAAAAAAAACTATAAATAAAAAAACCATTAAAAAAATTAGAAGCAAATCTGTCGTTGAATTTAATAAATGATAAGAAATTACATATGATATATTGACTTATCTATGTAAACTTGACCTAGCATAATAAGGTTTGATTGTTGTTATTATTTTTTCACTTACTAAATAAAAATTCAAAAATGTTATAAACATTTTGTAATCTACTCCTTTTACAAATCATAATTTGCATCAATTTTTAATCTCATATATATGATGAAATGAATTTTCTTTTAAGTGATCAATTCCTCCGATCCTTTCAAAAGATAAAACCTGAAGTAGACATTATTTTTAATCAAACTTAAGTACTTGAATTTTATTTTAAATGAATTTCTCCTTTCAATTAACATGAGTACTTCGAGCTTTTAGAAACCAAACAAAATTCCAAAGTATATCACATAGCTCATAATATATAGGTCGTGAAAGAACTGCTGAGGCTGCATGCCATGTAGGCTTGTATATTAGTATATACCTATCTTGAGTTATATAACTAGAATCCAAAAACTACGATGCAAGGACATTTTAAATATTTGACCCTGGCCCTGGCCCTGGCCCCTTCCCCTTAGATGACTCAATGCTCAAAAACAATTGGCCTATCTCCTGCTATAAAATGTATCACAGCTAGCAAGATCGCATCCCATGTCAAAAAAGCAGCAGCAAAATGGTGGTGACCAAATCAATAACGGCACAGATCGAATAATTAATTTTCAGGGGTTTAACTATATCAGAATTTATATTTTTGGCATTATACTCAAAATTTTGTTAACTAATCTATTCTGAAGAGGCAATTGAAGCAAATTAGAAATACTACGTACTTAGCTTATTCTAATATTAAGTCGATCGGAAAGGAGGCTACATATAGTTAAAGAAATATCACCAAGTGTAATGCCAATCTAAAATAGCCGACATTAATTTGTATAGCCAAGGCACGTTTACGACAAGATTACAAACAAACAGTTCTCATACTAAGATATAGAGGTTCGATCTTTCACGTAGAAATGTTCAAGGACTTTATTTTGTTTATTAGTTTTCATGTATATATGGATGAGATTTGCTATGAAGAGACTACATATGCATATGGGCCTGGCCACTTGTTAGTAATGCCGCAGAAGAAATCAAAGCACGTGATTACTGATTAACAATTGGCCGAATATCTACAAGTGCAAGCCTGTACTCGTCGGCTTCCTGCATGGATAAAGCAAAACATGAAACCATCTATGAGTAAAGCTCATTCATTGCGTGTTTCCTTTTTTGGGTATTGTGTTTAATGGGTGTTACAATCATTTTGGTCAAATTGTCCAAAAAAAAATTATATTGGTCAAAGAATTAAAAATAAAATAAATTTTAAAAAATATATTTTGAAGTTATTATATATTAAATTTTGATATTTTTAATAAGTTTTTTATATTTAAATTTCTTAATCTTAAGATTTTATTAACAATATCTTATTTTATTAGACAATTCTGACTTTGCCAAACCCAGTTCATGAACAATTAATAAGTAACTTCGTGCCCAAATTTGGCCATCCCTCCACCTTAGCTCCATCGTCGCTGCCACTGCTCCTTGCACCAAATCTCGCTAGCTCACACCGTCCCATCATGGTGTACATTAAGCATGGCAACGGAGCGGGTCGGGGCAGGTTTTGCTTTCCCCGCCCCCGTAAAAGTCGGGGCGGTTTGAATTTAAATAGAGAGAGTATGAAATTATGAAACTCAACCCCATCCCCGTGGGACTCATCGGGTTCGGGGAAACCCGCGGGATTTCACCTTATCTATTTTTCATTTTTTTCTCTATTCTTATAACTTAAATATATGTTTTTAAATCAGTTATATATATATATATATCTAATATACTCTAATTTAAATAACATGTAAATATAAACATTGATAATCCTAAAAAAATAAGAAACTTAAGAACTATATTATATTTTAAGAAAATATATAAATTTACCTTTATTATTTAACTATTGCTACATTAAAATTATTAATTATTCTGTCGGGGCGGGTTAGGGTGCGAGGTGGGTTCTTACACCCCTAATCGGCCTCCCCCGTCCCCGTTAAACGGGGAGGGTTCGAGGTCGGGTTTTACTTAAACCCGGTCAAAACGGGTTTTCCCTCAAAGTCGGGGCGGGGACGGGTCGGTACCCGCGGGTTTGGATTGTTTACCATGCCTAGACGTCATCCTCCTCACAGCGCCGATATCAATGGTCGCGCTTGCTCATAGCGTCTCTGCATCTGTTCGCTCTGTTGCTTTTTACACCACATCTCACTAGCTTACAACGCTTCCTCATCTTCCTCACAGCATTGGTGTCACGCTTACAGCGTCTGTCGCGACATCACCTGGTCATCCACTCGCAACGTCTATCGCGACATCGCCCGATCATGCACTTGCATCGTCAATCGTGGCGTCGCTCGGTCGTTTGTTGTGCCTGTTACCACTCGTTCATTGATCCGTGTTGTTTCCTTTTTTGTTGGATTCTTTGTTTTTCTTTGATCTGTCATATGGGATTTTTATCTGCGATGTTTCTAATTTTTGTTGGATTCCTCTCTTCTCCATTTTCCCCTATTTTTTAATTCCATTCCCAACCCGAACACCCAAAACAAACCAACCGATCTCATTCGGTTTGGTTTGATTCAAGTCTGAAGCCATAAAAAATACTCACCCGAAACCGACCTAACTTGTTTAACATGTTCGATTCGGGTCTACAAACAGGGTGAACCCAAACCGAACCAACCTATGATCACGTCTATCTAGCTTCACTCTATCAACCCTTGTTATCTGGACAACAGGTTGACAGTGGAAGAGATTGCTCCTCCAATTATATGCATGATTGCAATAAGTGAGGTGACTACTTGTCATCACACTTCACCAGTGTAGGTGTGTATCGATCACAAGATTGAGCCATTACTAATTTTTTTTAAGTGAGGTAAAGTAAGGGTGGTTTATTTAAGAAA
Organism: Sesbania bispinosa; assembly: GCA_026901365.1. Classification (NCBI taxonomy): domain Eukaryota; kingdom Viridiplantae; phylum Streptophyta; class Magnoliopsida; order Fabales; family Fabaceae; genus Sesbania; species Sesbania bispinosa. The sequence goes on from QLOH01000092.1 coordinate 1,430,708, forward strand.
ATATCTTTATTTTTTATTTTTTAGTTTTAATTTCAAAAATCATTAACTTATTTTTTCATTTTATTTCATATAATTTTGTACTTTAGAATTTTGCACAGAAAATAGAGAAATCAATGCAAATTTGTTTTCATTAATTCCTATACAAAATTTTTAAGACAAGGAAATAAAATAAAAATAGTGCGATAATTTTATAAAATTGAAAATAATTTTATAATTAAAATTATAAAACAGGAAATGAAAAAAAAATGTTTTATGAAACCAGATGACTATTAAACTAATTGACAATTAACGTAGTTAAAAACTTATAACCTGATTGAAAATTTATAAGATAACTTAATTTATAAGCTATTAGTAAAAATATTTAAATTAAATTAGTTGATAAAATTAGATATTGAATTAATTAACTAATAAAAGTAAATAATACGACATATGTTGTTTTATATAAATAGATAAAAAAAATATATTTAGGTAATTATAATTTTCCATTTTTAGTTAAGTTTGAATTATTATCAATTTGATTTAAAAAATAAAATATTTTATTAATAAAATGTAAAAATAAAACGGTTATAATAAGGCGGTTATCATATGCTACGTGTACTACAAGAAAAAACAAATTAGCGAGGGAACAATCCCTCGTTAATCCGTCGCAAATCCCTCGCTGAGGTGTTTTGTGAGGGAATAGCGATGAATTAGCGAGAGACCGTTCGCTAGCTAAATCCAAGTAGCTAATTCATGACAACAGCTTTCCCTCGCCATTCCCTCGCCCTTCCCTCACCATTCCCTCGTTAAATTTATCCATACATGTCAATTCCCTCGCTAATTAGCGACAACAATGTCCTCACTATTCCCTCGCCAATTTACCCTCGCCAAGTCTTACAAACCAAAATTCTTGTAGCATATATAAGTTTCATAAATCATAATGTACCAAATCAAAATACCTAATACATGTCCTATATATGTCATAACATACCAAAACAAAATACTCAATACTACAAGAAATTTTGCTTGTAGCGACGAGGGCAAAAGTCATCGCTACAATCTATTTAGTGACGGCTTAGCGACGACCTCAAGGACGTCGCTAAATGGATCGTCGTAAATGTAGTAGCGACGAGCAAAACAAGTCTTCTCTAGGTAGAGACGGTCAGACCGTCGCTACAGCCGTCTCTAAAGCCATGGTCGTCGCTACGTATTATTGTTTTTTTAAAAATATTTTTATCTAGTGATGGCCCTAGTGAGGACTATGGCCGTCACTAATGATATATATTTTTTTAAAATTAAATTTATTATTATTTATTTTGTTTTAATATTTAGGGTTTAGGATTTAATATTTGTTAATTTTAAAATTATAAAGAACAATACTCAATACTATATAAACACCAATAGAGGAAAAAAAATATATAAAAAATATATATACAAAGATTGTTCAAACATAATTCAATAAATGTATAAAAACATAATAAAAAAATCAATGGTGGCGGCGACGATGTTGGGGTTGTGTCGGGGGACGATCCTCATCCAACGACTGGTCATCCAGAGCGTCATCGTAGTGGGGTCCGGTGAGCCTGAGCCTAAGCAGCTGAGCGTCCAGCAACCACTGCATTTGTTGTCGGAGTCGTGCAAAGTCCTCCTCCAACCGTGCAGCCTTCGCTTCCGCCCGACTAGCCTGCTCCCTTGCTTCATTGACTTCCTAGCGCAGTGCTTCCTCGCCAAATGTCGACCCGGACCCGTCACTCCCGCTGGTATGAGCACGAGACTCCTGAGTGAGGCTGGTCACACGTGGACGAAGGTTGGTTGACAAGTCCTCGGTGCCATAACAGCAGCCTCGGGTCTTGCCACCTGCAACATCCTTCCAGATCTGGAGCTTGGTAGAGCCATCAAAGCTGGAGTTGTCCCCCATTTGTGACTCCACCTCCCTCAGGCGATCCTGGTAATTTGCCTATTGAGTACAGGTAAACGTATAATTAGTTAGTTACATATTCAATTGCAAATATTTGAAATATGAAAAAAAACACTTATAAGTACAAACTTGGACTTACATAGGTGGACCGCGCTCGGTCATCTACCCAGCCACCACCCTTTTTAATGTGGGTGGCCACAAAAAACTCATTGGGCTCTACCTCCCGCCCCAGCTGTTGAGACTACACAGAATAATTGCACAAATTAATAATTTTAATAACAAATACAAAATTAATACAGAAGGGTGCTTGTTTATACATACCATATCCAACGCCACCCCACGGTGGGCCTTGCGGCTCGTGGTGTGGACTGCCCCTCCCCCCGTTGAGAAGCCCGGGTGCTCTAATTATAAACGGACTTCCCCTTGAATTCATTAGAGGCCCAGTGGGCCAAAAGACCCTCCCAGGCCTCCTCACCACACCAAGTGGGCCTCATCCCAGCCGCCCGGGCCTTGTTCATCATATCTCGAAGGCGACGAGCAATCCTATGCTCGTACACCTTCTTGATTTGGGCCTCATCAGAAGGGTCACAACTTTTCTCTGAAAAAAGGTAAGTTATTAGAAAATGACATAACTTAAGCAAAAAACAATATAAAGTGTTTAGGGTTTTTATTTACCGTAAACTCGGCCCACCACTTGTCTTGTACATCCTGCGGGGTGACCTCCCACAGGTAGTGAGGACCTCGGAATTGTGAACGAATCAATGGATGCGATGGGTGGGTTGTTAGGCACCCAATTGTAAAATAAACAAATTCAATATTAACTGTTAAAACAATTAAAGATTCAATATTATCCACCACTGTAGGGATGCCATGATATCCTGGTGTTGGCATGAACCTCATTCTGTCGAATGGCGGTGAGTCAGTTGCAGCAAGTATAACAGTAGCTTCAGGGGAGGAAGAAGAAGACTGGACATGGGCCGTCGTAGGCGCAGAAGTACCTGGCAGAACCCGCCAACTGATCAGTGTCAGAAGAGATGGTCCTCTCCTTATGGGCGCGATCCACCTGTGCAGCCAGCTCGCTCGGAGGGATGGACCTCCTCTACTAGGTGAGACCTTCTCTCACCTCTACCACGCACACGAGGCATTTTTTTCCTAAATTTAATAAGCTTAAACTAAATTAAAATACCGCCAATATAAACGATATAAATAGTAAATAACGAGATACAAGATAGAAAGGAAAAAATTAAATTAGAAGACGAATACTAAGAGATAAATTAAAAATAAAAAATCATACCTATAAAGATATCACATTAAATAAATTAAAAACATACCTATATCACATTAATAAACTAAAAAACTAATAATTCTATTGATTATTAATAAACTAATAAATCAATACCTATATCACATTAATAAACTAATAAAACTAATAAACTATTGATTACTAATAAACTAATTAAAATTGCAAGACGCCGGGAAGGAAGAGGTAAGGAGATGCAAATGGAGCTACGGGCAACTAATTCAGAATCTGATCGGTTTAAAACGAACCTATCAAGGAGGGGGAGTGTTTAATCGGAGAGATTTTGAAAATGAGAGAGGGGGAGAGAAACAAGGCTTGAAACGGAGAGGAGGAAAGGAGAGGAAGAGAGGAATGTGGAGGAGGAGGAGGGGAGGGGGAAAGGTTTTAGTGCGTTACAGAATTTAACTTAGCGACGGCCTGGCCGTCGTGACGGCCGTCGCTATGTTTAATTTTAATATTTTCAGAAAACAAATAATTAGTTTTAAGTATAGTGACGACCAAGTCGTCGCTACCGTCGCTACGTAGCGACGGCCAAGCATCACTTAGTATTAATTGCACCGAGCTGCGCATTTAATGTTGTAGCGACAACCAGGCCGTCGCTACGTTTTCGCATCTAAATCAACACATTCTTGTAGTGATATAAGTCAAAATAATAAATATAAAGCACAATCAAATCAATCTAAACTAGCATCATCATCATTTTCTTGATTCCCTTCAGGTTGTTCAAATATACTCAAGGTAATTATCAAAATTAAAACCACTATATATACAATAACCAATTACATTGTATAACTACCTTCTAAAGTAGTAACGTATTACTTCTTTAAGAACTTGAAGATGATGCTTCTTGTCTATCTTCATTCTCTCAAATATCAAAATATTGTTTCAGCCTGTAAAACTAACTAGAAGCTTAATAAAGGAGGATGAAAAGAAAGAAAAAGAAAAGGCAAAATACATTTGTAAGGCATGATTTGGGGGAGATGGAGACAACTTCTGATTCCCTTAAAAAAATTAACAACAAAAAGGAAACAAAAAAAAAATTGAGCTTATATTATAAATTTATAATCATAATATTAAAAAAAAAAAAAGAAAGAGAAAGAAAGGGCTGAGAGAAATTTTTAAAACGAAGAGTGACATATATATCCCAAAAACATAAGGGAACAGGGCTATATATTATAAATTTATAATCATAATTTTTAAATTGAGCTTATATTATAAATTTATAATCATTATAAATTAAGAGTAATGTTTTTCATACAACAAAAAAAATAACAACACTCATACAACATAACTCTCATCTCTCCATCATAGCACCTATCACATCCCACATTTCTCTCTCTTACTTCTATTTTCTATTTTACTTTTTTATGTTGTATTGTTGTAGGGGTGTATGAAAAACATTACTCATAAATTAATGATAGGTCAAATAGCAAACTAGTAAGATACAGCTAAGGGAACAGGGCTCAAATAGCAATTAATAAGCTTTAATTTTAAAATGAATAAACTTAATTAATAATTAAAAAATTGTTATAAATAAGAATCATGATATTTTAACACCTCATTTTTTATATCCTTTTAAAACACATATTCTCTTTACTTTTCTTATACACTTACCCAAACCCAATCATATTAAATTTTTCTCAGTAAGTGCTTAGGATATTATAAGGACAGCAAAAACAAATTTTACAGGTATTATATAACTAACAACATTACTTTTCCAACTAGTTAAGCAAAAGCAAAGCCACCTACTTGCACTATGAAATTAAAAAATTACTCCTCCCTTAATTAATGTGACGAAGACAAAGAATAGAATAATTAAGAAATAAAATATAGTTATTTGCTCCAACATCTTAATTAGTAGTTGCAGAGAGCTGCAGAATAAGGTTCCTTTAAATTAAAAATATTTTTAAAAGATCAAAGTAAAAATTTAATTTTGAAGTTCATTCAAAACAATTAATTAAATCTATTATATATATCTAACTTATACACTCTATTTAAAACTTGAGCTTATTGTTCTCATATTTCTCTATATTTTAATTTAGTTCATATAAATTAATATTAGTTTATAATTAGTTTAATTAATTATAGAGTAATTAAATACACAAAATGGTAATTAATATATAGAAGAATACTACTAAAAAAATACCATAAAGTTGTTATTTTATATAAATAGCTTTACCCACCGTTATGGACTTTTAGTTAGTTCATAAAGACTCTAATGAATCCACACAAAAATTGTCACATACAATCAAATCAATAGTACACCAAAAAAAAAAAAAAGAAAATACAATCATATAGACCTATTGTTTCTTATCCTGAACGGAGTATAGAATATTCAACCCATAGGTCTCACTTAAATAACAATGTCATTTTCAAGAGAGAGAGTGTGTGTGACTCGGCTTCGAGGAAGCAGCTAAGCCTAAATGGTTTGAATATGAAAACTATTCTTGTCGTGGACCATCTTTGTGGTGTGCGGAATATCGATGATAAATACCCTTCGGAAACAGAGTTATACAATCCCTTCTGAACGAAGAGATCGAGCAAGAGCTAGTTAGCCACATAGAGTAGTGAGGCCAGCAGAATATACATTGTACAATAATATTCCTCCACACCAATAATTTGAAGATGGTTAGAGCTCCTTGCTGTGAAAAATTGGGACTCAAAAAGGGTCCTTGGACCCATGAGGAAGATGAAATCCTCATATCCTACATCCGAAAACATGGCCATGGCAATTGGCGTGCCCTCCCAAAACAAGCTGGTACTTCCTCATCATGAATTACAAAATGCTTTTGGATGTCCTATAAACTATACTATATTATATATATCTCCATTCACCTCATAAACTTATTACTTGATGCATAATTGGCATATTCTTCTATGTTTGGATGGTTTAGAATGTTATGTTGTTATGTGTATTGATCTTGTTCTGCTTTCTCTGTTCAATTCCTTAGGGCATTAAGATGTGGAAAGAGCTGCAGACTACGCTGGATTAACTATTTAAGACCTGATATCAAGAGAGGAAATTTCACAAATGAAGAAGAGGAAATTATTATTAAGATGCATGAGTTGCTTGGGAACAGGTACAATATACTCATTTATTCCTTCTCATATCAATGACATTCATCATTCATTCTTAACTTCATAGCATAGCATAAAATTAATAAGGAGAAAGCATAGAAAATTGAAGAACCATAAAATGCTACCAATCCTGTTTCGTTCACACATGATGCTTTAATTTGGATGATCATTTTAAGAAATGAGTGATTCTGTTTTTTAAAACTGGTTCTTTTTTGTTTCTTAATTTCTCTGATAAGTAAACAAGATTTAAGTGGCAGGGGCTAGTGACATTAATCAAGAAATATATTAATTAGCACATACTCATAGGTGATATGTGGATGAAATGAAACGTTCGATAATTATTCTATTAATTTAGTCTTGCTATTTTAGTAATTAAAATGTATATTTTTTACCTTACTTTGTTTTATTCTATTTCATTATGTTTCAATTATAAAACAAAACTCATGCTGTTTATATCAAGACTAGTAAACATGTGCAGTAGCAAGATTCTCTGGTTATATCTGCCTTGCACGACACCTTATTGTTGTTTCATAGCACATGCAAGCAACTATAGTTTATATTTATGAAAGATATACTGTCAATGTAATCCTACAATCAATACAATCTAATAGCATATTTGGTTTACATTGAATCCACGTTTTAAATGTGAATCCATACCGACGCTACTTTCAATAGTGTTGGCGGCTTAGATCCACGTTTTAAATATGATTTTGGTTGGTAAATCAAATTAAGTTTGTTGTTTTCTTAATCACCTTAACCAAGAAACCAAGGTGGATCTTGGCAAATATCTCATACATTAATTTACTTGATCCTTGTTTTCAGGTGGTCAGCAATCGCAGAAAATTACTGGAAGAACTGACAATGAAATTAAAAATGTGTGGCACACCCACTTGAAGAAGAGGCTACTCAAACCAATAATAACCAACCCAATTCAGATACCAAAAGAGTTTCCAAACCAAGAATCAAACGATCTGATTCCAATTCCAGCACATTAACTCAATCAGAACCTACAGTAATCTTGAATATTTCCCTGAAATGGAGACTGCATCAGCATGCACTTCTTCCAGTGATTTTCATCATCAGTCATTAGTGAAGGACAAATTATGGATAACAGCATCAAGAGTGAAGACATAGAGTCTCTGGGGCCAATGCCTGAAATTGATGAAAGCTTTTGGTCAGACACAACTATGGATGATCATGAAAGCTCCACCATGCCATCAAATTCTTGGACAGTTTCAAATGAATTACCACCTCAATATCCATCTAATTCAGTGGAAACCTTTCAACAGAGTTATGGTTATAGTGCAAACTTGATGATGGCATGGATTTCTGGTATGACTTGTTCATCAGAGCCGGGGAATCAATAGAACTGCCAGAGTTCTGAATTTTCATTAACAATTTGATGGCATTTTTTAATTTGGCAGAAACACTATACTTTCCTCTTTTAAAAAAAAAAATTATCCTAGTAAATCGAATCTGACCATTACAATGAGTAAAGGGATAACATTAATTTCATTCATTTATCAAAAAGGAAAGAACAAGAAGAAAAAAAGAAAAGAAAAAGAGCCAGAGTCATTCATTGACATGATATGATGTAATATGATGCTAAGGCCAAAACACTGGCCAGCTGTCAGAGGGACAAAAGGTAAATACAGACTTTGTTTATGTCTACTGTGCAAAAACATTAGGTTCCCTTAACATTTTTCTTTTCTTGTAACAAATGTTCATTAGGTTAGAGTTATTCAATTGTAATACCAATAAATCATATGTACTGAAAAATATATGAAGGATTCATTTTTTTTAACTCCTTTCGTTAGTTTTATTGACTATTTTCCTTTTGGTGTCTCTACGGGTGGATTTGGATTTATTTATGAAAGATTCACTCTCTTAAATGGATGATTCAATTTGAATTGGTCCGTCGTAAAACTCCTCGTCCCTGGAATAATTGCAAATTGCAAGTTATGTGGCCGCTTTTGAAAGATAAATTTTGGTCAGCCAAGGTACTGTTGATTGAGACGAGCTGGAAAGATAGGAAAAAAACGACTATTCCCTGAGCTAATAGCATCCTGCATATTGGATTTAATTGGACCACAAATTTCAGTTTTTGGTAAATAATTTAATAGTAATTAAATATATTTTTCTTTAGATTCTTTTGGTGAAAACTATGAATTATCAGGATATATTTACCATTACGTCAGCAATAGCTTTAGGTCTGTCAGTTATAAGGATTTAAATTTTTAATATATTAAAATTAATGATAAAATATATTTATAGTTTCTATAAAATTAAATAAATTTGATTTTGGTTCTTATAATTTAAAATTGGTGTATTGAGTCTCTCTTTTTTAAAATTACTCCAAATTAATGTTTATCATGTGTGTTTTTAATCTCCAGTATTTCTTATCAAATACATTTTTAGTCTCTAACGAGAGGGATATTAAGGATTAATTTGAGGTGATTTCAAAAAAAGAGAAACTCAACACATTGGTTTTAAATTATGAGGACCAAACCCAAATATGTTTAAATTTATAAGGATTAAAAAATATTTTACTCAAAATTTAATAAAATTTTATATCAAATATAAAAATATTATTAATTATTAGTTAATAGATAATAATTAAAAATATTTTTTCTTATAAAAATAAAGAGGGATACCATGTTTCAGATGATACATTACCATCATATCCTGATTGTAAACCTTGTTGAAGGTTCCTGCCTGGGGCATGATACACTTGGAAACGAGATGAAAGAGGAATTTACCAAAGAGATTGAGGGAAGAGGCTGAATCAGAGATGACTCTTTCCTTGAACAGAGAGGTTCCCACATTTGCTGCAGGAATGCCAACCTGATTCCACCATTGTTCTTCATTGTAGAGCCTATTTCCTCCTACAGGAGCTTGGATAATGCCTCCAAGAGTCTCTTCAGTTAGTTCCATATGGACTCCCTTGAGGCTTGTGATAACATGAGGCAAGCCCTGAGATGAGCCCTTGGCTCTGTAGCACCCAGCATAAAATGCTCTGGTGATCCTAGGAAAGACTTGCTCAGTCATTGACAAATAATCTTCCCAGCCTTGCTTCCTTAGATAAGGACCAATGTCCCAATTTCTATCTCGTAATTCTTGAGTGGAGATAACCCTTCCCACTATGATCTTCTTGTCAACGAACTTCTGAACGAACTTATCTTCAGCCTCTCTGTTATCAAATAGGTCAGATTGAAAGGAAAGCTTTCTCCCTTCAACAACTTTTGCTTTTCCTTTTCTGGAGGGCTCAGGTTGAGTGAGATCTATGTGTACTGGAGATTTAGGGGTTTTTTGTGAAGTGGTTTGGGCTACGTTAGATGCAATTCTCTAGGATTTCATTCTTGGAGGAAGAGAAATATTCTTCTTAGAGGAGGTGGATTTTGATGCAGAAGATTTTTGGGATTTGGCTTGAGAGGGTTCAGATTCAATGCTAGGTTGAGGAGATGGAGAGTGACTGAGGGTACGTTTGGATTAGCGTCCAAGCATGCTGGACGCGCGTAATCTATAGTAAAACGTGAGTTGAAGCTTTTTCTATTTGTTTGGATTGGCATTCTTGGTGCAAGTTTAGAGAAAAACTTGAGTTTGTATAGATGCTAAAATTTCTAGCTTCTGAGTTACCGGTTACGTGAGTTTGAGTGGCTATTTTTTCATTTTTTGTTTTTACCCTCCACCTGTTTTGTAAACTGCATTCATGCATGGAAGCTTTGTGGAGGAGGTTCAGGCAGCTGTGCACGGTTGTGAGCGTTGTGAGAATGCTGATCAATGGAGCTTATGCACGGTTCAGGCAGGAATCCACTTAGTCAATGTAGACCACAGGCTCCCCAAAATGTCTGCAAACTACATATATTCTATTATTTAAATGGTTGGCCACGACAATTTTTTCTTGGCCTCTCAAACACCACGCTGCCATACATATCCATGGAATAGCATACCAATAACTCAATTGAAGGGCGACTGAAATATTTATTCTTTATTTATCCCTTGTTCTGTTTTTCTGGTTATAAATAATTATTGACTAAAATATTATGCATATTCCTAATACTTCTAAATAAATAAAAATTGGTGTAAATATCTTTATTTTTAGTATTAAAATCAATTATATACTTTATTTTAATAAAATGGAAATCTATAATAAACAAAGACATGTCCTTTTTAGTAATTATACATGCAAACATGATTTATAAAATATCATCCAAACAACATTCACTTTTTTAAACTCACGTTTACAACAAATTATCCAAACAAAAAATCACGTTTATACAAACTCAAATTCTCTTCAAATCACGTTCAATAAATCACGTTCATCTAAACTCAAGTTTACAAACGCCAATCCAAACACGCACTGAGACGCTCTTGGCTTGATTGAACGCTGATGGATTCAGATTGTTCATCATCAGAAGACATTTTGGTTTCAGTGGATGAAGAGGAGGATGATTTGTCAGAGTAGGGAAGCTTGATTCCAACGATTTTGATGCGCATTGAGATAGGACAAGAGATGAGACGAGAAGTTATGGGTTGGTTTAAATAAGGAGAGGTTTCAGAGAGAGAATGAGTGCGCATGTGATAGAATAGCAGTTAATGAAGTAGTTGAAGGTAGTTGGCTCTCCTTTTTATAGTAACGGCTAGTTTACTAATGAGTGGAGAGTTACTAGCCGTTGGTTAACGGCTCTTTTATTTTTACCCCAGTAATGTTTCAGTCAATAGTGAGACATGAGTTGAGACGCATCATGAGATGCTCCTTGTCAGATGACTCCTTTAGTCTCATGGCCTTGCATCGTTTCTTGAGACGAGTCTCAACCTGTTGCTGAATCTGTATTTCATCTGATGCTATAGGCTCTTCATTTCTTCCTTGTTTCTTTCACATGATGCTTCTCTTTATAATGTTAAGATCTGCAATATAAATTCTAAAAATGTTCTGCCACAGACTTGAGCAAACAGTTAGTAACAACAAAGAAAGCATATCATAGATTTTAGACTTTAGTGGTTTGACATATTAAAAACTTTCTTGGAGGTGAGTTTGTCTCAACATAAGCATATACAGAGATTAAATTAATTATACCAACAATCCCCCTGATTTTGTGATGCTTGTGACCTTTGCCTGAGGTGTTTGCTTCCAATATGAAAGTTATAATGGCAGGAAATGAGTGATGCTATTTTCTCAAACCTTTGCAAACAATCTACTCTTGACAAGATTGTGAAAGATTTGTGAAAGCAGCGTACTACAGGGAAATCTGATTTTCTACACACTAGAACAAAACAAATCAATTTATTCGATTAAAGCCTGGCACATATGCTAGATACTTAGAATCATCAAAAAAAAAAAGACAAGTTACATACTTATCCATAAGTGTTGTTTCCAAAATGCTAAATTTGACTGCAAAATGTATTAAAACCATCTAGACTCAGAAGTTAATATATATTTTGTGAGAAATTCAATATGCATGAACAGGCTAAGTTACAAAACACAAATGAATTAAAGGGTATATGGTTGGCTTATGACAAAAAGTCAAAACAGACAAATGAACTAATAGGTTTGTAACTCACTGTCACAGATCAATATTAGATGTCATATTCAGCAAGCAAAGATTTATGATTTGAAGTTTCCTTCCCAACATACTCCATTACTACTATCTTATGGTGCTCAATAATGGACAAAGACACAGACCCACACAAGAAAAAAATATCCACAATTTAAAACAGATTTAATGCTTCCAGAGAAGCGGAAGGTACCTTTTAAAGAATCCATAACCATGGGTTCCCATGACCAAGGTATCAGCCTCTAGTTTCTGAACTGCACTGCATATCACATTCCTGGCATCACCATTGCTAATTACTCTTTCTATTTTGATCTGCACAAACCCATTGTTAGCGGGTGTGATATAGAGAAATAGGAGGAGGAGTAAAACTCATAGCCTTACTTACATTAGTGGTGTTCAAGTTCCTGCAAATAGCAACAACTCTTTCCATTACTAAATTAGCCAAATTCTTGCAGTACTTTTCCATTGCTAAAATAACATCATTGGAAATTATGTACCTTGGAAAACATGAAATCACCATTACTTAAAATTAGTAGTCAAACATGGAAAGAAACCTCAAATAACCATTTCATAATGGGGAGTGGGAAGGAAAAAACTAAAAGTAAAAACTCTTCATGCACATTAACTTCACACACACATGGCCTCCCCTTTTTTTAATCAGAACCCTAAAGAGAGAAAGGGAAAGAAAGAAAAGAGGGGGAAAAAGAAGAAGAGGGGAGAAGAAGGAATGAACAGAGGCGGCTAGAAGGAGTTTCCATGACTGGCCGTGAAGACGCGCACACGGTGGCGGAACGAAGCGGAACAACGAAGGGAGGAGACCGCGCAGCTGAGGCGGCCTCGCACAGCAGCGGCGCCGTGATTACCATTTGTGGAGGACGGTGGTAGCGCGCACAACACTGGTGCTGGAAACGAAACGCATCTGGCTGCGTTTGAAGTTGTGCGACGGCGTGAGGGAGGCAGACCAGTTGCACGGGTGAGGGAGGCAGACCAGATGTGCGTTACTGTCCTAGGGTTTTGAAGAGAGTAATAAGTCACCGAAATAGGGAGAATTGCGCGTATAGAAAAGAAAAGCGAGACACAACAAAGTTTTCAAGTAGCAAAGGTTGGCCTACGCTAAGAAAAAATTAAAATAAATTAATAAATTCTTAGCGGGGGCTAGCGGACGCAAAGTAAATCTATTATTTTAAAAAAAGATGGATGTCATCCTAGCGTTCGCTTAGCGTAGGCCAGCCTACGCTAATAGAAAAATTTAGCCAAGGCCTCGTGGCCTACGCTAATATTTGCAGCTAAATAAGGTTTTTCTTGTAGTGAGATTTATTGCATTTATATTATCACACATAACAGGTATACAGTTCAGAATAATATTAAAATCTTCTAACTGATATTTTACTCATAGCAGCTGTGAACAACAGCCTGCTGCTGCAATATATTATGCTTCTGTTGTTGATAAGGCAATGATGCTTTGCTTTTTGCTGGACCAGTTGATCATGTTATTTCCAAAAAAATGACATCCTCCACTGGTACTCTTTCTTTCAATTCTGTCTCCACCGGTACGTCTTCCGACGACGTGCACCGCGAAGAGGCGCGGATTGATAGAAGAAGTGGCCACGCTTGTGGTCGTATAGTGCCATGGCGGCGTTTCTTCTTTCCCTTTCCAACTCCTCTTCTCTTATATATTCTCCTTGCTTTCTTCTCTATTTATGATTTTTCCAATCCCTTTGTCTCTTTTATGTTTTTAATTCTTTTTACAAGGACATTAGGGGCTGATGGTGTTTCGTGATGGCTTTCGAGGATAGGGGCGATGTCTCACAGTTCAACGAGGCTTAGGGGTTTTTTTCCCTCCTCTCTTTCGGTGCATCTCTTGTCCGATGTCATTATTTGATTTGAAGGTAATTGTTTGGAACATCCCCAAAATTCTATTTAATTTTAATTTATTTACTTTAATTATCCAACAAATTGAATGTGTAAATAGTACCATATTTGGCCTAAAATGATGTTGTGTTAGATTGTAAAAACTTTGGTTGAAAACTCATATGAAGATGTGCTAAAACAGAACACAACTGAACCAATTCTGCACCTTTTTGTGCCATTCTCTGGTAGCAAAAAAAAATATGCATTCTGTTTGTTGATTCTACAGGAAATTCAGTCTTTTGGTTGCTGTATTAAAAAAATTGCATTCTGTCAGGTGAGTTTTGCAGGAAATTCTTCATTCTGGTTTGTTGTAATTGCAGAAAATATGCATTCTAGTTCCTATGATTCCTATGATGACTACTATTTGTCTGTTCTGGAATAATTGCATTTTATGAAATGATATATAATGACAATGGTTTCATATTCATGAATTTTATGAGGTATTTTGCATCAACCTAACTTTATACTTCTATGTGATAATGCAATTAATGATTATGCCTAAGAGTCCTTTTTGTTTGCATCGTTATGGCAAATTTTTAGATTAAAAGAACCATGAAATTTGAAATTGCATTATATCGTTGTCTGGAAATATTTTCATTTGATGTTTCCATCCCATTAAAGGCAATTGAGAAAAAAATTGATTTAGGTTATTGTCTTTATGCCTGTTATGTAGACAAAGTGAAGTCATTTGAGAATTAGACGTGATTTGACTAAGGAAAATGCCTTATAGTGAAATTTTTGTGTGTGTTAATCTCTGCAGTGGACACCTCTGTTAAAACTTGAAAACTTTATCTATGCTATTAATCTCTGCAGTATCCATGATATGTTTGTTAGAAAATGTATATATTTAACTATGCTAGAGTAGCTAGATCCGTGTCAATGAAAACTTTACAAACATCTATGATGGCTTTTGGTTTGTTATTGAGTTGGTTCGATCCAATGAGTTTTTCACTCTCTCTTGCCTTAGTATAATAATAGGCTATTATTAGTAATTTTCTACAACTAAATAGTCTTATTCATGATTCTTATTAAGAATGCTTATTTTTGGCTGCTAATTGGTTTCATTTGCTTGCTAAATTGATTTCCTTTTTATGCATATATATAAATTTAAATAAATTAAAAGTTGTTGTTTCTCTTGAGAGACAAATATTGAAGTGTGTGATTGCCTTTGCTAAGGATAGAATTTAAACTACTAAATTTATTGTTAGAAATATAAAATTGATGCACTAACCTGACTGTAGAAAAAAAGAGGGGTTAAAGTTTGGATAAAAAGAAAAGGATCAGGAATTTGGTTATATATTCATGTAGTTTTTTTTTAAAAAAAAACCTTAAATTAATAATGGACAAGGACATATGAGTGTTTAATGCTTAAAGAATATTCGCTGGTGACGTACATCCTTAAATTTGTGAAACATTGTATTGATTTCCATTTCAATTTAATGGCTTATATGTCATGATGATGTTAATCCTTTGTATTGTTTGTATCAATTGCTTGTTTTTCATTATCATAATACTCTATAAAAAAGATCATTACCATTATTGGAATTAATTGTGGTTACTAAAATTAAAATAAATTTAATTATTTTACTAAGTTTATTTGTTTGGGATAACATTTACTTTTTGTTATTGAGTGTGATTCACTAGTATACCTAATTATTTATTTATGTCATAGTGTAAATTGTGGTATGCAATCCAAAAATTAGTTAGGAAATGCAAACGATGACACTACTGAATAATCATGACTATCAAGTTTCCATTATTGAATTTGATTTTCATATGTTTTATTGTTTCCAATTTTGTATCTGAACGACATGTGACCAATAACTGGGTTAGGATGCATTCCTTGTTTTTGATAATTTGTATTTCTTTACGATTTACTTTTGATAATTTGTATTTCTTTAAGATTTATAATCTAAAGTTTTGATTGGAGAATCTAGGGTTGGCTTTTGATGTATTTAACTTATATATTTATATTTTGGTGAGTTTGGGGTTCACTTAATTTGATGTATTTAGCTTTGTTATATATCTGTATGATTTGGTGAGTTTGGAGCTCACTTTTAATGTATTTAGCTTTGTTATATATGTGTGTGTATGTATGTATTTAACTTATATATTTGTATGTTTATCAATTTAGTATTTGATATATGTTTATGATAATATATTGAGAATTTATAAATATTATTTTAATTACAGGTTTTTAATTTTTTTTGGGTAAAAAACGGTTATAAACAATTGTTGGGCTTGTTAAAGAGGGAAAATATGCATCTACTCTTGGAATTTAGAGAGGGAAAAATCCCTCTCAAATTTGCCTATAAAAAGATCCTCTTGAAATTAGTGACGGAATTAATTATCTCACTAATGTCCCTCTAATTAGGGGTGGGAATAGGTCAGCCGGCCTGTCAGGGGCCTGCGGCCTGGCCTGACCTGGCCTGACTCGTTTATTAAAAAGGCCAGGCTAAGGCTTCTTAAAAGGCATGTTTAGTTAAATAAGCTAGGCTTCAGGCCTATGAAAAAGCCTATTAGGCTTAACAGGTCGGCCTGTTTAATTAATAATATATAATATAATATATTAAATTAATTATATAAATAACTATAAATATAATTAAAAATTTATAATATAGTAAAAATTAGAATATATTAAATTAATTATACAAAAAAGCTTGCTTAAAAGGCCTGGTGGCCTGCATAGGCTTATAGGCCTGTTGGCCTGCTGGTAGGCCTTGTTATAAAACAGGCTTCTAAACAGACTTACAGGCCAGGCTTTTTCACAAGTCAGGCCAGACCTTACAAAAAGACCTGTAACAGGTAACAGGTCAGGCTCAGGCTTAAGAATTATGAGTCAGGCCAGGCTCAGGCCTGCCAAAGCCTGGCCTGGCCTGGCCTGTTTCCACCCCTACCTCTAATTAGTGAGTATAAAATTTCGCGCTAATTAGAGAGGGAATTTTACCTCACTAAATAAAGAGGGAAATTATTCCATCTCTAATAGCGAGGGAAAAATCCTTCCTTATTAGAGAGGGAACAGAATCCGTCATAATTAGTGACGGAATTTTGTCTTCTTTTTTCAATCGATTTAGCGACGGATTTTTATATCTTAGCGTGGGAAATTTACCTCACTATTTGTGACGGATTTTGTAAGTCCTTCACAAAAATTTAGTGACGCCACTTTTAGCGACGAATTTATTGGTCGTCGCAAAATCTGTCACTAAATTTTTAGCGAGGTATTTTTACTTGTTTAGCGAGGGATTTCTTCCCTCTCTAACAATCAATTTTTTTTGTAGTACCAAAAGGTTCAAGGCAAGATATTGTTTATTCAACAAGAAATTCTTCCTATCTCTGGTCATGCTACAAAGTTTTACGTCTTACTAAGAACATGAGGCTTAATAACAAATCCTATGATGCTGACCAGTCTAGCTTTTAAAGGTTGGTGATGGCCTTTCAGGAGATTCAATAGAAGGTGAGGCAGAGTTAAAAATATCTACAGATATTCCCATACCGAATTTTGAATCTGCTTTTGATGATTTGATTAATTTGTTTATCCTCATATTGTTGAAAACTTGAGAAACATTTCATATTTTAGTGTAAGGGCTATTTTAGCTCCTACCTTGTAGATTGTTTCACAGGTTAACAATTATCATAAGCTGGATAGATCATGAAGAGAAGATCTATTTGAGTTCAGATTCTTTGTGTACAGAAGAATGATGTTTAGAGGTTGATATAGAAGCTTTTTTCTGTTGAATTGCTTAATGCAATTAGCTGTTCAGGATTTCCCCCATATCAACTGAACTTGAAGGTTGGAGCTCTTGTAGCTATTGCGTAATATTGATCAATCCAACAGTCTGTTCAATGGGACCCGACTGCAGATCTAAAGATCGGGCAATCATGTTATTCAATGTCAGGTTTTAACTAGAACTAAAGTTGGTCATATGGTTCTTATTTCAAGAATGACTTTGTTTCCAAATAATCATGCATTACCTATTAAATTCAAGAGGAGGCAATTTCCTTTTATTATTTCTTTTGCTATGACAATATTAAATAAATCACAAGGTCAAACTCTATCTCATGTTGGAATTTATTACACATGAAAAATTGTATATTGCACTTTCAACGGTCAAGAGCAGACAAGAACTTCGCATACTTCTTCAGAATATTGAGGATTTAAGTAGAAATTGTACAATAAATGTTATTTATCATGAGATATTTAAAAAATTTACATTGATAATGTGTTAAATTTATTTCTTTTATTGAAATACAATTTACAACATTTTAATTATTTTCAATTTATCATATTTTAAATTTTGTATTGCTTTTATTTTTTAATGTCATTCTTTTCTCATCATCTTATATTATTTTAATTTTTTTGTATTCTCATGCACATAACGGGTATCAAACTAGTTAATCTAATTTGAGAGACATGAAAAGATCAATAATGAAAAAATAAATTATTTTAGTTAAGCCCAAAATATAGTTTACTAAGAAAGAATTATATTAGCATAAAAAAGTGCATGGTGCATATTCAGCTAGGATTAGCTACTCATTCGCCACCAAAAACTACAGCTTAGCTACAGAAATCCACAAATCACTTTCGTTAGCTGATTTGTAATTATTTTGTAGCTAAATAATTGAGAACATTTTTTAGTTTTAGCTATAAAAAATCCGTAGTTATTTCATAGATACATGCTAATAAATAGTAATTACATTTTATAGGCACCCTAGCTAGATAAATCCATCCACTTTTAACAGAAAAATTAAGTTGTTACTCATATCTAATATAGTTGATGGGTAATTGGTAATACTTGATTCCCTTAAAATAAGATTTCGAATTTGAGTATTATGCATATATAAACAAAAAATTTCATAGGAAGAACTAATTCCATGACAAAAAAATGTAATTGCAAAATTTTTTATAATAATGTTACTAAAAAGTAGTACTTTGGTCTTCAATCAAACAGTTTTAGGATTTTTGACGCTCTCTCAGCCTTTAACATTCTCCCATTTTTATTTGATGTTTCTCATTCTCTTTATGAGAGAGCATAAATACTAGGCTAAATTTTTCTGGCCTTTGAGTCCTGTAGTCCCAAAAAAAAAGTTTCAAATATATAAAATAGTGGGTTGGAAATTGAATGTGTAGGATAAAAAAGGGATCAGTTAAAAATCAATTTCCTAACAACCAATGCCATTTTGGACTAGTTTTTATAAAGTCAAGATTACGAAAATAAAATTAATTTAATACAACAATTGGTCATCAGAATTTTATTCATTAGGGGCATCTTTTACAGGAAGACTACGGCCTAACAATTGAAAATTGAGATCAATACAATAATCCTTCATTTAAATTAGACTGCTTAATTACATTATGAAATCATGAAGATATATTTTAAAACAAGATCACATAAATAAGTCATAAAATTCACACCCAAAAAAGAAAGTCATAAGTAGGGTGAAAGTAGGTAGGCCATCCGACCAGGGGCTTATGGCCTGCCTGGCCTGACCTGTTTAATAAAAAGGCCAGGTTCAAGCTTTTATAAAGGCCTATTTAAATAAACAAGCCAGGCTTAGGCTTTTAAAAAAAAGCCTACTTAGCCTGTTGGGCCGGCCTGTTTAAGTGGCCTATTATAATTTATAATATATATTCATAATTTATATATATATATAATAAATTATTTTTTATTTTAATTTTTCTATTATGATTATTTGTTTTCTCTAAAATTAGAAACCCTACTTTTGATCACTCTCAGAACTCACATAACCTCTAACCTTTGTAGACCTAGCAGCCGTTCACTCACTACCTCACATACCTCCATCGTCGTTCACTCTGAAGGAGCCGTCACCACCTCTGTCGCAGGCTGCAGGCACTTCCGGTACAAGGTGAATCTCTTTCCCTCCACTCACAGTCCATGCTCACCTCCTTCTTCTCCCTCTCTGACTCGTCATTTCCCCTCCCCTTCGCGCAGATCAACGGAACGGAAACGTGAAATCTCGCTCGCAATCACGCCTCAGTCGTCGTTCCCCTTCTCTCCTTCTCTCCTTCTCTGATTCACAGTCGTGCCTCACTCCTCTCCGAGCAAGCTTCCGACGAAACGTTGCAGGACTTGCAGAGTTGCAGCAGGCCAATAGCTCCCTCGTTCGTCCTCGATCGCTCCCTCCTCGTCCACAGTTCTTCCGGTAAGTTAATTTTGAACAACTTTGCTACAAATTGTTATACTGATTCACTGATAAATAGCCTCACTGATTCACTTTTAATCACTGGTTCATTGATAAATAGCCCTCACTGATTCACTGATTCATTGTTCTATACCACCGCCCCTGAGAGTGACGCTTTTGAATTGAGATGTGCCAAAAAGATTGATCTTTTCCTGTTTGAGAGACACTAGAAATTATTTAAGGGATCAAAATTAGGTTTCAACCTATAAGCTTATGTAAAATAGAAATATGTTTTCTCTGTTTTCTATACCACCCGTCAAGTTAATAGAAATCTGTTTTCTATACCAATTCTTCTATAGCATTGAATCTGGGTATCATTTTGCAATTTACATCCTTTAAAAAGTATCTTGTATTAGAGGAGTCAAATCTCTATCTTTATAATCACTTATTTGATCACAAGTCCTTTATGTATTAGAGAAATCTGTTTTCTCTGTTTTCTATACCACCCGTCCAGTTAATAGAAATCTATTTTCTATACCAATTCTTCTATAGCATTGAATCTGAGTATCATTTTGCTATTTACATCCTTTAAAAAGTATCTTGTGTAACATCCTAAATTTTATTAGGATAAATATTAATTAAATTAAATAGATTAATTAAGAAAATAATTAATATAATGGGAAATAAATAATAGGAGTGTTATTATTGTTAGTTTTGTTTCGTAAAGGTAATTTTAATTGAAATAGAATAAGCGGGTGAGAGTGGGCCCAAGCCCAATTAGTTATTTCAGTAAGGAGGGGGTTAACAGAGCACCCTAATCCTTATTCGTATCATTCATCAGTAAGTGAAACACTAAGGAGGGGAGAAACGGAGTCTCAAAGAGAGAGCTGCTGGGGAGTGACCGCCAAGAATCCAAGAAAGGACTCCTTGCTGTGATCAAGCTTCGCTTAAGGTACGGTGGGGGAGAGGGTATTGCCTGTATATGCATGTAGGGGGTAATTGGGTAGTAATCTAAGATGTATAATTCGAATTTATGAATGAATAACTGAGAATGATGATATAATCTGGTGATTGATGATTTATTGTATGTGTATTGACGAATTATTGAATGAGAGTAAAGATGATATTGAAGATAATTGAAAAAGGGGTGATTAGGGATTGAGAAATTGGGGTTTTGATGAATTGATTGGTATAATCTCTAATAGATTGATGATTTATTGAGTATTTGATGTTATTAAAGAGTATAAATGATGTTTAGACGAAAAGACTGATTAGGGATTGATTGGATGGTTTAGAGGGGTGAGAAATCATGAAATCTGCGATCTGCGTCGCGGCTAATCGATTACCAGGAATGGTAATCGATTATCAGAGTGTTCTGGGAAACCCAGAAGAACTGTTTGCTTGCTGGTAATCGATTACAGGGGTGTTGTAATCATTACCAGAGAGTTTGTTTGTGGGTAATCGATTACAGGGGTGTTGTAATCGATTACCAGAGAGTTTGCTTGCGGGTAATCGATTACAAGGGGGTTGTAATCCATTACCAGAGACCTTGTTTGCGGGTAATCGATTACTAGAGGTTGGTAATACGATTACCAGAGTGGATTTTGAGATCCTAACTGTTTGATTATAATTGATGTTGTTTGAGAGTACTTTATAATGAGTATTGTGTTGATGATTAATGATGTTTGATGAGGATTGCGATGCTTATGATGATGAATAATGATGATATTTGATGATGAGTGTGATGATGTATTATGATGATAATTGATGATGAGTGTGATGATGATAATGATGTCGGTGTATATCATCTTATTATGATGATGTTATTGATGATAGTGCATGTCACTTATGATGATGATGTGAATGATGATAAGTGTATATCATTTTATTAATGATGATGTTTGATGATGAGCATGTTAATGCATGAAATGATGATTATGATGATGGTGTATATCACCTTTTGATGATGATGTTATCTAAGTTGTGTGGGCCCATAGAGGGGGTACAACTTAGGAGAGATGCCTTGAGCATATGTGATTAGACCTGAATTGTGCGGGCCCATAGAGGGGGTACAATTCGGGAGGTGAACTGAGTTGTGGGGGCCCATAGAGGGGGTACAACTCAGGGGATCAAGATGGGGCGTTCGATGCACGGGCCCATAGAGGGGGTGCAACCTAGGAGTGATTGTACGGGCCCATAGAGGGGGTACAACCTATCGGATAGTGTGTGGTAACACCGATAGATTATCTTGGTACTAACTAGAGTGATTGACGAGGTGCACCCATTGTGTGGAGTTCCAAGTCATGATCTTTTGGTAGATGATGAGAGGAGTATTGATGTGTGATATTTCATGATGAAAATGGTGTTATTAAATGATGTTATGAATATTGATGATGATGAGTTTTTGTGTGAGAATAGAATATATGATTATTTGGGTGAATGATGGTATGAGAACTATATGATGATATATGAATGAGATTATGATGATGATGAGCTTGATGAATGTATAAAGGATATGTTTATGTGTTGTGAATAGGAATGATGGTATGACATGTATATGTTGATATAGATGATTGAATATCTGTTGAGTTTTAGATGAATGTTATTGATTGGTGATTTAATGTATTGATGGCATGATGTAATGATGTTGTGGGTGAGGATGGGTATTCTCTATGTGTATGTATAGGTAGTATTCCTTTTCCTCACCGTATTCTGTGGATATATTTTACAGGTGTTGATGAGGACACAACTGGTGTCGATTATGAATAAAAGGGTATGCTCTGGTAGATGTGACATCAGGGTGTGCTTGGGGGTTTACCATGTTCCTAGATTAGGAGTATTTTTATGAACTTTTGGATGCCTTATATGACAGGAGATTATTAATTGTTTTTATTCCTATGGAGATTTCCGCTGCTTTATATTGGAATTATATTTGAAAGTTAAATTCTTTAATAAAGTCATTTTCGAACTATGAGATTTATTAAGAGTGATTGTGAACCTTTTTACCTAACGTGAGACTTTACATCACGAGACGGACTGGCTTGCACGGTTCCAGGGGAACCATCCACCTATGTTCCGAGGGGGTTAAGACCCCGATGGTGCTGCCGACTGGATATACGAAATCGAGAAGATCTTCAGAGCGATGGACTACCCTATGCTATAGAAGGTGACGTTAGCGGCATTCATGTCGTCGGGAGATGCCAGTGGAAGCGCCCGTAAACCTAAGGCTACTGGGAGAGTCTTTGCCTTGAGTGGTACTGAAGCTACTCAATCCGAAGATTTGATCCAAGGTACTGGTTTCATTGCCGGTAATCCTTGATAGTGTTGTTTAACTCTGGTGCAATTCATTCTTTTATATCACCTGCTTGGATGTCTAAATTGAACTTGCCTGTTTCTTCTTTTCCTTTTGTATTGTCTGTGGAAACGCCAGCTAGTAGGTCAGTTTCTACTTCTGATGTTTGCTTAAACTGTTCTATATCTGTTAATGATAGAAACTTCCTAGTTTATTTGATTTGTTTGCCTCTAAGTCAACTAGATGTCATTCTTGGTATGGATTGGTTATCGTCCAACCATGTCCTTCTAAACTGTGCTGATAAGTCTGTTGTTTTTGGTCACCCTGTCGAGTGTAAGAGTAAGGATTTATGACTGCCAATCAGGTAAAGGCGTCTCTAAGGGAAGATGCCCAGGTTTACATGCTTTTAGCTTCTTTGAAATCTGATAGTAGCGCTGTGGTGAGTGAGATACCTGTGGTGTGTGAGCACCCTGAGGTATTTGCTGATAATGTATCTAGTTTACCGCCCGAGAGAGAGATAGAGTTTGCTATAGACTTAGTGCCAGGTATAGGACCGATTTCAGCTACACCTTATAGGATGTCACCCATAGAGCTAGCAGAACTTAAGAAGCAACTAGAAGACCTGTTAGAGAATAAGTTCATTAGGCCTAGTGTGTCACCCTGGGGAGCGCCTGTATTTTTTGTTAAGAAGAAGGATGGTAGTATGAGGTTGTGTACTGATTACCGCCAGTTAAATAAGGTAACCATTAAGAATAGGTATCCTTTGCCTAGGATAGATGACTTGATGGGTCAGTTAGTGGGAGCATGTGTGTTTAGTAAGATAGATCTTAGATCAAGCTATCATCAGATTAGAGTTAAGGAGGAGGATATACCTAAGACCGCTTTTAGGACTAGGTATGGACATTATGAGTATCTGGTAATGCCTTTCGGTGTGACGAATGCTCCTGCCATTTTTATGGATTATATGAACAGGATTTTTCACCCTTATTTGGATAAATTCGTAGTTGTCTTTATAGATGATATACTAATTTATTCCAAAACTAAGGAGGAGAATGAGGAACATCTAAGGTAGTGCTTCAGGTTCTTAAGGATAAACAGTTGTATGCTAAAATGTCCAAGTGTGAGTTCTGGTTAGAGCAAGTAAGCTTCTTAGGTCATGTGATTTCTAAGGGAGGTATAGGTATGGATCCCTCTAAGGTAGAAGTCGTGCTTAAGTGGGAGTCCCCTAAGTCAGTGAGTGAGATTAGGAGTTTCCTTGGGTTAGCTGGGTACTATAGGAGGTTCATAGAAGGGTTTTCTAAGTTAGATTTGCCTTTGACCGAGTTGACTAGGAAGGGAGTTGCCTATGTGTGGAATTGTAAGTGCGAGACTAGCTTCCAAACCCTTAAGGAGAAGTTGACTAGTGCACCAGTGTTAGTGTTGCCTGACCTTAGTAAACCTTTCGTAGTATACTGTGATGCTTCTAAGATGGGTTTAGGTGGGGTGTTGATGCAAGAGGGTAAAGTAGTAGCCTATGCTTCTAGGCAGTTGAAAATCCATGAGAGAAACTACCCTACCCATGACCTAGAGTTAGCAGCCGTAGTGTTTGTGTTGAAGATTTGGAGACATTACCTGTATGGTTCCCGATTTGAGGTTTTTAGTGACCATAAGAGCCTTAGATATCTGTTTGACTAGAAAGAGTTGAACATGAGGCAGAGGAGGTGGTTAGAGTTTCTTAAGGATTATGATTTTGAGTTAAGTTACCATCCCGGTAAGGCCAATGTAGTGGCTAATGCCTTGAGTAGGAAGTCTATCCATGTTAGTTCCCTAATGATTAGAGAGATGGATCTTTAACCCAGTTTAGAGATTTGAGTTTAGCTTGTGAGATGACCTCTGAGAGTGTGAAGCTAGGAATGACCAGGGTAAGTAATGATTTGCTGAAGGATATTAGTAAGGCCCAGTTAGAGGATCCATTTTTGGTTAGTAGGCAAGAGGCTATAGAAGGGGGTAGCGGTGGAGAGTTTGTGATTGGTACTGATGAGGTCGTGAGGTTTGGAGAAAGAGTGTGTGTGCCTAGTGAACCTAGAATTAAGAGATTAGTACTAGAAGAAGGACATAGAAGTAAGCTTAGTTTCCACCCAGGATCCACTAAGATGTATCAGGATTTGAAGAAAGTATTTTGGTGGCCTAGGATGAAGAGGGACATAGAGGAGTTCGTGAGTGCTTGTTTAGTGTGCCTGAAGGCTAAGGTAGAGCATCAAAAACCTTCAGGATTGCTACAACCCTTAAGTATACTTGAGTGGAAGTGGGATAGTGTATCCATGGATTTCGTAGTTTCCTTGCCTAAGACCGCGAATGGACATGACTCAATCTGGGTCATTGTTGATAGGTTAACTAAGAGTGTCCATTTCCTTCCCATCAATGTTAGGTATTCTTTAGAGAAGTTGGCTCAGTTGTACATCAGTGAGATTGTGAGGTTGCATGGCATACCATCTAGTATAGTCTCCAATAGAGATCCCAGGTTACCTCTAGATTTTGGGAGAGTTTACAGCAGGCCTTGGGGACCCAGCTTAGGCTTAGCTCAGCTTATCACCCTCAGACTGATGGTCAGACCGAGAGAACCATCCAATCCTTAGAGGATTTTCTTAAAGCCTGTGTGTTAGACCAAGGGGGTAGTTGGGATAGCTTTTTACCTTTGATAGAGTTCACCTATAACAATAGCTTTCACTCTAGCATAGGTATGGCGCCTTATGAAGCATTGTATGGTAGGAGGTGTAGAACCCCTTTGTGTTGGTGTGAGCTGAGTGAAAGTTTTGCGTTAGGACCTGAGATAGTGCAGCAGACCACTGATAAGGTTAGGATAATCCAGGAGAGGATGAGGACAGCCCAGAGTAGGCAGAAGAGCTATGCGAATAAGAGAAGAAAGGAGTTAGAGTTCAAAGAAGAGGACCATGTATTCCTGAAAGTCACTATGTGGACTGGGGTTGGTAGGGCATTAAAGTCTAGAAAGCTTACACCTCGATTCATTGGTCCTTACCAAATCCTTAAAAGAGTCGGCAATGTTGCCTACCAAATCGCTTTGCCTCCACATCTGTCCAATCTTCATAACGTTTTCCACGTTTCTCAACTCCGGAAATACGTTCACGATCCTTCGCATGTGACTGAGTCGGATCATCTTGAGGTTAAGGAAAACCTAACAGTGGAAACCATGGCGGTGAGAGTTAAGGATCGGAGGGTGAAACAACTTCGAGGTAAAGAGATTCCTTTAGTTAAGGTGATCTGGGGAAGACCTACACCCGAGAGTGCCACTTGGGAACTCGAAGAGAAGATGAAGGAGTCTTATCTAGAATTATTCGCTTCAGGTAAAATTCGAGGACAAATTTTCTTTCTAGGAGGGGAGAGTTGTAACATCCTAAATTTTATTAGGATAAATATTAATTAAATTAAATAGATTAATTAAGAAAATAATTAATTTAATGGGAAATAAATAATAGGAGTGTTATTATTATTAGTTTTGTTTCGTAAAGGTAATTTTAATTGAAAATAGAATAAGGGGGTGAGAGTGGGCCAAAGCCCAATTAGTTATTTCAGTAAGGAGAGGTTAACAGAGCACTCTAATCCTTATTCGTATCATTCGTCAGTAAGCGAAACGCTAAGGAGGGGAGAAACGGAGTCTCAAGACAGAGCTGTTGTGTAGTGAACGCCAAGAATCCAAGAAAAGACTTCCTTGCTGTGATCAAGTTTCGCTTAAGGTACGGTGGGGGAGAGGGTATTGCCTGTATATGCATGTAGGGGGTAATTGGGTAGTAATCTAAGATGTATAATTCGAATTTATGAATGAATAACTGAGAATGATGATATAATCTGGTGATTGATGATTTATTGTATGTGTATTGACGAATTATTGAATGAGAGTAAAGATGATATTGAAGATAATTGAAAAAGGGGTGATTAGGGATTGAGAAATTGGGGGTTTTGATGAATTGATGGTATAATCTGTAATATATTGATGATTTATTGAGTATTTGATGTTATTAATGAGTATGAATGATGTTTAGACGAAAAAGACTGATTAGGGATTGATTGGATGGGTTTAGAGGGGTGAGAAATCGTGAAATCTGCGATCTGCGTCGCGGGTAATCGATTACCAGAGTGTTCTGGGCAACCCATAAGCACTGTTTGCTTGCTGGTAATCGATTACAGGGGTGTTGTAATCGATTACCAGAGAGTTTTTCTGTGGGTAATCGATTACAGGGGTGCTGTAATCGATTACTAGAGAGTTTGCTTGCGGGTAATCGATTACAAGGGGGTTGTAATCGATTACCAGAGACCTTGTTTGCGGGTAATCGATTACTAGAGGTTGGTAATCGATTACCATAGTGGATTTTGAGATCCTAACTGTTTGATGATGATTGATGTTGTTTGAGAGTACTTTATAATGAGTATTGTGTTGATGATTAATGATGTTTGATGAGGATTGCGATGCTTATGATGATGAATAATGATGATATTTGATGATGAGTGTGATGATGTATTATGATGATAATTGATGATGAGTGTGATGATGATAATGATGTCTGTGTATATCATCTTATTATGATGATGTTATTGATGATAGTGCATGTCACTTATGATGATGATGTGAATGATGATAAGTGTATATCACTTTATTAATGATGATGTTTGATGATGAGCATGTTAATGCATGATTTATGATGATGGTGTATATCACCTTTTGATGATGATGTTATCTAAGTTGTGCGGGCCCATAGAGGGGGTACAACTTAGGAGAGATGCCTTGAGCATATGTGATGAGACCTGAATTGTGCGGGCCCATAGAGGGGGTACAATTCGGGAGGTGAACTGAGTTGTGTGGGCCCATAGAGAGGGTGCAACCTAGGAGTGATTGTACGGGCCCATAGAGGGGGTACAACCTATCGGATAGTGTGTGGTAACACCGATAGATTATCTTGGTACTAACTAGAGTGATTGACGAGGTGCACCCATTAATCATGATCTTTGGGTAGATGATGAAAGGAGTATTGATGTGTGATATTTCATGATGAAATGGTGTTATTAAATGATGTTATGAATATTGATGATGATGAGTTTTTTGTGTGAGAATAGAATATATGATTATTTGGGTGAATGATGGTATGAGAACTATATGATGATATATGAATGAGATTATGATGATGATGAGCTTGATGAATGTATAAAGGATATGTTTATGTGTTGTGAATAGGAATGATGGTATGACATGTGTATGTTGATATAGATGATTGAATATATGTTGAGTTTTAGATGAATGTTATTGATTGGTGATTTAATGTATTGATGGCATGATGTAATGATGTTGTGGGTGAGGATGGGTATTCTCTATGTGTATGTATAGGTAGTATTCCTTTTCCTCACCGTATTCTGTGGATATATTTTACAGGTGTTGATGAGGACACAACTGGTGTCGATTATGAATAAAAGGGTATGCTCTGGTAGATGTGACATCAGGGTGTGCTTGGGGGTTTTACCATGTTCCTAGATTAGGAGTATTTTTATGAACTTCTGGATGTCTTGTATGGCAGGAGATTATTAATTGTTTTTATTCCTATGGAGATTTCCGCTGCTTTATATTGGAATTATATTTGAAAGTTTAAATTCTTTAATAAAGTCGTTTTCGAACTATGAGATTTATTAAGAGTGATTGTGAACCTTTTACCTAACGTAGGACTTTACATTTTCTAAACTGCAATTTCTTAAATATATAAGAGTATGGGGTAGAAGGGTGTCACATCTTGTATTAAAGGAGTCAAATCTTTTTTTTTCCGACTGTTATTTTCCTATTACCTTTAGTTAATAAGCTCATTTGATTTATAACAAGAAAACTCATGATGTGATACATAACTGAAAATAGGAATGGAGACTTAGAAATTAAAGAAATATACATAAAACCGTACGTGTATACTATGAAGGTGTCCAAATATATATTGTTGTAATTATGCAGTTGGATATGATGCTTGCATTGCTATTCCACAGAGTCCTTCATTAGGAGCTTATGCATTCTCATGTTATACAAGCTAGCTAGCTACCTACGTGAGTCATTCTTAATGTATAAACTGTTTTAAAGATCATGTGATATTTTCTTAATTTTATATTTTCTTAATGTATAAACTGTTTTATGCAGAAAATGTCTGATCATTCTCAATTTCAAAGTAATGAAACAGCATCATTGGCCTATTAGCCTGCGGCCTATTTAAGAATAGGCCCATTGGCCTATTTAAAGGCCTCTTTAAATGGCCTAGTTACTTGATTATTTAGTAGGCTTATTAGCCTACAAGCCTATATTGGCCTGCTAAACGATACGCCTATTAGCCTATTTAAAGACTTGGACATGAAATATGCTTTTAAATAGGCTAATAGGTCAGGCCAGACTTTAAAACAGGCCAGGCCAGGCCTACAAAATTGGCCTTTGACAAGTAATAGGTCAGGCTTAGGCCGCAAAATTATCAGGTAGGCCAGGCTCAGGCCTTACAAAGCCTGACCTAGCCTACTTCCACCCCTAGCCATAAGTAATTGAAACCAGTGTTATTCTTGATTTTTTTTTTAAATTTCCTTCTTCCACCTACTTTTAAATGAAAAATATTGTCGTACGTACGTTCTCATTTTCTGCCCCGACCATAAAAAAGGGACGGGATTCTCTCCAGTTAAAATTAATTGGAGAGTAGTGTGCAGTTTCATCATCCAACGGCTATAATTTTTTTTACCAACTTTTTTTTAAATAAAGGGCCGAGATCTCGTCCCATTATTTGTTTACGGGAGAGGATCCCGATAAAAAAAAAAAAGTGTTCTAGAAAAATGATAAGCCAAGCATATATATTGGAATAATATATTGCAAATGAAGTTTATGACAGATGAGAGGAGATCGACAACACAAAACGAGTAAGTTATAACAATAATATATAGACTGCTTTTATTTATAGTGATAATATGTAGTGACATATATATAAATCACCACCACAGTTACATATTTATTTATGTAAACAGCCTGAGCAAATAAAACAGTAATAGTTGAACATGAAATTGCATTAGTAGCTAGCTACTTACTGCCCTTCTGCGCAGCATGTTGATCACTGAAGTAGCCCTGAGGGTTGCTCTCAAATACTGGGCGTGAGATGTATGCTCCATCACCGCCAGGGGCTTTCATATATCCCCCACCACCACCACCACCTGATCCTTTGCTTGAATTTCCACTCCCGCCACCACCACTACTTCCACTACCTTTACCACTATCACCACTTCCACCTTTGCCTCCCATGTTTCAAATTATCACAACGTTAGTGTTATTGAAACAGTATAAAGAAAATTCTAAGAACTTGGTACGTACCTACAATTTTAGTTGGTAGGCTATTTATAGAAGAAAAATGGTGAAGCTCTGTTGTTTAGTGTGGTAATGTTTTGGGGGTGAAATTTACTCTTAATTAATAATTAATGTTCCCAAGGAATGTTTGCATATCAGGAAAATTTTCAAATGCATTTAATTAATTAACTAGAGCATCAGTTTTCAATGACTCGACTTGACTTGTCGACGTCTATGGTAATTCCCAATATCTTTCATACTACTAATCGATCTGCAGGGAACAAACCCGCCCTAAACCGTCCAATGTAGATAAAAGTGATCGTTACAGTAACCTTTAGTAAGAGAGGATTTTATGTCCAATATTAACTGACAAATGAATGAACAGTTTTGTTGTGAAACTATATTATGTTATACATATTATATTTTTTGTAAATTTTATTTTGTTTATAGTTTTATATTTTGTTTGTAAAGTATATTAATCAAGCTTAATTTTAAATATTTTTTTATGAAATAAATTACGATTAATAGAAAGAAAAAAATGTACACAAATGAATTGAATATATATACACACTTGCAAGAGGATGTCTAAAGCTGAATTTATCCAAGAGATAATCAAGAAGTCAATAAAATTAAAAGTCATTAGTATATACAAATTATACACATGGATGAACAGGTGTAAAATTAAAAAAAAAAAAAAATGTGTGCACAGTTTATTTACATCCTATATTCCTATTCAATTCATTTGTGAGAAAGGAAAAAATTTGGGATAATTAATCATATATATTAACAACATGGAATAATTAATCCTAATACAACTTCATAAAATCGTTCATCCATTAATCAATTAATACATGGCATAGATCGATGTCCTCTTCACTATAGAGCACGTAGCAATCATCGTAGATAAATATATATATTGGACTATTATTAATCTTAGTAGCTTGCTTGCTAATAACAAGTGAACGATCCTGATGAAGATATTTAATATACTATATATATACTCTATATATATATATATATATATATATATTTAATATACTATATATATCCGGTCTTATTTATAAGATTCTATTTGATTAAAACATGCATAAAATGTTAATTTAAAAAAAATTCTCTAACTACCAAATTTATTACCTCTATTTAAAATGAAATTTTATTCCATTCCACACATTAAATTAACTCTTGAAAACTACAAATGTTCATTAATTATGAAAGGTAAAAATAGTACTGCTCCGACTTGAATATAAGCAAAAATACTTAAATTCACACGTATTAAGAAAGTTGGCTAAACTCATTAAATTTTCTTGATATCATGTAAAAAGTACTTGCATTGCCTAAATTATCCTACATTCAATTTTATTGGAAATTGTTTCAAGTGGACATACTCTCTTTCTATTGGCACATGATTCATTAAATAGAGTGGTTGAAAAGTAAAATCAAAGGGTATTTTGGGTTTATCTCATTAAATAGGGTAAAATTAGTTAAGATTTGCTTATATTTTAGTCCACCAAAAGTGAGTTTTTTTTTTCTTATATTCAAGTCCGGAGGGAGTAAAAACTAATAAATAATTCCAAAACTTTATAAAGGATCTTATAAAAATTACCAAAACAAAATTTTCAAGAGAGTCTTATATAAAAAGGACCGGAGAGTATAAAACCCTCTTTGATTCAAACAAGCTTATTAAGAAAACATGTTTTAATGCATTAATTTTTAAAAATTTTCTTTGTACTACCAAATTTTCCCTTATTTAATATATCAAACCTCATTCAATTTACCATATTAAACAAATCTTGAAAACTATAAATTTTATTAATTAATAATGATAATGGCTAAAGATAGAAAAACTAATATAAATGCTTCTAAAACTTTATAAACTAAGGGTGTCATAAAAAGGACAAAGCAATTACTAAAGTAAGGAACAAGTGTTATTCTTGATTTTTTTTTTCATTTCCTTTTACTATCTACATTAAAAGGAAAAAAAGAAATATATATATATATATATATATATATATTCTCGTTTTCATTTTCTAGCCCATAAAAATAGATATTAAAAAAAGTGATAAACCAAAGATTGGAAAAATATTGCAAATGAAGTTTTTGAGAATGAGATACATGAGGCAAGTTATATATAACAAAAACAGACTGCTTTTATTTATAGTGATAATAGTGACATAAATCAGCAGCAACAGTTACATGGAAACAGCCTAATCAGTCATATAGATCTAATTTTGCACTACTTGTTTCCCTTCTGCGAAGCATGGGAGACCACTGAAGTAGCCCTGGGGGTTGCTTTCAAATCCTGGTCGTGAGATGTATGAGCCATCGCCACCAGGGGCTTTCATATACCCGGCCCCACCACTACCACCGGACCCTTTGCTTGAATTTCCACCCCCGCCACCTTTGGCAGCACCACCACCACTACCACCTTTGCCACTCATTCTCAAATTATCACAATAGTCACTCGCTAGAATAAGTCCGGAAAAGTTTTAAGAAATTTCTATGAGATGGATACGACATACAATTTTATGTGTGGCTATTTATAGAAAAATTAATATGGTGGAGCTCTGTTTAGTACTAGTAGTCTAGTAATATACGGCGGTGAAATAATTAATGATGAGAGAAATAATTCCCAAGGAATGCTTGCATTTTCAAATGCATTTAACTAGAGGTTCTGTTCTCAATGATCTGAGTATGGTTCCCAACATCTTACTTAATATCTTTCACATTCGCAAGGGATAAACATAGCGTAAATGCGCCCCTGGGCAATTGGTAATATATTAAGACCAATAAATTAGCTTCTAAATTTTTTGAGTAACTTATTATAAGTAAATTTGACCAACTTAAAATATTTGATAAGACACAAATTTATTTTAGAAGCTTTTAGCTTATAAGCTAAAAGTAACTTTAGCTAACTTATACTTCATCCGTCCCATTTTACTTGTCTTTTAAGGTTTTTGCACAGCAATTAAGAAATGCAATTAATTCTCTTATTTTAATAAAACTTTTTAATTGATTTCCTATTATACCCCTTATCACCCATTAATTAAATTATTTAACTACACTATATTAAATGATTGGCACCTTATTCCAAGCCACTCAAACAATAATTGTAGAGGATATATTTGGTAAAGAAAAATTAAATACTCCTTGAAATTGTAAAATGACGAGTAAAATGGGAAAAAAAATCTCTAAAAAGACAAGTAAGGTGGGACGAAGGGAGTAACTTAGCTTGAAACATTTATTTTTATTTTTATTTTATTTTTATCCCTCATATTTTAATAAATTTTTCTAATTATCTCTTTTTTATGTTTTTTATATCATTTTACATTTGTTACCTAGCTTAACAGCTACTTTTACCAAACATTTTTAATTCAATAAACCGGTTTATAAGCTCAAAGCTTATTAGCTACCATTTAACTTATTAGCTAATTTTACTAACATATATACTCTAAGTTAGAGTAGAAGTCGAGTTTCTAACAAGTCCACATACTTAAAAGGGCTTGAACTTTCCAGATCTCTCAATGTCGTCTCCGGTAGCGTCGAACGGTGGTTGGAGGTAGCGAGCACGCCAAATACACGTCGGACCAGGGTGTACCTGCAGAGACTCTGATGCTTAACGTAAGTAAGGATTTTGACAGTGTAAGAGTATGTGAATCAGAGAAAAAGCGTACCTGAATCGTTCAGAACTGTGGTTATTTATAGATAAATTTGGGCGGGAGATTCTATTACGAGCTGTAACTGACTCTGTAAATCTCGGCATGACGCGACTGCAAGGAAGGTGGCTTCACGCGCGTAACAAAATATCTCGGATAGAGAAGATACTTCCGTTGTGAGATATCGGAATTTCTGTGTCGATGTCACTTCAATACTTATTTAATGGGTATCATAAGAACTATAACCGTGATGAATTCATCACGGTTACGCCATCACGGTTAAACATCTCTTATGTCGGATAAACTTCCTTCATGTCGGGTAGTCCTCCGAAGATCATAAGTCTAGTCGGAGGACGTCGGCCATGGGTATAATAATACTCCAGAACAGTTGCCCCCCAAGTCGGTTAGTCCGCTATGGAGTGATCGACTTTGCTTGTCTCGGCCTCAATTCTGAAATATCCGAGTAAATCTAGGGGTGTGAAAACTGTGATGCTTCCCGACATGTTGTCGTTTGGTTTTCCTGAGTAACGGTTATTATTTTTGAAATTTATGTCTTTTCAACTGTCATGCCACGTGTTCGCATCTAACGGTTTTGGGCCCATGGGCCTCATTAGC
This sequence comes from Sesbania bispinosa, assembly GCA_026901365.1. Lineage (NCBI taxonomy): Eukaryota > Viridiplantae > Streptophyta > Magnoliopsida > Fabales > Fabaceae > Sesbania > Sesbania bispinosa. The sequence continues at coordinate 1,465,483 of QLOH01000092.1, forward strand.
TGGCTGCATCCGGAACGTCAATTTAGAATATATGTGTTCTTGGTATGGGAACAGTTTTTCACTTTCCCTCTTCTTCCTTCTCGCGCCCGTTTGCTTTCAACTTCATTCTTCTTTTCCTTCATTCCATTTGCCCTTATTTCTGGATTTTACTCATTTTCACAACTTCTCTTCGTCCTTTAACACACTGAGTCTGCCATTGTTCCTCGAGAGAACTGCTCTGGTGTGGCTTATGAGCTTTGGAGTTGCTGACTTCTTCACAGAATTCAAAAGGGTTTCTTCCAGCATCTTTAAAGGTACCAGTTTGTTACTTTTTCTTTAGGTTGTTTTGTTTAATATTTCCTAAAAGTGGTGCTCACACGAGCTAGGGCAAAGACACTTGCTGTTGAAAACAAACGACAGTGCATCATAGTAATTGATGAGTCTTAGAATCCGGACATTCCGGATTTGGTCAGGAAAAGGAGTAGTTCTGGGATGGTTAGTAGGAACCTGCAACGCGATGCAGTTGAGAAGACTGCTCGCATTCTCCTGAAATGGGGCTATCCCGAGGTATTTTCCGTTGGATCCTCCGTGGTTGGCCCCGACCATCCCGGGGTGGATTCACCATCTCGAAAATTTGACATGTGTACTAGACTTTTGGGCAGGTCCGAGATGGGTAAATGGAAAATACATACCTCATCGGCTATAAACTACCCCGTGCCCCCAGCCTTAGCCGAGATGACCTGGGTGGATACAGAAGCAATAGGCACTTCAAGCATGTTTAGTTCTGCCGAGGCGCTTGAATTAGGGTTCCAGGATGTGGAATGGGTGGAACCGGGCAAGGAGAAAGATTGGGAGATGGTTGTGCCCAAATCGGATGACAGAATCTGCTCCCAAGGTGATTTGGGTCAAAATTTGTTTATCCCGATGTACAAGACGGTTTTTGAGGACCTCGGTTTCTGTTTACCTTTCACATGGTTCGAACAGGAGGTTCTTCAGCATTTGGAGGTGGCCCCTTCTCAACTATATCTAAATGATTGGGCATTCATTAGGAGTTTCATGATCCTATGTAATGCGTTAAAGCTTCCTCTTAATTCAAGCATATTCTTCCATTTCTTTCGACCTTTGGTACAGAAAGATGGCCCAAGCCGCTTCTCGTGGTTAGCCTTGTGTGCCGGGGCTGGAGGAAAGATCTTTGATATTTATCAAGATTCTTACAAGAATTTTAAAGATAAATATGTATTCGTAGTTCCAAAGGGTGAAGGGAGGCTGAATATTTTGAAGGAAGACGGGCAACCCATCATAAACCCTTATTGGAACCAAGGTCATTTCAGGCGTGAGTCCAAGGCTTATACCGTTGATTATAAGGAGTTATCTCGGGAGGAGATAAAGGTGGTGGATGCCATCAAGGAATTTGTAAAGACTCACGGAATGTTGAAGAGTTCAAACGTGATCTCGGTAGGTGGTGAAGCTACACGGGAATCCTTGGGTAATGTTTTCACTTAATGTTTATTTCTTTTTTATCTCCGTTGTACTTAACGATTCTATTTTTGCAGTGGATATGGAGGCAAGGCAGCAAAGGAAGCTGGCGGGAAAACTACTGAAAAAGCAAGCCCTCGAAGCCAAGAGGAAGGAGGTGGCTGCTTTCGCTGAAGGCAGTCAGGGCATCGAGAACCCTGTGGCGAAACGCCAAAGAATAAGCATGCCAAGTCCTGAAGTCACTCCGACTATTTCGCCGAGGTAGAAGCACCTACCGGGGTTCATTCCAAAGATTCTTCTACAGCGCAGTCAGAAGAAAGGGAAAGAGGGTCGTTTGAGGGGTTTCGAGTTCCCGAGATCACCTCTCCTCAGAATCCAAATATGACGGCTGATGAGGTGCGGTAATACATCGCTCAACAAGCCCAATCCATGTTTAACGGAAAGTCGGAAGCCGAGATTCAGGAGATTCTGAACCACTCAACCAACTGGGCTTTAAGGCATGCTATGATGTCCCAGTATTTCCTAGGCATTACGAAAGATCTTGCCGCCTTCCTACCAATGAAGAAGGAGTTAGAGAGGATGACTGCCAAGTTGGAGTCTGATGAGCTGTTAATGAGGAAGGCCTTGGCCGACGTCAAGTTGCTCACTTTGGAGAGAGACGGTCTCCTGGATTCTAACTCTTCTCTGAGCCTGAAAGTCAAGAGACTCTCGACCACAAAGACCGAGGTCGAAGAGAATTTGAAAACGGCTTCAGAAGAGGCGGAGGCAGCAAAAGAAGAAGCCAGGATGGCAAAGGAAGAGGCCAAGGCAGCAATTGAAGTGGCCAAACTTGCTGAGAGTGAAATTGCCAAACTAAAGGAGAAGGTGCAGGAATTAGAAGTCCGAGTAGCTGAGGAGACAGCTGAAAGAGAAGAAGCCGAGAAGCTTTGGATTGATGCATCCGCCATCTACTTCTACGCGACCATTAAACAAATGAAGTTTCTGAATCCCGGCGTGGATTTGAATACCTGTGGTATGTCGACCCTCTGCACTGTAGTGGATGGGAAGTGGTACAATGTGTTACCACATGGTAATGAGGAGGGGATCCCTGGTGATATTGAGCCTTCAACGCCAAAGCTTCATGGGGATGAAGAAGATGAAGAGAAGCAACATGGAGAGATGGCATCTGAGAACCATCAAGATCCTCAGCCTACTGGTGCCGAAATGCAATGAAGAGTCGGGATGCCGGTTGTCTTTGTAATCTGACTCTTCATACTTTGTTTCCGCGGCTTGGGACCACCTTTTGAACACTTGTCATATTATTTTCTGACTTCGTATCAGTTTTATGATCAAATTTTTTCTATAAGCTCCCTTTTTCTGAGAATCCAGATTTTAACTTGTTTGTACTTGTCTTTTTCTTCAATGACATTTATCTTTGAAGAACGTATTTAAGAAGCGTTGAGGGACTATGCTCGAGATGCTCAAGGTCTTGAGCCTGAGATGGTCGAGGGACTATGCCCGAGATGCTCAAGGTCTTGAGCCCGAGATGGTCGAGGGACTATGCCCGAGATGCTCAAGGTCTTGAGCCCGAGATGGTGTTGATAGAATGGCAAATTAACTTCAAACTTTTGTTTCCTTTATTGTCTGTAAATCAAACGTTACATCAAAATAAGCATATTACAATTAGTCAACTAAAGTACCTGCGGAGTTTGTCCGTGATCCAAGTCAGTGGTATGGCTATCCCGGGTAACGTTTCTAAATAATATGCTCCAGTTCCAGTCTTGGATACAACCCGATATGGTCCTTCCCAATTTTCTGCCAACTTTCCCTGAGCTGCATTTTTGTTACCAACATCCGCTCTCCTCAACACAAGATCTCCGACATCAAAGGAACGAGGAACTACAATTTTGTCACGGCGTCTTGCTGATTGTAACTTGATTGCGGCTTCTCGGATCGAGGCTCTTTCACGGACTTCTTCTATCAAATCTAATTCCTCCCGCATTCTATCATCATTGAATCCTGGAAAATAAGCATGAAGTCGTAAGCTTTCTTCTCCAACTTCGACTGGAATTACTGCATCAACACCATATGATAGCACTCTGCTAGAAGCTTGGACCTGCAAGACCTACACTGGAGGATATGCACCAACTTCAAACCTGAGCTACAAGCAAGGAAGAGTTGGAGAAATTAGTGTCCTACAAATAAAGGTCACTTCCCTACAAAATAAGGGTCACTACCCTACAGAAGGACACCTTGACCCTGGATAGGACCCTTGTCCTTTGGACCACCCTTATTTAGGCCTCTCTTGTATTTTCTCTTTATTTTTGTAATTTCTTTTATTTTCCTTCCTACTTGGGCGCTACATGTATGAGTTTATTGGCTAGTAGGTTGCCTTGCTAAAAGGCTTAGGAGTCTTGGGTTCAATTCCCACATAGGATAGAATTTTTATTCATCTTTTTATTTGTTTTCTAGAGCGGGGTGCCATTTTGAGAGGTTTATTGGCTTAAGACTTAGCTTAGCCATAAACCTTGGGGGTCATGGGTTCAAGACCCACTTAGGAGTGTTTTCACTCACCTTTTATTTTCTTTCTTTTTCACTCTCCTAAAAATCCGCCCATCTCCCCCTCTTTTCCTATAAATAGGAGTCATCCTCTCTTATAAAGACACATTGAATTTTGAAGTAAAGGCATTATGCCAAATTTTCTCCTCCCTTTGTGAGTTGAGTGAGGCTTGGTGGTTGTTGCTCAAACCATACTGAGACTTATCTAATTCTCCTGAATTAGTGGCGTCTGGCATTGGACTTATCTGCTGCAAGTGGACTCTTGCTTCAGTGGCGTTCTTCCCATTTCTTCCTCTCCACTTTTTCTTTCATTTTCTCTCATTTTCTTGCATTTTCTTGCGCAAAATAAGTTGCTGCCCTGCACCTATAATTCGCAATTTATTCACTATATTTTGATTCTAATCGGTTGGTTTTGCTCAATTCTAGATCCTACACCCATCCGGCTATCAATTGGTCATCAGAGCTTGTTGAATTTGAGCAAATTTGGCGCAAATTGGGGCTGTTTGGGCGCGCAAAACTGCACCTATTTTGTGCAGAATTTTCACTCATTTAGTGTAATTCCACCCCTCTTTTCAATTGTAATTTGGACTTGGACTGTTTCTCGGGCCCGAGGTGCCTTTCTGCTGCTATCAGCACTTGTCTGTCTTGATTGAATTGTTTGATTTCTTGCTAGTTGGGGGCTGGTTTGGGCCGCTAATTCCCACCCCCTAGGTGTTTGTTTAAATGCCTCTTTAATTGCTCATACTTGTTCTTGAGTAATTCTTGCAAATTGCTTGATATAACTGCTTGTTTGTGGTGAAGTGTGGTAAGAGGAGGCATTGTTGTCTTCATTTTTCCAAAGATCATTCACCTACATTTCTCCCCTTCACCATTAATTGTCATCCCCCATATTCATCTCTTTACTTTCCGCTTTTAATTTTCCGCCATTTAATTTCCGCTTCTCCCCATCCTTTTAATTTCTGCTCTCCCATTTACATTCTACCATTTACATTTCTGCTCTCCCCATCCTTTTAATTTCCGCTTCCCCCTTTACTTTCAGTCATTTACTTTCAGCCCTCCTCATCCTTTTAATTTTCGCTTCCCCCTTTACATTTCTGCTCTCCCCATCCTTTTGCTTTCTGCCATCCCTTTTACTTTTTGCCATTTACATTTTTGTCCTCCTCATCCTTTTAATTTCAGTTTCCCCCTTTAATTTCTTGCCATTTATTTTTGAGCAAATTTTTTCCTTATTATTTTTGCCATTTTTGCGCATTTTTGGGCTCTTGTGTTGTTCAATTTCCTACTCTTGTTATGTCTGTTTGATTGGCATTCTGATTGCAAATTTGGATTGACTGCTATCTCTACCTTGGACTTTCCCTGTTTGATTGTGCAAAACGCTCACCTATAGGATTTTTTTTGGTTCATAGTATTGGAAGAAGATCAACAAATTCTAATTGTTGATTTTCCTTCAAATTTTAATTCCAATCTTAAAATTGAACCAAGCGCGTTTCTGTGACCATACCGGTTTTGTATAATCAACAAAGAAGTGCTAAGCAAATTTTTTGGCCATTTTTGAAATCAAGTTGCCATTACGTTTTTAGAGTTTTTAGAAATCAGTTTATTCATTATTTTTGCTTTTTCTGGGCCACTTGGACCAGTTTACTGTCAGAAAATTCCAAAAATATTACAGTAGGTACAGTTAATTTTCTTTTCATTGTGTACAAATTTCTGTAATTTTTTGTTGGGGAAAAGACAAAAAAAAGAAAGAAAAGGCAAGAAAAATACAAAAGGTACGTACGTGCCAAAAATAGAAAAAGAGGTGTAAAAAGCAAAAAAGGGTGCAAAAGTCAACAACAAGGAAGAAAAAGTCAAAAGACACCCAAAAAGTCAAAAGAGTCAAAAAAATTCAAACCATACTGAGACTTTTCTAATTCTCCTCCCTTTGTGAGTTGAGTGAGGCTTGGTGGTTGTTGATCAAACCATACTGAGACTTATCTAATTCTCCTGAATTAGTGGCGTCTGGCATTGGACTTATCTGCTGCAAGTGGACTCTTGCTTCAGTGGCGTACTTCCCATTTCTTCCTCTCCACTTTTTCTTTCATTTTCTCTCATTTTCTTGCATTTTCTTGTGCAAAATAAGCTGCTGCCCTGCACCTATAATTCGCAATTTATTCACTATATTTTGATTCTAATCGGTTGGTTTTGCTCAATTCTAGATCCTACACCATCCGGCTATCACCATATGCCAATCTGAAAGGAGTTTCTCCAGTAGTGGAATATGGGGTAGTGTGATAGGGCCAAAGTACATTGGGTAGTTGCTTGACCCAAAGTCCTTTCGCTGATTCAAGTCATTTTTTCAATCCTTTAAGTATCACCTTGTTAGCGGCTTCAGCTTGTCCGTTGGTCTGCGGGTGTTCCACAAATGAGAATCTATGGTTTATGTGAAAATCCGACATCAACTCCCAGAATCCTTTATCTGTAAACTGAGTCCGGTTATCTGAGATTACAGTATTTAGGATCCCAAATCGGCAAATAACGAAACGGTACATAAACTTGGAAAGATTCTTGGCTGTGATCTTTGCTAAAGGTTGTGCCTCAATCCACTTTGTAAAGTAATCAACAGCAACTGTTAAGTATTTCAATTACCCTGGAGTCATAGGGAAAGGGCCAAGAATATCAATTCCCCACCAAGCAAAGGGCCACGGTGTCGAGATAGACCACAAAGCTTCGGCAGGTTCACGATGTATATCGACATGTTTTTGACATGACAGACACTTCTTCACATATCTAACACAATCTGCCTCCATTGTTGGCCAATAATAACCGGCTCTGAGAATCTTCCGAGATAAAGAATGCCCTCCAGGATGATGTCCACAGACGCCCTCGTGAACTTCTGCCATCACATAATCAACTAGATCTCCTGAGATGCATTCCATCAACGGTTGTGCCAGCCCCCTTTTGTAAAGGTTTCCCTCGGGATATGATTAATCTCAACCTCGGAAAAACTGCTACACAATCCTTTAACCACTTGCAAGTATTTTAAGAGTAATGGATCTCTGACCTGGTAATCTCCTTGACTTGAGAGACGACCAACTGAGAGTCGCTATTAACTCTGACCCGGCATGCTCCTACTTCAGATGCCATCCGCAAACCAACTATTACAGCTTTATATTCAGCTTGATTATTTGATGTCGAGAATGAAAAGCTCAAAGAGTGCTCCAATATCACCCCTTGTGAATTTTCTAGAAGTATACCGGCTCCACTTCCTTTCGGATTTGAAGATCCATCAACATGTAATTCCCACCAATCATCTGAAGCTTGTTGGGTCGGGGTCAACTCCGCTATGAAATCTGATAAAGCATGTGCCTTGATTGCTTGTCGGGGTTCATATGTTATCCCAAACTCGGACAATTCCACCGCCCATGATACTATCCTTCCGGCTAGATCTGGTCGATGAAGGACTTATCGGATAGGTTGATTAGTTCTCACCATAACCTGATGAGCTTGGAAATAATGACGAAGGCGGTGTGCAGCTGTGACCAATGCCAATCCAATTTTCTCCACCTTGGGATATCTTAATTCAGGTCCCTGCAAAGTTTTGCTAATAAAGAAAACTGGAAGTTGAGTACCTTCATTTTCTCGTACCAACACGGCGGCGATGGCTTCATCAACAACTGACAAATACAGATACAGTATTTCGCCAGGAATAGGTTTTGATAATACGGGGGGAGATGCCAGTATTGTCTTTATCTGTTGGAAAGCCTCTTCACAATCTTCATCCCAGACGAATGATTTCCCTTTCTTAAGAAGGCGGAAAAACGGGAGAGCCCGAGATGCGAATCTCAAAATAAATCTGGTTAAGGCCGCTATTCTTCCTGTCAACTGCTGAACCTCTTTTACTGATGTCGGACTTTTCATGTCGAGAACAGCTCGACATTTGTCGGGATTAGCCTCAACACCACGCTCTGTAAGCATGAACCCGAGAAATTTTCCAGCCCGAACTCCAAAGATACATTTTTTAGGATTAAGCCGCATATTATAACGTCGGAGTTGATTGAAAACTTCTCCGAGATCACGGACGTGATCTGTATCCGTTGTACTCTTTGCAATCATATCGTCGACATATACTTCGATAACTCTTCCAATTTGATCACGGAAAACAGTGTTCATCATCCTTTGATAAGTCGCACCGGCGTTTTTTCAACCCGAATGGCATCATTCGGTAGCAGAAGTTTGCTCCATCCGTCATAAACGCTGTTTTCTCTTCATCTGGGGGGTACATCGGAATTTGATTGTATCCGGAATATGCATCCGTAAAAGATAACAAACCAAAGCCGGAAGATTGGTCAACCAATCGGTCGATGTTAGGCAGAGGATAAGAATCTTTGGTACATGCTTTATTCAAATTTGTATAGTCCACACACATTCGCCACTTTCCATTGGGCTTCTTAACTAATACTACATTGGATAACCAAGTTGTGTATTTAACTTCTCGAATAAACCCGGAATCCAGTAGTTCTAAAACTTGCTGTTTCACTGCTTCCGCCCTATCTTCAGACATCTTCTGACGCCTCTGTTCCACGGGTTTAGCTTTGGGGTCCACAGAGAGGCGGTGGCAGATGACATCTGGATCTACGCCTGGCATGTCGGCCGCAGTCCATGCAAAAAGATCAGCATTGCGACGGATGAGTGTGCAAAGTTCTTCCTCTACTTCTGGAGATAAACCACATCCAACTTGAACTGTTTGTTCCGGGGTAGAACCGATTTGAAGTGACCGAAATTCACCCTCTGGAATCAATCTGGTTTCTGTAAAATCTTCTCTGACATCCAGATCGGTTAAAAATACCCTGGCAGCTGCTGGGTTTTCAATTTTTCCTTCTTGCATAACAGATTTATCCGGCTTCGATATCTTCAAAGATTCCTTGTAGCAGGATCGCGCCGCAACTTGATCACCCCGAATTCCGATAACTTCATCATCATCACTCCAGAACTTCATCATGATGTGGTTTGTTGAGATTATGGCTCCAATAGCGTTAAGGATTGGTCTCCCGAGTATAGCATTGTACGTGGTGCGGCAATCGACCACCAGGAAACGGACTTTACTGGTTTTGGATAATAGTGGTTGGCCGAAAGTGACTAGAAGCTCGACAAAGCCGGCAGGCTGAATCTTATCACCCGTAAAGCCAATCAAGTCGGCACCCTTGTACGCTAGCAAATCTGATTCCGGGATATGCAGAAGATGAAATGTCTTAAAAAATAACACATCTACAGAACTCCCTTGATCAATAAATACCCTCCTGACTTCGTGATTAGCCATGAATACTATGATCAAGAGAGGGTCATCATGACCTGGGATGATTGGCCCGTAGTCCTTGTCGGAAAAAGTCAATGGGGGTAACTTCCGCCTTGGACCTCCACGCGCGGGCCGTGATGAGGTGGATGTCGACATGACTTCTTTTAGGTGTCTCTTCTTGGCATTGTTTTATTCTCCTCCTCCAACAAATCCGCCTGCGATGACGTATATGACTGGGTGTTTAGGGGAAGACGGTCCTTCCTATGGTGGGTGTCCTCTTCCGGGATGATGTTGGCCGCTCTCTGTGCTCACTGTGTGAACTGCTAGGCGGGGATCGATCTCGGGATGGTCTTCGAGAACTAGATCTCTCAGGCCGAGGTGATCTGGTCCTGGATCTGTTGTGTTCATGTCTGCTTGATTCATGTCGGCGGTCTTCATTTCTATAATCGTCCCTCCGACTATCAGATTCTGCGTGCCGAGATGAACCTCCAGGGTCTTTCTTAAATCTGTTCAACTTGCCACGTCGGATGAGTTCCTCAATGGCATCTTTCAAATTAAGGCATTGATCTGTATCATGCCCCTGAGACTTGTGAAACCTTCAATTTTTGGATTTATCTGTTCCAGGTCCAGCTTTCTGAGGTCGAGGCCTACGCATCCCGGCCTCATACATCTCCACATTGAGAATCTCATTCAAAATTTTTCCTTTGGGTTGATTCAAAGGAGTGTAGGACGTGTAACGACCGAGTGGTTCTTTGTCACCTTTATTGTCTTGCTTGTTTCCTTTGTTTTTCTGCCCCTGATCTTTCTGTGTCTGGCCGGGGTTGGTTTCTTTCACTTTGAGAGCTAACTCCCCGTCTTCAAGGCTGATGTACTCCTTAGCACGACTTAGAAGCTCCTCCATGCTGCTAGGTTTCCTCTTGGATAAGTCGATCCAAAAAGGAGAATGAGGAATGAGGCCATCTTTGGCCAACATCAACTGCACCCCGGGTTGAAGTCCTTGCACCAAGAGTGCCTCCTTGGTGAACTTACTGATATAATCCCGGAGAGACTCTGAAGGTCCTTGTCTAATTTGCTTTAGCGAAGCCTCCATCTTTGGTTGAACTTTGCTAGTCGTGAAACTGGTAATAAATCTGGCCCTCAAGTCGGCCCAGGTATTTATGGATCTCGGGGGAAGAGTCTGAAACCATCTCAAGGCGGTTTTCTTCAAAGACAACGGAAACACTCTGCACATGATCGGGCCTGATGTGTTCCTTATTGACATAGAGGACTCATAGACATCCAAATGCTCCAAAGGATCTTCGGTTCCGTCATATAGTTCTAGAACTGGAATTTTCTCAAACCGCTTATTGATAGGGAAAAGCATGATACGTTTTGAAAAGGGAAGGACAACTTGTATCACCTCGTCATCCGTCACGTGTCGGGATTCATTATTCGCCGGAGCCATCCTGTCCAGAGGACGTGAATTCGAGTGCACCGATTGCACTGATACTTGTGGTTAGCGCGGAGTTGAAACAGGAGACGAAACACGATCTCGTTGTGGTGAAACATGATGCTCCATTCGTGATGAAGCTCGGTGGTGAGACGGATGACGTCTAGAAACTACATCCTCCTTAGCGAGATGACGATGAGCGTTCTCCATGTGACGTTCTGTTTCCACCTTCTCAAGGCGGCGAGCATACTGCTCCAGCATTTCGCCTTGACGACGAATGAAATCCAACAATTCTCCTCGAGATGGCTGGTCACGTGGAGAGGAAGGTGAGCCATGGTTTCCATGAGGTGGTGGAACAACATTCCTTGCGCGAGCCGCACCAGAATGTGGAGGAGGCATCCCAGCTAGAGCAGATACCATTCTGTCGCAGAAGAAAACATTGTTGGTGTTGTGGTTGAGGTTACGAGAGGTACAGTTCCCTATCCTCCAGCGTGTGAGTGACTGCTTCTGGTTACAACCATTATTGAATGGATGAAGGTCGATTGAGAGAACTAGTAAGATCTGAATAGTTGAGAAATTAAATAGAAATCGAAAACAAAAGTCGTTTCCCACAGACGGCGCCAATGAACTTTCCAGATCTCTCAATGTCGTCTCCGATAGCGTCAAACGGTGGTTGGAGGTAGCGAGCACGCCAAATCCGCGTCGGAGCAGGGTGTACCTGCAGAGACTCCGATGCTTAACGTAAGTAAGAATTTTGACAGTATAAGAGTATGTGAATCAGAGAAAAAGCGTACCTGAATCGTTCAGAACTGTGGTTATTTATAGATAAATTTGGGCGGGAGATTTTGTTACGAGCTGTAACTGACTCCGTAAATCTCGGCGATACGCGCCTGCAAGGAAGGTGGCTTCACGCACGTAACAAAATGTCTCGGATAGAGAAGATACTTCTGTTGTGCGATATCGGAATTTCTATGTCGATGTCACTTCAATACTTATTTAATAGGTATCATAAGAACTATAACCGTGATGAATTCATCACGGTTACGCCATCACGGTTAAACATCTCTTATGTCTGATAAACTTCCTTCATGTCGGGTAGTCCTCCGAAGATCATAAGTCTAGTTGGAGGACGTCGGCCAGGAGTATAATAATACTCCAGAACATGACTTATTTGGTACAAGATATGATAATTTTATCACATATGTTTTAGTGTCATCCATTCCTTGAATTTCCTTTAATCGAATACTTCAATTTTATTGAAACTCATTTTAAATGAAAATACTTTCTCTATTAGTAAATGGTTCATTAATTATAAATTGGATGATGAGTGAAGACAACTACAGTGGGGGTATCGAGCAATGCCTTTAACAAACTTCTCCCCATAATTTTCAAAATAATTATGGCTTTAACAACATTCCTTCTAAGACTTTGTCATTGTAATTTGTTTAAATTATTTTATAATATCAAACTTAAAATACATATTCAACCATAAAATGGATTGGAAAGATAATTTAAAAAATGTATATAAAGCTAACTTAAATCAAATAAAATCCTATGAAATAAAACTCTGTGTGTGTGTGTGTGAAATTTTGCATCGTTAGGCATAACAAGACAAGTTGGGGCCGGTTTTAGCTCTCTTTGTCCTTGCCCATACAAAGGTTGGGACGGGTTCGAGGTTAAGTTTAAAGAGAACAAGTATGAATTTATGAAATACAACCACATCTCCACGAGTTCCCTATCAGGTTCGGGGAAATTCGTGAAGATCCCACTTTACTCATTTTTTTATTTTTGCCTTTAATTTTAATAACTTAAATACATATATTTAAATAAGTCATATATATGTAATATACATTTTAACACAAATAATACATTAATATAGACATGTGAATCTTAAACAATAATAAATTGAGAATTATGTCATATTTTAAGAAAAATAGGAAAGCTTTTCTTTTATTTTTTTAATTATTATATTGAGGTGTGTTTGGAGTGAGGACTTACATCCCAAACCCAACCCGGTCAAAATTAAGATGGGGACGGATCGATATGCATATATTTGGATTTGACTCTCATACTTATATATCACGATCATGATTCAATACTTTGCAGAAGTGGGTAAATAACTTTTCTATTTTTAAATATGTATAATAATTTAAACAATCAACCGATTTATTAAAAAAAATTATTCTTTATAAATTTTAAAGGATAAGAAGAAAATACTACATACATTTCAAACTTAATGCGTTACACAAACACACACATATACACATGTGAGAAAAATGTCCATTTAATATTTTTTAGTTTAATTGGTATATGTAGTGTAAGAGCAAACGAATTTTATACTGTCATTTAATATTATTTTAACACATCATTATTTATTGTCACCTATTTATCTAATTAACTAAAAGAAATTAACGATAATGTGTCAAAATATTAGTGTCAATATAAACATCTTTACAATGATAATACATACCATTTTAATTTTTATTGATTTTTTTTAAAATTGTAATGATTATTTTTATAGATAAATTAATGCTTAAATATATGTTTTTAGTCCTTATGTTTTGGCATATATTTTACTCCCTCCGGCCAGGGGCGTAGCCAGGAATTTTTCTTTGGGGGGGCCGGAATAAAATATTAAAAAGGATTAATTATGTTTTTGGTCCCTTAAAATATGATGAAATTTGGTTTTGGTCCCTAATTTATTTTTTCATTGGTTTTGGTCCTCCTTTTTTTAAAATCACATGTTTTTTGTCCTCCTTATTAACTGTACTTTGTTAAGTCACTTTCACAGCTTCACTACATTTTTCCCGAATAAAAATTTATAGCAATTTATTGTGATTTTTTCTCTAGAAAATTAATGTGTAGTAAATTTTCAAAAATAACTACAAATTTTTTTACATAAAAATGCTGTTATAAAATTTCTTTGCTTTCGTATAAAAAAATATATAGTAAATTTCCTACAAATTTTAGAATCTAAACAAAATTTCCTTTGAATTTTGAAATTTGCAAGAAATCTCGAAAGAAAATGCATAAAAAAACCTACAAGAAATATTAATACGCATCACTTAGCGAAATATAACTAATGACGAGGACTAAAATCATGTGATTTTGAAAATTGGATGACCAAAACCAATAAAGAAATAAATGAGGGATCAAAACCAAATTTCGCTATATTTTAAGTGACTAAAAACATATTTAACCCTATTAAAAATTATGATAGAAATATTAAATAATTTCAGTTAAGAATAGTAATTTTTTTTAAATGAAATTCTTCGTTCATTCATCTGCATGAAATTTCTCAACAAGTTGACAAATTTGTTCAATATCAAATGATTTTAAAGAGTCTTTGGGATCTAAAGTTGAACTGGGTATAAGAAGTTCAACTGCCTTTTCGTTAAATCTTTTATTTAATTCAGATAACTGTAAATCAAATTTTTAGTTTTTCTTATCACGTATATAGATCTAAAAAACATATTCAAATCAAACAAAATCTTTTTTAATGTTATATTATGTTACCTAATGATATTTTCTCTTTAATTTTCTTTCCTATTCTTTGAAATGCTCGTATGTTTCTCCTTTTGATCCTTTTACTTTTTATAGACTAATATTTCTAATAAAACCTTATCTATAATTTTGAATATTATCTTATCTTCTTTAAATAAGAAAAAATAACAATATAAAAAATGAAATAATAAAAAGTTAAAACTTTTTTTTGACAAAATAAAGATAAATAAAGATAAATAGCAAGAGTCGTAAAGAAATCCTTAATACTACATAATCTATGAAATTATTAGGGGGGCCGAAGTAATAGTTCATGAAATATATTATACGGGGCCTATATAGTTAATAAAAAATTTGAAAAATTTTGGAGGGGGTCGTGGCCCGTGTCAGCCCCCCCTTGGCTACGCCCCTGCCTGCGGCCTTTTTATAAGGCACTTCTTACTAGTTTTTGTGATTCTTTTTATAAGACACTTACAATTTCAAGACAATATTTATTACCATTTTCTTTATTTACTCTTATTAATTTTATCAAATGGTAGTGGAATTAGTTAATGATATTAAATAAGGGTAATACTAGAAAGTTAAATTACTTTTTAAAACTCCAATAAAATTAACTAACTTTATCCACTTTTATTGGTATGTGTAATTCGATTAAGTTTACCTTTATAAAAGGACTGGAGGGAGTATTATTATTCTTGCTAATTTTTTTTTTATAATTCTTATCTAATTTTTTGATCCCTTGCATTAACAAAAGTTTGTTAAGTGATGGCATGACTAATGGAGAATCCATGATCATTGATCATGCATGTGTTCAAGTACATTAAATGAACACACTAAACCATTGCAAAAGTACAAGCAACCAAGAACAAAAATTGAATTGTCATCACTTCATTAGCAAGCAGAAATAGAAAGGTGTTAGTTGCAGAGACAAATGGGGAAACCAAGAACAGTCACAAAGTAAGAGTGTGTTTGGTAAGGCCAATTTGATTAGCTTATAAATTAGTTTGACCAACACAAAAGTGTTTGGTAAGATATCTCAAAGTAGCTTATTTTAGGAGCTCCTAGCTTATAAGCTACAAGCTACCTCACTTAGCTTCTAGCTTGTAGCTTGTAGCTTATTTAATTTTCTTCCATTCACTATCCCTTATATTTTAATACATTTCCTTTATTATTCTTAATTTCTTTTTACCTATTATTATCTATTTTTAATTTTAGTGACAAAAACTTTCAATTTCTTTTTATTTATTATTACCTATATAATACATAATTTAAAAAATTATGAATTAATTAAGTTTTATTTTCATTTCACTATTTAATGAAATTATTTTTATATTATACTATTTATTTTATCAACTTCATTATTTATTTTAATTTATAATTAAATATTTTATCACTAAAAGGTTTAATAAGAATTAATTATTTTTAAAAAATATAAAATTATAATTACATAATAATATATTTTTTCTAAAAATACAAATAAAATTTATATAATAAAATTTATGTAGTTATGCCTTCTATGTCATTTTACATTTACCAACTAGCTTATCAGCTAGTTCTATACCAAATACTTATAATTCAATAAGCTAGCTTATCAGCTCGGAGCTTATCAGCTACCAGCTAGCTTATCAGCTAGTTTTGCCAAACACACGCTGAATGAAACTTGGAATACACAATGTGTAACATCCCGAAAATTAGACCTAAGAAGAATTTAGAGGAAGTTAGAAGTAAGATGAGAACTTAGGGGTTGGAAAGGAAAATAAGAGGAGAGTTAGGGAAATGATTAAGAGTTATGAGTTTTGAGGGAACCGAGAAGAGAAAAACTAAGTATTAAGTCAAACCTGACTGTAGAGTTATCATAGGAGAAGTCACGCCCGGTGGTAGAAAGGCTAGCACTGTGAAGAGGTGAGGAAGAAAGTAGAGACATTGGAAATAGGGAATTAGATTAAGACGAAAGTAACTAAGCTTAAACGAATTGGCCGGAAGGAGGAAGGGAGGCATAAACTCAAGGGACCGAGGTAGAAGGTGATTTTATGGAAAGGAATAAGAGAATCGAGGAACGTAGTCTCATGGACACTTAGAACCCTTAAGTTAGCCTTCTTGGAGTCAATTGACGAGTTATAACATGACTCATGTAAAGTTTGCCCTGTTAGGCTTCAACCAAGGTTATTGCTTAATTTTGGGTTTTAAGCCTAATGACCTTGGTACACTAATTCGCAAATATCTAGAGTTATAGATGTCCAATTGAGGTGATTCCACTTGGATTAGAAAGCTAAGATCCGGGGCTTCAGTTTGATATGCTATACAATAGTATTCCGAGCTCATTTGCACCTCCAAACAGCAAGTTTACGCGCTCAAGCGCGCAAATGAGCAAAATTAGGGGTTTTGGCAGAAACTTTGGACGCTTAAGCACCCTGGTGCGCGCTCAAGCGCCCAAGCCTGATGTGCATGTCTCTCAGGCAGAGACTTTGGGCGCTCAAACGCGCGAGCGCGCGAACGCGTCCAGGAGCGTTTAAAACGCCCAACAGCCTTCTTCTTCTTCTTCATTTTTATCCCTCCCATAGGGTTTCTAGAGAGACAGGGAGAAAGGTTTATAGAGAGAAGGAGCTAGGAGAAGAAGGAGAGCTAGATTGGAGGTTCCTCCACCACCTCTTGAGCTTGGATCTTCATCCTCTTCCTTTCCATTCTTCCATTTCTCCATTTGAGGTGAGTGTGGTTCTCACCCACTTGTAATCTTGGTTGCTATCCTATGTATCCCCCTTATTCATTCTCCCCCTTGCTATTATTGTTTATTAGAGTTAATTTTATGCAAACCTAGGGTGGATTATTGGATTGATTGAAGGTATGACTTTGTCAATCAAACCCTAAGTTAGAGGATTTGGGAATTTTGTGGAAACTTGAATTGTTGATGTTGAATCTTGGCTTTGTTGTTGCTTATGCACATGTTTATGCTTGTGAAAGTATTGGTGTCCTCATGAAATCATTCACTCATGTTTTTGAAAGGAAAATGATTTGGGTCTTATGACCTCATGTTTTGAAAGGAAGAAGTTTGGGTCTTTTAGACCTCACGTGGAAATTAATGACTTTGAATCCTTGGACTTCATGTTTAAAAGAATTATTTTGGGTCCTTGGATATCATGTTTAAAATGACTTTGGGTCTTTAGACCTCATGTTAAATAATCAGATTTTGGTCCCTGGACTCATGTTCCTAAGACTTTGTCTTCAGTCCTTAGACTCATGTTAAATATTCAGATTTTGGTCTCTGGACTCATGTCCCAAGACTTTGTCTTCGGTCCTTGGACTCATGTTACAAGTGAGGTAATCCTATTTGCTCCATGGCCAAGGGGTCAAATGGGGTTCCTCAACTAATAATGAACTACATGAATGATTGTTAATAAAACTTAATGAGGGTGGGCCCTGGATGACGGTCCTTGGTCACATAGCCGAGCGCTCAAATCACGTTACAGAGAAAAGAACCCTTGGGTGTTGGGGAAAACGAAACACTTCAAAATAAGTACGATAGATAGATTGGATGTTAGTTGCATTGACATGTTCATTACTTTGCATGACTATCACTGCACTTATGGTTGTTATTGAATGATTAACATCGCATGTCTTGAATTGCCATTTTGAATGCTTTTCTGAATTGATCAAGTTATGCTATATTGTTGTATATCATGTGTTTTGCCTCCCCACACATGCACACACTGTTACCTCATTCACTGGGACGTAGTCTCATCCCACGATGTGGGAATTACTTTCAGCTGTGCAGGTTGCAGTCCAAGTCTTTGGCGGAAGAGTTGGGGACTCACTTGAAGTAGAGTGTTTGGGCTTGTGATTGGAAATGTATAGTGGGTGCAGGGGATGTGCCTAGTATATGCTTGTTGGGGGGAAGGATGTCATGATGTTTTTAAGGAACTATGTTGTATTGATATATATATATATATATGTGTGTGTGTGTGTGTGTGTGTGTGTGTGTGTGTGTGTGTATATATATATGTTGTATTGGATGGTTTTTCTGGGTTTCAGGTTAATATGAAAAATTGGGAATTGTCCAGTTTACAGGGGAGACACTGCCGGATTTCCGGCATGATTGTTATAAATTCTTATATCCTAAGATGGAAGTTAGTTTCATAGATTGTGAATGATGTATGAGTTTTGTGGAAGCTTAAGCAAGCGTTGGATTGCCTAAGCAATTGTGTGATGTGCATAACGATATAGATAATAGCGCGAAATAATTTTAGAAATTCAGAATAATGTTTTCAACTGACATTATTCTTGAATTAAGAAATTAGGACGTTAGACAATGTCCACACGATTACATGTCCCTACCCACTTAGTTATTTGTTGAAATAAGATTTTGCTTCCATCAATTCTGAAACCTCTGCAACAATGTTTGCCCTCATAAAAATATGTTTCGAAGCTTGAGGAAGATGAAGACTTGGCAACAAATGCTGACATCAATCAACCATTACGTACAATTCATGTGAATAATAGACCAACTAAGGTGATTGGATAACACTAAGGTCACGTGGAATTAAGTTTGAAAACATGGCAAGAATGATGTGGTCCTCTGCTAGCAATTTCATCACTTAAGAGACATACGTTAATGTGATGGACCAAAACCTCACTTTAAATTAACAAGGGACAAGTACCATAATTAGAAGTTGCTAGAGACTAAAATAAAAAGCACACTAAAATGTCAAGATCAAAAGCATATTTAAGCTTAAAATTAAATGTTGTGATATTATATAATATAAAACATAAAAACTCATGAAAAACCTTATGGTGACTTTATTATATCAATATTTAAAACCTACTTTATAAGGGGAAAAAAACACATCTAAATTGCCATCATTAGGTTCGATTCACTATGAACTCATGTGGTTTTCACATAAGTGAATAAGGTGCCATGAACAAATTATAAGCAAGATCAACTTTGAACCAAGGTACATCTTGAGACTTGAGCAACACCAAATAATAGAAAAAGAAAGATAAAAAGTAACTTTTAATAACTACAATATTGTACTAATATAAAAATTACTATTGACAAAAAAGCAAATGAATATTTCCATACATGTAATGCACAATCAAAATGTTCAAATTATCCCAATTGCTCAACAAGTGCAATGTTCATCAAAAGTTGGAGTATATATACAAGTTCTAAAGACTTGAGGAACTTTATGTTACCTTTGATAGTGTTTCTAAGAGAAAAACAAGAAGCTTTATTATCTTTTATTCTTTGTAACTTTGTGAGTTTTGGAGTATAAAGAAACTAAATGTGAAATAATACTTATTCATGTGGGCCTAAAAAAGCTTGAAGGAAAAGAATACTTATAAAATCAATAATGGTTGAAAATATACGTTTGATAGTGAAAACTCTTAACTATGTCGGGGATCAAAGGTAACTCTTAAGAGTGAATCAAGATAAATTTAGTATCAAGATAAATTTAGTGTGTTGTGTTCTTAAGTCTTAACCCTAGCATTGCTCCTTTTTTATCCTATTTATATTATGGGGTCATACTAATGAGTGTATGACACTAATTAAATTCCAATATATAAAAATTACAATATTATTGCGTTTATAACATCAAATGTTTAAAAATCCAATAAAACTTTATATTGTTGCTTTACTCATTAGCATTCCTCTTTAAACTATTTTAACTTCAGGACTAACTGTGCATACTAAAAGGTTTATTTATTTAAATTATTTTAACTTGGGGGTAAGTATGAATTCTTAAAGAAGATCCCATTTCAAACAAGTATTTAAAAAAATGCACTAGGGTCAACTTGGTGTGGTAAGAGGTTAGAATAGTTCTTCATTGTATTACAAAAAAAAAAAAAAAAACTTTTTTTTCTAAAAGTGATTGAGGTATGATTAGGGGTGGGAAACAGGTAGGCTAGGCCGAGCTTTGCATAAACAGGTCAGGCCTGTTTCTAAATATTAAAGCCTGCACCTGGCCTTTTATCTGTGATAGGCTTTAATTAGTACCTAGGCCTGGTTCGTTTAAAGGCCTGGTAAGCCTGCGAGCCTATTTAAAAGCCTATATGTGATGAAGGCCGGTAAAAAGGCTTAAAGCCTATTTATATTCTTGGCTAATAGTAATAGGCTAACAGGCCTGCGAGTCTATTTAAAAGCCTATATGTGATGAAGCCCGGTAAAAAGGCTTAAAGCCTATTTATATTTTCTGGCTAATAGGCTAGCAGGCCTACGAGCCTATTTAAAAGCCTATATATGATATTAAAATCAACAATATGGCAGCACACGGAACATTTAGCAGAAACAGAATGAACAGCACACAGAACATTTCTCTCGTGAACAGCACACAGAACACAGAACAATCAGTATTTTTCATTTCCCCTAAAAAGTTTTTATTCTCATTTTCTCACCTCTCTTTATCACTTTATTCACACCAAGCAATGCTTCAAGAAAATCAAAATAAAACTAAGAAATGAAGAACATAACCATATTAATGGCACAAAAACTAACCACTAAAACAAATGAAAATATTCATTCTCTGTAGCTTTTTTTAGCCTCTCTTGTCTAACATAAGGACCTATATATGTTTTTTATTATTTTATGACAAAACAAAAGTTTAATTAGATGGGATGTGGTGAAAATTAAACCAGAACAGAAGAGGAGTGAGTAGCTTCATTCACCAAAAAGAACAGCAGAACAAAAAGAAAGACAAATAAAAGAAAAGAGAGACAGTAGAGGAGTGAGTAGCTTCATTCACCAAAAAAACTGAAACGACAATGGCTTCACCAGAACGGCGATGAACCAGATGCAGATCGCGGCAGAACCAGACGCGCAGCGGAGAACGGCGATGAAAGGAGTCAGGAGATCTGCAGAACGATCGAACGACAACTCTGCCGATGGAGGACGGCGGCAAACGACGCGCGACGGAGGACGGAACCAGACGCCTTGGAAACTTGTTCTCTTCGACAGCGGAGCGGGTGAGCGGCGGAGAGGAGATTGCGTTTGTGAGAGACAGAGATAGATGGCTCTAGGGTTTACTAGTGTGAGTGTCTAGCTGATTCTGATTCACAAATTTAGTTTTAGTAAAAAATGATTTTAAAAAATTAAAATTTAAAATAACCTATAATAAATAATTTTATAAAAAATAATATATAAATATAAATATATAATTATATTAATTAAATATTATTATTATAATTATGTAGGTCGCCTGGCAGGCTAAACAGACTTTTTAGCCTACCTGAGCCTGACTTGTTTATATAAACAGGCTTTTAAAAAGGCCTAAGCCTATCTATATAATAAACAGGTCAGGCCAGGCTTTAAACAGGCCAGGTAGTAGGCCCCTACCAAGCGGCCTACCTGACTCCCACCCCTAGGTATGATTTGAAACCTCAAATGATAGATTTCAAAACTTAAGACAGTCTCTGTCTTGGTTCTCTTACAACAGTCTTGAGCATAATTCTGAAGTATCAAGCCATCTTTGCCAAAAAAAACTTTTAGAAAATACAATTCAACTTCTTTGTATTTTTCTTATGATCATACATTAAGTGATCAGATAACCTTTAAATAACTTGTAATCATCTATTTGAGATTACATATCCAAATTGACTCCTGTGACATTTATAATAACAAAGTGTTATGTCTCACTTGAATGTGTGTGTGAGAGGGAAAGAGTTAAAAGCATTCATGATGACTTTATTTTGCAATACTATTCCATAATTCTCATACACAAGACAGAGATGTATGTGTTTGCACGCTGGTGCATTCCCACAAACATCAAAATTCTTGTACAGCCACCACAAACACACCAAAGAGTTCAAGCTCTAATGAATAGGCATTCAAGCACGTAAAACTAGTCTGATTCAATTTAGTATGCAGCCCATGGTCTATAATCATGACTAAAATCTGTGAGCTCAAATATCCTCCCAAAAGGATTAGATGTTGCAATACAAGTAAAATTCCAAATAAAAGGAGACGAGACACTGATAGTTCCTCTGTATCTAGAAGGAGCATTATTCAAAATTGAAGCTACTTCTGTAGACAAAACATGGGAACTTGCCATTACTGTAGACAAAAAGCAAGCAGTCTAAGAGAGGCATGAGTAAGCCAAAGCCTTTTCCTCTGAAAGCTCTTCTGCTGTCAAGTCCAACTTTTTCCTTGAAAACTCATCAATTGAAAGTCCTGGTTTAAAGATAGGAGAAATCATGTCAAATTATATATAAATAAATATCATAGAATTTAGAACTATATATAGGCCAATTTGGATGCCCTTTTGCAAAAGAACTTCTAGATGAAAAAAATAGAATGAATCAAAGAAGTCGGATATATTTAACTTCTCCATAAGTTGAAATTAGTCTTTGTAGTCTACCTTCTCCAAAAGCTCTCTTATTTAACTTCTCCTTAAGTAATTAAATTCATTTGACCTCTTTGATTCATTTTATCTTTTTTCTTCTAGAAGTAGTGTGTTAGGATAAGCTTTCTTTAAAAGAAAAAAAAAGCTTTTGCGAATTGCGATAAAATATTTTAGAATTTTTAAAACATTTTTTAGGCAAAAAGCACTAAATAAAAAACTGGTTCATAAGCATTCCACCAAGGAGTATGGTGATTGTTGAATTAAGTCTTGTTTAAGTAGGCATTTTTATTGAAAATGTAAAAAGGTTATAGCAAAGAATAAACACTGACAACTCAAGGGAGTGCATTAACACCTACAATGCTGATTAATACTATGGATAAATAAAATTCAAAATATATGAGAAAAAAATTGTTCACGTTCAAGATTTAAAACCAACACTTACCTTGAACAATTTTCCATTCCCCATTGGCACAGGTGACAGGGAATGAATAAATTAGTCCAGCTGGTACATTGTATGAGCCATCAGAATATACTCCCATTGATACCCAGGTGCCCTAATATTGCAATGGAAAAGAAACAAACTGAGTTGGAGACACGTACAGAATCTGAATTGAAGATCAAACAAAACCTAACCAACCTCAGGAGTTCCAAGAACCCAATCTCTAATGTGGTCACAAGCAGCACTGGCAGCAGATAGTGCACTTGAAAGCTTTCTAGCTTTAATAATTGCAGCACCACGTTGTTGAACAGTAGTTATGAATTCTCCATTCAACCTAGATAATAAAAAATCACAACAATGCTTCAATAAACACATTTTTAAAAAAAAATGAATTTAGCTAAAATTACAAGTTATGGTATTTGTCATGTACCAGGCATCATCAGCAACAAGTTCACGGACAGCCTTCTCCCCAGATGGGGTTAGAACAGTTGCATGGTTCACATCAGGATACTGAGTTGATGAATGATTACCCCAGATTATGACATTCTTTACATCAGAAACTTGGACGCTCAGTCTTTCAGAAATTTGGCCCAGTGCCCTGTTGTGATCCAATCTAGTCAAACAAGAAATGTTTTTCTCAGGAATAGATGGAGCAAATTCCTTCAAGATCAATGCGTTGGTGTTTGCTGGGTTAGCAACAACCAGAACCTGCAAGATAATGCAAAATCCTATAAATATTCTAAAAAACACAAAACTGAAAAACTTAATTAAAAAAATACAAAAAAGTACTTATTTCATGAAAGTGTTAGACTTCATCATAATGGAATCACAGGGACTTCATCATACAGAACACTGTTGCACATATATGAATTAGGTGGTGTGTTTTTCACAACACCTGATACATGTGAAAATTTGCATCTCTTAAAAGAGGTCAAAGTTTTACATCATTACATGCAATCACAAGAATTCAACCGAACCCCAAAGATACAACTAGATCCATTACAACATCAAGTATCTTTATTGGCCCAAACTAACAAATAAAACCAACATATTCACTTAAAGTCCGTGATGAAAGGGATTACCTTGCAGTTGGAAGCAGCATGCTTTTCAAGGGCAGAAGCCTGGGACTTATAAATAGAGACATTTTTAGACATCACATCTTTCCTCTCCATTCCTTCTTTTCTTGGGAATCCACCAACCATCACTGCAATATTGACCCCAGTGCATGCCTCAACCACATCAGTTGTAGCAACAACACCTGAAAAAAATAATTTCATTAAACTTCATAGTCTTGTAGATCATATAAGCAACTGAGACAAACCTATGTCAGGTCTAAGATTGCTATCCTTAATGTTTATGAAATATGTAACAAGGAAGATAAGCCAAACCTTTCAGAAGAGGGAAAGCAGCATCCACCAATTCCATTTTAACCCCATTCAATGACTCTGCAGCTGGAGGAATGTCAAGCATGTGGAGGATCACAGGCTGGTCAGGGCCCAGCATCACTCCCCTAGCAATCATAGGGACAAGAGCATACCCAATTTGCCCTGCAATTGATAGAACATTCTATCAGTGAGAAAGCCCCATTTAACAAAAGGAATCGTAGAAGTTTGAGGGAAATCAATTAAGAAAGCTTATGACAATACATAGATCAATAAGAAAAGGCACAAGAAACAGTTCTATTGGAATCCCAAGCCAGTCATCAAAAATAGATCACTGATAAATAAATCTACAAAAAAAAAATAATAAACACGCATAAAGCATCATTATTCATCACAAGATCAGATCTGAATCCATGGCAGATCAAGGTCCAAACAAAATAAAGGCACCATTTTGACAAAGACCCAGAATTTAAAATCATCAAACTAATACAGAAACAAGGTGAGATCAGATCTCGCCTAAGAAAAGCCAAAATAGTAAGAACAAGTGAGTATGATAAGTCTAGAACATAGAAATAGTAGAGAAGAAATTACGGAAATGAAGGCAATACCTGCAGCACCAGTGACGAGAACACGAACTGGGTCTTTGGCCATTTTCGAAGAAATGGAAGGAATCGAAAGATAGGTTGGAGGCTTGGAAGAAGAAGAACAGTGTTTAAGAGTGAGTGTGTGTGATGCAGTGGTGTGGACTAGGGTATTTATTCCTGGGGATATAGCGTTGCCACACTATGACCACATGAAACGACACCGCTTTGTTAGGTTTAACGGCCGATAAGTAGACAAAGAGGAACTATACATTTATGTTAGGGCTGGGATGAGAATAGGCGGAGCCGAGTTAAGCTTTTCGAGGCAGGCCTGAGTTTGCACCTTAAATTCATGGTCTGAGTCTGATTTGTTAATCTTATATAGACTTTATTTTATGGTCTGAGTCTGACCTATTTAAAGTCTAATTTGGCCTGAAAGATTGCTTAAAAGTATTTATATAATAAGGTGCTTGAATATATCATAAGCACGTATTTGAGTAGACTTATAAGCTCAAATGTTTTATGAAAGACAACATACTTATATATTTGTATAAGCTAATAAGTATATAGTTATAAGGTAATATAATAAAAATCTTTATAATAATAATAATAATAACTATATATAAAATATTAATATTTCATTTATATTTAGTTAAATAGGTCGGTTTTATAGGTTCAAAATGCTTTATTAATGGCATAAGACCTAACCTGTTTTGCTATATGGGCTTTTGAAAAAACTTTGGTCTGATCTATTTAATAAATTGGTCTGGTGTGACATGGACATGATGAAGGTAAGGTTGTAGGTCACTGACGAGCGGTCTGGCATGTTCCCATCCCTCGTTATGCCTCACAATTTTTTAAGATGCGCCACTTTGTTCTCTTTCGTTCTTAAATCATTACTTCGGTATTCTCTTAAAAAAAATTATTATTAGAAGTCAAATAATAAAAAATAGATTTAATTGTATTTTTGTCTTATATTTTTTTGGTTTAATTACATGATTGCCTCCCGGATGAATGTGATTTTGATCTTAAGTTTTTTTAGAAAATTAAATTTCCTTATTTTAAAAATTAAATAATTTTAGTACTGTGGTTAATTATCTCCAACTTAAAATTCTCAATATTTGTCCAAAAATATGTTTAAAGGTCTAAAAAATAGTGAATATTATAGAATATGAAATTACAGTATTTCTAAAGATGAAATTCTCATTTTTACTTTTTATAATTTTGAATCAATTTCTATCATAACACATCATTTCTTTTTCATATACTTTAAACAATTCTCATCTCCAATTATTTAACTTTGTAAAGTTTATTAAATAAACACCATAAATTACCAAACATATTTCTATCTCATCGACATCTAAATTCACTTGGTGATAATTGATAAAAAATAGTTGCTTCTACAAGTAAATACGGCTTAATAAAGAATAATGAGTAAGCTCTCTTCAATGATGCTAATTTGTTGTAAAAATTAATGTTTTAGGTATAAAAGTTCAATTTTGATTGTGTCTTTTTAAGTATAAAAAATATTAAAATGATTTAATAGATTCAATATATAAATAAACATAAAAAAGAATTTTAGAGTTTTAAATAGAGAAAAGTGATGAAAATATTTAAATTGTAATGATAAAAAAATAAGGGATTAAATTTACAAATCATGATTTTGATTTTCGTAATGCCCAATTAAGCGGACTATTAGATGATGAGGAGGAAGGAAAGAGTAAGCATAATTTAAAAAGAGTTTTTTAAAATAAGTTTATTTTAAAATATATAATTAAGACTTAAGAGTTACTAGTACTTTTTTAATTTACTTTAAATTTATTATAATTTATATTCATAGATATTTAAAAATATACGGTCACGTGTACATCCACTTTTTAGATGCTTGACGACGCCTGGAAGGTTTAGCAGGTAATGGACCATCGGGTGATTCGAGGTCCACCCACGGGTATGTTGTGCACCACAATTTTTGCTTTTTCAAAAGTTTAGGGTTCAGGGTAACCACAAAAAAAGAAGTGAATATATATATATATATATATATATATATATATAAAAGTTAGATCCGTTAACATCAGGTGTCAAATTTTAAGAGTTACACCACTTGATAATTATTTTTGTAAAATGTGAATTTGATTAATCCAAACGTTGAATCATATTATATTATCATCATGATATGTATATCAAATTTCAAATAATTTGGACATTCGTAGATATGTTATCTATGATCCCACTATTTACTTATAGTGGACATTTATAGATATCAAATTTTATGTTTAATTTGGACATTCATAGATAATAGTGGAATTTACTTATATTTTAAAAACATATTATACGTTAAAATAAATTAGTTTGATGAAATATCCATTAGTTTTCAATTTTTATGAAATTTTATAAGTTTGATCTACTTTATAAGAACTTTCAAT
This sequence comes from Sesbania bispinosa, assembly GCA_026901365.1. Taxonomy (NCBI): domain Eukaryota; kingdom Viridiplantae; phylum Streptophyta; class Magnoliopsida; order Fabales; family Fabaceae; genus Sesbania; species Sesbania bispinosa. The sequence continues at coordinate 1,492,833 of QLOH01000092.1, forward strand.
TCAACGATTGGATTGTTCAATTCCACACTCTACAAAAAGTTTTTAATTGATGTAATTCTTAAAGTTTGACATCTGATATTAACAGATCTTAACTTTTTCTCTCTCTCTCTATATATATATACACACACGTGGGCAGGTTATTTACTATGTACTAAGGCTATCTGCATCTCAGCACCCCCTTTTTTTTCACTATTTACATACCATAAATGGATTCCACAATTACACATCATCAAGTTTTTATTAAGCACATTTCATCTCCAACCCAGCACCTCACTTTTTACTATTCACGAATCATAAATAGGTCCCACCATTATACATCACTCATTTTTTACCTTTTATAATTTTTAATTTAAAATTATTTTAATTATTTTATGCAAAGGCTGGCCTACACGGTCAATAAAACTAAGCACCCTATAAAATAGTGCTTCATCGCGGAAGAATTTTTAACCGGGGTGCTTAAATCGTAAGAACCATCCTTAGCACCTGTGGTGTGGATGGCCTACGATACATAAAAGGGTTGTTCTAGGGTGTTTCATCTCGTGGGTGCAACACCAGTGTTTCACTTTTTTTAAGAGAAATGACATGTTATTATAGGTAAAATAACCTATTAATTATTTCCTACTCAATGTTTTAGTATTTACTAATAGGGGTCTATTAAATTTGTATTTACGGTTATACTTGTGCCCAAAATTCATATTCAACGTACCATGACTAAATACTACCCATACAAATACAAATGATATTCCCTCGAACAAATGGAATTTTATGAAACAATAAATTTTCCTTCTCATCCTCTCCCACAGGTGCACCCAAATCAATCAACCTCATACTCCTGCCTGTATACAACACTACTACTGCTGATGTAGAGAAATATCATGAAAACTAGTTCCAGAAATAAAATAAAGGGTAACTACCTCTTATTTTGTTTCTTTAAAAAACTAGCTAGGATAATGGTTGCAAATTCTTACCCATGCGCATTCAGCACTTTCCACAATACGTATTCAAAAAACAATGGCTACCAGCATTTACCTATACACCCCTGTTTCACACATACGCCCATTACTACTTGCCCTTAAGCATTCACAACGGTCATTACCTTACCCATGTCCCCTCTTCACCAAGCACTCGTAACAATTTGTAGTCCAGACACAATGCTCCTCTTTACATTGCGCATGGACTAGCAAAGTATAGAGGTACAGAGGCTTCAACCAAAGCTGCAGAAACAGAGACTAAGAACGAGCTTCATCTTTGAACTTCTACTTTTCTGGAACTCATAGTATAATTGAATGGAATCAATGAGCCTCTTAATAAATTCAATAATTTTTTTTATAAAATTTTAAAGGACCAATTGATAATATTTATAAATTAGTATCAAAAGGTAACAAGTAATAAATCTGGTTCCTACATTAAAAATTATTAAATCCAATGGTTATAAAAAGGTGAAACACAGGTATTTCACCCATGAAGTGAAACACCCTAGACAAAGCCTGCGTTCGGATCCTCTCCCGCAGCGATCTCTACAGCGCCTCTATAGCAACAAAATGGACCGTTGATTTAAGCATTTTCCATCTTCACCGTTCATTAAATTTAGTTGTGTAAAATATTAAAAAGCAAAACGAAATGTTAAATAAACACCGTCCGATATATCAAATGGAGGAGAAATGAAGAGTATTCTATACGTCAGGTTGAATTCGCGCCAATGCTTTACTTTCGAAAAAATAGAGAACATATTGTGTCATTGAAATCTCTTGGTCAAGTGCAAATTTTTATGAAGAAAGTGCTTGGCAAAGAACAACAATACTTGTTGTAACTTGGTTTAAAAGGTAAAAATTTATGGATGTAATTATTTTGAGAACTCTTACAAGTTTAGAAAACCATTTAAGGATGAGAAGTTTGGTTCTATGAAAATGTAATCGATGGTTGGAAGAATAATTTTTTTTGCTAATCTTTGATTCTAAAAAATATCAGGACATATATATGATTGAATTTTTTGGTTGTCTTTGATGTTGTAATCTAGTCTTTGAGTTTTTTAAGCTAGTCTTTGTAATCACTGATGAACTCTTTTTATTTTTAACAATACATGATTCTAATAAAGTAACTTATGATTGACAATCTTTCGCTATTTTATTTTTTTGAGAAATGCAGATTTTTTTTATTGAAGATGCAAGAAGATTGGAAGCCAAAAGTGGATATGTTTTTTGATAGCCTTAAAGATGCTTGGAAGTTTTGGGTTGATTATGGTGGAAAGGTTGGATTTGGAGTGAGGAGACAATATGCACACACAAAAAATGATGGCTCAATTTCAAGTTGTAGGTTTGTTTATTGCAAAGAAGGTTTGCGAAAGCCAGACATACGAGATTATAAAACAATTAATCCAAGACCAGAAACAAATTGTCAAGCTAGGTTAGGACTCAAGAATATATGTGGAAAATTGATAGTGCATGAATTTGTGGAGGAACACAACCATATTTTACATCTACAGGAAACAACTCATATGTTGTCATCTCAGCGAAAACTTTCAGAAGCTCAATGTCATCAAATTGATCTAGCAGATGATGCTGGCCTACAACAAAGGAAGTCATTTGATTTGATGAGTAAAGAAGTTGGAGGTAGAACTAACTTGGGATATACTCGCCTTGATCAAAAGAATTATCTCCGAAAAAGAAGGGAAAGAAGCTTGGTACACGGGGAAGCCGGTTATCTTTTGCAATATTTTTAGAGAAAGTTGGTTGAAAATCCAACTTTCTATCATGGCTTTCAAATAGATGTTGAAGAACAAATTACCAATGTGTTTTGGGCAGATGCAGAGATGCTCATTGATTATGGGTATTTTGGTGATGTGGTTTCTTTGGATTCAACATATTGCACAAATAGTTCACATAGACCACTGGCAGTGCTCTCAGGATTTAACCATCATTGAAGAGCGGTGATCTTTGGTGTTGCGTTATTGTATGACGAAACAATAGAATCATACAAGTGGCTCTTTGAGACATTTCTAGAGGCATATAACCAAAAAAAGCCTCAAACAATTTTTACTGACCAAGATCAGGCAATGGCAAGAGCACTAGTTGAGGTTATGCTCGAGACTTATCATGGCCTATGTACATGGCACTTGATGCAAAATGGAATCAAGCACTTGGGCAACTTAATGAAGGGTGAATCACATTTTCTTAGTGACTTTAAGAAGTGTATGTATGGTTATGATGATGAAGAACAATTTGAGGAAGGTTGGAGAACCCTTCTTGTAAAGTATGATGTTCAGGAAAACACTTGGTTGCAAAGAGTGTATACAATAAAGGAAAAATGGGCATCTTGTTACATGAAGAAGGCTTTCACATTGGGAATGCAAAGCACCCAACTGAGTGAAAGTGTGAATACGGATATCAAAAGTTTTACTAATGTGAATTTGGATATTATCAAATTTTTTAAACGTTTTGAGGATGTTGTAGAAAAAAAGCGGTATAATGAGCTGAAGTGTGAATATGAAGCACGCCAAAAAGTTCCAAGACTAAAGAACCCATATTCCTATATCTTGCAACAAGTGTCTGAGCTTTATACTCCTACTATTTTTGATTTGTTCCAAAATGAGTATGAGTTGTTTGAAGCATGTTCTGTGAAGAGTATAAATGTAAAAGCATCTTCAATTGATTATGTTATTGCCATGGTAAGGGATTTGGGAGAGTGGCGAGTGTTATTTGATTTGGAAAATAAGTCAATTAATTGCTCTTGTTGTAAATTTGAGACCTTTGGCATACTTTGTTGTCATTGTGTAAGAGTTTTTATTCATATGGATGTCAAGTTAGTGCCCGAGCAATATATCTTGAAGAGGTAGACAAAGTTAGAAAGAAGTGGGGCTTTGCCTAATGTTGGTGTTGTCCATGTAGTAGAAAATACTCAATTGTCCAAAACACAACGTATGGGACACATTTGTCCTCGCCTTATTAGGATAGCCACCGAAGCATGTAATTATCAAGAATCATTCATGTTCTTGAGAAAAGTTGTTGATGAATTGGACAAGCACATGTTAGAGTTTCGAAAAAGACAAGTAAGCACTACTCAAGATAATGAGTTCCTTAGCAAAGGCATAGAAATTGCAAGCACCGATGATTGTTCTACACAAGTAAAAGGTTTCAAGAAAAGAGAAGGTAAAAAGGGTTCAAAACGTATGAAAGGTTGGGTGGAGCGCCAACTTAGCAGAAAAAAGAAAAATGGTGATCCAAGTGCTTCACAAAGTCAAGAACCTACAACGGTACATCAAAGATTATGAATTTATCCTTTCCTTAGTCAATTATATAATATTAACCTTTTATCTTTTTTGTTATGTAGAATAATGAAGGTAAAAAGAGTTTGACATGTATGAAATGGTGGATTGAGAAACATGTTACTAGTCAAGAACCTGCTATGGTAAGTCAAAATTATATTTACTAAGACAACTACATCTACTCACTCATTTTTTGTCACTTTTGTAGGAAAACAATGTCCTTTTAAGCCAAATTGGAGTCAATAGTTTTACTAGTTTGTTGATGGTAAGTTCAGCAACTATATAAGCATCATTTTCATGTGGGGCGATTTCTTTTCATATCTATCTTTAAAATATTAACTTGTCCTTTTCAAATTGTAGGCACAACTTGATGAGGATTACACAACTTTGACCAAACCATGAACATGTGAAACAACAACTAGACCACTGTTTTTTTTTTGGCATAGCAGTAAATATCAAGTGTATTTTGCAATTATGTAATTTTGCTGCAGAACAAGATTTTTGCACAAGGAATTGGACTTCAAATATATCTTGAATTGCAATCAGAACTTTTATTTCATCATTGTATAAATTTCAATACATCATTGTATAACTTTGAAATTCACAAGTACATATTCAATCCTATTCTATGTGTTCTTCACATGTGGGTACATAAGTACATATTCAATCCTATCCTATTCTATATGTTCTTCAACTTAGCTGTGTTCCCCTGTCTTCTTAGCTTCCCTTTGTTAGAACTGGTCCTTCATGTAATTTCCCTTTGTTACTGCTGGTCACATTTGAGACTACCTTCATGGGACAAAATCACAGCAAAGCTTGCAGCATATAGGAATAGATACTAATGCAAAATAAAAACATATCAGAATTACAGTTTACAGGATTGCATTTTACATTTCAAATTAAACCAAACAGCCAAAAGAGCATTGTATCTATTCATCTTCAGCCAATCATATTACAATCTGAATCTAGGAACTTTGTCTAGGAACCTTATATCATCTCTGTCTGAATTAATTGTAGCGTGTATCTTGTTTAGAATAACACCCTGCACCATCAAGTAATTAAAGTGAATACAGGTACAATATTGTTGGGAAGGGGGGAATATGCTTGCAAGTTACAACATGTATATCACTCAGTTTGGCATATCGCAAAATCTCTATCTCACCCTTCACTCCTAGCTCAACTTTCGGTGGTTACAGTTAGAATTATATTATATTTGATCAATTTGATAATGGACTAGGTATTGCATCACCTGTTTCCGGGCCACTAATGCGCCTTAACTAAGAATGTGTTTCTGATATTGAAGAGTGTGATCAGTTCAGTTTCCTTTATTTCCTTGTCCACAAATGTTGTACTTGACCACCCCCAATTTTTTATAATTGTATTATTTGCTTCATATTGATTGGAGAATGCTTATGAGTGTTCAGAATCTTGAGAATCTAGGAACTTTGTCTTCTTATCTGCGGGCATGATGGCTTCCTACAACAATTTTAAGAGGAAATGAGAGATTTCATACTTGTAGTATTAAAAGCATATGAAGATTGTACAATTTCCTGAGAGTTCCAATGGAAAAAGGAGCAAGTGTGTGTGTAATTATGAGAAAGAAAGAGTGGGAGCGAGGTGATGAGATAAGAACAAATATCTGACCTTTGTATAAGTTTTAGGGAACAAATCCTTAAGAGAATCAAGGCTGCCATCCCACCTTGATTGTGTCACATAAACTGTAGTATCCTTGTCAAACCCAATCTTCCTAAAAAACACTGCAATCTCTTGTGCATTGAAGCAACTCTTCTCTCTATCATTATCACTTCCTTGGCAACCCTTCTTATCCAACATCTCAACTCTCAAATCCACAACTATAAATTGGCCTTCTGAATTTCGACTTAAAGTTCTGAGTCTTTCAACCATTGAGTCAACAAACTCAATTGTCCAATTACACTGATTTCAAATTAAGTTCAACTGTGAACTATTCAACAATGTCATCAGAATAAAGCATTTTCAAACTAAGCTACCTCCAAAGCAAGCTTGCAATATGAAAGAGGCCTGAAATAACAAAGCAGAAAATTGCTTTTCACTTAACAGGGGATCTTCAATCATTTTTCTAGTTTTTAACCCTAACTATGACACTGTTAAATTTGAAGAAAACTATCTCCTCAAACAATTGGATAAGTAGTAGCTAAGTCCTATAATTCAGGAAAGTGGAAGGGGGTTGCATTTCTGTAGGAACTCACCGATCAGAGAGAAAGACGAGTGATTATAATGTATATCCACCTAATTAATTAATATTTTTATGCTAATTACTATTTATCTTTCTATTATAAAAAGAGAGACTCGATTTACGTTAGACCATATCCCGAGAGATTAGTCTCTCACTTACTAGATGGGAGAATACTCTAGAACATAAAAGAAAGAGTTCAATAAATTAAATTGTACTTATTATTTGTTTAAAAATAAAATTTTATAAAAAATAATTAATGAAGTTAATAATTTAAAAAGTGTCTTATAAAAAAAGGGAAAATTGAACTCACCTCTCTTGGGGTTTGTCTAAATGACAAAGACCTCTTCTCTAGTTTTTAAAATGCAGAAACCTCCCTTCCCATTGACATTATGAGGATTATCTAGGGATATTAATGAGGTGGAACAAATTATACACTACTCGTATCCATACCTACTAAAATTAACAACTACCTATGCGAGTAACAGTTATTCACGAGTATCCATTAATATTTAAGAATTCAAAATTTATAGAAAAAGAGAGAAAATGACATATAATATATTACGATATCATATTATATTAATTTTATATAATATAAATATACATTATATAATATTATTACAAGTTAATGTATTGAAAATATTATTATAAAATAATAAAATTAAATTTTATCTCATCATAAAATAATAGAAAATCTTAATATTTTATCATATTTAATAGAAAATATATTTTAATAACTATGCGGGTACCCGCGGGACGAGTAGTATAATATTTGTTCTCTTTCATTTAATAAATATGTGGGTACTGATCGCTGGTATATCAACAAATATCCACAAGTACGAGTGTTTTTTTATCATATCACTTATGGCAAGGGAGGTGAGTGCATTTCAAAAACTAGATGGGAGATATCTGTTATTTAGACAAACCTTAGGGGAGGTGAGGACAATTTTTCCTAAAAAATTTAATGTAAAATTTAAAAAAAAATCCTATAAAAATATACATTGAAAAGTGTGTAATAACATTTCTTCCTGTGCTAATCAGATTACGGAAGTAATTATAGTTTTTTTTTTTTTGTCAATATGGAAGTAATTATAGTGGCCGTAAGCTTAGGCTTTGGGCCTTTGGCTCGCAGCCTTTAGCCTCCCGTAATATTTCACGACCCAAAGATCGATGGAGGATGGGACTTGAGTCAACCCGAACTTTCTTTCCATACTAAAAAAATAAATTTTTACTGACAAGCCAGCTCCTAGGTTTGGAATGCAGCACACTGATTTAAGGAGTGGATCTTCTAATAGATAAATAAATATCGAAAAAATATGTTATTAGTCACTGAACTTTTGGTCAACTTGAGTTTTAGTCCATGAACTTTAATTCCTTAGTTTTATATCCCTAAACTTTCAAAAACCCGTAACAGTAGTCTCTGCCGTTATTTTGGTCCGTTAAACATGTGACGTGTCAATTACCTAGCATGCCACGTGTTAATTGCCTAGCATGTCATGTCACAAGTTTAACGGACCAAAGTAACGACAGAGACTACTGTTACGGGTTTTTGAAAGTTCAGGGATATAAAACCAAGGAATTAAAGTTCAGGGACTAAAACCCAAGTTGACCAAAAGTTCAGGGACTAATAACATATTTTTCCCAATAAATATTAATGAATGTTTTGAGGATATTGATTAGAAATTTTAAAATATACTTTTAATAAAAATATAGTTTAATTTGATATTATCAATTATACTTTGTAGTAAATACTTTCTATGTTTTGATTTTTTAATAATACCTTGAAATATTCACTAGCAAGATGCTGAAAACATTGACACTACTCATTCTAATTCTTTAAATTGATAAGGTTTATTCGATAAAAATAACCGATGAATTTTTTAAAGGTCAAAAAGATAATTAAAAGTCAAAAACTTAATTTTTAATTGAAAGTCATTAAATTAATCTATTGAATTAGAAGTATTTGGTAATTTTTTTTAAATTAGTTGATAAATGTAAAAGGACATAAAATAACACGTTTAAAAGTTTTCTTAGATAATTTCTATTTTATTCTATTAACAAAAATATACTTTTATGCAATTCTAATGAATTTTGAACTCTTATCATTTTTTGTTTAAAGATCATATATTTTATTGAAGAGTTAAAATAAATAGTGTAATATTTAAAATAAAAAATAGTATAATAATTAAAACAAATAGGTATACTCCTTTTAATTATATTTTATTATTATGAAGGTGAGAGTGAGGGTTTTTTCTAAATTAAAAAAGAGCAAAGAAGGGATTTTATTAAACAACAATGATATATGAACACTCATTTATTTTATACACTAATTTAGCACCCTTAATTTCTCTCTATCTCTTTCTTATTGTCACGTCACATCATATATCATATCTATAACTTATCTATGTTCTATTCACATCTCTCTCTAGGTGTCTACACCACTGGGGTCTATCTATGTAACATTTTTCTTTTATTAATATATTCAGGATAAAAATGAAAAAAAATAATAAGTTATAAACTATAATGTCAAACACTACTTCAAATAACATCTGAAAAACAGTATAAGCTAGTGAGATAAACTCATTTACTTCTTCATCAAACAAACTTATAAGCTAATTAAATAATCTAAAAGTTACCTGAAATGATTAACCAAACACAACCATATTATCTAATAATATTGGAATTGGTTGGTTTTTCCACCTATAGTCTTAAATCTTTTTCATATATTTTTCTTTTTCTACCTTTTACAAAACAAAGTTTTTAAATAGTCAAGGATCACCGAATAATTGATTATGACAAAGAATATTGTAAAGATAATATCTAACTATTTTTTAAAAATAATTCTTAAGAACATGATTTATGATTTTTGTATGAATTCTTGGATGAGTGTTTTAAAATAAACTTGTGCTATCCACTTTCCCTTGCATTCCTTATCCCAAAAACCAATACTTTGGTAGTAAAGAGTAACTGCATGTAAATTACTTTTACGTGTAAGTATAGATTTTATATATTTAACTTTTTAAACACTATATTTTGTAAGTTATTAGATTTAGGCATTGTTGGATGGCATTTGTAGCTTTTTCACACGCCATAAAGTCACAATTTAAGGAGCCCCGGGACAAATGGGGAGAACTCCATGACGACATATGGTTAAGCAGTGGTTTGTTAATTTTCATTAAGTTGTATAAGTTTAATTTGTTATATATATTTTGTTGGCAAATCGGACCAAAGTTCGCGAAAATGAGATTTCTCTCCGTCTATGTGACTTAAAATAGGCTCAAGAGTGTTAAGTCTCAAAATCAATTTAAGTATCCAAATTGAATTCAAGACTCATTATCCTTGGTTTTAATGTTTAACAAATTCGATTGCATAAAAACAGATTCTACTGAGAAAGATAGTTTGTCTTTTTATTTCAGCAACTCTGAAAGGAACAACTCTCCTAAATAAAGCGACTCTCTGAAGTTGTCCAACCTGCTGAAATAAGGAACTCTCTGAAGAGTTTGGATCTGCTAAGATCATCCAACCTTCTGAAGTATTGTACCATCTGATATACTGAGAAGTCTTACTGAAGACGTTCAACGTAGCATCTGTCAAAGTCAGAAGGCTTTCTGCGTAAAGACCTAAAGGTCTCTAAACGTCTTCTGCAAACGTCTTCAAAAAGGAAGTTTACAGAGTTCTTTCTGCGTCTCCTGAAACATAGTACATGAAAAAGAACCTTTATACATGCTGTGTGTCAGAACCGTACTGTCTCTGCACACCTATTGTCTTCAAGTCAGAAGCTTTAAAGAAGATTGGGTCACAACGTCTCAAAGAGCATTTAATGGTATCTCTCAACAGTGACCAAGCTATCTTCAACGATTACTTTTCTGGTTTCTATATATAGCTTCTCTAAAGACTTTGAAGATGTCGGCCAAGCTCATACATGAAAATTTATCAAGCCAACACTCTGGTGAAATTTCTCTAAATTTCCTTGTACTTAGAATTTCTCATTTTGTATCCTGAGTTATACTCAGTTAACCTTTGTACAAGAAATCTTGTGTTTAAGTTTCTCAGAAACTTCAACTTATTTTCATTGTAAACACTGTAAAGTGTCTGAGAGCCTGAAGAGGCTTGGAGAAACAAAGAATACTTGTTGTTGTTAGCCTGAAGAGGCTGTGTCCAAAGAATACTTGTGTTTTAGCCTGGAGAGGCTGTGTCCAAAGAATACTTGGTGTTTAGCCTGAAGAGGTTGGGAGAAAATAATACTTGTATCTGATCAGATAGTGGAAAATCCAGTGGTGTGTTTGCCCTGGGATTGGATGTAGCTCACTGTGTTAGTGGGTGAACCAGGATAAATTGTTTGGCTAAGTCTTCTCAACCCTTATCTCTTTACTTTTTGTTTTAACTAACAAATGAGGGTTCTGAAAAGTGATTTTATAAATCCTCGCAGCAAAATAATCTTGCTTATCACATAAAATATTTCAAAAGCATTTTACTCAACCTGTTGAGTCATAACAGCAAGTTGCTGAATACTCTAGTTTCGGAAGGTTGCTCAAATCTCTTTACAAACTCTTTGCTTGTTCAAAAGGTTTTCATAAAATCTGTAAAGAATTATAAAATACTATTCAACCCCCCTTTCAGTGTTTCCTGTGGTTCTAACAGTTGGTATCAGAGCTCAACCTCGTGTTGAGCATCTAACAAGTGTTGAGGGAAGAAGATCCAGATGGAAACCTCAACAAGCTATGGTGTCTATATCTCTGAAGGAGCATCTGTAACCAGACCACCAATCTTCAACAGAAAAGATTATTCTTTCTGGAAAGAACATATGAAGCTATTCATGAAAAGCTATAATCTAGATCTCTGGGATATAGTTATTGATGGTGATTATGTTCCCATGAAAGATGGATTACCCATTTCCAAAGTTGAGTGGTCCCATGAGCAAAAGATTAAAGTTCAACTCAATGCTCAAGCCAAGCTCTACTTAATCTGTTCTCTGAACAGAGTTGAGTATGATATGGTAAAGGGGCTTTACTCTGCCAAGGAAATATGGAATTGGCTAGCCTCATATGCTCTTAAAGGAGATGAAGATTACAAATACACAGAAGAGCATTCCTCTGAAAGTGAAGAAGATTCATCAGAAGAAGAGAATCAGTGTCTAATGGTAAAGCAATCAGAAGAGACTGATTATAAGGTAACATCTCTAACTCTTCTTGATGAATATGATGACTTAGTTGATAGTACCAAGGAACTCTTCAGAAAGTATAAGAAGCTTTCAAGTGCTTATGCTGCTGCATGCACTAAAAACAAGGATTTTGAAAAAGAAAATATTATACGTAAAGAAGCATAAGAACCTTTTGGTAGTTCCTCTTAGATACCTTAGTATCCATTCTACAACATTACAGTGTTCCTTACCAGGATTTGACAAGAACCGACTCACAACTCCAACTGCATATGTAATATCTAGTCTTGTGCAAATCATAGCGTACATAAGGTTGCCTACCAAAGACGAATAAGGCACCTTGCTCATCTCTTACTTTTCTTCTTCACTCGTTGGACTTTGCATCTTGCTCAACTTCATGTGCTCGACAAGTTGAACATTTACTAGTTTTGCTTTATCCATATTGAACCTCGTAAGGATTTTTTCAATATAATTCTCTTGTTACAGCCACAACAACCTCTTGGGATGGTCTCTAGCAATCTTCGCTCCAAGGATTTGATTTGCAGGTCCTAAGTCCTTCATGGCAAAATACTTGCTCAAGGCTTTCTTTAAACTAGCGATCTTGCTCTTATCATGACCAACAATCAGCATGTCATCAACATATAGCAACAGTATGATAAAATCACCATCGTCATACTTCTTTATGAATACACAATGATCGGATGAGGTCCTTGAAAAGTTGTTCTTAGTCATAAAGGATTCAAATTTCTTATACCATTTCCTGGGGGCCTGTTTCAGACCATAAAGACTTTTCTTCAATCGACACACAAGATGTTCTTGGCCTGGTTCTTCAAACCCTTCTGGTTGCTCCATATAGATATCCTCTTCTAGGTCTCCATGCAAGAATGCAGTCTTCACGTTAAGCTGCTCTATCTCTAAGTCTAGGTAGGCTGCTAGACCTAGGACTACCCTTATAGAGAGCATCTTCACCACTGGTGAAAATATCTTTCCAAATTCTATACCATTCTTTTGGTTACAGCCCTTCACCGCGATTCAGGCTTTATATCAGGGCTTAGAATTCCCTTCTTCAGATTTCAACTTGTTCACCCACTTGTTTTTTAGAGGTCGTCTTCCCTTGGGCAGCTCTACCAAATCGTATGTCTGGTTCTCATACAAAGAGGCCATCTCCTCATTCATGGATTTGATCCATTATTCTTTCTCCTTCGTCTCCATAGCTTCTGAAAAACTTTGAGGTCACCTTCACTTGTGAGTGTAACATATTGGTTTGGTGGGTACTTGGTGGAGGGCATTTTTACTCTTATTGACCGTCTTGGCTCAGGTTGCGTATGATCTTCTTCCATTGTTTGGGGTTCTGGATTTGTCTAGGCATCTGGCATCATCTGATCTTCTACCACCTGAGGTTGCATTTGCTCAGGATTTATCTGATCAAGAATAGTTTGCCTTTGCAAGTTTTCTCTCCCTGAACTGTTGGTTGTTGGATGGGTTATCACATCATCGTTGCTCACCTTGGACTTCGCCTGACTTTTCTGTTGAAAGTCCTTGATTGTCTGATCTTCAAAGAACACCACATCTCTTCTTCTAACAATCTTCTTATTTACAGAATCCTATAGTCTATATCCAAATTCATCCTTTGGGGATCCAGAGGTATATGCACTCCTTGGTCTTAGAATCAAGCTTCATTCTTTCGTCTTTGGGTACATAGACTAATGCTCTGCATCCAAAAACCTTTAGGTGGTTGTAGGACATTTTCTTCCTCTGGAATCTTTCCCTTCAAAGGTCATGATGGTGAGAGATTTATCAACGCTACTGTGGTCTTCACAGCTTCACCCCAAAATGGCTTGGGGGATTTAGCATACATCTGACTTTTTCTTCAATCGTTCGATTCATCCTCTCAGCCACTCCATTCAACTAAGGAGTTTTTGGTGGGGTCTTTTGCAATCTGATACCATGAGTCTGGAAATAAGCCTGGAATGGACCACGGTACTCTCCACCATTGTCTGCTTTTAGGCATTTCAACTTCTTCCCAGTCTCACACTCTACCAAAGCATGGAATTCCTTAAAAAATTGAAGAACCTGGTCTTTAGTTTTCAACAGATATACCCATACTCTTCTAGAGTAGTCATCAATAAAGGTTACAAAGTAGTACACACCTCCATGGGATATTTTAGACGGTGCACAAATGTCTGAGTGCACAAGTTCAAGTGCCTCCATCCTTCTTGAGGGATGGTCTGATCTATGAAAATGAACCCTACACTGCTTCCCAGCCAAACAACCAGTACATGATTCCAGCAATTGTCCATTTATGCTAGGGAGTTGATCTTTGGTAAGGATCTACAACCCTTTCTCACTCATGTGGCCTAATCGTCTGTGCCAAAGATCTTTGGAGTCGTCTAGCACATTTGCTTTCTTCCTTGCATGATATATAAAGATCCTTCCTTTGAACCTTTGGCAACCACCATGCTTCCTTTTGCCAGCTTCCATTTTTCTGCGCTAAAATGGCTCACAAGTCCAACATCGTCTAACTTCCCAACTGAGATGAGGTTCAGACGCATGTCAGGTATTTGTCTCACCTCCTTCAGCACGAGCTTGCTCCCTATGTCTGTTGTCAAGACCACATCTCCTATGCTAACAATCTTGCTTGTGACATGGTTCCCCATTTTAACTTACCAAAGCCTCCTCTCTTGTAATTTGAGAAGTAACCATCATGTGGGCTCACATGGAAAGATGCACCGGAATCTATAATCCATGAACAATCACCATAAGCAATATTTAGGTAATTGACTTCTTCAATAAGGAAGATGTCATTATTGTCTGCTGCGATGACTGTAGTAGACTTATCATTTTTCCTCTTGGGCTCCAATTGATCTTCGTGGACAATCCCACCCTTCTGATCTCTCTTCAAGAATCTACATTCAGACTTTATATGTCCTCTCTTGCCATAATAGTAATAACTTACTTTAGAACGAGACTTAAAACGTCCTTTCTCCTTGCATTTGCCTCTTCCATGGAACACATTCTTCCTACGAATCTCACTTCTTCCTTATACTTCCGAATCATCGCCACGACCTTTTTATTCAGAAGTTCCCATTCTTTGTTAGTTTTCTCCTACGGCTTCTCATTACATGTTATTGGCTCATGTAACTTCTTGTAGTATAAGTAGTCTTCCATCATGGGCTTCCAGTATGAGTAATTGTCCGATGTTAGCTTGAACATATCTCCATCATGCGAAATGACTCCTTCCATCTTAATCACACATGCTTAAGCTCCCTCGAACTATGCGAGGTCTGATACCATTGTTGGGAAATCGGACCAAAGTTCACGGAAGTGAGATTTCTCTCCGTCTATGTGACTTAAAATAGGCTTAAGACAAAGTAAAGAGAAGAGAACAAACACACAAGAATTTTAACGTGGAAAACCTCCTCAATGTGAGAAGTAAAAACCACAGGCACTAGCCAGTAAAGATCTCCACTATCAAAGTAGGATTACAATGATTCTCTCTTAATACAAGAGGATAACACTCAACCTCATCACCCTTTTAGGATGGAATACAGATCAATCTATCCCATCAAGTGTGGTAGAATCACTCAAACTCTCTCTCAAATAGGATTACAAACTCTCTCACTTTCTCACTCCTAATTCTCAACTTTCTAGTTGGATTGATGATCCAAGATTCTCTCAAATCCCCTATTTATAGTGAAGGGGTGAGGCTTCCATCAAGAAGAGATAGTGGGTATTAGATGATTTTCAACTTTCCAAAGATGAATGTGCATTTTCTCAAGAGTCAAAGAATTAATTCCAAGACCTTGGATAAATCCATTGCTTCTTTCCCATGAATGAATATATTAATTAAGGAGGGATTTCCAACATAATTTTTATATTACTTAAGATATTTTTAAAAAATCAAGTGTTTTGGCACCCTACGAAATCAGGATAAGTACCAAATTAAAAAGGATTTTCATTATAAAGGCTCACAATGCCTTTCATATATTCTTAGGAGTGCTATTGCTAAGTTGAAGAGGACCTGACCTAACTAGATAGGAAAAGGTTCATAGAGGAGTTTTGTTTTAAACATTTTTTACTTTTTAAACATTCTAATAAATTCGTATTGATGTTTTGACATGTTTATTGTTTCAAGAAAGAAAGATTTAGAGGTCTGTTTTTGTGAAAAAGATCTTTTGACCAACTCACATGAAGAAAAACTAGATGTAGGATTCACCAATGGTCTAAGCGCACATATTAAATAACATGCACACAATTAAAACTTAAATTTTCTGTTAAATCTCATCTAATATGTTTTGTGTGTGTTTGTTAGTTTGTTTTAACTCGAGTAGACAGATTTTGAAAATCGATTACATTAGTCACAAACGTAGATGGGGTCAACTAATGAGGTCACTTTTTGTTCCCTATTAGTGGAGAAGGCCACCTAAGTCCAGTTCTAGGTCAACTCTGTAAGGGAAAGAAATCAAGGCCTCATATATGACATCAGTGATGTAGAAACACAGGTAAACACAAGAAGAGGGTTAAATTATGTTTATTAAAACTTTTACAGTTTTATATTGAAACTTTTCATAGAAAGATTTTATTGACAGTCTTCAGACAAATATTGTAGTTGTTTGCAAATCTCCTATCTTGTCTGAAATTCAGACAAGAGGTTTTCTGAAAAATAATTTTTAAATAGACGGGTTTTCTAAACTATGTTTCAGAAAATACCTTTTAACCCCTTAGGTTAGTAAAAGACAGTTAACAATAAGAGTTAAGGGTAAAGAGCTTTGTATGCATATTTATCCTGGTTCACTCACACCTACTTGAGAACTACGTCAAGTCCCAGCAGGAACATCTCACTAGATTTTTCACTATCTTTGCAAATATAAAAGTATTTTTTTGCTAGAAGCCTCTTCATGCTCAACTTACACTTATCAAGTGTTCATTTCAACCTAGCCTCTCCAAGCTCTATAATATTCTAAGTTTGGTAAGATAATTAACTAAAATAAGAAACTTCAGAAGAGTAACTTGAACCAAGTTGAACATGGGATCTACTATACTTGGTACAGAATAAGAATATTTGGTTGTACAAGAATTTCTGATAAAGAATTTTTAGAGAGTTTATGCACACAAGTGAGTTTTTTGAATTCCATCTGAGCTCTATATGCATTGAGAAATTCTTCACATATTTATAGGATCTTCTATTTTTTTTCTCTCTGGAATTTTCCATTCTGATTAACATTAAATGTTTAGAAGCAGTTGAGAGATAAGTAGAATTATGGGTACAATAGGTGTAGCACTGTTTTGATGTTCTGGTAGACTGGTGCTGCGCAAATTTCCTTTTTAGTGCAATACTTTTGAATTTCTCCAGAAAGTAGTCTTTTGTCTTTCCTTTCACAATAAATCTTTCTTTACGAGATGCAGACAATGGTTTGATTTTAGTGGGTCTAAAGCGTGAATATTTCAGAGGATTTGACAATCTAAACACGTAAGACGTCAGATGCTTTAGAATTCAGATGGTTTATCCTTCAGATAGCTTCTAATGTCGTCTGAAGTTTCTTGTTGTCTAAAGCTTGTAATCTTTTGAACCTTTTGAGACTTTCTGAAATGAGGAAAAATATATTTAGTTAACCCCATTATTTTTTTTAGTTTTTTATCATCAAAATTTAGATGTGGAGGGCTTGAAGATTATAAATCCTTAAGACTCAACAAGTGATATATATATGTATTCACAATATTAATTGGGAGTTAGGTCATTTTCACCCATGACTCGAAGACATCTTCCAACCGCAATTTAAACACAACGGAAGAACTTAACTTTAAAATTTTAAATATATCCAAAACTCTCCAAGGATCCATGCAAAAGCCATAAATCGTGTTATAGAGTATTCCTTTTAGTGTTTGATAAGACAAGTGGTCGTATACTTTTTTGTCAAATTATGGGCATGAAAGAGTAGATATGCTTCCACTGGTATCCACACGAACATGATACTTGGACTCTCTCTTTCACAGTGCTAGCGGCGATAAAGGGATGATTGCTTTTTTTTTCTCACTCTAAGGGGTGGTGATATGATTTTTAGAAAACATTTTTTCTCTCTTTAGGATTTGGAGTATTAGAGTAATCTCGTATTAGCTACTACTCATACATTCTATATATTGCGATGACTAGCCCTCAAACTGAGTATTAGACTTTAGTGATACCTACCCATGTGTAGGCCCAAAGGAATGAGTTTGCCCATTTAGTCTTACTAAATGAGCTTCACATCACATGGACCTTTAATATAATTAAAAGCCCGATTAAAACCATCCCATGGCTCCAGTATTCAAGTCAGCCCGTTCTAAGTGTGTGACCCTATAGGTTCCCATTATGTTGGCAGTAACATTAAAATCTTATTTTAATATTACAAGCAATGAATAATATCTAGCAAAACATCACTACTACCCAAGTAACAAGAATGTTAATGTGATTTGACATATAATCAGTTTGTGACCAATGTTACCATGTATTTATAGTCCCCTTGTCTATATATCTAGATTGAACAAAAGGCATGGATCGTGTCATCTTTGTGTAGTTCAATATCGGTATCTTTGTATAGTTCAATCAGTTTGTGACCAATGTTGGCCCAATCAAGGGGCCCAAGATATAACTCTCATTATGTGGGAGGGGCAAATCCCTTCTAGTCACTCTCATTGGCTTATATATCATTGTATGCTAAAGGGGTCAATATATCATTGACCTGAGTCACAAAAAGGAGGCTTGAATTGTGATCCATGAAAACTTCTTAGTCTAATCTATTGTCAACACTCAGTTTTGTCTAGGTCATTTATAATTTTAATTATAATAAATAACAAGGGCATATTTCATTACTGTTCTAGAAAACAAATTTATGTGTTTAAAAAATATAAAATTGTTTGACACAAGTGTTTTATTAGAACTTATTTGGGAAACACCCACTTGTTTCATTGTTTCTAAAACAAAAAAATGCAAAATGGGTAGGAAATGTTTTTGTTCTCATATACTCGTTTCTGTATTGAAAATCATAAAAACATGAAGAACAACCTAATTCATTAATGCCAAAGTAGTAAATGTGTGAAAACTCAAATAAAATGAAGTAGGGTTTAGGAACAAGGTTGCTTATGCACATGGGCCATCCCACATAACCCACAGTTCGTGTGAACTTGGACAACAAAACCTTTGACTTGTTTAATTGCGGGCTTATGCACGTTGACCTGCATAGCCCACGGGTAAAATGGGTTTGGTCGCAGGTTTACGAGCCAACCTGTTTACCCGCATAAAAAAAGAACTTCTTTCAATACATTTTAATTAATTCAAACATTTTATAAAAATAAATACAAGTAAAATATATTTTATAATAAGTAAAGAATAATAAAAATATTCCAGACCAGTTCATATTACCTGAGAGCCTATGAGGGTTGGTGGAATATAGACCCATTTAAAAGCAGGCTAGCTCGTTTAGCTCACAAACCAGGTTGCATTGTCCACACACCTAACTTTAAGTCAAATTCATAGTTACATCACTGATGCATTTTAGGTTATAAAAAGGTGATTTCTTTACATCAAAACCCATTGATTGAGATTAATTTATTATTTCTAGTTGTACTACAACACTGCTTATAAGATGAACAAAGAGAGTTACTAGTTTACTATATTTTAACTCTCCCGCCTTAAAGAAAGAGGGAGCAATACAAAGAAAGTATGAAACCAGTAAGGATGAAAGCTAAAAACTTTCATGAATAAGGAAATTGGAAAAGGACTAGAATCTACTCTCTGGTTAGGGTGGTCTCAAGGGGGTTGGAAATTATGCAGGGAAGGAAAGGTAAGAGAGCATTAAGGGAAAAAGAAGGAAAAAACATGGAGAAAGGGGAGAGAGCTTTTGATCCTAATAGAGATTGAAGGAGAGAAAATATTAGGTAAGGAGGAAATATTGAGTTGATCGCGAAGCACTGAGAGGAGTAACACATTACTTATTGAATGTGGAGCTCTTTGTTACAAAGAAAAGCATAACAAGACAATAGTAGGAATACTATGCAAAACAAGGCTAGTCTCCTGGTCACAATTCGACTAGCATGCAAGAGAGCCTCTTGGTACACAAGACAAAGAGTATTTGCAAGGGAGCACAACCCAAAGGAGAAAAGAGATTTCGGTTTCGTTAAAATACGAAAAGCAACAATAGATTTAGGGATTTCACTTTTGTCATTGTGAGGCTTAAGTTTCCCAAACATTTACTAACTCTCCCACTCAAATTGTTACATATATCATAGCTTACCATATGGTAGATTTTATGATGTCAAGTCCTTATCTTTCCAGTAGGGGAAATATGGAGAAGATATACGTTAGGGTCTAGATTTGTTCCTAAAATTGTGTATTGGTCATTTTATCATAGTTGTTAACTTGAATAGGGTTCGTCGAACCTTAGAAATATCCAACCCCAGGATTCATGCACCTTGTAGGACAAAGAGAGTATTCATATTTTCTTTTATTAAAATCTTAAAAATACATAAAATTTTTTAAAAAATCCTTCATGTCTCTTAGTAAAAATAATCCAGTTCATGCATTTGTTTTCCTCATTTTTCTAGTTATCTCTTCTATAAAAAATAAAGTTACTTTATTTTCAATTCACTTTTGTAAAAAAAACATGGCTTGTTTCTTCTAAAAAATCTTACATCTCATGCATCTTTTGGTTTTATTTTTATTGCATCTTTCAAAATTACAAAATTAAGAAAAAGGCTAAAATGACTCGGGTTTTGAGTTAACATCCCCCAAATTGAATTATCTTTAATTTCTCAAATTTCAATATTTCTCCACAACCTAAGTTCATTCAGAATCCTATTCAGAATCATTCTTGTGCTTATCAATAATTAGTTTTTCAAGATTGAAAAATGGCCAACAATTCTGAATCCCATGTGAATCCTAATCAAGCCTTGGAGCGAGAATTGAAAAATTGAAGGAAATTTTAGTTAAATTTTAGATTTTTTGAAAGCTTTAGTTCCCACTGGAGATAGAAGTAATTGTCTCACAAAAGTCCCTTAAGCCAATGAGACGACCGACTCAAATGAAAGGGTTAGTGAGGAAGATGCTAGAATGAGGAGTAAGATGGAAATACTAGAAGAGAAGGTATGGCAATGCAAGAGATGAAAGCCTGGATATATAGGACTTATGTTTGTTCCTTGACATGGATATACCTATAAAATTCAAATTTCCTAACTTTGAAAAGTGTGAGATAAATATCCTATAATCCATTTGACCATGTACACTTAACCCAGGCATTTGGTAGCTAACCATAAGAATGAGAAGTTGGCGATTCATTGTTTTTAGCATAGTTTGGGTGGAGGTGCTCTGACAAATAGCTAACATAATCTGACAAAGATATTTGTACCAATTATTTGTTAATGATATTGCTTTAGATAGATTTGAACTTCATAAAATGAAGAAGGTTGGGACTGAGACATTCAAGGGGTATGTGCAAAGGTGGAGGGAGAAGACTTCCCAGGTTCAACCCCCTCTAAGTGAAAAAGAAATTGTTAGGGTTTTTGGTAAAGACCTTAGATGGACCATATTTTGAGAAGTTGTTGGGTTGTGTCACAAATTGATTTTTAGATATGTTTATAGTTAGGGAATAAATAGAAGATGCCATCAAAGAAGGGAAGTTAAATGGGCAAAGTCTTACTTAAGACAAATCAAAGAAGTCAGGGTTTCAGAAAAAAGAATGAGAAGTCTATGTGATTGGTATTAGGAACCATCTACCCAAAACCAAACCCCCATCAACCTACTTACCAACATTTACCATTCTTCATGTCACCCTTTCACCCATATCCTTACCCTTTATATCCTCCAAACTACCTTGTTCTTTATCTTGCCGGAACATGACAAGTCGAAAACTTTTCCCCTTCTTAAGTAAACAATTTTCATTTCCTAGCAATCCACCTCCTCTCCAAAACCAGCCTAATCAATCGAGATGGGAAAGAATAAAGATAGATCATGTGCCAATACTCCCATATTCAAAATATATATATATATATCTATATCTATCTATGATGCTTTGTTGAAGAATAACCTATAGCGACAAATGTTGACTATAGTCACCTCCTCAGGCATTAAGAATGAGATTTAGTTATTGAATTTTGGTGTTGTTGGTGTTGGCATGGTGTCAGTTTGTTTTTTATGATCTTGTTATTTTCATTTAGTGTCCATGATTAACTTTTGCCTTTGTTGTGACAACAATGATATATCATTTTATCCTAGTAACGAAATTGCCATCTTTTGTTGTTCACATTGTGTTATTTATAACATAGTTTTATAAAAAGTAAAAAGGAAAAAAATGAATAGTAAAAATGAGTAAATGTACAAATTTCATAATTTTTGTCTCAAAGATACGTTTTTTAAAATAAACAATTATGAGTTGAAATGAAGTTTAACCATTTTTATTTATCCTTAGTAAAAAACTATCTGTTACTACTCAATTTGAGCTCGAAAAAGAATATTTTTGCTTCAACTAACTCTGGACAATGATCTCCCGTAAGTCTAGCATAATATACGTGTGTCCATTTTGCTCAATTTATGACGTCATCACGTCTACACTTGGATCTAGTGTATGTGTTTGTATTAATTATGTTTAGTTCTTAACATCGTTTATTGGAAAAATAAAAAGAGAAAAGTGAAAATTTCAAACAAAGAAGAAGAGAAAGTGCAAGATTAAAAATATAAGATCAATAGTTTGTACAAATTATATATATATATATATATTTTTTTTTTCATTGATTTATTAAATATAATGCTATCAAATTTTATAAATTATTTATGAAAAAGGGAAATTGACATAAAATTTCTAGACTTGATCACACTTTTGGTTCTTTTACTTTCACTTTTACTATGCAATTTTTGTTCCTATACTTTCAATTGTGTGATTTTGGCCCCATAATTTTTTAAGATGTTAGAATCAAGTCCCTTTGTTATATAGTCTTCCATCAATTATTTTTAAAGAATAAAACACCATTTACTCCTAGTAAGATACTTCCTCCGGTCCTATTTATAAGACAATTCAGACAAAAACACACATATTAAAAAAAAGAATTAATGTGTTGATTCTCAAGAAATTACTCTATAAGATTATAAGTTTACCCCTATTTAAAATTAATCTCCACTACCATGGTAATTGTGTCACTTTAATATCTTTAATGGTTAACAAGGACAAATATGAGAAAAAACAATAAATGCTTCTAGATTTGTGCACTTTGTCTTATAAATAGGACCATAGAAAAACTTGAAACATTGTCTTATAAATAGGACCGGAGGGAGTATGTGTTATGTAACTTTAGACCTCATAAGGTGGAATTTACCATTTTGGTCCATAAAATATGAAATTGTTGATCAATTTTGTCCATTTGTTTTTACATCAAGTTTGTGTTTAATCGACATTTTTATCTTTCGAAAACTAAAATGGTAATTTCCATTTTTAGGGACTGAAATGACCAATCCTATATTTTTCAGGAATTAAAATGGTGATTCATTTAACGTTTAACAAAATTTACTGATTATAAAATATACATGAAGTTCATATAATAAAATCAAGTTAGTAGATATGTTTCAAGAAATTTTATCTGTTGTCAATTTTTTGATGAGTGCATACTCCTAGTGTGGTAGTATTCCTAATGCATTTAAATGATGAGTCTCAAAAATATCAAAAGGGAAATTATGAGGTTTTTAGATAACTCACCTCTCAAGTTTTAATGTTTAACAAATTTGGGGTAAAATATTTTTCATAGATGCATAAATGTGCAATAACTTATCTATGATTTCAGCAAGCCACTCTGAACTTATAAAGACTATCTGAAGTGTTCAACCTGTCTAAAGTGGAAAAACCTTCTGAAGTGTTCAACCTATCTGAAGTTTTGAAGACCTTCTGAAGTGTTCAACTTGTCTAAAGTGTTGAAGCCTTCTGAAGTGTTCAACCCGTCTGAAATGTTGAAGTCGTCTGAAGTGCGCAACCCGTCTGAAGTGTTGAAGCCGTCTGAAGTCTCATTAATGACGTGGCACTCTTTGCTGAAGTATGTGAAGACATCTTTGAAATTATGCTAAGTCAAGCTTTCTCTGCTGCACGTACCTTTTTCAAACACATTTATGGCAAGGAACACAGAGACCTTTCCTGGTATATTTGAATTTCATACACCACTAAGGAAATCCCTGCAACGCAACCTTTGCAGCAACAACAGTGGCAGCTTTAAGGCAGCAACAACCTGATACTTGTGTCAAAAATATTCAGAACTCTCAGAAGCATGTCTCACAACGGATTAAATAGCATTTAATGCTATCTCTAAACGGTGGTATTTCAACGGATTGAAGATTGGTTATAAATAGCCCCTCATGAAGACCATCGATATAGAGCACATACAAGAAAGTCTAAGAGTCTTTACGCTGCAAGTTTTTCTCTGTAAAAACACTCTGATTTCACACTCTTTTTACATCATCTGTATATCCTGAGTATACCTCAGTTTTCATTGTACATTGTTTCCGTTTAAGCTTCTAACTAGTGTAGTTGAAAAGCTTAGACATATCTATCTTGTAAAAATTGTCGTTGAGCCTGGAGAGGCTTGTCTGTAAAAGAATACTTGGTTGTAGAGCCTGAAGAGGCTTGACTGTAAAAGAATACTTGTAATCTTGGGCAAGATTAAGAGAAAATCCAAGTGCTAGTTGGCATTGGGACTGGACGTAGCTCACAGTAGTAGTGAGTGAACCAAGATAAATTCTTTGGCTAAGTTTTTTATCCCTTATCTTTTGTCAATTTATTTATACTAACCAAAGGGTGTTGAAAACTGTTCTGATAATTTTTAAAAGCAAGAAACCTTTTAAAGACCTTTTTCAGAAGTCTTCTTAAGAAACTTCAGACAACATCTTAAACCTGTTTGAAACCGTTATAAACTTAACTGATTGCGAAAAGCTTTCATAAATTGTTAAGAAACACTATTCAACCCCCCTTCTAGTGTTTCCCTGTGTTTCTACAGTTGGTATCAGAGCTCAACTCAGGGTTGAGCACCTTACAAGTGTTTGAAGATTTAAGATCCAGATGGAAGCTGCCAACAACAGACAGTACATCACTGAAGGAGCCTCTATCACAAGACCCCCAGCATTCAATAGAGTGGACTACCACTATTGGAGGGATCGTATGAAGTTGTTCATTGAGAGCAACAACATTGATGTCTGGGATTTGGTCACTGATGGAGACTATGTAACTAAACATAACGGAGTGCCTATACTTAAGGCTGAATGGACCTTGGAGCAGAAGGCTAGAGTTCAGTTAAATGCTAAAGCCAAACTCTATTTGATATGTTCCTTGAACAAATCAGAATATGAGAAGGTTCATGGATGTTCATCTGCCAAGGAGATTTGGGATACACTTGCAGCCGCCCATGAAGGGACCGAGACTGTCAAGCAATCCAAAATTAGCATGCTCATACATCAATATTAGATGTTCAAAATGGAAGAATCTGAAACCATAGATCAAATGTTTGGAAGGTTTCAGACTATAACTCATGGACTCAGGTCCTTGGGTAGAACTTTTGAATCTGGAGACTATAATAGAAAGATTCTGAGAAGTTTGCCAAAGTTCTGGAGACCCAAAGTCACTGCCATTCAAGAGGCCAGAGACTTAAACTCTCTTAGAATGGAAGAACTAATGGGATCTCTCAAAGTTCATGAGCTTGAACTTGGGGAAGATGACATCAAGAAGAAATCTCTGGAATTAAACTCCAAAGCCAAACATCCTAGGCATGACAACATTAAAGCCATGCAAGCTGAGGAAACTTCAGAAGCAGATGAAGATTCTGGAGATAGCTCAGAAGATGATATCTTGCTCTTCTCAACAGGAAAATCAAGAGGATGCTGCAGAACAAAGGAAAGTTTAGAAAGAACCTACCCTCAACCTCTAAATCAGGTAAGTCAGGTAAGGATAACTTCAAAAAGAAGAATAACTGAAGGCTGAATGTAAACAACCAGGTCATATGAAGGCTGAATGTCCAAAACTGAAGAAGAATAACTTCAAAAAGAAGAAATTCTTTAAGAAGAAGAAGAGTCTGATGGCAACATGGGAGGATCTTGATGAGTCTACCTCAGAAGAATAGGAAGACACTTCAGAAGAGGCCAATCTGTGTCTCATGGCCAGCCCGCCCTCGTCAGATAGCTCAGAATCTTTGGTATTTCCCTTAACTCTTCAAGAGATGTATGATGACCTAATGGAAAGTTCCAAGGAACTCTTCCAAGAGTATAAGAATCTGTCCAAGACCCACACAGAAGTGTGCAGTAAATATGAGGCTCTTGAGATAGAAAACATTATGCTCAAGGAGAGAATTCTTGTGACTGAAAGCAGCAGTTCACAAACTGTCTCTGAAGAAAACAAAAAACTTCAGAAACAAGTTGAGGAACTGATAAAAGACTTAGCTAAATTTGTCAAAGGAACAGAAAACCTTAACAGATTGCTTGGCAATCAAAGGGATCCCCTTGACAAAAGTGGATTAGGCTTTTGTGATCATGATACCTCTGAACCCCATATTTTCAAAAATTTTACTAAAGGTAAAGAGAAAGCTATTGGGTGTTCTCACTGTGGCAAACCTGGACACAATGTGGCTCAGTGTAAGCACAAGAGAAAAGCAAAACCTAAATCTAACAAGAAAGGACCCAAAAGAATATGGGTACCTAAGAACTTGATCATTCCTGTTGCAGATGTGTTTAACAAGACAAAGGAGACCCTACAAATGGTACCTGGACAGTGGGTGCTCGCGACACATGACAGGAGAAAGGTCTTTGTTCCAAAACCTTAAGCCTAGAGCAGGAGGTGTGGTCACCTTTGGTGGAAATCAGCAAGGGAAGATCACATGAATATGGACTACAGGTATCTCTCCTCTATCCCTTATTAAGAATGTTCTTCTTGTAGAGGGACTTCAACACAATTTACTGAGCATAAGTCAATTGTGTGACAGTGGATATGTGGTTTCCTTTACTAAAGAAGGATGTATAGTCAAAGATTCTTGTGATCAAATTCTTTTTACTGCTAAGAGACACAACAATGTGTATAAAATTGATCTAGAGGACTAGGCAAGTCAAAATGTAAAATGTTTTCTCTCTGTTGAAGATGAAAAACAGATTTGGCACCAAAGACTTGGGCATGCCAGCTTGAGATTGATCTCAAAGTTAGCAAAACACAACCTTGTTAAAGGACTGCCCAAGCTTTCTTACAAATCTGACATTTTATGTGAAAGCTGTCTGAAAGGAAAACAAACAAGACACTCTTTCAAGAGTAAGGATGTTGTTTCCACTAACAGACCTTTAGAATTGTTACATATTGACTTGTTTGGTCCTATTAGAACAGAAAGCCTTAGTGGTAAGAAATATGGTTTGGTCATTGTTGATGACTATTCTAGATTCACATGGGTGTTATTCCTAAGAAGCAAGGATGAGACCTTCAGGAATTTCACAATATTCTGCAAGAAGGTACAGAATGAAAAAGGATTCTGTATATCTGCTATCAGAAGTGATCATGGTGGAGAGTTTGAGAATGCAAACTTTCAACTGTTCTGTGATGAGAATGGGATCTCACATAATTTCTCTGTGGCAAGAACACCTCAGCAAAATGGGGTTGTTGAGAGAAAGAACAGAAGTTTGCAAGAAATGGGAAGAACCATGCTCAACTCATGCAACCTATCAAGATCTTTCTGGGCAGAAGCTATTAACACAGCCTACTACCTTCAAAACAGAATATTGGTAAGACCAATTTTGAAAAAGAATCCATCACCACCTTCATCACCTTCGTCATCTTCAGAATCCACTCAGTCTGAAGATCCCTCAGATCCAAATCATCATGGTGATAGCTCTGCAGTATGGAAAGGAAGCATGCTGCCTGCTCAACTAAGGCTAGGACCCAAAAGTAGGGACTTCTTCACAGAACCTACATTTGATCCTTATGTCTTTCCTTTCACTCAGTACCAACTTGATGCAGCTGCTGAAGTACCCCACAAAAAGTATGAGGAACCTTTCAATGACAGGGTCAGAGTCCCCAGGTTCCCCAACTTATTTGAAGAGCTACAGTTTTTCAAAAATACTCCCCCCATCTCTCTTCACCATGGCCTTATCAAGCACACTGCTGATGAAGAAAGGGCAAAGTATCAAGGAAGTTCAGATCAGTACTACTCAGGCCAGATAGAAAAGATCAGAAAGGGTGCAGTTCCACCTGCTCATAAGTGGGCTCCACTGAATCCCTTCTCTGGTGACTCTCTCAAGTTGTCTAATGATGAATGGTGTTTTGTTAGGCAACTGTCTACGGAAGCTGAACTCTTTGAGAGGGACTACTTGAAGTCAGTAGGCATGAGAGGCTATAGGCCACCTAGAACAATCTCCATCAGACCAACCACAGAAATTCTGGTACAACCTGACAGGATAGTTCCTAGGTACCCCTTGGAAGAAGGCCCTGCTGACAAGTTCAAGAAACCTAAAGCTTATCCAGTTCCTCAGAAACCTTTTACCTCAACAGAATGGAAGGAGCTACCTGCTCGGATCAACAGACAAGGTGGAGGTTTAGATCGCTGCTACAGGGATAGGGTTTGGTTGTCCCACTAGAAGATCAGAGAGGATGCTGGATCCTCTTCTGGATCTGCAGGACCGGATGATGACTCCATCATAGGCTGTGGTGTCTCCACCAATGTGCAGTATCAGTATATCAGAGGCAGATTCCCCATGTCTGAACCTTTTAATGAGGACTGGAAGCTAATCTGTCCTATCAAAACTTTCTCCTTTCCTGTGAGTCATCCAGAAGACTATGGGTTGCATCCAGGATTCAATCAGCTCAGATTCGTCTGCAGGCACATTCAGATTATTTTATATGAAGTAGAACTGAATCTTGAGGAAGAGAACAAGAAGTTGAGGCATCAAGTGAAGAGCTTGGAGAAAAGAAATGCTACTCTTGTGGCTAAGCAAGATCAAATCCTTCAAGAGCAACAACACATCAGAAATGGGCAAGAAGAATTGAAGACTGCTGCCATTTCTTAGATTGACAAGGCCAAGGAGGAACTGCTCTCCCTTCTGAAAGAAGTCTTTCTGAAGAAAGATGGATAGTCTATGATGTTTAGCCATGCTTAGTGTTACTTTCATTTTGAGTATTTATCTTCTGTTATGTGAACTTCGTATTTGGTGTTTCATTTGAATTCTTTTTTAATTGATGATTTCTTCTGATTGTTCTCATGAATGCTGGTATCTCAATGTTGTGATTATATTACTATGATTATTTTGTTGTTATGCTCTGGAATTCCCTTTTGATTGATGACAAAATGGGGAGTATTAAAACTAACAAAATCTGAAGTAATTACAGGTCTCAGGAGGAATATTTGATAAGAGTTTATATCCTGAGAGATCTTTATCTAAGGGGGAGTTATAGTTATTGTTATTTTTTTAAGTTTCAGATTTCCTTATTTTAAACAAATTTGTCATCATTAAAAAGG
Source organism: Sesbania bispinosa (assembly GCA_026901365.1). Taxonomy (NCBI): domain Eukaryota; kingdom Viridiplantae; phylum Streptophyta; class Magnoliopsida; order Fabales; family Fabaceae; genus Sesbania; species Sesbania bispinosa. The sequence continues at coordinate 1,521,948 of QLOH01000092.1, forward strand.
GGGAGAATGTTGAGTCTCAAAAATATCATAAGGGAAATTATGAGGTTTTTAGATAGCTCACCTCTCAAGTTTTAATGTTTAACAAATTTGGGGTAAAATATTTTTCATAGATGTATAAATGTGCAATAACTTATCTATGATTTCAGCAAGCCACTCTGAACTTATAAAGACTATCTGAAGTGTTCAACCCGTCTAAAGTGGAAAAGCCTTCTGAAGTGTTCAACCTATCTGAAGTGTTCAACCTGTCTGAAGTGTTGAAGCCTTCTGAAGTGTTCAACCCGTCTGAAGTGTAGAAGCCGTCTGAAGTGCGCAACCCGTCTGAAGTGTTGAAGCCGTCTGAAGTCTCATTAATGACGTGGCACTCTTTGCTGAAGTATGTGAAGACATCTCTGAAATTCTGCTAAGTCAAGCGTTCTTTGCTGCACGTACCTTTTTCAAACACATTTATGGCAAGGAACACAGAGACCTTTCCTGGTATATTTGAATTTCATACACCACTGAGGAAATCCCTGCAACGCAACCTTTGCAGCAACAACAGTGGCAGCTTTAAGGCAGCAGCAACCTGATACTTGTGTCAGAAATATTCAGAACTCTCAGAAGCATGTCTCACAACGAATTAAATAAAATTTAATGCTATCTCTAAACGGTGGTATTTCAACGGATTGAAGATTGGTTATAAACAGCCCCTCATGAAGACCATCGATATAGAGCACATACAAGAAAGTCTAAGAGTTTTTACGCTGCAAGTTTTTCTCTGTAAAAACACTCTGATTTCACACTCTTTGTACATCATCTGTATATCCTGAGTATACCTCAGTTTTCATTGTACATTGTTTCCGTTTAAGCTTCTAACTAGTGTAGTTGAAAAGCTTAGACATATCTATCTTGTAAAAATTGTCGTTGAGCCTAGAGAGGCTTGTCTGTAAAAGAATACTTGGTTGTAGAGCCTGAAGAGGCTTGACTGTAAAAGAATACTTGTAATCTTGGGCAAGATTAAGAGAAAATCCAAGTGCTAGTTGGCATTGGGACTGGACGTAGCTCACAGTGGTAGTGAGTGAACCAAGATAAATTCTTTGGCTAAGTTTTCTATCCATTATCTTTTGTCAATTTATTTATACTAACCAAAGGGTGTTGAAAACTGTTCTGATAATTTTTAAAAGCAAGAAACCTTTTAAAGACCTTTTTCAGAAGTCTTCTTAAGAAATTTCAGACAACATCTTAAACCTGTCTGAAACCGTTATAAACTTAACTGTTTGCGAAAAGCTTTCATAAATTGTTAAGAAACACTATTCAACCCCCCTTCTAGTGTTTCCCTGTGTTTCTACATTAAATACTTGTTAACTACAAAATCTGATCTCGTTATGTGATCTTCATTAATATATGAATTCAATAGTCAATAGATTTTGATAAAAAAATTGGATAGAAAATTAATAGACAAACTTGATTGTAATATTTTAAAAAAAAAGTCAAAGATCTAAATCGAGCATTTGAAAGTATAGAACACCAAAATTGGATAAATACAAAAGTAAAAGAACCTTTTATATCACTTTAACAAGTGAGAATTTAACATGAAAATATGTATTAGGAAAAAATAAAATTTATCCAACCAATAAGCTTATAGTCCGTTTGATTTGTACAAAAATAAGGAATTACACGACACAAAATTATTTGTTTCATGTGTTGATTCAAAAAATGCTCATGGAATAAAACAAAACTAGAGATTATGTATAGAACAAAAATCCAAAAATTTATTACTCCATTGCAATTTATATGTTGTTTTAGAAAAATATGGACAAAAATTCATTTACCTTATTTAAATAATATTAAATTCATTAAAATAAAATAAAATTAGTCCATGAGCTAACTCCCTAACCGAGACTCTAACCCATGGATTACAATTTGGGCCAAAAAAGTTTGTGATTAAATGGATTTATATTACTACTATAGTTAGCGAATGAGCTACGCAACCTAGTACAAGTTGGCCTAATGTGGGAAACATGCTTTAATGAGCCGCGAAAAAATAAAAATTGAGTTCAGTTTGGGCTTTTAAAATGATGCTCAAACTTGGTCCTATGCGAGTATTTTTTTTAACCATTTTAGCGGGTTATCATGAGCTAAACCTACGATTTTATAAAACAGGTCACGATCAAAAGGTCCAAATTTAATTCGAATTCAAAATTTAAAGCTCAAGTCCTACATTTCATTGGGTATATTCAACTCGACTCAATCATGCCAATGTCTATTTTTTTAAAATATATTAAATACAGAGTTAGAAAAATTGCTACCTAACTCAATACTACCTGGCTCGATGCAAGCCATAACCTATAATGACTTGGGCCAAAAAAGGCAGGATTTAATTCAGGCTTAAAAAATGATGCATAAATCATGCTATATATGCTCTTTTTTCACCATTTTTTATCAAATGGGCCAAACTGAAAAAGCCCAAAATTAACTTGGGCTCAAAATTTAAAGTTCAAGCCCTAAAAGGTATTACAGCAAAATCCATATTATTTTGTTTAATACATATGGATATCAAACAATATATAATACAAAATTGCTTGCATTGTACATTGACCATAAAACAACATAAAAAATAAAAAATTATTCAACTCAGTTATTTGTCATTTGTTTTTATGTTGTTCCGCCTATGCTTTCATTTAATATACATCCACCCTTAAACTAACACATTATTTATGAGTTGCATTGAGTTAGGTTATACATTGGTTCGCGACTGATCCCAACTAACTAATTCATGATTGCAACTCACCAACAATAAGAGAATTAGAGAATTTTTTATGTATTATATTAGTCCAGTAGCACACTAAAACATTGCAGAGGACAAAGTATATCCATGCGTGTCATATTGCATTACATTTAAAATATTATAAATTTTGCACCAAATTTAAATGATTAAGACTAAATATAATCTTTCCGAGAGACAAAGTGTGATGTGGTGGCGTTATTGAAATTAAGTTGCGATAAGCTATGGGTTTGTGAGCTGGTCTTTATGTTTATTACTATTTGATACCTAAAAGAATAATTGAAGTTAGGAAGAGAGACCGCATGTATGGACAGAAATAGAAGAACGTGATTTGGAAAAGTGAATAAGGCCGATTTGGAAATATAACTTATATATACTTATAACATAAGCTCTTAAAAAAGTAGATAAAAATCGAAGAGAATGCTATGTACTTTAATTTTTTATAAGTTATTTTATAAGCTATTCTTAGAAGTTTATTGAAATAAGCTAAAAATAGCTTATAAACATATCATAGACTCTTTTCATGAGTTTACTCAACAGTTACATAAATGCTTATGTCATAAGATAAATTCAAATAAACTCTTCCAAACACCACCTAAATTAATCACGGCAACCAACTCTTGGGTATTCATTCGCCAGAAAAGTGAACTTAACAAAACTCACTGGCTAGTACATGCTATCTGCACACTTTATTATTATCAGATTAAAAGAAACGATGCACAACCGAACAGATTTTTACTGTGAACCAAGAGAAGAAAAAATACAAATAATGAAATAAGAGGAAAAAAAAAAAGAATCCCTCACAAAAGCCTAAATTTTCTATACATCTTCAGTTCTTCACACATCATTGCAAAACCATTAATTATGTGCTTCTCAATGGAACCCCAGAAATAAAAAGAGAAAATCAAACCAACATGCTCCATGTATCATATTAATTAAATCTTGTACTATATGTCAAATTAGAAAATGAATAGTAGTTGTCTAGTATTGAGATCAAATTTAGGAGCCACGTGCTAGCATCTCCTGAAATTCAAGCATTGACTTCTCTTTTTGAAGCCTCATATCTTCACGAACCTTGTTGATGAAATCCTCTGCCTTTTGATCCACTTGCAGCTGTGGAGACTTAGCTACAACAACTTTCCATGCATCCTCTATAGTATTCAAGCCACTGCTCTCACCATGCAAATTGTTTCTCTGCACCTCTTTGCCTCTGCTTGTTTCCCCTTGTGCATGAACATCACTACTCTTGTTGGTGGTAGCATGCATAGACACAGAAGCAGTAGTTTCAGCAAAGAGGTCATCTATGCGTATGGCTGCAAAGTTCTTGCGTTGAACATGGTAGTGAGAAGTAGCATATGGCCTAGTAGTAGTGAGGGAGTGGCGTCTTCTAGAGGGTATGAGTTGACTAAGTGAATGAAAGGCTGAAAGGAGGCGTTGAAGGGTGGTTTTGATGGTCTTGGGGATGTTGAGTTTCTGGACTTTGGATTGAAATTTGATGGAGAAGCTTCTCCATGCCTTCTTGGCAGGTTGAAGCTTCTTTGCTAGCTTTAGGCGAGACATTACAAATTGAAGGGTTATTGGTTGAAAAGAGGATGAGAGAAAGAGTTGGATATAGGGAAGGCTTGGAGGAAGAATGTCTCCAAATGCAGGGAAGAGATATTAGAAATGGTTCTCAATCTCATGAAGGAACCTTTGATGCCTATTTTAGTTTTATATATTCACTTTGTTTCTATAAGTTGCTACTATCTTTTTGTTGCCCAATTGGCACATAATTTGACAATAGAATTACACAAGTGCCATTGTTTTTGGTTTCTATAGCAGCCAGTGTGGAACATAGAGTCACATACATGGATGGCACAAGTTGCAATATAATAAAATCTTGGTCATAAAGGGTGTAATTTCTCAGTCCAAGAATGATCACTTTCGGCAATTGACAGCATGGAAGCAACCTTGGGTGCTAAGTATATAGTGAGAATAAGGAAAGCACATTTCTGTAAAGGACACCACCACCAGCATAGGTTTCCCATGTGGCGTGCTGTATGCAACTTTTGGTTGTGTCCTTGTGGGCTCCAGTTCTATTTTTCTAATGTAAAGGCACCCGCTCCCCTCAGCAAAAAGAGAAGAAGAAATAACATTTTATTCATTAGTTACTTAGTTTTCCATTGGCATTAAGTTTTGAGTAAAGTTATTTATATAAGTTTTATTATGAATTATGAAATAGTTAAATTTGTTAATAACTCAAGTGACACCAAATCTTTTTTAGGATCTTGAAGTCAAAGCTCTTAAATCACTTTATCTATGCTTAAAGCCTAACCATCCCTCTATATTAAGTCTTTGGGTCAGTTTAGATAAAACTTCTACGGAAGTACTTTTAGGTGAAAAAAATAAAATAAATTAAAGAGGTCAAATGCATTTAATTTCTCCATAAGTTGAAATTAGTAGCCTACTTACTCCAAAAGCTCTCCCATTTAACTTCTTCATAAGTAACTAATTTCAACTTATGGAAAAGTTAAATTCATTTGACTTCTTTAATTCATTCTATTTTTATCTTCTAGAAGTTCTTTTGCAAAAGTGTATCCAAAGTGGACCTTAAATCTGCTACATAGTCAAAATAATCATTTGAATTAATTGAACCACGTTAAGTAATCTTGAACAAATTTTAACAAAAAGGAGTTTGCTTAAGTTATAGTACTTTTACCACTGTATCAGCCTAGTTAATGATAAAATGACCATTCTATGTATACATTAGCTTTCAATTTCCAAAGAAGACAATGAGGATTTGAATGTACCCTCTTGAATTGACTAGTTGAATTAAAAAAGACTGGCACTAGCTGGCACTGAAAGTTTAGACCGTTGTTTCCCCATTGGATTTAGAATCAGTGTGGTTAGGCTATGTTTGGCAGTCAATTAGACAGGATAGTGACTCGCCACAAAACATATCACCAGCCACTTGCTTCCACTTTACATAGAAAGCAATAACCACCAAAAGTAGAGTCTGTATTTCATTTAGCAATTAAGAGTTTAATGGATTTACACGCGTTATTAGTTTATACTTTATAGAATGTAAACAACATAGCCTTTTCCTTTCTGTTGAAGCTCAAATCTTATCTAATATAGTTATAGCCTTGAGGAATAGTAGTCTACCCTACTCAAGAGCCAGCTACATGAAATTTAACAGAATAAACTGACATGAATTTAGTTTTAATATAGGTTATAATCACATAATAGGCTTGCAGGTCGAAGTGATTCAAACACAAAAAACAATAAGTATGAAACTTTACTTATTTATTCATATGTTACCTTCTTCTCTAGACTAGTTAGAAGAGTTAAATTACACGTGTACTGATGTACAATACCAATAACAAGAGCTCTCTGTTATCTGAAGACCCAAAATACAATCTAACAGTAAAAGGGATTTATAGTAAAAGAGTTACAAGTAAAGAGTGAGATCCGAAGCATGTTAAAATCAAAAGTAAGTTTGCTACACCTAAACCTTATATTATGTTTTCCCTACTACAAATTCTATCCTCTATTGCAGGTCATATCCATTTTGCTGTATGATGTAGATAATGCCAAGTTCTTGCACTAATTTGGCTAATATAGATTTCTTTACACTTGGTAGATTGATGCTGCTTCTATTCTGGATCATTTTATCAGACTATGGTGATGCCTAGGTAGGCTACAAAAATAGGTTTAGGAAGAAGGTAAGGTCTCAATATTCTCTTCACCTTTAGGTGGGGTAATAGATGACCCACTAGTTACATTCTTTATAGGTGCTGGACTATATTTACTATACACCCTATCTTTGTTTTTGCTCCACCATTCTTCTGCCTGCTGCTCATTGAATCTTCGCTTACTGCACCCAAAAAGGGGGAAAACAAAAGGAAAAAAAAAAGAAGAAAGAAATAGTATTATATATAGAAAGAACTGAAATAAGACAACCAATACTCAAATTGGTATAATCAAGTGGATTGTAATGTTCCACAGATACACAACATATTTGACACGCATAAAACATAAATGTGGAAATTTGTTAGAATAGCAAATAGCTCTCATACCTGAATCTAATTCGCTTGAAAACTTTGTGACCACTAGGTAGTACTATGAGTGTGACATAAACACCATGTTCAAATTGGTCAATGACTGATGTTTCTCCTTCTCTCATAGGCTTATAAGATTCAGGAGATCTTAAACTGATTTCTGAGCTTGGTGGAGACACTCCTGTACTAGACACAGATAAGCTGTTGCTTTCTTGAAGAACATTTCCTCCATCTACAGACGGAACAACCCCAGGAGTTCCATCATTTCCTTCCAGTCTTTGATCTTTCAGGTTTAATGAGTCACTATCTGAGGCTGGTATATCAGGTGCATTTTGTTGCTCAGACTCAGAGCTTAATGGTAACAAAGAAGATTCACATTCTATTTTTTCTTTAACAAAATCTTCAGCTTGAGCATGCATGGTTCGCAGCATTTCATTCTCAGGAATATCTTGTGGCATCTTTGCAGTCACTTCCCTCAACTAAATAAAACCAAATGTAGAAGCAAGTTTAGCTATTTAGAATGACCAACCTGAAATCCTGATCATAAAATTACAATGAATGTCCAATTTATCTAAAATATCATTGTGTTAATATCACATTATTCAACGGTTGGATTTGTTAAATTTATATTCTGCAACAAATTATGACGGAGTAATTTTGGCAAGAGTTACTTCTAGAGTAAGTTATAAAGGCAACTTTCACACAATTGTTGGCAAAAGTTGGTTCTAATCGCATGAAAGAAAGATTCCAAGTTGCTTGCATCCCTGTATAAGATCCTATCACCAATAGGATAATGAAAAACATCTAAGAGGGAATATATAATATTTTTCCACAGAGGAGAGGAAAACCAAAGACAGAAGATCATCACATATAACTTCTTCATTTGTACTGTTGGTAGAAAAGAGAAGAGACATGTACCGATAACAAGTTCATCAATGTGGTTACACACACACACACACACGTGTATATGTGTGTGTGTTGATATATCTGTTTGAAGATGAAAGAGGAAATGTGATCCATTTTCAAAGATTTTCATTTTTTTTTTATAAAACACTGTTCCAAGAAAGCAAGAAAATCTTATTTATAAAAGCTAAGATCAATTGTGATGTCAAAAATATAGAATCAATATACCTGATCTGTCATGGACTTAATAAATTCCTTTGCTTCTCTATGCTTAGAAGATTCCTCTTCAACCAATGAGTTGGCTTCCTCAACATTTTTCTGAAGCTCCTCAATCTTCACATATTGCATGTCACTCTTTTGCTTCAAACTTCGAATCTATATGCAAGAAAATAAATACTCATAAAACTTATTTACGGAGACATACTATGTTCCTCTGAGAATAAAGAACGTAATTATTAGATCTAAAAATGGTATAAAACATGAAATATACTTGGTTTTGCAATTTTGAGACTTCTTGATTCAAAAGCTCATTTTTCTTCCTAAAATTATCAACAAGGCTTCTTGAAAATCCAGGGGAGGTAGAACGTGGTGGGCTTGGTGGTCTTCTTGCATATGGTGATGATGATCTTGAAGTGGTTGGTGCTGGTGGAGTTGGAGGTTGACACGGTTGTATAGTAGTCTTGGAATAATTTTGCATGGTACTTGATGAACCTGGAAATATAACATCTTTCAATTGTAAAAGCGAAGGAACTTGAGCAGCTCTGACCATGAAAGAAGAGTCATGTGTACTTCCATGCTTACTACTCCTTATATTAAGGTATTTTATTGGACCTGTGACAGGAGACAAGAGAATTCTTGAAGGCCTTACCTCTCCCCGGTCAAATCTTTCCCTTCCATATGAGCAACTAGAAGAAGGACGGGTAATATCTCTAATAAAATTGGAAGCACTGCTAGACTCAGAACCTTTAAGCTTAGTACAACAAGCATCACACACACGATGTGGTTTGCTAGGTGTTGGAGCCAATGCTGCTTTCAGCGCTTTTTTTGAACTACAAGGATGGCAAAACACCAATCCACAGTTATAACAATTATGCCTTTTTCTAGTAAAACCAAATGGTTGTCGACAATCAGAGCAAACAGATTGATCAGCTCCAGAAACCCATTTATGTATGCATATACAAGTTGTAAAGCTTGAGCCACAAGAGATACTCTTTACATGCCTGTCCTTTAAGGCTTCCACCAACGTTGGAGTTCTCTGGTCATCCACGTCTCCATGTCCCAATCTTCCATTGGCACCTCTCCCCCAAGTATATAATTCACTTCTTGAAGTCAATACAGCAACATGATGTGCCCCACATGATATTTCCTCCACAAACTCACCTACTAACTTATCACGGACTAGAATTGGCACTTTTCCATCAGACATTGGACTTCCTAGTTGACCATAGGATGTGCTTCCCATAGTAAAAACATGACCAGATGCAGTGAGTGCAACAGTCAGAGTGTGTCCACATGCAACATGGTGAAAATTATATTCAGCAAGTGCAGCTACACAAGTTGGTTGAAGGTAGGTTTCCTTGTTAACATGACCCAAGCGATATTGGTCTCCATCACCCCACGTGAAGAGCTTCCTGGTTGCAGCATTTGAACCAGACGGATCCATAACTTCTATAATGGCTGCTGTGTGCCATACTCCACATGCAACCTTAATAGCCTTTTGTCCACCCAATAATTGTACCTCCTTTGGATATGACACACTCTCTCGATCTCCATGGCCCAAGACACCAAATGTTCCATCACCAAAGGTAAACAATTTCCCATTGGAAGTTGTCAATGCTGAATGCCATGTGCCGCATGCTATAGATAAAACCTCAAGTCCATCTAAAGGGCCATTGACCCTCTTTGGCATCCAGTGGCTAACATCAGTGCCATGGCCAAGAATTCCAGCATTATGTGTACCATCACCCCAGCTTAATAGATCACCAGATGTAGATAAAGCACATGTATGATATTCACCACATGCAACAAAACCCACATTAGTAACTGCCAAGGACTCCACAAGGTGGGGTTGACCAAAATCTTTATCAAACCCATGACCAAGTCTTCCACCAGAGTCCACTCCCCAAGTAAAAACCTCTCCTTGCCTTGTAACTAGAGCAATGTGACATACACCGGGTCCAATCTGATGAACATCAAGAACAACATTAGACTCTAATGGCTTAGGAGACAGCACATCTATCTTAGAAGGGACTTGACTCCCTGACCCATCAGATGAAATGCCATCTGCCCAGACTTCTCCCCATATAAAAACATCACCTAGAGACTCTATGTCATCTGGTCCTGATCCTGATCCTACACTACTTGAGTAGCCAATACTTGACACACTAACACGGGAACCATCGCCAACACTTGTCCTTATTGGCATATTTGCATATTCTGACCCCACATCTGATCTTGCCCAATACAATGAAGATTCACGAGAAACCGAATCAATAGAGAACCTTCTGCGGGCAATGCTTGAAGTAAACTCTAGTGTTCCACTTAAAGAACGATCACTAAGAGAAGAGTCAACACTATCCTGCAAGTAAAATTCAAAAAATTACTTGATTGAAATGTTCTCAAAATGTACAAGTTAAAGATAAAAAATCATTTATGTGCCTTTGCCTAACAATTGAACTTTATGGAGAATTCTTCCTTGAAATGGCATGAAAGCTTCAATGACCAATTAGGAGTTCCATCTTTGCTGTCTCCCCTTTATGATAAGTTATACAAACAAGTTTACAGGATAGACTACTAAAACTCATCTTGAGCATTGAGAGATTTTGATGAGTTTTGCATATATAGATTCAATCTTATATTAACAAGAATTTGATTTTTTTTTCCATAATCAAATATATTTTTAGAATAAATTAAATTGAACATCCTTGATTTTTAATACTCCAACATAACTTCTCCTGAAGTTTAAGATTATGTTGTTGATAGTGGTAACTTAATCTATAAATACATGAACTTTGAAATTAATCCATTGGAAATTGAAGGAATATATATGAAGTAGCAACTATTTAACAATGTGTAAACCAACATAAGTTGCAAATGAAATTATCATTTAAACAATTTCTATTGAAACTCACATCTGTTAAATCACTTAAAGTGTACCGCCTACTATGCTGTCCAGTAGAAATTAATGCCTTAAGGCCTAAAAGCCATACCTCTACCTCAGCTTTGTCCTTGCAGATCTAGAAATATGAAAAGGGAAGCAATAGATTCAAAACTTGTATGAAATTGACAAACTTAAGTCCAATATAAGAGTCATTGTTTCATTTCTAACCAGATCAAGTGACCGTTCCCCTTTTTTATAAATAAGTGAAAATGATAGATAATCCTTTTCAGGGCGCAAATATCTTCTAAAGACAGCCTGCAAAGTACAAGTTAAAAGAAAACCTGAGAGATGGTATACGGCCAGTTTGGACGCACTTTTGTAGAAGAACTTTTAGGTGAAAAAAATAGAATGAATCAAAGAGGTTAAATGAATTTAAGTTCTCCATAAGTTGAAATTAGTCTTTGTAGTCCACCTTCTCCAAAAGCTCTCTCATTTAACTTCTCCATAAGTAACTAATTACAACTTATGGAGTAGTTAAATTCATTTGACCTCTTCGATTCATTCTATTTTTTTCTTCTAGCAGTTCTTATGCAAAAGTGTATCCAAACTAGGCAATTACCATAAATATAGCCTCCAATGACCAAACATTTAACTTACTGTTCTCTGTCCAGGGATGATGCGCAAAACAGAAGACAACTTCAGGTTCTTTTCCTTTCCATGAGAAATCCAAATCAGTGTTGTTTCATCCTGCTAATGCCACTAAATATGAAATCATTCATACAGATTATGAAATTCAATATATAATCTGCATGTATATTTGTTGGGACATAAATGAATTTTTTTTCAGAAAATAAAAAAACTCACTGGTGAGAGCCTGAATGTACACAACTTTGGCTTCCCTTTTCGATTATACTTAACTAACTGAGTGCCCTTTTTTAAAGTAATGAATGCCTTCACAAAAGGAAAAACAGAAATTACAATAAAGTAAGTGGGGCACCTGAGAAACATTATCTTTACAATATCATATTAGAGACAATTGCAGAAATGTAAACTTGAACATGCTTTCAATGGCCACAAAATGTTTTCCTCAGTATGACCATGCCTGATAAAAAATGAATACTCACTTGAAAAAAGTAAGAAAATTCAAAATTCTGATCTTTCAGCTACCAAACAATTATTTTTTTCAAAAAAAAAAAGATGAATCTGATGGGGAAACTTACTTGCTCTATATCGCGATCAAAATTCCCATAACTAGCAGGATCTGCCATTCCATCTGAAAGAAATTGTAAGGAAACCACTGAAGACAGCAAAGCTCAGGCGTCATGCTTTCTACTTCGGCCTCTCATCAAAGTCTCCAAAAACCTCAAGATGAAAAATTTCCCAGAAAAAAAAAAAACTAGACAAGATTCAAAAACCAGAAACAAAGCACCAAACTCAGATATGGTGCTAGTGGGTCTGTAGGGTATATGCTATAGATTCAAAAACAGAGAATGACCCAGAAGAAGATTTCTCAAGCCACTCCCAGAAAGATTGAAACTTGGTAAAAGGGGTGTGAAATTTGCATCAACAAGCGTGTGTGATCAGTTTCTGAGCAAAATTGGATTCAGCAATAGAGAGAGAGTGAAGATGCGAAAGCTACGTAAAAGGAAAGGGAATGAGATATTGGCGCGCTTCTTAAACTGCTTCCACGTCCACCAACTAATTACATAGGAGCGGATTCTATGACTTTCACAAGGTAAAGTCACGGTAACTTTCCTCTTTTATAGGCCGTTTGATTGATCTAAAAGCCTCAGATTTTGCCACCTATCTTGGAACTTATATTTTTTTAAAGAAAATTATTCTCATACCGTGAAGAAGGAAAGAACAATGAGAAAGATACTGATCCGAACAATGTCTTATCACTATCAAACAACGTTGATGACCACTGTACCACCGTCTTCCTTCCACCCATAACTCTCGTTCCGACCACCGGCCTATTGCCAAGCTCGCAAAGACAATTAGCACAGCAGCAACAAACGCTTCATCTTCTTCGTCCGCACTGATGACCAGTTGTTCATAGAGGCTAAATTACAATCTTTCAATGAAACAATGACTGTGCCTTCTCTGATAATAGGAAACTTCACAAAAATATTTTTATCTCACATTAAGACTTAAGAAAAATTCTCATCCATCAGCACTTTATGTTTTATCAAAGACTAAGTCTTCAGAGATAGAAATTCCTATTTTATTTTTTTTAAAGGTAGAAGATTACAATTAAAGATACCTTAATAGCGGAAAAAAATACTGCAAGTTCTCATATTTTTTTTTTAAGATATATGTTTGTAAACCAATGTATACATTTAACGCCCCTAATAATGACACTGCAATTCCAATTATCCCGTGTGAAGAACAAGAAAACAATAATTGTAACCTCGTAAACATGCTTTGCAAATGGAAAATTGAAGCTAGCTACTATGGTTATGCCAAAAGTTGGTTTAGATTTTTTAATTAAGAAACAAAAAACAACAAATAAAAAAAATTAACAAGTGGCATAATATGAGACATGTGATTAATCAAACGGCCTACAAAAGAGAAAAGTCACGGTGACTTTCCATTGCCAAAGTCATTGAATCCGCTCCCCTAATTAAACACTATCATTACTATGTTTATTCATATTTTATTCTCTTCTCAATTTTACATTGTGATTGCTTATATTTCTTACACTTTCTTTTACATTTCAATTTTTTTAATGTTATAAAAATTGCAGCGGTCATGATCACGGGCTCAAAGTTATTAAATAGGATAACTTTTGTCGTACCACAAACAATGATACCACAAATATTACCACTGTTTATGGTTTTATTTTTTAGCGTCTTTTTTATTTTTTTTATTTTATTATTATATTCATTTTCATTTATTTATCTCATCAAATAAAAATATAGATTACGAAATATAATAAATGATTACATGGAGTTTGTGTTAATCATTCCTGTTAACACGGGATTAATTATGTGTCCAGAAACGGTGAACATATTTTTAAATGAGGTTAATGGTGTATTGGCGGTTAAGAGAATAAGATATTTGGTTAATTGAATTTGTGAGGTTAATTGCATATCCATTAACGATTAATGAAATAGTAAATTTGGTAATTGCATCAACATAAAGCAATGATCACATGAAATTTATGTTAACCCTTTGTGAAATGTAATATTATAAACATGTGGTTAATTGTGTGTCCATTAAGTGTTAATAAAATAATAAATTTGGTTATTTGCATCAGAATTGAGCAAGGATTGTTAACACGAAGTTAATTGTGTGTCCAGAAACAGTGAATGAAATAGTATGTTTGGTTATTAGCATCAAAATACAATGATGATGATAAGAAACTTATGCTAACCCTTTCAAGAATACACATTTATTGTATTTCTTAATCTATATTTTTATTTCATGAGATAAATAAATAACAATGAATATAATAATAAAATAAAAAATAAATAAAAACTATTAAAAGAATAAAAAAACAAAATGAAAAAAAAGAGTAAAAAACCAAAACCGCAAACAGTGGTACATTTGCTGTACCACCGTTTACGGTACGAATATCACGACTCTATTAGATATAGAATATATGTAATTTTTTTTAAAAATTATAAATATTTTTAAATTTGAGTTTGATATAAAAAATATAATTGTTAATATAATATATATTCTATATGATACATCATTTTTTTTAAAACTTTTTATTAATTTTGTATTTTTAATATTTTGTATTAATTAGTGAATGATATATTAAAATTTAAAATTTAAAAAAATACACTGCTAAAGAGCCCAAATACTTGCCTAGGCCTAACATTTGTGACTTGAAAGGATATAAGTGATGTGGCCAATTGATAAACGTATAGTATTGCTAAAAAAAATTGATAAAAAATTTTGGCCTATAATTTAAGATGTGGGTCGCATATATATATATATATATATATTTAAAATTGCCTCCTCTCTCTAACATACCTCATCCCATCTTAGACAACACCTTTAAAAATAATAAGGATGGATTACTAACCATTTTTACAGTTGAGGATGGCTTGTGTGATAAACATAAAATTGCATGTAAATGAAATGTAATTGTACTGTGATTTAGGGTTCACAATTTTACTTATTCAGGTCATTATTTATATTAAAAAAAAACGTGGTGTGGGAAGAATCACTATGGACTTCAGCTTGACCCTGGAAAGAAGGTATGTCAAATGAGTGTCTAATCAATGTCCTACAACTATAAAGTCCATTCACATAACATGGTTAATATAGTCACATAAGTGTTATTCATACAACAACACAACCCTACAACATAAAAAAGGACAAAAATAGAGAAGAGAAAGAAGAGAGAGAAATGTGAGATATGATAGGTGATAATGTATCAAAATGGGCTACCGGGCCCGGCCCGCATCGGGTAGCGGGCTTGTGCGGGCCGGCCCGGTAAAAAAAAATTAACTTATTAAAAAATGTTGCTCATTAAAAATTGTAAACAATTACATTTTTACAAAACTAAAAAAAATTACAATTTAGTTATAAAAATCATTTAAAAGAGGAAAAGCAAAATGAATTTGCATTCGATGAATCGAAATTGTTCCAAGATTTTTCCATTTTATAATAGTACTCAATTGATATGTAATTAAATTAAATTAAATAAACCTATACTGCACCTGTTCCAAAAATTGTTCTTCAAAATAGGATTATAAAATACATATTTGACAAACTTGGATTTGAGGAAGTATATATATGCACTAATATAATAATATACTCGATCATAATTGCTTTAATTAATTAGTTATCTATCAAAAGAAAATCACAATTGCTCACCATATCCATTGACTTCACAGTAGAAATTTCAATTTTCAGAACTTCAAACATTTTTAGATGGAAGAAAAATAAAAAATGGGCCATGCCAGCGAACTTAAGCATAACTCAAAAGCAAGACAATTTTTTTTTTTTAAAAAAACGGGCTGCCCGTTAGCCCGATCGGGTAGCCCGACCCGAACCCGCTTAAGACCGGACTTTTTCATTTTCGGGCTAAAAAGCCCGGCAAAAATTCGGGCCTCTATTTTAAGTGCCCAAGCCCTCCCATATTGCGGGTTCAGGCGGGCCGGCCCGGTCGGGCCGGCCCATTTTGACACCTCTAGGTGATATGATGAAAAAAGATGAGAAATGAAATTCTTATAACAATACAACATTACAACAAGGAGAGACAAAGAGATAAAAGAAATAGAAGAGAGAGAAAAGTGGGATGTGATAGGTGATATGATGGAAAAAGACAGAAAAAATATGTTGTATGAGTTGTTGTATGTTTTGATTGTATGAATTTGTTATCTCAAAAAAGATTGAGAGAAAAAATATATTGTATAATTTTGTTGTATGAATTTATTTTCTCATATAGTTTCTCTATAAAATGACTGGTGCAAAGGTTTTTGCACAATTTATTAAAGTAATGTAGTCAGTTTTATACAGTCCAGGTTATATGTATTCATCCCCTAATTTTAATCATGACAAAAAATAGAGAGAAAAATGGGGAACAGGATAAACTAATAGCAGTGATTTAGTAATCCATGAAAATTTTGAGAGGTATAATCTTTAAAAAATGGTAGGATCTTTGTATCTCTTGAAGACAGCTTCAATGTCTTCCATGACTTCTGCTGGTAAAGGCCGCTCAGTTGTAGTAAAAGCATCAATGTCTTCTTTAATTTGTTCCACAGAAGTTGCACCGACAATTGAACTAGTCATGAATGGACGATCTCTTGCAAATCCAAGTGAAAGCTCAACAGGAGTTAGACCATGCTTCTTGGCCAACTCAAGATATTTTATAGTTGCTTCCTGAAATTCAGCCATAAAAGAATGGGGCGAAATTCTCAATTAGTTATCTTGTTACCGTAGTTTAGAATATAGTCTAAGCTGAAAATACAAGAACTGGAAATATGGTTTACCCGTGCCACCGATGAGTTATATCTTTCCATGTAGCCAGGGAAGAGGTTCAACCTTCCTCTTTTTGCAGCTTCAGAATTTATATCAATGTATTTTCCTGTGAGTGATCCACCTCCAAGTGGGGAATAGGCTAGTAAGCCAATATTGTAATTCTTTGGATGGCAAACTTCCACAAGATCAACTGCATAAAATTAAACCAACAAAGAGTTTAAACTTTAAAGAAGCTTTAAAAAAGGGAGAAGTCCAATATACCCCCTTTAACTTAGGGTCATGTGCACTTTGATCCTTAAAAAATGTGCAACACAATCCTTAAACTTTAGAAAGTATGCGTTTTATTCCACCAAAAAAAAACAGAGAATGTGTTTTAGTTCTTCCATGTAATTTTCTGTCAAACAATTGACAGAAATTATCACACTCAAATCATGTGACTATTTTTTGTTGCAAATTTCTTAATGGGGAAAGTTCAATTTACCCCCACCAACTTAGGTTCAATTGCACTTTGAACCTTAAACTATTAGAAGTGACAATTTTCTTGGTGTTTGACAGAAAATTAGACGAAAAGGAGTATAACACATACTTTAAATGACCTAATGTTTGAGGGGGTAAATTGGACTTCTTGCTACGAAGTCCTTAAAAGCAAGAGACATGTATGCCTAAAATTTGAGCATTGAAGTATAAATTAGTAAATAATATGTTGTTAAGCTGTCCATATTTTGATCTAATCTTTTCAAAAACCATTGAGGCATAATATTAATTCTCAGAACTGCAACTAGCACATACAAAGTGACATAGTGGTTTACAATTTACATGGTTGTTTCTCTCTTTTTGCCATAGAATACAACAGGGCCAAGGATAAGGCATCCTCAAGAGCTGGAAAACAGCTAACATAAAACAAAGGAAAATAACTAAAGAAACTAGGTTCGCAGCAAGCCCACCCAATACCTTCACATATTCAAGATGGCTGCTCCCTCAAAACAACCTAGAGAAGAACACCAAAGAGAGTTGAAGAACACAACCTATCTCAAAGCGAAATTAAGGGCAATGAGCTGTGAGAAGAATCCTTAAAGATGTGTGCTCTGCACTCCAGCACATACACCAAATAACAAAGTTAATATAATGACCTAAACCCTTCAAACTAAACCATCAAAAACAGTTCCAGAGTTAAAGGGCACACCCAGTGCTCACAAGAATCCTTAAAAGTTTTCTCCAAAAAAAGGTGGCTGAATTGAAAGAGCAATACCAAAGTAGGTATCTTGCAGTTTATGAACTGAATTGCACGTGACAGAAATGGTGGGGGGGGGGGGGACAGTGATGTGAGGTCAGCAAATCAGTCTGCTAATCCTGTTAAGATCAAATGTACAGACAACAGAGTTAACTTAAGAGGGAGATTTTGGACATCCAGAAATATTGGTCAGGGAGGAATCTTGGATAGTTTTGGATTGAATGAGAAGCAGATAGATAGATTTACAAGAAAACAAGCTAGAAGAAAATTTTACTGTCAGGACTTTAAGAGAATTGAATGAACTCAAGTAAATGCAAATGTATTGTAACTCACCTCTCTATCACTCAAGTGAAAATCCGAATTTGAATGAGGAAGAGGAGTGGAAAAGAAATTATTAATAGGAAATTTATGTAAAGTAAAAGGATTAGAGTAGAGGAAAGGCAGGGTGAATACCTTCAAATATGTACATTCAGACCTCAGAATATCAGTGCAAATTAAGAGGAAGGTAATTGACTAGAAGAACATGATTAAATCAGCAAGCATCTATAACTACAATGGACAGAAACTGACACTCAATACACCTGTTTCTCGTACCACCTTCAACTTTACACCTCAGGCAACATACTTCATGTTCCTAGAGAACTAAACCAAGTTATCAGTAATTATTCGTTTAACATCAAGTCTCCACTAATGCAGCATATGGAACTGTTAACAAGCACAACCAAGTATTCTATGATTTAGGTGAAATCCTTTTTTCTTTTGGACTCTAGGATCATCGATACATCACTTCTTAAGGTGTTATGTGTTTTATGATGAAAAGTAGCGTAGCTAATTGACACAAATCTTAAATTGTCAGGACGACAGGAGCTGCATTTGCATCCCAAAGCAAGATAAATATCAGAGATATGATTGAGATCTGACCCATGTCACAATCGCACTTACCTTCAAAACGACATCTAACAAGCAAGCTATAGCTGTTTTGGATACTGACAATCTTTGGAAGTCCCTCAACTTTAGCTGCATGGACAAACTCCATCACGCCATATGAAGTCTCATTTGAAACACCTATGTAGCGTACCTGATGCATGCCAAAATCTCAAGAAACTGAAGCCCATAAACATTTATAAGAAAATGAACATGACATTTAGCAATTTTACATTATAATTGACAAAAGGGATTAAAAAAGAAAACAAAGAGAGAAGGCAGTGAATCCTAGCTTGCTTAGACTAGAAGGTTCCGGGTTTATGCTGATTGCTGTGCGGCATATAATAGTTTATTTTCATTTACAGACTTGTGAGCCAGAGCCACTAGGATGCATAACATTTGCCACATAAAATAATGAAGTAGTCTACAAAAGTAAGTGGTATGGCTATCTCATTCTCTTGTCCAACCACAAAATTTTGAGAGATGGAAACAATCAAGTCCACCACTTCTCAATTGCATTTTCTCCGCCAAGCATAGAATTCAAATTAAGCAAAAGAAAGTTACAACTTACAAGCAAATATCACATAATTTCAGTTTGAACAAATATTTAGCACATAAAAAGAAGTACTCAGCTCCTCCAAGCAAAACAAACACCAATCATCAGGACTACTTTAGAAATTGAGAAAAGCTAAAGCATAAAGTAAGTTGACAGAAATCAGTCACCTTTCCTTCATTGATAAGTTCTTGAAAAGCTTGCAACTGTTCAACAAATGGCACACTAGGCCTCCATTTTGAAGGATCATAGGAATACTCACCAAACAATGCAACATAGCGGTCTGGCCTATATTGAAGCATAAAACCATATATTCAGAAATTAATAGTTCAAAAACGTTATAGTTTAGCCTTCTGGCTCAAGAGGAAAACAGGAGAAAAAGTGCAATTTGTCTGGCTGCATCAGGTAAATATTAAAAAAATATATTTAATGAAAAAGATTGTCAAAACATTATGTCTTCTATCAACATAAAGGTTTTCTTTTTGGATAAAATTATGTTTTAGACTAAAGTAAATAATACTGTGATACAGTTTTTTCCCTTATATCACATATTCACATAATTGATTACTTATTATCAAATGTTTTTCAATCACATGGTCCCCTTCTTACCTGTGTTAATATTAAAGCTTGGTTAATTTACCTGGCACATTTCTAGAAGTAATTACTAAATGAAACTTGTGTTTTCCCTTCAACTATTAATTTTTTATGCATTGAGAAAGGATGAAAAGGAGAAAGATGGAGAAACAAATAAAAGGGACAACATGCTTGTTTTGAATATGATGAAGAGCAGGAAGAATATTGATTATGGATTTGAGCTACTAACAAGATAAAGGCAAAACTTAAAGACAGAAGATCTTGCTTTTCACATCTTCCATCTGCATGAGTGGGGCTTAAGGCTTATCTTTTAATACAACATAAATTCATATAAACACATATACACTACCTAGTACTGATGCAACATCAGTGCAATTCATTGAGCTGATAAGGCATAAAAAAAGGAAGACTAGTCCGTGTTGAATGAAAATTAGAAGCCAGTCCACATCTACTTTCCAAGAAGATATAACATAGCATAATATTTAGTAAAACTTTGCTAAAAAGTTAAAATTCTATTAAAAAAATTGGAATGTTTACCAAACCAACTAAATAACCAGAAATTTAGAAAGGAGAACAAAACAAATGGTGTGTCTGATAACAAGAAAGAAGTTGAAGGCTTTTCTTTAATTACTTATTGGAAAAGATTGAAGATTGCTTTCCATGCAGACAAAAATGGAGGGAAAAAAGATGCTGGAATCAAAACATTTATCCAACTAGTTAAAAACAATTATCCAATAAGAAATTAGGGACTGAAATTGAATATTCAAGTTAACCATAGTTATCCAACAAGTTCACACATTTCTAAATTTTTTAACACATTCAGTATCTAAGTGTAAATGATATATATGAAAGAGTTACACATTATGTATGTCCAAATGATAGGGAAAGATGGAAAAGGAAGACAATATTACAAATGATATTGTGTGTGTTGTGTTACAAAAACACTATCCTACTAACACTCCTATTTGTACTCACAATCTAGGTCGAGTACAAGTGTAGTACAACTAGTACAGGTCTGGTTCAACATCATGACTAAATAAGATTTTTAAAACAATAAAACTATAATCTTTTAAAAGGTATACTGCACACGAGTTTCCAAAATATATTTACACGAGTTCAAGTCAGATGCACCGCAATTAAGTTACAAGAAAACGATATGCATGGCACCAATGTTTACATGCTGTAAACTCACCAGTGAATTTGCAGCAAATCAATATAATCAGTGCCAAGACGCTTAAGGCTTTTCTCCACGCTTTCTTTGATGTTTGCAGCATCAACCCGCAAAACATTTGCATTGTCACGTAAGTAACTCGACCTCTCAGAATAACCACATACTTTTGTTGCTAAAATAATCTATCCACAAAGACAGTACACAAATAGTTTAAAACTCTTAGCTCAACAAAGCTTGCACTCAGTAAAACTCCTCAGAAGCTCGTTATATAGGCAAAATGTGCCAAATTAAAATATTTTAACCAGCATTTGTACTCAAAGGAAAAACAACTTATTGAAAGTTCCATAGGCCAATAAAAATGACAATTTCTATTAAAAAAATTATCTAAATTTAATAGCATTATTTCACATGAGAAGTAATCTTTTAACTGTCCTTATCTTAAAGTATAAGCACACAGAGTAGTGAACTGAGCACCCAATACCTTGTCACGAGATTGAGACTTCAGCCAGCTAGCAATATAGAGATCAGTTTTTCCTTGTGTCTCTTTCTTCATTGGAATTGGGTACTGCAAAGTGCAAACCAATGGCTAATTGTCAATGCAACTGAAAACAGATACAAAATTGGTGGATAACAAAACAATAATGTGATAAACAGAAGTAATTTGATCAGAACTGTAAACTTGACTGGGTAATCCCATATGGCATGCGGGAGTGGGACACATGGGAGCAGCATAAAATGAAAGCAAAGTTGATTACAGGAACGGATAAAGAGAACAAAACAGCCACAAAAAAAAAAACAGAGAGAGAGAGAAATAGAATATATATCATGGGTTCAAAATGATGGAGTATTTTAGTTGCATTTCCAACTTTTAGAATGAGATATATGTGGTTCTAATACTCATTTTCAACTTTTAGAATGAGTATTTTAGTTGCATTTCCAAATCAGAGCAATGTAAAAGCTGTGAGAATGAGGCCAACAGGGTATGTGGTGTGGTGTGGTGTGGTGTGCTTTTCTGAACCACCTACCCCTTGGCAGTCGGCACTTGGCAGTGTTAGCAATCACAATAGTAAAACTGAATCATGTGTTGTGTTGATTAGGTTCTTATTCACCCAGGTAGTGAATCATGCATAATATCAAATATCATATTTGAAACAAACTAACCAAACTTGAGGGACTGAAAACAAAATCACCATTACATTTAAGCACAAAATGATTTTTTTTTTTTTTTAAAAAAGAATCCAGTCCAAATATTTCACCAAGAATTATTATACAATTGGCAAATGAGATGGAATTAAGCAAATGCACATTAAGATTTGAAGAACTTACGGCCTCAGCAGTATCCAGGGCATTTATGCCATGCTCGAATGCATAATTGAGTATGTCATGAGATTCTTTCTCTGTGTTTTGTTCCCCAAAGGTCATCTGAAACATTGCACCAATCAATCATCAACAAGCCAAAACACTGAAATCATCAAAAGAATAAAAGAGCAAATTTATGAATTTGAAAACTTACAGTACCGAGAGTAATTTCACTGATGTTGAGGTCAGAATCACCAAGCTTCCTGTACTGCAACGCATTGTTGAGGGCACAAACGAGAGGCCTCACAGACCCAGTTCTCCTCCTGAGGAAGCTTCTTCTTGTTGTTGTTGGAAATGCAGTGTTGAGAGGCACTAATGGTTGACAAAGGGAACCAACCTTGACCGTGTCAGAGGAAGAGGAAGAGGAAGAGGGAGAGAAGAAGGAGCAACAAGAGGCCATGACTCAGCTTATCTCTTACCCCCTCAATCTGAAACGTTGAGTTCGCTGCCTCAATTTATGACAACCAGTTCCAATAACACACTCGTGCTCATTCATTTTCACTAGTACTCTCTTTCATTATATCTATATCAGGTTTTATCTATGTGTTGCAGATTTTTTTTTCTCATTTTTATTTAAATAAAATAAAAGGAATAATTATATTTTTTTTGTATTTTACTCAAAAAATATAGAAAATTGTTTTATTTTATTATTTTTCATTTTTTATAACTATTTTTTGACTTGTCAATATCACTCTGCATCAAAAGATTCAAAACAAATCATAAATAAGTGAGTTCACAATAAGCGGATTCACAAGAATAATGCTTGTGTTTGAGAATTCATTTAGTAATAAAAAGTATCAAAATATATGTTAGTACTAAGTAGCAGTGTTATAAAAATCGGCTCGGACCGGCCAGTCGAACCGGTTAGACCGAAAACTGGTCATGTGACCAGTCTGAGCTGTGTGTTAGATCATATGTGTAATGGAATCAGTAAGAACCGGTTTGACTCGACCGATTTTAGTGAAACCGGTGAACTGATATTATGGTTGAACCGGCCGAGTATAAAAAATGAAAAAAAGAAGAGAGGTTGGCAAAGGAGATGGGAATATGGCTTCCAACAGACAGATCTCCACAACATTGGCAGCAATGGAGGGATGAGTGGGTTGAGAGAATAAAATAAGATAAAGAAGTTTCTATAAATCTAGAAGCTTAAATAAATCTGGAACTTGTTATTACTTTCGTTCTTAGTCATTGATGGCAGATTGGCAATGTCTCAAGAAAAATGAAAACCAGAAAGCTAGTTAGAAACAAGAATTGATGAAGCTCATCGTCACTACTAGCTCACTTATCAGAAAACCGGTGTCTCAAGAACTAATGATGCGAGGAAAAAATTGGAAAGATAAGTGATAAAACCTACAACTTACGACAATAAGAAATGGAATGATGAGTAGTCTTCTCACTTGGAACTTGGAAGGATGCGTAAGGCTAATTACAACTTACGAGAAGTATTGGGAAGACAAATTTCCTGATTCCACCTCATGCCTTGAATATTTGAATTCTTTAAGTGTTTGGTTGAATTCGAGAAATAGGAAAGAGAGAAATCGTTATGAGAGAAATATGAAAGAGAGAAAGTGGTGTGAATTTGTATAGAAATAGAAGTTGTTTGGTTGGAAGAGATAGAAGATAAATTAGTTTAAAGAGTTATTTTATTGTGTAGAAATAGAGGAGAGAGAAATTGATAAAATATGAAATTACAAAATTATCCCTAATATTATAATAGAATAGAATGATATTTTTATGGGAGAATGTGAAATGTAAGGGTAATATTGTAAAAAAAACCAATTCATCTCTCATTTCTCCCCTCTCACCATGTGATTAGAAATCAGGTGGGTCCCACCTATTTTTTTTTCTACTCTCTCACCTTTCTTTTTGTCAAACCAAACAAGGTGGAGGGGCTAAGATCATCTCCAATGGAGCAATTCACATGAGTGGCTACATTGGATAAATTATAATTTTTCACGCATTTTCATAATATTATATCTTTTTTATAATTTTAAGTAACTTAACTCACTTTTTTCCTTCAACCCAGCAACTCTACAAAGTTTCTTAAATGGACCCCACAATCTATCTCACAATATTCATTTTCCAATATTCAATAGATGAAAAAGTAATAAAAAATTAACTTGACCTCAATTTTCCTATTTATCTCCCGTATGTGCAGTTGGATACTGTGTGCCCCAGACTATTCACCTCCAACACTTACATCCCTCATGCATTTGCTTTTTTTTTTTTCTAACACATCTTTATCTAGCAACTTCCTTTAAGTTGCTCTAAGTGACTCACATCTCTCTCTCTCTCTCGCCTCTTTCCCTCTTCGCAATTTCATCGATAACAAACACAACATAAATACTTTTTTATTTAATATATTGGTTGAAAAAATATTTGATTGGGTTTTATTTATTTATTTAAAAGCATTTCACCATATATTAATAACTATTAAATCTTTATTTCAATAATATAATAAATATTTCAATGATATAATGTATATATTATCACTTTAATATGTATTTATATTAGAATTAGAATTATAAATCTTTTATATAAAAATTTATGAATTTTTATATATTCTGGTTTAACTGGTTCGACCAGTAACTCACTAGTTGGACCAGTGACCCAATGACTCAGTAACATGACCGAGTCAAATACCAGTCCGAGTTTTATAACATTGCTAAGTATTAACATTTTTTATTTAAACAAAGTGTAAAGTATTATTTAATAATTAATGATTTTGATAATATACTTCTTAGGGCTAAGAATAATAACATTCGATGGTCTGTAATTTGGATAACCAACTTGTTTCTCCTCTTGCAATTATGAACACATAGCCTGTAGTAGATTTTCTTTTATCAAGATCACCTGCAAAATATGAATCAACCTATCCTTTGATAATGAACTCTTATCCTCCAAAACATAATGCAACACATGAGGTTACTTTAATGTATCTTAGGATTCTCTTAACAACATTCCAATACTCTTTACCAGGCTCTGCCATAAATCGACTAATCGTTTTGACTGCTTGAGCAATATCTGGTCTCACACAAATCATGGCATACATAAGGCTTCCCACCGCTGATGCGTACAGTACTCGAGACATTTCCATCCTTTTTGCTTCATTTCTAGGAGGCATACTTGAGGATAATTTATAATTGATAGAAAGTGGAATAGATATTGCCTTACAATCTTGCATATTGAAGCTCCACAAGACTTTTTCTAGATAACTCCTCTGAGAAAGCCAAATCTTCTTATCTTTTCCCGTCTCAATGAATTTGCATTCCTAAAATCTTTTTTATCGGTCCAAGATCCTTCATATAAAACTCCCTAGCCAACTGTGTCTTCAATTCTTGGATTCGATCTTTGATGGGGCCCACTACCAACATGTCATCCACATACAAAAACAAAATGATGAAATCATTATTCCCAAACCTCCTATAGTACGTACAATGGTATGAATTCAGTTTGTTCTATCCAAGGTTGATAATGAAGGAATCAAATCTCTTGTACCAACACCTTAGCGCCTGCTTTAGACCGTACAGAGATTTGATTAACCTATAAACCAAGTTTTCTTTTCCTTGTACTTCAAAGCCTTTTGGTTGGAGCATGTATATTTCCTCTTCAAGTTTTCCATGACTAAAAGTAGTCTTTACATCTAATTGTTCAAGATGTAAATCAAATGCAGCATACATAGCCAACACTATTCTGATAATGATAAGTCTAACCATTGGAGAGAATATCTCATTGAAATCGATACCTTCCTTCTAAGCATACCCTTTGATCACCAGTCTTGCACGATATTGTTCCACTTGATCGTTTCCATCATGTTTGATCTTATACACCCATTTTGAAATAGAAGCTGAAACAGAGCAAGTAAAAAATGATATAAGTATGCTTTCAGTGCAAGTAAAAAAAATGTTGGGCTAATATAGAATAGCCTTTTGGTGCACCTCCAATCAGTTTGACTAATGTGCTAAATAACAAAGGAGCTCCTCCTAATAATATGAACCCATGTAGCATGTTCAAAGCATCAAATAAACATTGATTTTTTTCATACAAAGTGAGAGTTTTCCCTCTTTTCTTTAGGCTTCTGAGCCATTTTGGTAATCAGAGTAAGGTTCCAAATTTCGGTGTTGAGTTTAAGTGAGAAGAGTGTTCAAAATGAGTGTGAGTTTGGAGTTTTCAAGAGGTGTCCACTGCTGCCACATTTTGAAAATCTAGTTTCTAGTCATTTTCTGGGAAAACTGACACCGCCATCGAGTTCAAAATGTAAAAAAAAAAAAACCTTAGATTGGCGAGTTTAACCTTCACCGGAAAATCACTTACCGTCGACCATCGCTGGAAAATCTAAGGTCAAAGACGACCACGTCAGCACCGAGGTGTCAATTTTGACAAGTCAGCCCTGCCACATCTTGCCACTTGTCCTACTTGCCACATCATCCAAACTATTGGTCATTTCAATTCTATCCCATATTTCAAAAAAGGGTTAAATATGTTTTCGGTCCCTAAACTTTCATCGGAATTTGGTTTTGGTCCCTAATCTTTTTTTTTCGTTATTTTTTGTCCCTAATATTTTCAAATCATTGAAATTACTCCCTGTCGTCACCCTTATATTTAATAGAGTTGACAGCAGGGATTAATTTCAACGATTTGAAAAAGTTAGGGACGAAAAACAACGAAAAATAAAAATTAGGGACCAAACCCAGATTCGGGTTTGGTCCTTAAACTTTCACCGAATTTGGTTTTGGTCCCTAAAATTTTCAAATAATTGAAATTAGTCCCTGCCACATCACCCCTATATTTAACAGAGTTGACGACAGGGACTAATTTCAATGACTTGAAAACGTTAGGGACCAAAAACAACGAAAAAAAGATTGGGACCAAAACCAAATTCGGGTGAAAGTTTAGGGACCAGAAACATATTTAACCCTTAAAAAAATTTTAGTTTCAGCCCATAACTTTTGTGAAATTTTAGTTTAACCCCTACATTTTCTATAATTTCAATTTTACCCCACAAAATATCTGAAAATTATAAAATTGCCCCAAAACTTTTCCAAATTACTTTTTAGCCCTTGAATTTATGAAAATTTTCTTTCTACCCCATAATTTCCAAAAAAAAAAAATTGCCCTTAAAATCTCAAATGCATACCTAGATTTTTAACCTATAAAATGCCACCAAGGCAAAGACTTTACCATGAAGTTGAGATGAAAGAAATGAGGCATCAACTTCAACAACTTCAAGCCATTGTTAAAATTCAACAAGCCCAAATAGAAGAACAAATAAGACATTTAGAAGGAGAATCAGACAAAAGTGATTCCCCATACACTGGCAACTGTCATTCTTGGAAACAACAATTTAAGAGTAGTGATATTAAGGTGGAGATTACCGATTTTGAAGACAAGTTCCAACCTGATTGGCTCCAAACTATTGAATGAGTGTTCGAGTTTAAAGAAGTCCCTCAGGATCAAAAAGTGAAGATTGTTGCATTCAAGCTGAAGAAGCAAGTTTCCATATGGTGGGAGAATCTTAAGAAGAAGTGTGAGCGTGAAGGGAAGAATAAAGTCAAGACATGGGAGAAAATATGTGGTGAGCTTACACATAAGTTCTTAAGTTTAATTAAGTAAAAAATGGAATGGAGATACAAGTGGGTTCATCACTTTTTAACTTCTCCACAATATTGCCAAGAGATAAAGGAGAAATGTTGCTTCAGCCAACATAAAAAATTGTTTGTTGCACATATAATCGATTTTTGATGGGTGTTAACTATAATTCTCTTTTATTTTACAAATACTTCTCTCATGTCAAATAATTTATAAATTAATGATTTTTATCTCATTTTTATTCCTTTTTTCTTATTTTTCTCTTTTTTTTCTCTATTATCTATGTCTACTCTCCAATCAAACAGAATATACAACTGCAATTAAAGTAAATGATAAAAATGAGTTATTGATGTCAAATGAATTACGTACATTAATTGTGCACAATTATATGTTTCAATTATGAATTACATATACTTGTACTTGATAAATGAATTACATTGAATTGTGCACAATTATATATTTCAATTATGATCACATGGAAATGATGTAGATTTCTTAGGAATAAGATGCTTTGGATAATGATGAGACGAATGTGCACAAAACCTCTCGAACAAAGCATGTTGTGAATTGACATGCATGATGTTAAGAATAACCGTGTTCACCGGGGAAAAAAAAATCTTAAGAATGCAGAGTACGTATTAATAACTTGAATTTCCCGTTACGATTAGAATGAAGAGCATAAAGTTCAATTGTAATCTTTCTTTTACGCATACATGATCACATCGAGCTCAATAATAATAATTTGGGTAAAATATGTTTTTAGTGTATGTAAATAGACCGAGTTTTATTTTTAGTCTTCGTAAATGTTTTTTTTTTCTTTTACATCTTTATAAATGTATTTTTTTTTAAATTGGTCCTTATCGTTAAATATTGTGTTAACTTTAACGTTTTTTCTTCTTCTTCTTCCCCTCTCCCTCCTCCTCCTCCTCCTCATCTACTCCTCCCTTTTATTCTCCTCCTCCTTCTCCTCCTTCTCCTCCTCCTTCTCCTCCTTCTACTTGTTCTCCTTTTTCTCCCCCTCCTCCTTCTATATCACACTTTTTCTGAAATTAACAATTTTTTGCATAGGTATATAGTTAGAGAAACTAAATAAGACATTCTTATATAGTCACAACTCTGAAAATGAGTTCAAATTAAATCACACCTGAAATAGGAGAATGAGAAAGAGATGGAGCAGGAAAAGGAGAAGAATGAGCAATAGTTGTAATGACAAGGATGCATTTTTTATAAAAATTCATTTGTAAGGATGTAATAAAAAAAGAAATTCATTTACGAGGATTAAAAACAAAAGTCGAATTATTAGTTATTAACATAGTTTTAACGGTAGGAATATATTTAAAAAATTTGCATTTGTAAGGAAGTAAAAGAAAAAAAACATTTACAAGGATTAAAAGCAAAACTCGTCCATTTGCAGGAACTAAAAACACATTTTACCCTAATAATTTTTTAAACAAAAAATGGAATTAAAATGGAGTATAAAGGATACTCCAAAGTCCAAACCATTATACTAACAATGTACTGGACTACAAAGATTTAATAATAATAATAATAATAATAATAATAATAATAATAATAATAATAATGTTTTGGACCGAGATCGAACATGACCCAGAGCCGACGTCGGATATCTGATCTGAAATATAGATTGGACGCTTCCGGCATAAATCAACAAAACCACATTATGATACCCATCCTTGTAACCATACCATTCATTATATGCTTTAAGCACAACCATTGTCAACCTCCCGGCATGACATCCCGGCCTTGACCACGGTTATATCTCGGCGCGTGTATGTCACCTCGGCAGAGCGCGTGGGGACAATTGCAGGAAGCTGTTGTAACTTCCTAACAGATTTTCCCGCCAAAATACCTCTATAAATATATGGTGGTGGCCTCCATATCAGGTACGCTCTCATTCTTGCTTACTGAAGCGCTGTTGGATCACTCACTGACTTAAGCATCAGAGTCCCTGCAGGTAAACCACTGTCCGCTGTCGTCTCTCCGCCATGAGGAACACCTTCTGCTGTTGTTGCGAGATTATTGGAAGATCATTGGCGCCGTCTATGTGAAGCACAACACTTGCAGTTCTTTCCTTCTTCATTTATCTTCAAGATCCTCCAACCAAATCTTGACAATGGTGGGAACAAGGAGCATCTCCTTTGCCGCCGGAGATTTCATCACCAGTGGAACAATGCCTGCTATTTTCTTAACGACGACTGGTCCAGTCGCTGGAACTTCAGCTACCGAAGTTTTAGCCACAACAGGAATTCCACCTCCACGCCCTAGCGCGACACGTCCTCCTCCACTTTCTCCTCCCCACGGAAGCCGTGGCTCTCCTTCCACTCCACCGGACCAATCGTCTCAGAGGAGAACTTTTTTACTTTATTCGTCGCTAGGGAGTCCTGCTGGAGTAGTACGCTCAACGTGTCGAGAAGCTTGAGACTGAGCAACAGTTGCAGCGTTTGCAGCGTCGCCTCGCTAATCAAGAGGAAGGTTCTGAGCGCCAACCCTCACCATGATGCGCATACAAAGCCTCTCCCCAACCTGAGCATCAGTCTTCGCCTACGCGCGAACGTCAATTGTCGTCTAGGTGTGACCGTCAGTAGTCTCCACAACCAGTTAGTGCACTCCAATTCCCGTCCTCGTCATCGCACGACGCCTGTTCACACCGAGTCTCGTCATGTTCACGACGATGAGGTTATCCAAGTCATTTTGCCATTTTCAGAGCGCATAATGCTTTTCCCCGTGGATAAGTGTTTGAGAAGATTCTAGTTCCAGAGTTGTACGACGGGATAGAAGATCCATCGAAACATTTAGACATTTACAAATCCACCATGTTAATTAGAAATACCTTTAGGCCAATCATGTGCAGAGTCTTTCCATTATCTTTGAAGAAAACCACCCTCTGGTGGTTCCAGACCCTTCCTTCGAGGTCCATCGATACCTGGGCCGACTTGGGGGCCAAGTTCATCACCAGCTTCACCACCAGAAAAGTGCAACCCAAGACTGAGGCCACCTTGAAGCAGATCCATCAAGGACCCTCGGAATCCCTCCGAGACTATATCAGTCGTTTTACTAAAAAGGCTTTACTCGGTCAGGGGATACAACCTGGGGTACAAGTAATGATGGCCAAAGACGACCTTATTTCCCATTCTCCCTTCTGGATTGAGTTGTCTAAGAGGAAGCCGTCCACAATGGAGCAATTCCTCAACAGGGCCGAGGAATACATCAGCCTTGAAGATGAAGAGCTTTCCCTCAAAGTAAAGGAGGTTAACCCCCCGCCAAACCTCTAAAATGCAAGGACAGAAAAATGACAAGGGAGGTCGGCAAGAAAGCAAAGGGGACCATAAATTTTGGGCCGCTACAACTCTTACACCCCCTTAAAAACACCCCGGAGCAAGATCCTTAACAAAATCTTGAACGTGGAAATGTATGAGGCTAGGATGAGGAGACCAAAGCTGATGAAGCCGACATCCTCAACTGACAAATCCAAGTACTGCAGATTCCATAAGTCTCAGGGACATAACACTGACCGTTGTATCCAGCTGAAGGATGCAATCGAAGAACTTATCCGATGTGGCAAGTTGGACAGTGTAACGCCCTAATTTTCTTAATTCAGACTTTAGACCGTTGGGAACCAAATCCCGAATTTTCGAAATTAAATCGCACCATTTTGAATATCATTACACCACAACTTGTTAAGAAACCAACGATAACTTAAACAAATTTGTGAACTCAAACTATATACATTCATATATATATATATATATATATATATATATATAACATGCCTTTCAAGGCTACAAAGCTAGCATCCCACAGAATTAGTCTATACATATATACACTATACAATCCAACGGCTAAGAAACTAAATTCCAACTAAGCACATTCTTCAGCTCTCAACTCAAAGGCCCGTGCCCCGAGGTACCTGCACACCTAGAATATATCCACAGAACGTGTGGTGAGACAGATGTCTCAGTGAAGCACAACTATGCATATGCAGTGTAGGGGAAAATCATTAGCTAATATGCAACATTCATGACATAATCATAATCATAATCATAACAATCAGGTCAAATAAATGCACTGATGATGCAATTCATTGCTGTGCCCAGCAGACATGATCTTATCACTTAAACTGGAGTTAGAACTGAGCTCAGACTACGGGAAACATCTTTCCCGGGGATGAATCCCACCCATTACTAGACCAAAGTCAAGTTTTCAAATAATTACTTAATTTTCTTAAATCACAGCGCAAAGGCCGGCTTGAATTAACTCACGGTCGAAACCGGCTTAGATGATTAAATGAACTAATAACTAGTCATCAACATATTTCGTATGTTTCGTAACCTACGTTTCTCAATATCATCAATAACAGTAAATCTACAGGCAAGATACTAAGTTACTAAACTTTATCACATGAAAATCACACAATTTCTAGCAATTAACATAAACATGTATAAAGAAGGGGGGATTAGAGGATGGGGTTCATGCATCAAGACCTACATTCACAAAAGTGGAAGTGTGTGAGTTGTACTCACCTATACTCGAGGTTCAAAGGAAGAAGAGTGGATAAGAGTGGATTACTTGATGATTCCTTGCTCCAAATTCCCTCTTCAGGCTTCAATTCAAGCTTCCTCTCTCTAAAAACCCAGAGCCTCTCTCTCTAGACTAAGGAAAAGAAGAATAAGAAAGTGAAGTTCTGATTCCGAATGAAAGATCTAGCGCCTTAAGTGGATTCTCGCTCAAGCGAGGTCTTCCCGCTTGAGCGAGCATGTCGGTTGCATGGCTTTCCTTCACATTATCGCTCAAGCGAAACTGTCTCGCTTAAGCGAGAATGATCCAGAAAATACCCATTCTCTGGACGATTCTCGCTCAATCGAGCGCTTCTCGCTTAAGCGAAAATTGTCCAGAGAGCCTCCCAAAAGTCCCCTGTTTCTCGCTCAAGCGAACTGGGCTCGCTTAAGCGAGAAATGCAGGAAACTCAATTCCTACATTTTACTGCATAATTCGCTACTGAAACTTGGTTTTTAGCCTAAGTCTTATCTCCAAATTCCTTAAACCTTCGTTTCTTAATCATTAACATAAAATTCCCTATGTTAATCTTATGAATTTATAAAAGTCCTAAATTATGGGATGTTACATTTCTACCCCCTAAAAAGAAATTTTGTCCTCAAAATTTGCCACACAAGTCCTCTCTGCATTCCTTTATTCTAATCTAACATTTCAAGTGAACATAACAGCAAAGGAAAAAAATAAGGAACAGACACACGTGCATCCAATCATACCAACAAAATAAATAGAGATACAAAATGGAAGGAAAACGACTGAAAACTAGACTAAAACTCCCTTCCATGGAACTAGATTAAGTGAGAAAATTTAACCTTAATCTCTACCTTCATCTTTTCTTAACTCTAGGCACCAACGTGCTATGTGGCCCGACTTTTGGCAATTAAAACAACTCTTCCAGTTTGGTGATTCTGGGCAATCGCGCATAATGTTTTCGGGCTGGTTACACTTGAAGCACACTCCGAGTCCCCACAGGCATTCTCCCCCGTGGTTTCTCCCACACTTGGGACATAAGCACACTTCCCATTGCCTCTAGGCTGTAGTGTCGTCCAAAATTTCATTGTCTTGCTCCTCTGACTCTGAGTCCGTGTCCTGGCTATACTCCTCTAGCTTTCTCTTCCCCTTGTCATCTGACAGTGGGGGTGGGGCGACATCCTTCCGATTCTTCTCAGCAATGTAGCATTTGTTGACTAAGGTAGGGAAATCCTTGATTCCAATTGTCCCAATTCAATCCAGCAACTCCGATCGTAGTCCTGCTTCAAACTGTGTGCATCTCTATTCTTCGTCGGCGACCGTTTGCAGGTACCTGGAGTACTTGGCTAGCTCCTCGAATTTGGCCACATACTGGCCCACCGTCAGACTCCCTTGCTTTAGTTGAAGAAACTCAGCTTCCTTCTGTCTTTGAACGGTTGCCGGAAAGTACTTCTCCAAGAACAAAGTCTGAAAAGCACCCCAGGTGATTGGGGCTTCTGCCACTGCAGCCCGGACACTAGCAGTCTTCCACTAATCCTCAGCCTTGCTCCTCAGCACATAGACTGCAAACCCAACCTTGGAGTGATCAGCACACTTCATCACATCGAATATTCGATTGAGATCACGAACCCAAAAAACCGCCACGTCCGGATCATAAACCCCGTTGAACTGAGGAGGATTATGCTTCCGAAATTCCGCTAACCCTTGAACAAACGGATCCACCAAAGGAAGAGGTGGTGTTCCCGTTGTCCTCCGGGCCAACTCCTGAAGTACTGTTGCATTGGCAGCCTCCTGCTCCCGAGACGACTCTGCCTGAATCCGAATGGAAGTCATCTGCTCCCCCATCATCTGAGTAAATGCTTGTAAAGCCGCTGCTACGGGGTCCGAAGGTGAACCCCGAGAAGGAGAAGAAAGATTAACCCTAGGATGAACTCTTCTGTCGCCTGCCATAATTCTCTATACATCATTAAGCAAACATCGAGGTGATCAGTCTCTCAATTCACATAATAATGCATACAGTATGATAGCAAGCCGCAAGAATACTCTAATGCCACAGTCCAATTGGATTGAACTGCTCTGATACCAAAATGTAACGCCCTAATTTTCTTAATTCATAATTTAGTCCGGTGGGAACCAAATCCCAAATTTTCGAAATTAAGTCGCGCCATTTTGAATATCATTACACCACAACTTGTTAAGAAACCAACGATAACTTAAACAAATTTGTGAACTCAAACTATATACGTTCATATATATATATATATAACATGCCTTTCAAGGCTACAAAGCTAACATCCCACATAATTAGTCTATACATATATACACTATACAATCGAATGACTAAGAAACTAAATTCCAACTAAGCACATTCTTCAGCTCTCAACTCAAAGGCCCGTGCCCCGAGGTACCTGGACACCTAGAATATATCCACAGAACGTGTGGTGAGACGGATGTGTCAGTGAAGCACAACTATGCATATGCAGTGTAAGGGAAAAACATTAGCGAATATGCAACATTCATGACATAATCATAATCATAATCATAACAATCAGGTCAAATAAATGCACTGATGATGCAACTCACTGCTGTGCCCAGCAGGCATGATCTTATCACTTAAACTGGAGTTAGAACTGAGCTCAGACTACGGGAAACGTCTTTCCCAGGGACGAATCCCACCCATTACTAGACCGAAGTCAAGTTTTCAAATAATTACTTAATTTTCTTAACTCACAGCGCAAAGGCCGGCTTGAATTAACTCACGGTTGAAACCGGCTTAGATGATTAAATGAACTAATTACTGGTCATCAACATATTTCATAAGTTTCGTAACCTAAGTTTCTCAATATAATCAATGACAGTAAATCTACAGGCGAGATACTAATTTACTAAACTTTATCACATGAAAATCACACAATTTCTAGCAATTAACATAAACATGTATAAAGAAGGGGGGATTAGAGGATGGGGTTCATGGATCAAGACCTACATTCACAAAAGTCGAAGTGTGTGACTTGTACTCATCTATACTCGAGGTTCAAAGGAAGAAGAGTGGATAAGAGTGGATCACTTGATGATTCCTTGCTCCAAATTCCCTCTTCAGGCTTCAATTCAAGCTTCCTCTCTCTAAAAACCCAGAGCCTCTCTCTAGACTAAGGAAAAGAAGAATAAGAAAGTGAAGTTCTGATTCTGAATGAAAGATCTAGTGCCTTAAGTGGATTCTCGCTCAAGCGAGGTCTTCCCGCTTGAGCGAGCGTGTCGGTTGCATGGCTTTCCTTTACATTATCGATCAAGCGAAACTGTTTCGCTTAAGCGAGAATGATCCAGAAAATACCCCCTCTCTGGACGATTCTCGCTCAAGCGAGCGCTTCTCGCTTAAGCCAAAATTGTCCAGAGAGCCTCTCAAAAGTCCCCTGTTTCTCACTCAAGCGAAATGGGCTCGCTTAAGCGAGAAATTCAGGAAACTCAATTCCTACATTTTACTGCATAATTCGCTCAAGCGAGATATTCTCGCTTGAGCGAGGCTACTGAAACTTGGTTTTTAGCATAAGTCTTATCTCCTAATTCCTTAAACCTTTGTTTCTTAATCATTAACATAAAATTCCCTATGTTAATCTTATGAATTTATAAAAGTCCTAAATTATGGGATGTTGCAGACAGATACAAGAAGGCTGAGGGCGGTAAGACCTCTCGCCGGCCTGAAACCGACAATCGGAGAAGTGACTACCAGCGTGATGACCACCGCCATGAGTCCAGCCGTCATAGGCGCAACAGGTAGCACACCAAATCACCCAGAAGAGACAGATCGAGGGCAAGACGACCGGTGGTGG
The DNA here is from genome assembly GCA_026901365.1 of Sesbania bispinosa. NCBI lineage: Eukaryota > Viridiplantae > Streptophyta > Magnoliopsida > Fabales > Fabaceae > Sesbania > Sesbania bispinosa. The sequence continues at coordinate 1,558,485 of QLOH01000092.1, forward strand.
ATCATACACCACCATCCACCTCTAGAAGGGATCGACGAGACCCACCATCATCATCTCGGTGACAATCTCCTACACGGGATGAATGATAAGTGAAAATTAGTTGATAAATTAGAGCACTTTTTAGTTAACTTATCAACGACAAAATGGTATTTTTGCCCCAGTTTAATCCCTTTTTTATTTAATATTAGATAAATTGTATTTATTAATATTGGATTTGAATTTGATGCTATTTTAATAGAAATATTGCTGATTTTTGCAGGATATTGCAAAGATTTAATTCGAAGTAAAGATAGCATTAAACGAGGAAGATATCTGCAAGATTTTAGTTTGATTGAAGACACTTAATTGAAGATTTGAGGCAATCAATGAGGAGATCACTGCCAATCAAACAAGAATTCTGCAGACAACCTTCCTAATTAAATCCAAGATGCTCAATAAATACAAAGATTTCATCAAGAAAAGGGAAACAAGGAAAGACAAATCAATCAAAACCAGTCTCGGGGAGAGATCAAGTTAAAAAGAGAAAGTTAGAAGCTGCAGGATGCATTCTGCGCTTTAGCGCAGGGTGAAGCTCAGCTCTCTGACTTCTGCACTACAAGCTGCGCTGTAGCGCAGATCACGCTGATTCTTACCCTATTGCCATTTTTAGATAAATTTCTTCCCATTTTTTTGTCTTTCCTTAGCCTATAATAGGACCTCATTGCACCAGATCAAAGTGTGCACGATTATTGTAATTCATTCTTATTTCAGTGATAATGCACCGGAGCTAATTTTAGAGTAGGAGAGGAGGAGCGCTTCACAAGGATTGAAGATGGTGACAACATCTTCGGTGGTTTGTATGGCTACCTTGTGTGGTTAACTCTCCATTAGGATTGGATGTAATTGATTCTATCCCCGAGTGTATGTAAACTCTATTTTATTATTTCATGAGCTCTCTGTCTATAATATTGGTAATCTTATTCTGTGCTTAATTCCTAACTTCCGCGCTTGCGCCAGAGTTATAGGCTAGTTTCGACTAGGATTGAGGATGGGGGAGCGGATTCTGAAGAAACTCATTCTCTGAGTGAATAAGAGGACTCGGTAGCCAGTGAACCGAAATATGGGCGTTGCTAGTGATTGATGGGTAGTGTGAGAACTCTAATGAAGGGCGTCTACAGGATATGCATGGTTATTAAATTACCGATAGTAAAGAATTAGTTGATTGTCAATCCAGGAAGGGATAACGTGAATGTATTCTAATGAGTGATGGGTAGTGATAGTACTCTAGCGAAGGTGCGTCCAGAGGAGTAGGCCTCGTTTATCAATTAATTCTTTTACAAACAGAATAAAAGAAAGCAAAATAAGTCGAGGGTAAGTCTGTCGCCTGGGAGAGCCCGCATAGATGACCTTTGAGTGTGTGAGGCCGCTGGTAACTCGAGGTCTTAGCAATATAGTTTGTCTACAGTATTATAGAGTAAACCTAAAATAATAGATAGTTTTTACATACACGAAGGGTGTGATGATATGAAGTCCAATCCTAATCCAAGTAAAGTGTCTCTAACTCTTCCTTTTTATTTCTATTGATTATTAATTTACAATTTATATTTTCCGTACAAAATACTCTCATATATCCATTATTTTTCCTTGATAAATAGATCACGACTATACGCGAATTGACTGTTCCCTGTGGATACGATAACTCTTCTTACTATTATACTACTGGAGTTTTGGTTCGCTTGCTAGAAACCCATCAAGTATTTTTGGCGCCGTTGCCGGGGAACGGTTTCCAATTCGTTTAAACCTTGGAGGTCTAATTATCAAAGATATCTATCTTAGGATTTCTTTTATTTATTATTCTTATTATTTTAGGAAATTTTTATTTAGGAAATTTATACTTTATTTTTCATTATTATACTTTATTATTTTATTTTAATTATTTTTTTATTAAAAAAATTTAATTAATTATTTAAAGAAAAAAATAAATAAAAATAAAAAAATAAATTTTATTATTTTGTTCCTCTTTCCTGAGCTAACACTTGTTTGAGCTTCTTGAATAGTGTTCTTGTGAAAGACAGGTGTCTCAAAATCAATTGAGAGAAGGAACCAAATAGAGAGAGAAGAAGGGCAAGGGAGACAAATTCAAGACTCTCCATATTTTAGGAAATTTTTATTATTTTTAATAAATTTATAGTTTTTCTATTTTTATTAATTTTTCTTCCGCACTTACCCTTTTCAAGTTTTCTTGTTTATTCTTTTGAGAGGTCAGGTGTCCCCAAATCAACTACAATTTGTGCCAGAAATAGAAAGGACATCAAGGAAGAACAAAAGTAGACGCAAGAGAAGGAGATGAGGGAGAAGTATTTTATTTTTTTAATTATTTTTTTAAATTATTATTATTAATTATTTTTTTTAAAAAAATTGTTTTTATTATCTTTAAAAAAAATTAAAAAAATAATAAATAAATAAATAATAATAAAAATATTATTTTTGTTATTTTGTTCTTCTCTATGTTTGAGCTCCTTGATTATTTCTCTTTAGAAGACATGTAACAGAAAAAGGGGCAGAGCTCAAGGAGACAATCTCAACACTCTCCGTTCAACCAACCCAAGTGAAGTAAATGAAAAATACGGAGGACACTCAACCAAAAAGAGTCATGGGAGACTACATGAGACATCAAGGGCTACGTTATCGTTCAAGTATTTCCCTTCCAAGTACTGCAAAAGCTGTGGAGTTCCAAGCATCACACTTTCAACTTGTTGAAGATCACCAATTCTTAGGCTTAGAACATGAAGATCTAAATGATCATCTTTCTACATTCTTTAAACAAATTGAAACTATGGGTTTTGAAGAAAAATACAAAAAGGCTGCATATTTATGTTTATTTCCTTTTCTCTTACAGGAAAAGCAACGACTTGGTTAAGGTCACACCCCAGCCAAAGTCTGAACAATTGGAACGTGGTAGAAGAAAAATTTTTAAGAAGATTCTTTCGCAAGCCACGTTACATTCAAGCCAAGGATTGGGGAAGTTACAAGAATCAAAATTTTGGGTGGCAACAAGATGCTATTTCATCCCATAAGCAAACTTTTGAAGATAAACTCAGGGCAGAAAATAAGAGTTTGAAGCAGTCATTAGAAGCACTCCAAAAGCAGCTAGACAAACTTTCTCAATCACCGCAACTAGTTCACTCTTATCCTGGCCAGTCACCACAATTAATTTGTGATTTTTACCGAGGTAACCATCTCAATGGTCACTGCTCTTATCCGGACATTCAAGAAGAGGAAACTGAAGCAATACAAGAAAGAGAAATTGAAGAAAGGAAATCAGAGGAAGCTGCTAAAGAAAATAAAGAGGAAGAAAAAGAAGAGTTCGCACATACACTGCAAGCCAGGGAACTACCATATCCAGAGAATCCCTCCATGGAAGATATGAACATGATAATTGCAGCCTATATTAAGAGTAATAAAATAGTGCAACTCAACATCCCAGTGTTGGAGGCCATGGAACAATTCATGTTGGAACTGCTCAACAAGAAGAGAGAGTCTCCTGATGCAACTATTGAAGAGATAGCAGAAGTAGAAGAAGAAGATGGAGAGGATGAAAATGAAAAGATGGTGCTTGAAGAAGAGATTGGCTATGAAAGGGAGGTAGAAAATACAACATATGAAGGTGTACATGATGAGAAAGATCAAGAAAATAAGAAAAAGATTGAATAGGGAGATGGTGAATCAAAGCCCGAGGAAGGAAGGGAAGTGATTTCAAGAACAGAGACCTTGCTTTATCCATCCAGTCCTCCAAAGGAAAATCAAGAAAGGCATGGTGCAAGTGATAAACCTTCCAGACCTCATAAAAGAAAAGCCTGCAATCGCACTGACCAGGACAAGGCAAAGAGAAGAAAAGTCAAGCTAGAATCAAATTCAGAGCCTAGAGCTAAATTGAAGAAGTGGTCAGGTGTATTTCATATCAAAGACCCCTGTGAAGCAAAGAAATTGAGAGCAATCATTTGTGAATCATCCAAGCTTCAGGAGGAGAGGACCTATGCAACTCAACAAAAGACTCCAAAGAAGAGAAAAGTCAGGCCAAGGGAGTCAGCAACGTGGTCTAACTCCAGACACAAGCCCAAATGGTCAAAGTCAGTTCACACTACAGGTTGCTCCAAGGCAAGATTATGGGGAGGTTTATGGGCCAAAGAAAGGAAGGGTGCAGCTCACAAGCTCACTAAAATATTTCAGTTTCAGCCACCTTGAGACAACATGCGTTGAGCTATCAAACGTTAAACAAGCGCTTTTTGGGAGGTAACCCAAAGATTTTTAAAGTTTTTAATTAATTTCAGTTTTGTTTTGTTGTCTTGTTTGTTAATTAGGATTTTTCTATTCAGGAAATTTTTAAAATTGATTGGAATAAGTTTGTGGAATTTTAAATAATAGGAAGTAGCAGAAAACGTGACTAAAAATTGTAAAATTACATTCTGTTTTCTGCGCTTCAACCTTCGCTGTAGCGTAGGTAAAGCGCAGGAATGCAATTTTAGTCACTGATTTCTGCGCTTCACATGCGCTGTAGCGCAGGGTGAAGCGCAACAGTACAAAATTTTCAAAAATCTTCTATTTTCTCATGTACTGTTTCTCTACTTCCTAAGCTCTTCTTTTCACTTTTCCACTCACAAACTTCCATCAATTTTGAAACTTTCAGTTATGTTTTCTTTAATTGTTATCAATTGAAATCTTCATTCACTCTATGATTTGAACTTTAGGATAACAACCTTAGGATTATGAATATTGTTGATAATTGCTATCTTAAATGTGATTTTGACTGTGTGGAACATGAAGAACAATTTGCTGAATTGAAATGCTCTTGTTTTGTGAGTTATTGAACTTGAAAGAGTTATGCTCTGTTTCTTTCAAAAATCTTGAACTTTCACTTTCCATGGATTGATTGAATGCTTGCAAAACAAATGAGTATGATTTGTTTTTAGGAAGTCATTACCAAGTGCACTGAACTTTTGTTGTGAAGAGAGTAATTATTTATGCATGCAAATTGGTTAATGATAGGCTTCCATGTTCTTCATGAATTGCACAAATTGCTGCAAAATATAAAGATCAGTTGACCTCAAACCAATCAGGAGTACTAGACCCATACCCAAGCATGTTGCTTGAAGAGTTCCGGATATTCTTGCAGTGGCCTGGGGACAGGCCTATTCATCCAGGGGGAGGTGGAGCAGCAGCAGGGCAAGGACTTACAGGATACAGAGGATGAAAATTAATACTGGTGTTTTCTTTCTTTTAGTTTTTCTTTTATTTTCTATTATTTTATAGGATTTTTTCTAGTTAATTAGGATTTTTGTTTTGTATTTCAATTTTTTTTAAATTTTCAGAATTTTTAAAATTTTTAGGACCTTAGGAAATTAGGATTTAAGGCAACTTTTTCAAATTCTTTGTAATTAAGTAGTTTAACTAACCAGATTAGGAAAGATGATAGGATTTTGTGATTAATTCCATAATCAGTTAGGATTAGGATACTTCTCAGAATCAGGATAGTTAATTAAAACCAGTAAGTGCTTTATTAAGGAATTTTAGCCAATAACCGGTGAGCTGAGAGCCCAAACACTAAAATTGAGAGTTTTTCACCGCTACTTGTCAACTGTTATTGCTTGAGTTTTTGAATTTTGTCTTGCTAGTAGAAGATATGGAAGTGACAAAGGCATATTTTGTAATTATAATATTTTGCTTAGTGCCAAATACCCAACCTTGATTAAATTTTTCCAATTTTTGATTGCCCATTTGAGCCTTTAATGTTTCCTTTGATGCACCCTAACCATATTCATTGAATGTCACCTGTCCCTTAACACTTGGGATGGAGAGCAAGGTGCAACACAACAAAATGGGACAAGAGGTTGGTGAAATGAAAGATCAAAGAGATTCAAAGAGCAGGCACAAGAAAACACAAAGAAGAATACTCCCTCGTAAATAAATTCTCTATGTTATTGTATATATCTTAAAAAAAAAACTGCACAAACAGTGTAGAAAATAAAAAAAATCTGCACAAAAGTGTGGAATTGAATAAGTTGGGGGAGTACTTCTTCAAACAAAGAGGCCAACTGAAAAAAGGTGACAATTCAAGAATGACTTGGTGAATTGAGAGAAGTTCCAAAGCACAACCACATAATGCTTTCTATTCAAAGTGTTCATTGAATATCCAGAAAAACCATAATTTCTTGATAGCCCAACATCATTACAACCAAAGAAAAGACCTTTTGATCCATATTGACTACTTGCAGGTTCAAATGTTGGAAACGACTATCAATTCTAGTTGTTCAACGGTGGTGAAAAGGATTGAGGGAAAAACTTACCCGTGAGAATGAGAGATTTCGTTGGTTTATCACTTATTGCTTTAATTGCTATTTTTGAGAAGTTTGACTGATGTTTATGTTCTATTCAGATTGAGGATTAGTAACATCTCTTAATCCTGATTTTTTCTTATGTTTGGAAAGTGATTGTTGCTTAACAAGGAGATGATGAAAAGTTCCTTGAATTTGCTTTTGATTTTAGTTATTCAGGGGATAGAATTGATTTTTTGATTGCAAAGAGGTCTCTTGCTTGAGGACAAGCAAGAATTCAAGTTGGGGGGTATTTTGATAAGTGAAAATTAGTTGATAAATTAGAACACTTTTTAGTTCACTTATCAAGGACAAAATGGTATTTTTGCCCCAGTTTAATCCTTTTTTATTTAATATTAGATAAATTGTATTTATTAGTCTTGGATTTGAATTTGATGCTATTTTAATAGAAATATTACTGATTTTTGCAGGATATTGCAAAGATTTGATTTGAAGGAAAGATAGTATTAAACGGGGGAGATATCTGCAAGATTTGAATTTGATTGAAGACACTTAATTGAAGATTTGAAAAAGATTTGAGGCAATCAATGAGGAGATCACTGCCAATCAAACAAGGATTCTGCAGACAACCTTCCCAATTAAATCCAAGATGCTCAATAAATACAAAGATTTCATCAAGACAAGGGAAACAAGGAAAGACAAATCAACCAAAACCAGTCTCAGGGAGAGATCAAGTTAAAAAGAGAAAGTTAGAAGTTGCAGGATGCATTCTGCGCTTCAACCTGTGCTTTAGCGCAGGGTGAAGCGCAACTCTCTGACTTCTGCGCTGCAAGCTGCGCTGTAGCGCAGGATGAAGCGCAGATCACGCTGATTCTTACCCTATTGCCATTTTTAGATAGATTTCTTCCCATTTTTCTTTGTCTTTCCTTAGCCTATAAATAGGACCTCATTACACCAGATCAAAGTGTGCACGATTATTGTAATTCATTCTTATTTCCGTGATAATGCACCGGAGCTAATTTTAGAGTAGGAGAGGAGGAGCGCTTCAGAAGGATTGAAGATGGTGACAACATCTTCGGTGGTTTGTATGGCTACCTTGTGTAGTTAACTCTCCATTAGGATTGGATGTAATTGATTCTATCCCCAAGTGTATGTAAACTCTATTTTATTATTTCATGAGCTCTCTGTCTATAATATTGGTAATCTTATTCTGTGCTTAATTCCTAACTTCCGCGCTTGCGCCTGAGTTATAGGCTAGTTTCGACTAGGATTGAGGATGGGGGAGCGGATTCTGAAGAAACTCATTCTCTGAGTGAATAAGAGGACTCGGTAGCCAGTGAACCGAAACATGGGCGTTGCTAGTGATTGATGGGTAGTGTGAGTACTCTAATGAAGGGCGTCTACAGGATAGGCATGGTTATTAAATTATCGATAGCAAAGAATTAGTTGATTGTCAATCCCGGAAGTGATAACGTGGATGTATTCTAATGAGTGATGGGTAGTGACAGTACTCTAGCGATGGTGCGTCCAGAGGAGTAGGCCTCGTTTGTCAATTAATTCTTTTACAAACAGAATAAAAGAAAACAAAATAATCCGAGGGTAAGTCTATCGCCTGGGAGAGCCCGCATGGATTACCTTTGAGTGTGTGAGGCCGCTGGTAACTCGGGGTCTTAGCAATATAGTTTGTCTACAGTATTATAGAGTAAACCTAAAATAATAGATAGTTTTTACATACACGAAGGGTGTGATGATATGAAGTCCAATCCTAATCCAAGTAAAGTGTCTCTAACTCTTCCTTTTTATTTTTATTAATTATTAATTTGCAATTTATATTTTCCGTACAAAATACTCTCAGAAGAGGAAACTACCCCCTCTCAGTTTCTTTGAAGACGACTATGGCTCAGTCATCCCGGGTCATGACGACCCCCTCCTTATCACAACTTTTATGGAAAATCACGAGGACCGCAGAGTTTTTGTGGATCAGGGAAGCTCAGCCGACGTTATGTTTTACAAAACGTTCCAGAAGCTGCATATCCCGGAGTCAGATTTGCTACCGTATAACGACGAAGATTTGATAGGCTTCACCGGGGATAAGATATGCTCAGAAGGCTACGTGGAACTTCTCGTCACCTTTGGGCAACCCCCTACTTCCAAAACGGCTAAGGTCCGTTTCCTAGTGGTGGACTGCCCCACTACTTACAATGCCATCCTGGGCAGGGCAACGTTGAATACCATTGGGGCAATAATTTCCACAAGCCACCTCATGATGAAATTTTGGAGTGACAAAGGTGAGGTCATCAGTGTCCGGGGAGATCAAGTCTTGGCCCGAGCATGTTACAAGGAATCCTTGAAGATCTCGAAGCTGGAGAAACCTGAGCGTTTGGAGCAGAAGACTGAAAATCAGCCATCCTCCACCAGGGTAATGTTAACCGACTTGGACGTCAGGGAAGACTTTGCCGACTTACGACCCATTCCTGAAGGCACCTTCCGTCTATTACAAATTGGTCCCAACCCGGATCAAGTTGTCCAAGTCGGAAATAGACTCAAGGTGGAAGATGATGAGGCACTCTGCACACTGATTCGCCAAAATTCGGATTTATTCGCATGGATTGTGGCTGACATGCCAGGATTAAACCCCGAGGTAATCTGCCACGGCCTCTCTGTAGACCTCAAACTCGTCGAGTAGAGACGTCGGAAGATGTTGGCAGAATGATCTGAAGCTACCCAGCAGCAAGTCTTCGAGCTGGTGGATGTCGGTTTTGTTAGAGAGGTCAAATATACCACTTGGTTGTTTTATGTAGTCCTTGATAAAAAGCCAAATGGAAAATGGAGGATGTGTGTAGATTATACAAATTTGAATAAAGCTTGCCCCAAAGATTCTTACCCTCTACCTAACATCGACGGTTTGATTGATCAAACTTCCGGCTTCTGCCTTTTATCTTTCATGGACGCCTATTCGGGTTACAATCAGATTCCTATGTACCCACCGGATGAAGAGAAAACGACCTTCATGACGGAAGGCGCCAATTATTATTATTGAATGATGTCGTTTGTGTTGAAAAATGTCAGGGCAACATATCAGCGGATGATGGACAAAGTTTTCCATGATTAGATAGGCAAGGTGATCGAGGTCCACATAAACGACATGATTGCTAAAAGCAAGATGGATGCAGACCACATTGACGACCTCAGATCTATTTTTGATCAATTAAGGCGGTATAACACGCGCCTTAATCCCAAAAAGTGCACCTTTGGCGTTCGGGCAGGAAAATTCCTGGGTTTTATGCTAACAGAACGAGGTGTATAAGCCAACTCGGATAAGTGCAGAGCCATTCTCGAAATGAAAAGCCCAACCTCGGTGAAAGAAGTCCAACAATTAACAGGAAGGCTTGCCGCCCTTACCAGGTTTATTGCCAGATCAGCAGCCCGGGCATTACCCTTCTTCCGGCTATTGAGAAAGGGGAAGACGTTTTCCTGGGATCAAGAGTGTGAAGGGGCTTTCCAACAGATTAAACAGATTTTAGCCTCTTCTCCCGTATTAACCCGACCCTAGGTCGGTGAAGTTTTATTCCTATACCTATCAGTTGTCGACAAAGCCATCGTCGCGGTGCTGATAAGAGAAGTTAAGGGAGGCCAACTGCCAGTGTTCTTTGTCAGCAAGGCACTATAGGGCCCGGAGCTCAGGTACCCTAAGGTTGAGAAGATTGTTTTAACCCTAATCACGACAGTACGCCGTCTATGACAATACTTTCAGGCACACCAGATTGTTGTCCTAACTAACCAACCAATCTGACAAGTACTACACCGCCCAAATTTAGCTGGAAGGATGGTTTCATGGGTGGTAAGAACTCTCTAAGTTTGGGGTAACTTATGAACCCAAACAAGCGATCAAGGCATAGGCTCTTTCAGACTTCATTGCTGAACTTACGCCGACCTCATGAACCTTGGATGGATGGTGGGAAATCCACGTGGACGGATCTTCGAATCCTAAAGGAAGTGGTGTCGGGATATTACTCGAAAACCCACAGGGTGTGATACTGGTGCATTCATTGAGCTTCTCATTCCCGACATCCAATAATCAAGTTGAGTATGAAGCATTGATTGCCAGCCTGCGGATGGCATCCGAGGTAGGAGTATGTCGGGTGAGGATCAACAGTGACTCTCAGCTAGTTGTTTCTCAGGTGAAAGGTGATTATTAGGTTAGAGACCCTTTGTTGCTAAAATATCTCAAAAAGGTTAAACAACTCTCTGATGACTTCTCTGAGGTTGAAATAAATCACATTCCAAGGGAGCAAAACGCCTGGGCGGATGTGTTATCCAAGCTAGCAAGCACCAGGTCCTCCGGGAATAACAGATCCGTGATATCTCGATGACGGAACACTCTCGCAACATCCTAAAGATGCTCTCTGGATACAGAGGCAGGCAACACGATATTGCTTGATTCAAGGAATTCTATACAGGAAAGGGCTAGCACAGCCACTCTTGAAATGCATCTCCAAAGATCTTTCTGACTACGTCATGGCAGAGGTACACGAGGGTGTTTGCGGGCACCACCTCTGAGGACGTTCACTAGCACGGAAAATCCTTTGAGCAGGATATTATTGGCCTACTATAGAAGCAGACTCCGCCGACTATGTGAAGAAGTGTCTATCTTGCCAAAAGCACGCCAATATACATCCCCCCATGAGGAGCTTTGGTCAATCTCGGTGCCATGGCCCTTCTCATGGTGGGGGGTCGACATCCTCGGACCATTCCTTGTGGCCCCCGGGTAACTAAAATACCTTGCAGTCGCGGTTGATTATTTCACCAAGTGGATCGAGGCACAACCTCTGGCAAAGTTCATCTACCGTCTTGTCATTTGCAGATTTGGCATACCTCACATGGTGGTAATTGACAATGGAACCCAGTTTACAGATAAGGGTTTCCGAGAAATGTTGTCCGACTTCCCTATCCATCATAGATTCTCTTCGGTAGAGCATCCCTAAACCAATGGTCAAGCAGAAGCGGCCAACAAAATCATCCTGAAAGGCCTCAAGAAACGTTTAAATACAGCAAAGGGCCTCTTGGCGGAACAACTACCAAATGTCTTGTGAGCCTATTGATCGAGGTCGTACTCAACCAAATATTAATACTCAGGATATGTAGTTAATGGAAAATTAACCAAAGTCGTCTCTCAAGGAATTCAATAGCAAATTCGAATTTACTCACAAGAATTGTTGATTCAAAAGCAAGCAAGGGGGTTTTGTTTGGTTGTTTCTTAAAATTCAAGAACATAAAGCTAAATTCGAAATTCAGAAAATATGTATGAAAATGGATGATTTCTCAAGGTCATTCACATAGGATCTTTCATTGATTTATAGAAAATTATCAATTCCTACACAAATTCGAATTAACCAATTAAGCATCAATCAATTCATCAATTATCTCATACAAGGATTAAGCAAACTTGTGTGAGAATCTAATCCCTAACCTACTGAATTAAGCAAACAGTAAAATCATCTTAGAATTAAGAAAACTAAGATTCAAATTTAGGATCAAGAGGAGAAGAAGAACCATGAAGCATGCATTCCAATTCAAGATTCAAAATACTAGAATTCTAGATATTAGGAGAAGAGAAAATGTGTAGAAAATTGTAAAATGAAATTTCATAAATGAAACCTCAAGATCCAATGCTTAGAACACTTGAGAATCAACCTTGAATTCAGCCTTCCATGGAGGTTGAAGAGGAAAAACGAAAATGGAAGAAGAAGAAGAAGAAAGAAGAAGAAGAAGAGAGAAAAAGAGAGAAAATGAAGAGACTTCAAATCTGAATTTTTAGAAAATGCAAAAGAGTTCCCTCCAAAAGAGTAACTGCCCCTATTTATAGATCTGCTCCTAATTAATCAGATCTAAATGATGTTTGGGCCGAAATTAACAAGTATGAGGCCCAATACACTAATACAAGTCTTAAAACAATGTTATTTCTGTGACAGTTTCCGTAGCCCAACTTCAAACTGCAACTGCTCCTAATTGATTCATGGGAATATAATCACATAGCATATCAAATTAAAGCCCCGGAAGTTATCTTTCTAATGCCATGGGAATCACTCAAATCGGATACCTGCAGCTCCAGATATCTACAAAACAATACAGGTAGGTCAGGAGGCTTAAAATCCGAAATTAAACAACATTTACAGTTAAAGCCCAATTAAGCCCAATTCGGTAAATCCCAATTAAATAAGTGGATTTCATCACAATTACACTTCAATAAAGCTAAAATTAAAGGTACTAAGTGTGAATAAAATTGTGCTCATCACCTATCACACAACGCCACATTCAACGACGGGTGAAACCCCCTTTCGCCTTGCATACGGGATAGACGTTGTGATCTCGGTAGAAGTCGAAGAGCAAAGCTTCAGGCTACAGGCATATGACCCCGACTTCAATGACGACAGATTGCGAGAAGAACTTGATTTGATTGAGGGAATCCAGTAGAAGGCCTCTATCCGCAAAGCCGTGATAAAACAACAGTCGGCCTGATGTCATAATAAAAAAGTAATTCCTCGAACATTCGAGGTCGGGGACCTCGTCCTCAGGCGAGCTGACGTCGGAAACAAAAATGCATCCCAGGGTAAGTTAGCGAAAACTGGGAAGGACCTTACAGAGTAATGGCCAAGACGGGCACTGGAGCATACTCCCTGGAGACACTACCAGGGGAATCCATTCCCCGGACATGGAACGCGGATAAACTCCGCAGGTATCTCGGACTAGTCCCTTGAGGCTAGTCCCTTTACAAGTTCCACTTTGGCTCTTAACGCCATCATGTATCTCGGACTAGTCCCTTGAGACTTAGAGAATGAAATTTAATAAAGAAACAAGTTATTTCATAGTGTCATCAGATTCATTATTTAATTATATGTCGGACTCAGTTCCTCAATGATATCGAATTTATTCCTTGATTCATGTCGGACACAGTTTCGTGATTGTTATCAGATTTATTCCTTGATTATATCAGACACAGTTCCTTGATTATATTGGATTTATTCCTCGATTTACGTCAGACTATGTTCCTCGACTTGTTGTAGGATTTAATTCCTATGACCCCGGCAGGGAGTACTACATTTACGCTAAGTGTTTTCGAAGCACAATAAAAAATCTGGGCAAAATAATTCATATATATATATGTATATGTAAATTGTCATGAAGGCAGTAGAATTGCCACAGGTAGAAAACCGCCAAAAAGAATGCGAAGAAAAATAGAAAGCACAACCGGCATACCGACCCTTTATTCACCACCAGCCTGGGGATCCACCTTCTCCTCGTCAGCCAGTCCTTCCTCCTCGGCCCCCCAATCCTCCTCGGCATCAGCTTGAAGCACTGGGCTCGCCAGTTCTTCATCCCCGGGTTCATATTCCACGTTGCCTTCGGGTTGAGCACGGTACCACTTTCCATTCTCAATCAAACACAACGTTGACATACCTTGGGTCTTCAGCTCAACCCCGAGATTGAGAAACTTTATCTGCTTGATGGCGGCGTGAAAGTACACCCCCGCTGACTCCTCCTAGAGCCGCCCAAGGTTCTCAATCTCCTTTTGGCTTTCTTCATCCTTCTTCTTCAGCTCTTTAACTTCTACCCGGAGAAGCTCCAACTCGTCAGTGGTCGTCTTGGCCTCATCCAGTAAGTAAGTGTTTTGTTTTGAAGGGTGAGGTCGGTGACGCTTGTACTCAGCTAATCCCTTTCTTTAGTTAGCAGTTTCACTTGCCCAAGTATAGTCTGCATCTTCAGTTCATCCACCTGCAACTTGGCAGTCACCTCATGAAAGCTCTTTTTCAACTTGGGGAGAGCAGCCAAATCCTTAATGGCCCCAACAAAGTATTGGGTGAGCATTGTCCCTCCCATACACCACTCTGACATGGCGTTCAGGTAATCCGTCATCTCCTCCTCAGATTTCTGTCCAAAAACACGACGCCCTTGCACGGCGAGGTGATGTCGGACCTCCTCATCCAACATTTCTGAGGTAGGGAGCCCGGAACCAAACAACTTCTTTCCCTTTCCCTTGTCGTCGGTAGAGGCTGCGTTTGAAGCAGAAGCTTTATTTTTTAAGGAAAACTTTCCCTCCGGGACGGTATCCACCTTAGGGCGTTTAGCCTTAGGCTCTTTGATATTTTCAGAGTCCTTCCCAAAAGTCTCCCCAACATTCTTCGCCTTCTTGGTAGTGGCGGCAATATTACGCTTCAACAGCCTATCTGCCATTAATTGTTGACTTTTGGAAAGCCATCTCTCCTGCAAAAGAAAGAAGTTAAGTCAGTATCACATAAATCTAAGAAAAACTGTTAAGGTAACGCAACATTTACCCAAAGATTCACAGGTTAGCTTCTCGCCCTCAGCTCTGACGGATTGGCAGCTGATGATCCCATGTTCTTCCACAAATTCCTGCAAAACTTTTATGACACACTTCTCAGCGACGGATAGCTCCGCACACTCCACCACATATTCCTTTGAGGGCTTCTGGAAGTGGGCCAAGTTCCAATAAGGGTTGGAGATCCCGGTACCAGCTTTGCCGAGGATGTTCTCTCGTCTGGTGTCAAAAGGTCGGAAGAACACGAACCTCTCTTTAAAGTTCTTATATGAGGATTGGAAAATTTTAAAGATATTTCCCCCAGGGTCGGATCGTAGCTCACCTTCTTTAACCGTCAGTGGCCGGAAGAAATGGAAGAATACGTCCGAATGCAATTCCAAGTTGAGGGTGGTTCACATTAACATAAAACTCTGAATGAAGCCCCAACCATTTGGGTGAAGTTGTGAGGGGGAAACTCCCAAGAACTGTAGGATATCCAACTCGAAGTCGGAAAAGGGAAGCCGGAACCCCAAGTCCTCGAATTGGCTTTTGTACATCGGAACGAAGAGGTTATCCCACAAATCCCCTTGTGAGCAAATCTGTGCTTCCTCCCTGGGCAATTCCAGCTCCTAGTCATTTTATTTAGCTGGATCCACCCAATCAACATGCCGGAACGCCAACTCCAGTGCTTCTTCTAAGCTATACTAGCATGGCGTCCCAATGGCCTCGGTATCTGCCCAGGTCATAGACACCAAGTGTGCAGGGACGAGATAGTTCGTTGAGGGAGAAGTGTGGATTTTCCGCTTTCCCATCTCGAACCTGTCCAAAAGTCCATATAACTTATCAGAATCTGAAGATGATGAGTCTGCACGAGAACACTCTTGAACTATCCCGGCAGACTCCATGGCCACAACCCCGGATTCCCTCCACTATTGGAGGCTACGAGCAGTATGAATCATTGCATTATATTGAGAGCCCCCAACACTGACAGAGCCGAAGGAACGCCTACGCCGTAGCTCCAATTTGGGGATACTAGGGTCCTTAGGCTCCTCCGTGACTATGACCCTCTTTCGTCTAGCTTCGGCCGCCATAGCCTTAGCTTTTGCCCTCGTGAGCATGGTGCGACTCGAAAGAAAAAACAGTGAAAAAGAAGTAGGGAATCCGAGGGATACCTTGTAAAAAACTCGAACAGAATTCTTCTACAATCTCCAGGAACTCAGCAACAACAAAATGCATGCAACAGGAGAGTCCAATCTCTGGAACGTCTGGAAATGGCTTTTTGAAGAAGATGAAAAACTCTAGAAAGGGGGAGACTCTGCGAAGACGAAAGGAGAAAAAGTGAATATGCGATTAACTCCCACCTTTTAAATCTTCAAAAGCAACAGCCCAGATCGCACCAGCTAATGAGGCCTAAGGGCCCAACTTTCAGAGATCGTGACGCGTGTACACCAATTATGCAACCAACCGCCACATTAGTTACATCAGAATATGGAACGGTGATCGGCTAGAAAGCATCTCGGATGACGTTAGATTCATCAACATGTCAGACCTTCCCGGGTACTAAAAACCCCGAAGCCTGAAATTCTCAAGTCGGATACTTTATGCTAAAATACCTGACTTATGGGGCAACTGTTCTGAACCGAGATCAAACACGACCTAGAGCCGACGTCGGACATCTAATCTGACATATAGATTGGACGCTTCCGGCATAAATCAACGAAACCACGTTATGATATCCATCCGTGTAACCATACCATTCATTATATGCTTTAAGCACACCCATCGTCAACCTCCCGGCATCACATCCTGGCCTTGACCACGGTTATATCTCGGCGCGTGTACGTCACTTCAGCAGAGTGCGTGAGGACAATTGCAGGAAGTCGTTGCAACTGCCTAACGGACTTTCGCGTCAAAATACCTCTATAAATATACGGTGATGGCCTCCATATCAGGTACACTCTCATTCTTGCTTACTTAAACGCTGTTGGATCACTCACTGACTTAAGCATCAGAGTCCCTGCAGGTACACCACCATTCGCCTTCGTCTCTCCGCCATGAGAAACACCTTCTGCTGCGGTTGCGAGATTATTGGAAGATCAAATAATAATAATAATAATAATAATAATAATAATAATAATAATAATAATAATATTATGAGCTGATGAGAATGGCCGACAAACTGAAAGAGAAAATAAAATGATTGTAACTATAACCTATAAATTTGTGAGCAATATTTTTTCCTTTGTAAATAAACAGCACCGTACAGTTTAATAATAATATGTCGGAACAATGTTTCAGACAAATATCAGAATTTATAAAAGAAGCAAGATCTTCTTAATAATTAATGAAGATTTATAAGATAAAGAAATTAGTACAAGTCTTGCGCTCTTCTCGTACAAGATATTATTCAATCAACAATACGACAATTGGATAAATATTTTATAAATGGATAGTTTGAAAATGGATAATTAACTCTCAATATTATATAAATTAAAAAAAATATTATAAAAGAATTCACGTTGGAGAGTGAAACACCCACTCACGCTACTCTATTTCTCGATGATTTTTAATATTCTCTCATTTTCTTATTGGATGTTGAATTTCACTCACACTTGTGAGAGTGAGATCTTCTTCTCAATCATTAATACTAATGTTTGCTCTCTTCTATTTGAGTTTTTAAATGTTAATGAATATTAATATTAAATTTTGAAATTTATTAAGCTTCAAAATCTTATCCTATCAATCTAATTCAACCTTTTTAATTTTTATATATAAATATAAATCTTTATTCTTATCTTTATAATTTAAAATTTTTATTATATCTTATTATCAAATAATAACGTAAATTAGATTTTAAAAATAAAATATAATATCCTATTTGAATTTAAATTAAAAAATTGTCCAAAATTATTCTATTTTTATTTTTTTTATTTTAAAAATATTAATTTATTATCAACTTAATATTAATTAAATAAAAATATATATTTATATGCGTATTATGCGAATTAATATACTAGTTATATGTAAATTTTATTATGGATAAATATGGGTAGAGGTGAAAATAGGTCATACCGCTCATCAAGGGCCTACAGCCCGATCAACACATTTAAGGTCTAACTTGTCTGGACTCATTTAATAAAAAGGTCAAGCCTAAACCTCTGAAAAATTCTTTTTAATTAAATAGGCCAGACTTGAGTTTTTTAAAAAGCCTATTAGACTTTGACAGGCTAACCTATTTATAAATAATATTATTTTTAATAAAAATATAAATATATTATACCTAAAAATTAGTATAATAATATATAACTTTTTAATTTCTTATGTTGGTCTATTTAGAGATAGGCTTGTTATGGCATATGTCAGTGCAAAAAACATTTTGTACATGTTTAGGGTTTCAAAAACATGGGAGCATGGTTCATAACATGTTTACATTCTCTAAATGATGATTTCATGACATTTAAAATCTCATAATCAACAATCTCATGAAAACCCTAACTTCAAAACCCTGGAGCTAACTTCATTTCAAGGCAATACAAAGCACATGCAACATGTAACACTCCGAAATTAGGGTCTAGAAAATATAGTGAAAGCCTGAGACTGTGAATCCGGCCAAGAGATGAAGATTAGAGGTAGAAAGAGAAATTGGGGGTTAGAACGTGGATTTAGACAAGAATCAGGTAAGTAAACCAAGAGTCTTTAGTTTTAAGAGATTTTGGGAGAATAACCAAGTGTTAAGTCAAACAACTGTAGGTTGAATTTAGAAGAAATCACACCTTGAGACAGAGGGGGTTATAATGGTAAACGAATGAGAAAAGGAGGGTAGATGAAGAATAGCGAAGTTGGGAAGGTATGTTATCAAAAAGGATTAGTGAGAGGTTAACATGCTAAGTTTTAATCATTTGATATGTTAAAATAGTTATGAAATAGGTTTTGAGAGGAAAGAAATTGATCCTGTAATGTTTGGGTGTTAAGGGGCTGGTTTATGCAATAAACCAGAAAATGACATTCTGGTATGCTCACTCAAGCGAGCCAGGGCTTGCTCAAGCAAGCAAGGAAGTGAAATTTAGTGGGTTTGACAGAGAGTTTTCTCGCTCAAGCAAGCAAACGCATTTTCAGTAAGCCTCAACTCAGAACGCGTTTCCAGTTTTTAAAAACGCACAGAAACCCTAACCCCTCATATTTTCCCCCATCCTTGGTTTTAGAGAGAGAGAGGAATTTTAGAGAGAGAAAGATTGCTTGGAGCTAGGAGGAAGCTTGGGAAGTCAAGGATCCACCCATCCAACCTTCTTCAACCTCATTCCCCTTCTCCATCTTAGCTCCTTTGAGGTGAGTATAACTCACACCTCTACTCATTCATGCTTGAGTCCCTTCCATGAACCCTATCTCCTTCTTTCCCCTTCTCTTAGTCTTGTATGTGTGTGATTGGTTGATTGATTCCATGATTGTAGTGTATGAGTGTTTCATTAGAGATATGGATTGAGTGTATGGTATGCTTAGGGTTTCACCCACCCCTTTATTGTTAGCTTATATGTTTATGATTTATACTTTAGAACATGTTATTATTGATTGTGGGGATTGGGTTATGAGATCCACATTCTCAGGGGATTATTCTTACCAAAAGAATGCTTAGATCTATTATGAGAAAGGTGCTATTTGAAGTTGGCTGAACGTCTCTAGAAGGGGGGGTTGAATAGAGACTTTCCGAATCTGTTCCTGCAATTCCACACTAAAATTGATAGTTGAGATGTGCTCTCAAGTTTGTTAACTTGGAGTTTCTGTTAAGACAAGATGGAGTTTATCAATTTTGGTAAAGATCTTTGTCTAGACTTTAGTTTAAAGTCTTATCTTGATTATAAATTCAACTGTATCTTTAGTTATCAAGCTGTATTAATTGATTCAAGATAAGCAGATATAAGAATAAGGTAAGAGACAAGAGACAGAGATCTTATCCTGGTTCACCCACTCCTTGGGCTACGTCTAGTTCCCACAACCTGTAAGATTTTCCACTATTGACAAACCAGTCAATACAAGTATTCTTACAGCCTCTTCAGGACGTCTCACTCACACTAAGCCTAGGCACACTCCTATCTTAGCTGAGTCACAAGTATTCTTACAGCCTCTTCAGGACGTACACACCTCACTCTAAGACTAGGCACACTCCCATCTTAGATGAGACAGGTTACAGATAGATGTTTGTGATAAGTCTAGCCTAAGCTCATACAAAGTATGGATATAAAAGTAAATGAGCTAGACTAGGTCTCAACTCTGGTTACAGTATTGGAATGATATTCACAGAGAGGAGATGAAAGAGACAGATGTATGATCTCAAGATGAGATGTGTCTGTGCTCAAACAGCTGGTAGATACACTTGAGATGTCTGTTGAGATGTGATAAGATGCTTAATGATTTCACGGAAGTGTAGGCAGTCTCTCTCACTTCTCAGCTCTTGATAATGTCTCTTTTATATCAAGACTTGAGAAACTAGCCGTTATATAGCCGTTACAGTCCGTTGGAGGGTACAACAGTAGGCACAGTCTTTACAGTAGGCAGACAACAACTTTTCAGTCTTTAAGGTAATGTGTCAGTGTCCTTGTTTGTCTTCATGCTGACTCTACTTGCTGTCTTCTCAGTTGAGCTTGAATTATTGCTTCTGTTCAGAGTCTGACTTACTTTTCTTGCATCTGTGCTAAGATCTCATCCTTCTATGTCTGAACTTGAGACGACGTCTCAAGCTGTTCTTGCATCTCAAGCTGAACTTGCATATGTTCATGGCTTGCATCTCAAGCTGTGCTTGAGTCTCTTTTTAGTTCTAAGTCTTCTTGCATCTTAGCTGGGTCCTCATCTGATCATGAGACGACATCTGAACATACAAATCTTGCATCTCATGCTGTGTTGATTTTTGAAGTGTTTCTCATAGTCTTAGCCATAAGCTTTGGTTGCACCACATCTGTTCTGATTCAAATTATGTCTTAATCAGTGAAGCTCTTGTAAATTCTGATCTTGTGTTACTTTGCTTGTATCCTTGCTTTCTCAAGTGGATTAAAGGTCCTTTCTATCTTTATGTATTCCTGTAACAACTTTAGATGTAGAAAGTCTCTGCCACACTTGAGCACACAGTTAGTAACACAAGATGCATCTCATATGCATATTTAAACTTAGTCAGTTTGTCATATTAAAAACTTCTTGGAGGTGAGCTTGTCTCAACATTATTATGGTGTGTGAGCATTTGCATAGAGGCCTTTGTCCCCAGTTAAATGGAAAATGAATTTGAGCCTCGGCTCCTAGATAAAAATGAGTTTGGCTTCGGCCCTAGAAAAATGGCTTTGGCCCCAGATTTTGGCTTCGGCCCCAGATTATGGCTTCGGCCCTAGATTTTGGCTTCAGCCCCAAATCACCTTAATTAAACAAGATTGGACTTTGGTCCCTAGAATAATTGGACTTCGGTCCCGAGAGTAATGGTTGGATACGTCCCCAAGGAAGACGTTACTTGTAGTCTGAGCTCAGGTCTAGCCCCAGAGATAGTGAAAAGACCCCGACTGCCGGGTAATGCAGATCATGCATAACATATTTAATTAGAGTTTAGCATTGGATATCATGCTTACTTTAGTTGAGATATAATGCCATGATGAGTTGTGAAAGATATAAACTATGTATGATTTGTTGAATGATATGTTGTATTTCATATGCCTGCCTACCCACACTGTTTGCATGCATAGTTATGCTCAGTGAGACACTAGTCTCACCCCACATTGTGGGAACACATTTTAGTTATGTAGGACAGACTAGCTAAATGCTTGGATGGAGATCGGAAGCTCTTAGTGTGGAACATTCCACCCTAGATACCCGTTTGGATTCTATGAGTGTTTTAGATGTATTCGGATCATATTATGTTGTATTAGGCTAGAAATTATATATTTATGATTGATTGTTGTTTGAGCCACTGAGTGGCATAGGGATTATGAGTTGAATGTTGAATGATTAATGTATTCAACTTATGTAAACGTTGGACTTACATTAAGCTTTTGGAAATGTGTTTGTTACGATACAGATAATATGGCGAAATAATTTTAGAAATTTGAGAATGGTGTCTCCAACGGGAATTATTCTTGAATTAAGAAATTAGGACTTTACATTATGGTATCCGAGTAGTTCAATCCAATTGGACTATGGCTAAGTTAGTTGCCCGTGACTTCCTATGATCCTAAGATACCTCGTGCCCATTATAAGGTCTGATCACCCTGATATTGTGTGCGTTGTAGACAGGATCATGGTTAGTGACATGAATAGGATGCCTTGGTCAGGAAGTTTGAGACACTTACCTGACAAGGTTAGAGCCGCCCACCTATTAGGAATAGGGAGAACAACATAGGCCCATTCACAAAAGGCAAAACCCTCACCCTAGGGACCTTCTGAACGTCACCCTTAGATCCTAGCGGACATGAGATACACGTAGAGAAAACAAATTAAGTAGACTCCTTGATGAGTGAAGAGAGTGTGGTTGCTTGACCTTGAGTCTTGGTAGAAAAATTGGTTTTAAGTGATTGTGATGCTTGGTTTTCCTAAGTTATTGTATGTCATGTTGTGCTTTGTATGTGTGGGTTTGGATTGTTAGTTCGTTGGGTCAAGATTTGGTCGACCAAGCACCTTGTCGGAATTTGGTAGAGGTAAGGATAGGATAGTTAACATAGATTGAAATAGAAACATTTCCTAAAGCAAACCAATTTTAGTTAGGCACAAGGGGAGGAATAGAATAAATAGAAGTCGCTAGAAGGGAGTATCGGGACACAGGGTAAGTACACCAAGGACCTCACCTAAGGATAGCAAAGTAGTATAAGCAACATAGGCACCTTAGTATCATCTAAGAGGGGCTAGAGATTAGAATTCCATCGGGTAAAGATTAGGACGGATGTATTTCCCGGACCACCTTAGGGCTAGTCAGGGGACTTGTCGAGCAATTAATGATGCCTTTCGGCCGCCCAACGCTTTTGCCTTATCCATGAACTACATGTGTAAAAATCCTTAGGCCTTACCCATACAGGTGTGTTGTCGGGGTTCTCGACCACACACTTACCCTTTCTATTCAATGCTTGGAGGACACCGAGCGACCCTTAAGGAGTAGTGTGAGAACACCCTAGATTGTAAATCTTATTCAAAATAAGTTTTTAACCTGAACGACGAGGGAGCAGTGACTTATGCCCCAGACAACCGAGAAATTCCCAAGTGAGGATACCTTATCCAGACTCAAGGGCTAACTGATAAGTGAAAATTAGTTGATAAATTAGAGCTCTTTTTAGTTCACTTATCAAGGATAAAGTGGTATTTTTGCCCCAGTTTAATCCCTTTTTATTAAATATAGATAAATTGTATTTGTTAATCTGAGATTTGAATTTGATGCTATTTTGATAGAAATATTGCTGATTTTTGCAGAATATTGCAAAGATTTGATTTGAAGCAAAGATAACATTAAATGAGGGAGATATTTGCAAGATTTGAGTTTGATTGAAGACATTTAATAAAGATCTAAAGAAGATTTGAGGCAATTAATGAGGAGATCATTGCCAATCAAACAAGGATTCTGCAGACAACCTTCCCAAATAAATCAAAGATGCTCAATAAATGCAAGGAATTCATCAAGAAAAGGGAAACAAGGAAAGACAAATCGTCCAAAACCAGTCTCAGAGAGAGATCAAATTAAAAAGATAAAGTTTGGAGCCGCAGGACGCGTTGCGTGCTTCAACCTGCACTGTAGCACAAGGTGAAGCGCAGCTCTCTGGAACCTGCGTTGCAGCCTGCGCTGTAGCGCAGCTTGAAGCGCAGGTCACGCAGATTTGTTCCATGTTGCTGTTTTAGATAGATTTCTTCCCAATTTTCTTTGTCTTTCTTTAGCCTAAAAATAGGACCTCATTGCACTAGATCAAAATGTGCACGATTATTGTAATTCAGTTATATTCCAGTGATAATGCACCAGTTCTAATTTTAGAGTAGGAGAGGAGGAGCGCTTCACAAAGATTGAAGATGGTGACAGCATCTTCGGTGGTTTGTATGGCTACCTTGTGTAGTTAACTCTCCATTAGGATTGAATGTAATCGATTCCATTCCCAAGTGTATGTTGAACTCTATCTATTTATTTATGCAGTGCCCTAACTATAATATTGGTAATCTTGTTCTGTGCTTAATTCCTAACTTCCGCGCTTGCGCCGGAGTTATAGGCCAATTTGTAATTAACGTTACGACTAGGATTGAGTTTGTGGGAGCCTAGACATAGGAAACTCAACCTCTGAGTGAATGAGAATACTCGGTTAACCAGTGACCGAAACATGGGTGTTGCTAATGATTGATGGGTAGTGTGAGTATCCTAATGAAGGGCATCTAAAGGATAGACATGGTCTAATGGATCCATAGCAAAGTATTAGTTGATTGTCAATCCAGGATTCGAAACGTGGATGTATTCTAATGAGTGATGGGTAGTGACAGTACTCTAGCGAAGGTGCGTCCAGAGGATTAGGCCTCGTTTATCAATTAATTCTTTTACAAACAGAATAAAGAGAACAAAATAAGCCGAGGGTAAGTCTGTCGCTTGGGAGAACCCGCATGGATTACCTTTGAGTGTGAGTGGCATTTGGTAACTCGGGGTCTTAGCATTATAGTTTGTCTATAGTGTTATAGTTCAAAACCTATAAATAATAGGTAGTCTCGACATACATGAGAGGTGTGATGAGATGAAGTTCAATCCTAATCCAAGTAAAGTGTCTCTAACTCTTCTTTTCTAATTCAATTGATTATCTGTTATTTACGTTTTTCGCACAACAATATTCTCAAAACCCATTGTTTCATTTGATAATTAGATCACGAGTTTACGTGAATTGACCGTTCCCTGTGGATACGATACTTTTCTTACTATTATACTACTGGATTTTTGGTTTGTTTTCCAGAAACCCATCACTAACCGCATCAATTGTAACATCTGAGGATTTGGAGACATGTCCAAGAATGAGTAAGGTAGAGGCCTTAGCGAGGGTAGTCAGGGAAGCCAAAATTTCCTTAGAACAAGCAGTTGAGCTGGAGCATCATCTAGGTGCCCCATTAGGGACCTACCAGCTCCTATGGAAAAATGCCTTAGTTACAACTCCCTTGGAGGATAGAAATTATAGTCAAGAGGGCTAAGGGTACAAGTTTAGGCGACGAGAGGTAGCGATAATATGTTATCACACTGAGTAGAAATATATAGTCCTAATAAAACTACCCTTAAAGGTAGCCCTAGAGCTTAAATTAGGAAAACACGATTGAGTTTGAGCCTAAGGTGTAGGCTTAGGACCTCCTGTGGACGGAAGAAGGTTGGGAGGCTTGAGGGCTGTTTAGGAGGGATTCGAGTCCTTAAGGGGGTAGCCCTTCAGAATAGAGTATAGAAAACCACGAGGGAAAATCCCAATACATTATGGCACACCCAAGGTGTAACCAATTCTAGAGAAAGATTTAAGGGTAGGTAGTTAATCGCTACCAGATGACTAGGTTGGATTATATGGAACCGATAAGCTGGCAGACTAGGGTGGAGTACCAAAACCTTCAGCAGTTCCCTGTTTCCTAGGAAAACCTCGAGTAAGGATAATCGTAGATCACCTAAATTTCAGTTGAGACTTAGAGACAAGCTAGGTGAAAACCTCGTCCCTAAGGGGGATAATTAGGGTGTGGACCAATGAGAGAAGAATTCATTAAGACAGGTTACGACACAAGCCAGGGTTCACCAAAATGTATCTTGATCCTTAGGAATTTCACTTGTGGTAGTGGTATAAGTGTTGCATGCTAGAGTCATCGGTGTTTTCTTAGTATGACATGTGCGTTTTGTTACATGTCAGGTCTTGGTTATTGCATGTGTTGCTTGTGTCGACTTACACTCCTTGGGTGCGACTCAAGTGCCGGACTTGTCCGCCGGTGCAAGTTTTGTGATCTAAGAGGTTAAGTGATTGCATGTGATTGAGCTAACCACACTAGTTTCAGGGGAACCATAGAATGAGCTTGAATTCAATTAGAAAACACTTAAGGTAAGGCCAGGTTGTTAACAACACAAAACTTTAGGTCGATTTGTAACTGCCAAGAGTTAGGATCCCCAACAATTTATGTAACTTCTAGGTAATTCCTAAGAGCGGTGTACGCGTTGAGATTCGAGTTAGAAATCATAGCTAAGAGTTTTAAGAAACCTCTTTAGCTGCAACCCCGTTGGTAACCTAGGACTTTGGTGTATGGCATAAGATGGTGGAGAGACAACCACCCTTTCTTTCGGTTAGGAACTGTGAGTAGAGCGTTCTTGACTTGTTAAGATGTGTGATCATCCAAAGTAGTTAACCCTTACCAGAGAGAAGAAAACCAACGTGAGGTCACCTAGGAAACCTTGTTAGGATCGTGGTGGAAGGAAGCTTAGTGACGGGGTGCCTACCAAAGAGGAAGAGTGGGGATAGATTGGTCTTAGTATAGGCTATGTTTAGGTGATTTAGGGAGTAAAGAAAATTTGTGAGATTTTAGAATACAACAATACAATTAAGAATAGGAAGGTGACCTTGAATTGGGAGTAATTGGAGCAAATTTTGGGGACAAAATTTATTTAAGGGGGTAGAATTGTAACATCCTGATATTAGGGCCTAGAAAATATAGTGAAATCCTGAGACCGTGAATCTGATCAAGAGAGGAAGATTAGAGGTAGGAAGAGAAATTAGGGGTTAGAATGTGAATTTAGACAAGAATTAGGTAAGTAAACCAAGAGTCTCAGGTTTTAAGAGATTTTAGGAGAATAACCAAGTTATAAGTCAAACAACTGTAGATGAAGAGGGAGTTATAATGGTAAAAGAATGAGAAAAGGAGGGTAGATGAAGAATAGCCAAGTTGGGAAGGTATGTTATCAAAAAGGATTAGGGAGAGGTTAACATCCCAAGTTTTAATCATTTTATGTGTTAAAATAGTAATGAAATAGGTTTTGAGAGGAAAGGAATTGATCCGGTAATGTTTGGGTGTTAAGGGGCTGGTTTATGCAACAAACCAGAAAATGGCATTTTGGTATGCTCGCTCAAGCGAGCCAGGGCTTGCTCAAGCGAGCAAGGAAGTGAAATTTAGGGGTTTTGACAGGGAGTTTGATTGCTCAAGCGAGCTGATGCTCGCTCAAGCGAGCGAACAGATTTCTAGTAAGCCCCAACTCAGAGTGTTTGCTCGCTCGAGTGAGCGAATGCGTTTCTAGTTTTTAAAAACGCTCAGAAACCCTAACCCCTCATATTTCCCCCATACTTGGTTCTAGAGAGAGAGGAATTTTAGAGAGGGAAATTATGCTTGGAGCTAGTAGGAAGGTTGGGAAGTCAAGGATCCACCCATCCAACCTTCTTCAATCTCATTCCCCTTCTCCATCTTAGCTCCTTTGAGGTGAGTATAACTCACACACCTCCACTCATTCATGCTTGAGTCCCTTCCATGAATCTTATCTCCTTCTTTCCCCTTCTCTTAGTCTTGTATGTGTATGATTGGTTGATTGATTCCATGATTATAGTGTATGAGTGTTTCATTAGAGATATGGATTGAGAGTTTGGTATGCTTAGGGTTTCACCCACCCCTTTATTGTTAGCTTATATGTTTATGATTTATACTTTAAGAACATGTTATTATTGATTGTGGGGATTAGGTTATGAGATCCACATGCTGGGGGGGTTATTTTTACAAGAAGAATGCTTAGATCTATTATGAGAAAGGTGCTATTGTGATGTATGAGCATTTGCATAAAGGCCTTTGGCCCTAGTTAAATGAAAAATGAATTTGAGCCTCGGCTCCCAGATAAAAATGAGTTTGGCTTCAGCCCTAGAAAAATGGCTTCGGCCTTAGATTTTGGCTTCAGCCCTAGATTATGGCTCCAACCCTAGATTTTGGCTTCGGCCCCAGATCACCTTAATTAAACAAGATTGGACTTCGGTCCCCATAGTAATTGGACTTCGGTCCCCAGAGTAAAACTTGGACTTCGGTCCCCAGAGTAATGGTGGGATAAGTCCCCAAGGAAGACGTTCCTTGTAGTTTGAGCTCAGGTCTAGCCTAGATATAGTGAAAAGACCCCGACAGTCGGGTAATGCAGATCATGCATAACATATTTAATCAGAGTTTAGCATTGGATATTATAATGCCATGATGAGTTGTGAAAGAACTAAACTATGTATCATTTGCTGAATGATATGTTGCATTTCATATGCCCGCCTCCCCACACTGTTTTGCATGCGTAGTTATGCTCAGCGAGACAATAGTCTCACCCGACGTTGTGGGAACACATTTTATTTATGTAGGACGGACTGACTGAATGCTTGGATGGAGATCAGAAGCTCTTAGTGTGGAACATTCCACCCCAGATACCCATTTGGATTCTATGTATTCGGATCGTATTATGTTGTATTAGGCTAGAAATTATGTATTTATGATTGATTGTTGTTTGAGCCACTGAGTGGCATAGGGATTATGAGATGCATGTTGAATGATTAATGTATTCAGCTTGTGTAAATGTTGGACTTACATTAAGCTTTTGGAAGTGTGTTTGTTACGATACCGATAATAAAGCGAAATAATTTTAGAAGTTTGAGAATGGTGTCTCCAACGTGCATTATTCTTGAATTAAGAAATTAGGACGTTACACAATACATCATCACTAGGGAAAGCCTCAAACATCATCAATCAAGTAAATCACAAGCAAAATAAGAAGGGGAAAGAGAATAGGGATCATTTTGGATTTCCACACAAAATGAGAATGAGTGGGAGGATCACACTCACCTCAAGAACAAGAATGGAGATGTTGGAGGGGTGGAGTATGGTGGTTCCAAGTTCCTCTCTTGGTTGAGGACCACAAGCTAGGCTTCCTCTCCTTCATTCTCTTCTTCTTCCTTTGTTAGGGAAAGTGGGAGATGAGGGAAATGTATTAGAAATGGGCCAAATGACCCTAGACTCTGATTTTATAGAAATTGGATTCATGTTTTCTCGCTCAAGCGGGGATATCTTGCTTGAACGAGCCTCTAAAACATTTTCTGTTCGCACGTTCTAGCTCAAGCAAGGATATGCTCGCTTGAGCGAGACAATGTCAGAGAGCAAACTCTTAAATTCCCCCAATTTTGCTCAAGCGAGAGGTTTCTCTCTTGAACGAGAAAACCAGAAACTAAATCCCCTGTTTTACTGATATTTTCGCTTATACGAGAGATTCTTCGCATGAGCGAAAATAAGACTCTGTGGAGCGAAAAAGATACATTAATCCTATCGTGAAGCATATCAAATTGAATCCCCGAATCTTTGCTTTCTAATGCAAGTTGAATCACCTCAATTATAACGTCCTAATTCCGTGAACCTGGAAATAATGTCCGTTGGAGACACATTTCCAAGTTTATGAAATTATTTCGCGCCATTGTTGATATCAACATATAATCAATCACATAAACATGCTTAAGTAATCTAACGTTTACACAAGCGGAAGGTAATCATACAAACTTAATTATAGAATTGAAATGCCATTCGGTGGCTACAGCTGGGACATGACTACAATTCGACTAATTCAAGTTCTAACACTATACAAACACAATAAACCTAACTAATCTGAACTGAACATCTTCTAGGGGAGCATCTCTCCCATTAGGCCACAAGTTCTCTTCTTCATGAGCCAGCTAAGCATCCTGCAAATCTAAAGTGTTTCCACAAAACGTGTGGTGAGACTTATGTTAAGACAAACTCACTCCTAAAGGTTTTTAATGTGCCAAACCACTAAAGTTTAAAATGTGCTTAAATGAATAAGATGCATCTTGTTATTACTAATTGTGTGCTCAAGCATGTGGCAGAGTTTTCTAGACTTTGTTTTGCAGATTTTAACCAAGTATTTGATGCTCAAAGAAGATCTTTAAGATACAAAACATAAAAGTCAGAAATATGAAATGCCCAGGAGCAAGGCTTGAAGCTTTAACAATAAGCAAGGAAGAGATTCAAGAACAGCTTGAGACGCTGTCTCAAGATCAGATGCAAGCTCAAGCACAAAGGGTCATCTAATGCAAAGAAAAGATGTTTCAGAAAATAGATTGATCATCATTTACCCAGAAGTCAAAATAGATGAGACTAAGATCCTAATTATATAAGAGATCAGATCTAGTAACTGTCATCTCAAGAAGAGACTCCAGATCAACTTCAGACGCAAGCTCAAGAACAGACGCAAGAGATGAGATCCAAGCTTAGATGCAAGAGACGAAAGCCAGACGCAAAGCTAAAGTTGAGACTCAAGTACAACTTGAGTAAACAAGGCATAAAGTCAACACAAGGAGAAGACAAAGTACACTGTGCGCTGACACAATGACATCTGACCTGAAAAGTAAGCTCACCTCTTGTCCAGCAGACTCCTCTCTCCTACAGCTAGTTCCAACGGATCTTAACTGTTAAATACAACGGCTTGTAACGGTTAGTTTCATTGGAATAAAAGGCTGAAAGCTACAGTGATGCAAAGTGAGAGACTATGCTGATCATTGAACATCTACTACATCTCATCTCACATCTCGAGATCACATCTCAAGTCTATCATCTATAGTTCTGATCTCAACTTGAGAACTCTTGTAGTCTCATTTATTCTCTCTTCTCAGCTTGTAATATTCCTATCCATATAGAAGAGATACACTCTAGCTAAAATCACTGCACATCCATACTTTGTATGATTGTAAGCTATACCCATCTTAACCCACCAATCATTGTAATTTGTGTCATCTGAGATAGGAAGAAGCCTAGTCTCAGAGTGAGTGTGTGCGTCCTGAAGAGGTTGTAAGAATACTTATGGCTCAGCCAAGATAGGAGTGCCTAGGCTTGGTGTGAGAGACGTCCTGAAGAGGCTGTAAGAATACTTGTAATTGACGGGTTTTCAATAGTGGAAATCTCACGTGTTGTGAGGACTGGACATAGCCCAAGATGTGGGTGAACCAGGATAAGATCACCGTGCAATCTCTCTTCCCTATCTCTTCATTTTACATTGTTCCTAGCTCATCTTAACTTTTGTGATTATTCAAATACACTAAACTGAATAAGATAAATTAACACAACTTATACTTGATCAAACTGTTTGAAATTGAAACTGCCTCTGATTCATCTTAACTAAGACTCCAAGTCATCAGACTTGAGATCACGTCTCAACTTTCAATTTAAGTGTGGAAGTTTCAAGAACAAAATTTTAAAAGAGTCTCTATTCAAACCCCCTTCTAGAGACATTCATCCAACTTTAACTTACGTCCCAGTGAATGTGATCATAGATACAGTGTAGGGAAGCAAGCAAATGCGAATGCAGCATAAATACACATAAATACATGTTGGGCTATACCTCACAGTCTCCTAGGCAGTCAGGAAATGCACATTATAATGAAAGCAATAATCATAAAACATACATGAAAGCAATCAATGAAGAGTTAGTCTAAGGTGTTTTACCCAATACCTAAGGGTTCTTTTCACTGTCATCCGATTGAGCGCTCGGCCATGTGACCAAGGACCGTCGTCTAGGGCCACCCTGATTAAGTTTTATTAACAATCATGCATGTAGTTCCTTTTTAGTTGTGGAACCCTATCTACTCCTTGGCCGTGGAGCAAATGGGATTACCTTTCTTGTACCTGATTGGTCCGAAACCCCTGATTGCTCTCTTGGACCAAGGTCCATGAAAACATTATTACTTGATTAGGGTTTCAAACGTGAGAGTATGATTTATGACATGTAAGCATATTATATATGCTAAATGAAAATTCCATGACATTTAAATCTCATGAACAACAATTATCATGAAAACCCTAACCTTTACAACCTAGGGTTAAATCAAAATCAAAAAATCCAAGCCATATCACATATAGACCCTAGATTAACTTCAAATAATCACAAGCAAGTAAAGTGGGAAGGGGAAAGAGGAACAAGGATCATGAAAAGGATTTCACACATGATAGAAGTGAGTGGGTGAATCACACACACCTCAAAGCAAGGAAATAGAGACGATGGAGGGATGAGGATGGTGATCCTAAGCTCCCTTGATGATCCGGAGATGGTGAAGTGGCGCTCCCTTCTTCATCTTGGCTCCAATGGAGTTCTCTCTCTCTCTAGGAATCTCTCTCTCTAAACTGAATGGGAAGAAGAGGAAAATGAATATGAGACCCTAACTTTATGTTTTTAAAGAAGCTAAAAAGGTTTCTGTGCTCAGAGCTCGATCAAGCGCAGCTTGAGCGCAAGAAGGAGAAATTCTGACGCGGATCCGCGCTTAGGCTGTGCTCCAGCTCAGCTTGAGCTGAATTTCTCCAAAATGCTCTCTGTTTTCTGTGCTCAGGCTGCGCTCAAGCTCAGCCTGAGCGAGAAAACTAGATTGGAATCCATCCCTATTACTGATATCCTCGCTCAGTATGCGCTCAGGCGCCGCCTGAGCGAGCATACCAACCCTCAAAATCTTGGTTTTTGCCCCTCTTTTATCCCAACTCAATTCTCTCCTTCTCAAACCCAATTACTTTCCCTAAATTCTCCTTCTAGCTTATTCCTTCTCATCTGAATCCCTTCCCACTTTAATCCTTGACAAATCACTTCTCTTGTTAATCTAACACACCTAATGGCTAAAACATAGGTTGATGCTCTTCTCCTTAACTCCTTCTAATAGCGCTCCCTTCCCACTTAGTTTTTCTCCACCTAACCTCATTTCCTCATCCTCAAACCGTCCTACTTTTCTCTGACTCAGGGTGTGGTTTCTTCTAAGTTTAATGTTGGTTGGCCTAACTCTTGGTTCCTCTTCTAAAATCTCTTGAAACTCATGGTTCCCCTATGGATTCTCTAATTCCTTGTCTGAGACCACACTCAAAGTCCAAATTCTCATCCTACTTCTAACCTCCCTCTGTTGGCTGGGTTCACAACCTAAGGCTTTTCTTGTATTTTCTAGGTTCCAATTTCCAGGATGTTACCTCAATCGTCCACCTAAAACTCTAGATATCATCAAATGAGTGCACAAAGGTCATTAGGCTTAAAAGCCAAAATTAAGCAATAACTTTAATTGAAGCCCAACGAGGTACATACCACGTGAACAATGATATAAATCATCAATTCACTCCAATTTACTTAATCAAAGCCTATCCCTCTTCTTTCCTTCACCTCTATAGTTTCATTCTCGAATCTTAACTTGGTTTCCCTTAAGTCTCTTCAAAATAGGTATTTGGATCTTAACTCTTGATTCCTCCCTTAAATCCCCTCTAACACTCTAAACTCTAAATAAATTCCCGATCTTCTCTCTTATCTTACCCCCAAACTCCAAAATTCTCCCTTTACGTCCAACTTTCTTCTCTTGGTGGGATTCACAACCTAAGGTTTCCACTATATTCTCTAGGTCCTAATTTTTGGGATGTTACAAGCTTATTAGTCTGTAAAAGTACTAGCCTATAAAGAGATAGACTTATTAACCTATTTAAAAGCATACTATGAAATAGACTTTTAAACAGGCTAATAGCCAAAATCAGGCTTTCAAACAAGTAAGATCAGGCCCGGAAAAATGGCCTATGACAGGTAACAGGTCAGGCTTGGACCACAAAAATATAATACAGGCAAGGCTTGGGCCTTGCAAAGCCTCGCCTAGCTCGGTCTACTTCCACCCCTAAATATGGGTATAAGTGCTATAATATTTAGCCCTTTCATATCCGGGGAATTTTAGGGTGGACCTCTGTATTTTGGGTCTATGGTAGACCTTTACTACAAATAGTAAAAATTTAATATTAAAAAATTTAATGATATATTTATTAATTTAAATTTAATTTTTATAGTAATAAAGTGTGTGATTTACCGTAAATCCAAAATATAGGAGTCCACCCAAAAATTCCCTTTCATATCCACCTCTCTCTCTCTCTCTATATATATATATATATATATAATAGAACAAAATTAATTGACGTAAGGTGTCAAACTTCAATATTTACACTAATTTTCTTTTTGGAGAATGTGAAATTGGTTAATCCAATTGTTGAACCTATGTTCCTATTTATAAGGCACCATTGAGCAAATCACACAGACCAATGAAAGTGGTTAAAACTAGTTAATTTTATTAGGGTTTTAAAAAAATTAACTTTCTAGTTTTACTCTTATTTAACATCATTAACTAACTTCACTATCTTTTGATAGTTGAAAAGATATTAAAGTTAATCAGGGTAATTAAGGAAAACGGTAATAAATGCTTCTTTGAAATTGTAAAGTGACTTATAAATAAAAAGGAACACAAAAAACTTCTAAAAGGTGCCTTATAAATAGGAACAGAGGGAATATTATATACTACTTCGATCTTAAATATAAGAAAAAGTTAATTAATTCATGCTATTTAAGAATATTAGTTGACCTCATTAAATTTTTTCAAACTCACATAAAAAGTGAACTACATTTCCTAAACTATCCTTACAAATATTTATTGCAAAATGGATCATTGGAAAAGAAATTTAAATTAAATAAGGGTATTATGGGGATAGTAACATTTAATAGGGTGAATTTAGTTAGATTTTGCTTATATTTGAGACCAAAGAAATTGAATTTACAGTTGCTTATATTTGAGACTATGAAGATTTGGCAAGTGTACTAATAGTATCAAGTAGTCAAGTAATGAGTAAAGTATCGTCTCCACATGGATTGAGAATTAAAGTACCAAAATACAAAGAATTTCACTAGTTGAATAAAAGAATCACAATTGTATTAATGTAACAGAAAGATAATGCAAAAGATAAAACCAGAAAAAACTTTAAATAAAGATGCTTAGAACTCAAGGAAAAATGCAAAGGTTATGAGAATCAATATCAAAAGTGATTAGGGGTTGATTCTTCTTAAAAGAACGTTCAACTCAATTATTATGATTCAATTCATGATCCAATTAACTAATTTTGTTAAAACCTAATCCCTTGGTGAATTAATCTTATATCATCAACTAAGAACCCAAATTCCTTAGGTGAACTCAATGGAGACATGCATTAAAAGAAAGAATTGATAAAGATCACACAAGAATCAATTACTATCCCTAGGTAAATAACTTCTTGTGTTAATTTCTTCAGATAAAAACTTTTTCTAGTTTTTTAATTGTGAGAATCACTCTAAGTTCATGCAATAGAGTGGGAAAATCAATTGAAGCATCAAGAGTAGAAGAAAACAATGTAACTGGATCACAATACTCTGAATTGAAATAAAAAATAAAAATTCTCATAGAGTTTGAATAAAGATTCACCAATCCCTAACCTAAGGGATTTAGAAATCCATTATAATTGAAAAGACAAGAGAGAAAAGAGAAGCAAACACTATAGAAGAATTCATTAAATTTGAATCCATATTCTTACAAACGAGAACTCTATGTTTTTCAATCCTAATATCCGAGAAAAGATCCTAAAAAATATTTTTAAAATGGTGAAATAGCTCATTTATATATTGTCAGCGTGTGTGAGGACACAAACTTTGGATGTCCCCACACGTATACAATAGAATTTCTATGACTATCTGGTGTGTTTGTGTCCCCACGTGCAGTTTTCTTTGTGACGCACCATACAACAACCTTTTCAATTTCTAGTATGCTCGCGTCCCCACGAGCAACTTCCTGATGTGACTACGCACACCATATAGCAAGTTTCTCACTTTCTGGTATGCTCACATCCTCAAATACAAATCTTTATGTCCTGGCGCGCATATGAAATAATGTAATCATAAAATTTGACTCTCTAATGTGATCACTGACATATTTTCTTGTCACCACAAGCTCATGCAAATCCATTCTCCCTTCATCCTCTTGCTTCACTTAAATAAAATACCCACGTAAACACAAAACTAGTAATAAATTAAAGTATGTTTACTAAAATTTAACAACTACCACAGAAAATAACAAATTTGTATATATTCCTAAACATGTTTTACTAAATTTTCACCTACTTAATAACCTAAATGACTAAAATTATCTAAAACTAACCTATAATTCCACTAATATAGTGGATTTATCCGATTGGTAAGTGTTAAATTAATGTAAAAATCATATTTAATTACAACACTTATTAAGGGCAAAATGGTGAATTTATACCCCAATTTATCCCTTTTTGGCTTAAAGTACGATTCTTGTAATTATTTAAATCAAATTTGAATTTGATGCTATTTTGATAAAGATTCTGTTGATTTTTACAGATAAAAGGCAAAAATTCAAATACAGCATCAAGATAGCAGCGGATAAGGATAAGAACAACACAAGATAAGCTCAAAAGAAAGAAAATCAGGAAAGCAGATTCGAAGATGAGCGCAAGAAAAGGAAGCTTAATTTTTAATGGGCCTCAAGCAGAGTCTCAAAAGCCCGTCAGAACACTATTTATAGGACTCTTAGCAGTCAGTTTTAGGCATTGAAGAGATAGGGAGATGGTGAACAGATCTGGAGCTAGAGAAAAGTGTGATAGTCTCTCTATCGGTTTGTAATGGCTACCATGAGTAGATAAACTCTCCTTTAGGATTGAATGTAGTTGATTATATCCCCAATTGTATTATGGATCCTCTTTGATTATTTATGAATCCCTATTTTTATAATATTGGTGTTTTTATCTTGTTCTTAATGCTTAGCTTTCGCCTTTGTGCCAGAGTTATGATGCGATTTCTTAAACGCGTTGAGAAACGGTTTTCTAAATCTGATGGGTGAAAGCATTCAATTCACGACTGTGGAGACCAGGGAGAATTGATAGCTTTAACAAATTGATCTTTAACTCGGGGCAATTCACGACTGTGGAGACCAAGGTAAATTGTTTATGAGTATTTCATATTTGTGGAGACCTTTGTGAAATAACATTTATTTGTGTTTCAATATTATAATTATAAATTCACGGATATCGTTGGGTTTCAAATACAAGAGGGGTGCGATCGATGAAGTTCAATCCCGGTTTCTGTAATTTGCTCAACCTTATCCATATCTCCTCTATCTTTTTATCTTCCCAAACAAACATTCAAATATACCTATACTTGATAAGTGTGATCACTAGGATTTATCTTTGTACCATTCCCTATGGATACGAAAACTCTCTTACTATTATACTGCTGTGATATTGGTACACTTGCCAAGATCCCAACAAGTAATTTTTGGCATTATTACCGGGGAACGGTGTTTCAATTTAAATTCTCGGGAGGTCTATCTTATCAAGTTGTAAATATTTTTAATTTTTAATTTTTATTCTTTTTATTTTTAGGATTTTAATTTTTAGGAAAATTTATTTAATTAATTTTTTATTGTTTTGTTCCTCTCTTCCGAACTAACTTTTGTTCAAGCTTCTTGATTTATGCTCTTGCGAGTACAGGTGTCTCAAAATCAATTGATATTTGATCCTGAAATAGAAAGGACATCTAGAAGAAACAGGAGTAGAAACAGGAGGAAAAGACAAGGAAGAAATCGAGAAGATAAAGAGATGGATGAAGAAAGACCATCAATTCCGCCAAGAAGGACATTAGGAGACTATGTCATGCAACAAGGGCCTCGATATTTTTCAAGCATAGCTGTACCTGCTACTGCAAAATCTTTGGAGATGAAGCCCACATATTTGAGTCTCATTAGTGCCCATCAATTCACAGGATTGGATCATGAAGATCCACATACTCATCTCTCTACTTTTTATGAATTGATTGGTATCATGGGTTTTGAGGAAGGTGAGCTTGAATCTGTTTACTTACGTTTATTCCCTTTCTCTTTGATAGGTAAAGCTAAGGAATGGTTGAAGTCACATTCCAATCAAAGTCTGACTAGTTGGAGCATTGTGGAAGATAAATTCTTGAAAAGATTATTTCCACCATCTCGCTATATCCAAGCTAAGTCAAATATCTCCACATTCAGGCAAGGAGCAGATGAGCCATTATGTGAAGCCTGGGAGAGATTCAAATCCTTGCTGAGAAAGTGTCCCAACCACGGTTTGGAGGATATTGCACAACTGAATATCTTTTGCAATGGACTCAGACCCGACACGAAGATGCTCATAGATGTTGCAGCAGGAGGCACAATTATGACGGTGGATGCAGAGCATGCCACTAGGATAATTGATAATTTTGCACTGAATGAGCAGCAAGCTCAACATGGGAGACAACCAATTCAGAAGAAGGGAGTGTTAGAGCTTAACAGTAATGATGCACTCTTAGCTCAACAAAAGTTCATTACTCAATAGTTAGAGGCACTTACCAAGCGGATGGATACACTTCCTCAGCAGTTGCATAGAGTACAGTCTCATCCAAGCTCATCCCCACAATTGACTTGTGATTTTTGTGGAGGAGACCATCCTAATGGTCATTGCTCTTACCAAGACATCTAGGAGGAACAAGTTAACTACATGGGAAATCAAGGAAGGTCAAGAAATTTCTCCAACAACAACCAATATTCAAATAATTATTCACAAGGTTGGAGAAATAATCAGAACAAAAATTCTGGATGGAGACAAGATGCAGGAAATTCCAATAGGCAGACTCCTTATCAGCAGCAACAACAACAAAGCTACAATCCAATGAATGACAAGTTGTCAAAACTGGATGAGAAAATTGATGCCCTTATACAGTCTTTTGAAGCCTATAAGAAGAATACAAATGCAACCCTCAGGCTTGTAGAGACACAAGTTGGTTAGTTAGCAAAGGATATAACAGAACACAATAAGGGACAATTTACTGCTAACACCCAAACAAATCCCAAAGAGCAATGCAATGCAGTTACTACAAATAGTAACACATCAGAGGGAAGTGATTTGGAGGACAACTTAACATCTGAAGAGGACCCGCTAGAAGAGGATATTGTGGAAAGATGTGTCCAATCAGATATAAATCAAGAGGAAGTTGATGAGAAGATAGAAAAGTCAGATGGGGTCTACAAACCAGAGAAATCTTTAGATCCAGGCAGATTCACTGTACCAGCCACTGTTGGTACTTTACCAGTCACAAAGGCGTTGCTAGACCTTGGGGCTAGTATCAATCTGATGCCTTTATCAATGTTTAAAAGACTGGGGGAATTAAAGGTCAAACCTGCAAAAGTATCTCAACTACTTGCAATAAAGTCCACTCAATACCCATATGGGATAGTTGAAGATTTGCCTTTAAGAGTGGACAAGTTTGTATATTTTGCAGACTTCTTTATTGCTGATATGGAGGAGGATACTGATGTCCCCCTAACTCTAGGAAGACCTTTCGTGAAATCTTCCAAAATGATAATTGATGTTGAATGGGGAAAATTCAAACTTAGCTCTCAAGATGAAAGTATAATCTTCCATTTAGAGAAAGGAATTCCCCACCAAGCTAAACCACCAGACCAATTGGAGTTAGATCCTACTGATGGGATCTGTATAACTCATTCTGAACCACAGCTGCAGAGAGTGAGAAGAAAAAAAACTTCCTGTCAAATTATTCCTAAGCACAGGGAGAAGAAGGTTCCCAATATTCTGAGGAAACCAACAAGAAGAAAGAAGCAGCTGCAGGAATCCATGGTGGAATTCCGCTTCAAGAAGAGAAAAAGATCAACATCATATGATGAAGAAGATGTTGAAGATACTGATGATAAGACAAAAGGATGGTATGGAGGATGGATCAAGGCAACAAGAGGTGGATCAATTGAATCTACCATCATCCTTCAGTTGAAACAACCATTAGTAAATCAGGCGTCAAGCTATATGACATTAAACGAGCGCTTCCTGGGAGGCAACCCAGTGTTTTTATTTTTGCAGCTTTTGTTTTTCTATTTGTGTGTTTTAGTTAGTTTATTTCTTTTACATACATGTTTAGTTTAGAAAATGTTAGGAAATGGATCGATTAAGGTGTGAAAAAGAAAGCTGAACACTTTGAACTGGGGAGTAGCAGAAAATTTGATGAAGTAATTAAAATTGCATTCTGTTTTCTGCGCTCCACCTGCTCTGAGCGCAGAAATACAATTCCAATTCTGTTTTCTGCGCTTCACTTGCGCTGAGCGCAGGTGAAGCGCAACCTTCCACTCCAGAGCTAACTGAAACACACGCTCCACCTGCGTTGAGCGCAAGTGGAGCGCATTTGCCCGCTCCAACATAAATTCAAAAGTTTTGACAGGGGAAGGTCATTTTTCACCTTCTCCCCTAAGCATCCTCTGCTTCCCTTCACCTTTTATCTCCCCTTTTTCACTCAAAAACCTCATTCTTTCACATTTCTATTGCTATTCCAGGTATGTTTTTAAGGTTTTGAAAAGATTTTACCGATTAAAATCCTTCATTCTATGTTTGGTTAAGCAAACCATAGGGTAGAAAACTTAGGGTTTTAGAATCACATGTTTTTAGGATTAATTATCAATAAAGCCTTTGAATATAATGTTGGTTGTGGTTATATGATTGGTGAATATTTTTTTATTGCTCAGTAAGTTTTGCAAATTATTTTGGTTAATGACATTGATGCTCTGAGTTTGTTTGTGCTGATCATTGCATGCATAATGTTGCATTGATACTTGTGAATACATTTGTCATCTGAGCTTAATACCAGTTACTAATTAAATGCCCTGTTTTGATTTGTTGATTTCTTAAGGGAAATGCTTCAGTAGTCACTTGGTTGTTAGTTTAGCATGCTCTTAAGGTTTTTATTGGCATTTGGTAATATGATATTCTTGGTTGAACCTACCAATGCATAATGACTGATAGCTTTGATTAAAATTGGTTCTCAAGCATGTGATTTTCATGAAAGTGAGCATGCATGGCTTAATACACTGATCATGAGCTGATAAGTCCTCTTTATATGCATTAGAATAATCCTGGTTCTATTTTTAACAGATGGCTCGTACAAAGGTCACTATTACTTCTGGTACCTCCAAGAGAGGTAAAGGAGACAAGAGGGCTAAGGATGTGCCCTATTTCGACCCACTGAAGTTCAAGAGTCCAACAGCTTCTGAAGCATACAGTTCTCTCATGAACTATAATTTCATCAAGGAAAGGCCAGTCACACTTCAGCCTGGTGAATTTGAGGAGTTCAACAATGAAATCACCAGGAGGCATTGGAGGCGTATTGCTGAGCCTGACCAATACTTTGATCCAGAGCTGGTCAGGGAGTTTTATGCTAATGCCATAGGATATCATGGCTTTGACGTGAAGCGACGGTCATATGTGAGAGGCCGTTGGGTATCTTATGATCACGACACGATCAACATTTTTTTGGGTAGACCTGGGCCGGATGATGAGGGGCTGATGGTTTTCCAATATCATGAATTGATGAACGAAGTCGACATTAATGGCTATGATGTGTTGGATACTAGGACAACTGAGTATTTGTGCTTGAGGGGGTGCGCCTTTGAGACAAATTCTTACAGGTAGGCTGCTAGGATCTTTAGGAATGACCTGAGGGAAATTTCTAGGATGTGGACTGTTCTGATATTAGCCAACATCCAGCCTACCAACCACGCATCAGACATCATCATGCAGATATCACACCTCATCTACTGTATTTTGACTGCACAGGACATCGACATTGCCAGGGTTATATCTCACAAGATATTCCGTACAACATCGGCTGTTGGACGTCGTAGTGCATGATCCAGGATCAGCTTAGGGTTCCCTGCCCTCATCATTGCTCTATGCCGCATTCAGGGGATTGAGGTGTTCCCCAGTGAGCCTATTAAGACCCCTATGACTAAGGGGTACATTGAGGCTAACTGCATCCCTGAGGAGGAGGATATAGAGCCCCAGCAGCCACCACCACCAGTGTAGCCACCACCACCACCAGCTGGCATCTCTCACATCTCTGGAATGAGCACCTATGTCATCAGAACATAGCTACTCATCGAGGAACGCTGTACATGCAGGAGATCCTCTACCACAACATGCAGGGCCCCTTTCCTATCATGCCACTGGAGCTGTTCAGAGATTATTTGCAGTGGCCTGGGAACAGGCCTATTATTCCGGGAGGAGGAGGGGTAGCAGCTGGTGATGGAGTTTGACATGATGAGGACATGCAGGACAGAGAGGACGGTGATTGATTTTGTTTTTTTTTTCTTTTTCCTTTTCATTTTTTGTTTTATTTTCTTGCATTGGATCTATACTGTATCTGACACTACTGACTCATCATTTCTATGCAGTATGGATTCCAGTATGTTTATTGTCGCGTTGGGATTTAATTTTGTTAGGTTATTTTTTTTTAGAATTTAGAAATAGGGATTTAAGGAATTCAATTTCAAAATCTTAAAACTAGGCAACCTAACTAACTGAACTAGGAAAGAAAAAGGAATTTTGTGATTGAATCCATAATCAATTAGGATGAGGATATTGTGCATGAGAATGTATCAAGGTAGTTAATTAATTTCAATGGTGACTTTATCAAGGAAAATTAGCCAAAAAGTCTGTGAGTTGTGAGACTAAACACTTTGAGAGTATTCACCGTTGCTTGTCAACTGCTATTGCTTGAGTTTTTGGATTTTATTCTGCACATGAAAAGCATGGAAGTGATTAAGGCAACTTGTATTTATGAAATAATTGCTCTGTGCCAAAAAGCCAACCCATAAAAAAAATTTTCCATTTTTTTTGTAACCCATTTGAGCTTTAATATTTCTTTTCTTATGCACCCCAGCCAGATTAATGTTTATATCCTATCCCTTTGGGATAGAGAGCATAGGTGCAATTCTGATAGAATGGGTGATCGGTTGGTTATCTGAAAAATGCAAAAAGCAGGCACAAGCAAGCAAGGAATTCACTCCCTCAAGTATATAAAAGGGTGTATAGTATAAAGTTGAATAAAGAAGGGAGTGAATTACCAAACAAAAAGAGGCCAATTGAATGATACAAGTCAAGAATGTAATGGAGAATTGAGAGAAAGTTTGAGAAATGGTGAAACCACAAATATGCTCTCTATTCTAGTGTTTGTTTGAATATTCAGAAAAACCATGATTTCTTGATAGCCAAGCCTCATTACAACCTGAAAAAGACCTTTTGATCCATGTTGACCATGTGCATGATTATTAACTGGAAACGACTATCAATTTTAGTTGTTCAACTGCAGTGAAAAATTTGAAAGAAACACTTACCCGTAAGAATGAGAGAAAATTCCTTGATTTATCACTTATTATTTTGATTACTGCTTTTGAAAAGTTTGAACGCATTTTTATCTTGATCTGATTGAAGACTGGAGTCACCACTTAGTTCTGAGT
The DNA here is from genome assembly GCA_026901365.1 of Sesbania bispinosa. Classification (NCBI taxonomy): domain Eukaryota; kingdom Viridiplantae; phylum Streptophyta; class Magnoliopsida; order Fabales; family Fabaceae; genus Sesbania; species Sesbania bispinosa. The sequence continues at coordinate 1,601,243 of QLOH01000092.1, forward strand.
ATCAATCTGAAATTTGGAAAGTGACAGATGTCTAGCAAGGGATTTTGAATTTCTCTCCTTATTAGTCAGGACCATAAATGGGGATTTAAGACAACAATCTGTAGGAGATTTTCTTGCTTGAGGACAAGCAAGAAGCTAAGTTGGGGGGAATTTGATAAGTGTTAAATTACTATAAAAATCATATTTAATTACAACACTTATTAAGGGAAAAATGGTGAATTTATACCCCAATTTATCCCTTTTTGGCTTAAAGTGCGATTCTTGTAATTATTTAAATCAAAATTGAATTTGATGCTATTTTGATAAAGATTTTGTTGATTTTTACAGATAAAAGGCCAAAATTCAAATACAGCATCAAGATAGCAGTGAATAAGGATAAGAATAGCCCAAGATAAGCTCAAAAAGAGGAAAATCAGGAAAGCAGATTCAAAGATTTGCACTCCACCTACGCTAAGCGCAAGTGGAGCGCAAGAACACAGAGCTTAATTTTTAATGGGCCTCAAGCAGAGTCTCAAAATCCTGTCAGAACACTATTTGTAGGACTGTTAGCAGTCAGTTTTAGGCATTGAAGAGATAGGGAGACGGTGAGCAGATCTGGAGCTAGAGAAAAGTGTGACAGTCTCTCTATTGGTTTGTAATGGCTACCATGAGTAGCTAAACTCTCCTTTAGGAATGAATGTAGTCGATTCAATCCCCAAATGTATTATGGATCCTCTTTGATTATTTATGAATCCCTGTTTTTATAATATTGGTGTTTTTATCCTGTTCTTAATGCTTAGCTTCCACCTTTGTGCTGGAGTTATGATGCGATTTCTTAAACGCGTTGAGAAACGGTTTTCTAAATCTGATTGGTGAAAACATTCAATTCACGACTGTGGAGACCAGGGTGAATTGATAGCTTTAAGAAATTGATTTTAAACCGGGGCAATTTACGACTGTGGAGACCATGGTAAATTGTTTCTGAGTAATTCATATTTGTGGAGACCTTTGTGAAATAACATTTATTTGTGTTTCAATATTATAATTATAAATTCATGGATATCGTTGGGTTTCAAATACAAGAGGGGTGCGATCGATGAAGTTCAATCCTGGTTTTCCGTAATTTGCTCAACCTCATCCATATCTCCTCTATCGTTTATCTTCCCAAACAAACATTCAAATATACCCATACTTGATAAGTGTGATCACTAGGATTTATCTTTGTACCGTTCCTTGTGGATATGACAACTCTCTTACTTACTATTATACTGCTGTGATATTGGTATGCTTGCCAAAATCCCAACACCGATACCGGAGGGAGTACAGTCATGATCATATATATTAAATTTTAAATGCTTTAAATATTCTTAGGTATGTTATCTAGTAGAGTACTTTTGCTTATATTTAAAAACATATTATACATTAAAATAAAGCAGTGTGTTGAAGTACTAATTAGTTTTTTATTTGCATGAAATTTTATAGACTTGATCTACTTCACAATAACTTTCATTTTACAATTGGATTGATTAATTTTATGTTCTATAAAAAGTTATTAGTTGGTGTAAATCTTGAAGTTTGACACTTGGTGTCAAATGATCCTTTCTCACACACATAATATATATATATATAGATAAGTACAAAACAGCTTTCACAATACCATTTGGGCAATATGAATGGAATGTAATGTCCTTTGGATTAAAAAATGCTCCTTCTGAGTTCCAAAAAATTATGAATGACATATTCAATCCTTATTCAAAGTTTGCCATTGTTTATATTGATGACGTATTAATCTTTTCACAATCTATTGATCAAGATTTCAAACATGTAAATATCTTTGTCAAAATTGTTCAGAAGAATGGTCTAGCAGTCTTTAGGACCAAAGTCAATCTTTTCCAAACGAAAATTAGATTTCTTGGTCACATAATTCACCAAGGAACAATTACACCTATAAGCAGATCTATAGAATTTGCTGACAAATTTCCTAACCAAATTATTGATAAAACTCAATTACAAAGGTTCTTAGGATTCCTAAATTACGTAGGAGATTTCCTTCCACAATTAAATAACATAATTAAACCTTTACATGATCATCTTAAGAAAAATCCTCTTCCTTGGACGGATAAACATACACATATTTTTAAACAAATCAAACTCCAAGTAAAAGATCTTCCATGTCTCTATCTTCCAGTACCCCAAGCTTTCAAAATAGTAGAAATTGATGCCTCAGATATTGGGTATGGCGACATTCTTAAACAAAGGCTCAATGAAAAAGAAGAAGTTGTTGCATATAATTCAAAGCATTGGAATCCTGCACAACAAAAGTATTCTACTATTAAAAAAGAAGTTTTGGTAATTGTTCTTTGTGTTTCAAAATTTCAATCTGATTTATTAAATCAAAAGTTTTTTATAAGACTCGATTGCAAGTCTGCAAAAGATATTTTACAAAAGGATGTTAAAAATTTAGCATCTAAATAAATTTTTGCAAGATGGCAAGCAATTTTAAGTGTTTTTGATTTTGAAATTGAATATCTCAAAGGCACCTCAAATTCTCTCCCTAATTATCTTACACGTGAATATTTACAGGGAAAATAGTTTGATGCCTAAAAAGGCAACCAACCTGGCCTCTTCAAGAGGCAGAGGAGTCAGTCTAGCCCTACCAGGATCATTCAAACAAGCCGGGTCATCCACCCAATCTGGGTCATCTACCCAACAGCCAAACCCATCCTCTCAAACAGCCAAACAGACTAAAGCCGACTATGCTTTTCCAATCCAAACACTCTTAGCCCTCCAAGATTGCGGCCTAACCCATCTCCCCAAGAAAACCTGGGCTGATATAGCCTCAGAAGAAGATGAGGACGAAAGCCAAACCAACCTTGTCCTCATAAACCAACTAGCCGAAATCCAAACAGTGGTCAACGACTCTAAGCAAAAGAAAATAATATCACAAGACACCCAAGTAGTACAAACCCAAAATCCAATGTCAACCCAAAAAACCCAAAATCATTACATCTCAAAAAACAAGTTTTTTTTCAGTACTCCAAATGGAATATGAGTTCTGGGATAGTTCCCCACACAAAGTTCCCTCCAAAGTGTTTCCAGAAGGATTCCACTTTAGACAATCAGCCAAAAACAAAACTCGACAGTTTTATGAGTTTATTCTAGTGGACTCAGATTCTATCACAATCAAGCATTATAGGGATCAAAATGATTCCTCAAATATAATCCATTCAACAATGCAAATCTTGAAAGTCCTCACACTAGGCCAATATGGAAAAAACCCAAACAATATCACCAAATTTTCCCAAAATTTTGATCCCATTGGATATAATTACTGGGATTATGTGGATTCCTGGACAAGGGTTTTTTGGCAACAAAACAATAATAATCACCATTCATGGTTGATATATTTTAAGAGAAACACCCAATACAACTTTCCCAATTGGTTCCTCCAATGGTGGGATTTTTTCGGTCCAATTGAAGCAATCCTTCCATCCCCAGTAAATAAAGGATTGAAGCAATTCTGTAAAATATATAACCAACAGGAATCATGGATTCCCGCTGATCTCAAGTTCTTCTCATCCTTCTCTTTAGCCTGGGTATTCTCATGGCAGTATAGGTATGGGAAACAGGAAAACAAGAATTACTTGCCTCTTCTCCAAAAAAAATGCATATGTCAAATGGCGGGCACTCATTTATTCAAAAGGTAGCCTTAAAAATATGTCAGGATGATAAAATCCAACATCAGCTAGCTAAAGAAAAGGCCCTAAACAAAAGAGATTTAGGATCATTCCGTGAACAATTTGGTCTACCATACTGCTCTAAGGGAAAGCCCAAGTCAAAGGTAAAGCATGAACCAAAGTCTAAACCTAAATATCACAAGCATAGGTCCAAAAACCAAGCTAGAAAAGAAAATAAAATAAAAACATCTACATAATCCAAGCAGCCAAAAAATCCAGTTATTTGCTACACTTGTAATAAACCTGGTCATGTTAGTAAATACTGTAGGCTTAAAAGAAAGATTAGAAACCTTAACCTAGACCAAAATGTAGAAGACCAAATTAATAACCTCCTAGACGAAACATCTGAGGAAGATGAGGAGGAGGATACCTCAGAATCATCTGAGGACTTAAATCACATCCAGAATGATGATTTATCTTCTTTAGAAAATGAAGAATCTCCTGACATTAATGTCCTAACAAAAGAACAAGATCTTTTGTTTGAAACAATAAATTCAATCCCTAACCCTCAAGAGAAAAGGCAATTTCTCGGAAAACTTAAGAAAGTTTTAGAAGAGAAAAAATCAAAAGATCTTATTGTTAAGAACAAATTTGATCTTAAACCAATCCTGAAAAGATTAGAACAAACTCCTTCAAAACCAGTTACAGTTCAAGATTTACAAGTTGAAATTCGTAACTTTAAGTTAGAAATAAAAGAAAAAAAGAACAACAACAAATCCACCACTACGTACATCCTCTCACAATTGGAAGTAGGGTCAGAAGAAGAAAAAGAAAGGAAGACGAGGAAGAGGAAGAAACAAGAATTTTTTTAGGGATAATTAATCAATTAAAAATTCAAAAATTTTACATAAATGTTAAAATAATTGTTAAAGATTTTTTGTTGGAGACAGTAGCCTTAATTGACACAGGAGCAGACTCAAATTGTATTTTAGAAGGATTAATCCCAACAAAGTATTTTGGAAAAACCTTAGAAAAGATCAGCACAGCCAATGGCTCTAAACTCAAGATTAATTATAAATTATCAAAAGCAATAATTGACAACCAGGGATTCCAGGTTGAAAAGGCTTAACTAATTGGTTTCCTCTTTGGGAAATAAGTTTTGGTTTTGTTGTGAAGAAGAAGTAGAAGCTGAGGATTTTAAGGAGAGGTGGGAGAAAGATCGGAGGAGTCTAGACATAATTTCATTAATTCTGATATCTTCGCCTTCATTTGGTTCCATAAAAATATCCTTATTAAGTTAAGTTACTGCTTACTTTATGAATCCATGTTTATTTTTATTATAAAAACTCTTTTTTTAGTCCTGTCTTAACCATATCCACCAACTTTCTTTCTTTTACTCTTAATGGTAACATCGGCAACTTAGACTTACTGCCTTCAAATAGGGCTTACTGCTACAGTTCCATAAAAAAGTAAAGTACAAAAAATGTGTACTTCCAGTTAAGAACAATATTGTTTATATCAGTTAATTTACAAAACATTTAAACATATCGGATTCATAAATATAAACACTTCCCTAACTTAACAAGTATATTCCTATTTCCCCATCAGGCTCTGATACTAGAAGTCCTAGATGGAATATATATATATATATATATATATATTCCATCTAGGACTTCTAGTATCAAAGCCTGATGGGGAAATAGGAATATATTTGTTCAGTTAAGATATTTTTCATCTTCATGGATCTGATATTAATTTTTTTTTATGACAAATAAGGACAAAATATTAATTTTAACCGGAAATACACAATTCTAATATTACACTCTTTAATGGATATGTAGCAGTGTGTCCTAGTCGCAAACAATAAGTCTAATATGACGATGTTTCCATTAAAGGGTGAAAGAAAGAAAATTGGTGGCTATGGTTAAGATTAGTAAATAGGTGGAACCTAAAAAAAGGAGTTTTTTTTTCTAAAACTGGATTTAGTAGATATGTGATAACTTAACTTAATATGTTTATTTTTATGGAACCAGATGAAGGCAAAGATATTATAATTAATATAATTATTTCAAGACTCCTCCGACTTTCTCTCGTCTCTCTTTAAAATCTTCGGCCTTTACTTCTTCTTCCTCACATTCAAACCAAAGCTTATTTCTCAAAGAGGAAACCAATCAACTAATCCCCAAACATACCATCTTCGATGAAGAAGTATGTTTTTAGGATATTAATAAAGAAATAGATAATTGGTAAATTCCTAAGATTCCTCAGGATGAACTATGCATGCCTGAAGAATCCCAAATCAAACATAGTTCTGATTATATCATGAAAACTTTTGAAAATAACATTCCTTTAGGTCCGGAGGTTGAAGAGGAATTTCACCTCTTATCCAAAGACTCAATAATGCAACATGCTAAAAATACAAATACTTACACATTGGATGTGTACAAGTAGTAGTAAAACCTTTAATAGGAAAAGGTTTGAATGCTAAAATTTTAATGGGCTTAAGATATATTAGGCACAAAAAATTCCAAGAATCCTTAATTGGAAATGTTGAAACAAGCCTAGGTAATGGGCCAATATATTTCACTTGTTACCCCAATAAAATATTGAGTTTATTAGATATGAATCTTTTAGACTCGTTATTCTTAAATATTAAAATCTATGGGTTAGACATGAAAGAAGGATTTATCCCAACTGCCTTATTATATATGGTCCACTATAAAGTCATGAATACCTGTAACTCGCGGGTACTGCTTAAGCCCAAAACCAATAGAGAAACAACCTTATATTTCATAGACATGAAAAAGGCAAATGTCACTGTCCAAAAAACAATTAAATGGGAGGACATAGTCTAGCCGAAAAAAAGGACAATGGATAGAGGAACCCTTCCAAGAAAACCCATGAAACATAAGAAATGAGACAATTTGAAATAGGTAAAGTTAAAATAGTTTTTGACAGGAGAAATTCATTTTCCTCTAGATCTGAAGCCTATAAAATGACATATATTTTTTTCTACAAGAAGATCTTTCTCTATTGCATCCCAATCTATCCCTAACATACCTTTTGAATTTAATCTTATAGGAATAGATACAACCTCTACTATCCCTAGAACAACCTATCACAGAGATAAAGAAGATGATCAAAGATCTATCCAATCCCCAACTTACTCCTCCCTTAATGAACATTATGATGTTATCTCATAAATTTGCTATAGATAAAGAGTCCCTTAGGAAAAATTTTACTCTGAGAATTGGGAGTCTTAGAGGAAATGGTTTTTTGAACACTATAAGGGAAAAAAAAGACGGAAATTCAAGAAGAATTTTACCATTTTCTTAACAAAGCTAAAATGAAAATCCCATTCTTTGATTGGTTCCATGCTTAAACTGTCAAGATTAACATAGATTATCCTTTCCAAACTAAGTTAGTAGGACAAAGATCGACTAATGTCATCACAAACTGGCACCTTAAAGATTACGAAATAATCTAATTAGAATTACCTCCACCTAGCCAACATCAGCTTCCAAAAGTTAGAGACTATAAAGAAAACCCAAAAATGGCATCGCCATTTACAACAAAAAAACATAAAAGAGGAAATATCCCCTAGAGATATTAAAAGCCTCATGGAACAAGAAAATTATACAAATAAGCATCTTAAAGTTTTGGGGGGGGGGGGAAAGATCATTACAAAATTGTTTAACGAAAACTTAGCATTATTTTCTAAAGAAGAAGCACAAACATCCTCTTGCAAGATAGAACTCCAATTTGTTTAAACCTTTTAAACTAAACTATAAGTTTAGAAAAATTTACCGTTTCTTAACCCACTAGGGTCGGCCTAGTGGTAGGGGGTTTGCGTAGTTTAACATGAGGTTCTAGGTTCAAACCTCATTAATCCTTGTACACCAATTTTTTTTTACTGTGACACCCTTCTACCCCAAAAGTTAACAGTAAAACATCATTCTTAGCCTTATAAGACACTTAAAACCGTTTACACAATCTCTCCAAAATAGAAATATAAAATAAAACTCCCACTACTAAACCCTGATGTCACATGTATCAGAACGACACCCATCAACTCAATACTCGGCACCTGAGGTGTCATTGTCATCACCTGTAAATAATAACCACAGATAGAAACAGTGAGGAAAAGAACACCACTCATACATACACATAGGAGACTACCCTATCCTCCCCCTCATGTAAACAACATCATCATATAACTTATTCTAATATCAAATGTAAAACATAATCATCATCATCATCATATACACCAACAACATCATCAATATCACCACAATCATCATAATCCCCATTATCATCACAATCATCATTATCATCATACTCATCATAGTCATCATATTCATCATAATCATCATATCATCATACTCATCATTATCATCAATATCATCATACTCATCACAATCATCAATATCATCATTTCATCATGTTCATCATAATCATCATATCATCATCACCATCATGCACCTCCCTGAGTTGTACTTCACCCACTCTAGGCTTGTACACCTCAGGTACCATATTCAATTACATAATCAATACTCACCTCCCTGAGTTACACTCAGGTACCATAATCACCAACACAATCAATACTCACCTCCCCGAGTTACACTCAGGTACCATAATCACCAACATAATCAATACTCACCTCCCTGAGTTACACTCAGGTACCATAATCACCAACACAATCAATACTCACCTCCCTGAGTTACACTCAGGTACCATAATCACTAACATAATCAATACTCACCTCCCTGAGTTACACTCAGGTACAACATTCACCAACATAATCAATACTCACCACCCTGAGTTACACTCAGGTACAACATTCACCAACATAATCAATACTCACCTCGCTGAGTTACACTCAGGTACAACATTCACCTCCCTGAGCTACACTTCACCCCTTATTGGGCTTATGTATCCCAAGTACAATCACCTCCCTGAGTTACACCCCACCCCTCACTGGGCTTGTGTATCTCAAGTACAATCACCTCCCTGAGTTACACCCCACCCCTCACTGGGCTTGTGTATCTCAAGTACAATCACCTCCCTGAGTTACACCCCACCCCTCACTGGGCTTGTGTATCTCAGGTACAACATCATATATATACTCAAGCATCATTTACAACATAAGGTTAAGTAAATCATCATCACCATTATCACCTCCCTGAGTTATACTCAGGTACACTATTCACCTCCCCAAGTTATACTCAGGTACAACACCAACATCATCATCATCATCATCAATCATTCTCATCATGGTTCATCATAAATATCACCACTCATCATCATCATCAATCATTATAATTAACACCATTCATCATCATCCAAAATCATCATAATTATCACCAAATATCATTATCATCATAATAAAACCAATCATCATTAGTCACACTGCATATTATGCACACCAAAACATCATCAATCACATGGCATATTCACCAATCATTATGCACACCCAATCATCATCAATCACATTGCATATTCACTGATCATTATGCACACCAAATCATCATCAACATCGTTAATCACCATCATCATGATCATAACACTCATCGCATGTTCAATGCATCATTATATCATCATGATCACAACACACATTATATGCTCAATGCATCAATATATAATCATTATACACCTCATACACTCAATACCTCAATATATCATCATCACACATCTCATACCTCATCATCATAAACTCAATACCTCAATACATCATCATCATGAACTCAATACATCAATACATCATCATCATGAACTTAATACATCAATACATCATCATCATACATCTCAATATTATAAACATCTAACATCACATGGGATATTCATATCATCACACTCACATCATAATCAATGTATAAACATAGGATATCACATAAGATATTCACATCACAATACTCATATCACAATTAATACACTATGCATCCAATTTAATTTCATCAATAAAAACCTCAAATATACAGTTACAGTGCGAACTAAATATCTCCCAACCCAGACTTAGTTTCAACGATCCAACCGTTCATAATGAAGAACCAGATGTTCCGGACCAGCTGTAAAATTTTCAGCCCGATCCAAATGGTGAACGAATCAGCAGTCGCTATTTTACAATCGCTGCTCTGTGTAAAAACGGGAATGATTTTCCTCTAGTACGAACTAAATATCTCCCAACCCAGACTTTGTATCGACGATCCAACCGTTCATAATGACGAACTAGACGTTGCGAACCAGCTGTCAGAATTTCAGCCCGATCCAAAGGTGAACGAATCTGCAGTCACTATTTTACAGTCGCTGCTCTGTGTAAAAACGGGAATGACTTTCCTCTACCTCTTCTTCAATCCCTACTCAAATCCTCAAGTTCCTAATTCAATTAAACTCGTTTTTACCGATTAAATTCACTGAAATCCTCAATCATCCCTACGAATTACAATAAATTTAACATCTAATCAATTATGGTTCCTCATCTCTAAACCCTTATTTAACCCATTTTCGCTATCCTCGCTACCATCACCCAATTCATCAAGGTCATCACATGCATACATCAAATCAAACACATTCCAAACACACAACACATGATTCACATATAGGTTCTCAAATTTAGAATTCTTAGAGGGTCTTATGGTTGCCCTCATTACCCAAGCACTCCCACATGCACATACAAGCAGCACCCTTTCCCCCACCGTACCTTGAAGTGAAGATCGAACAACAAGAAAGACTCTTTCTTGATTCTTGATGATCACTCTGCAGCAACCTCCTCTTGAGACTTGGTTTCTCCCCTCCTTAGCGTTTCGCTCTCTGACGATTATACGAATAAGGATTAGGGTGAACTGATAACCCCTCCTTACTAGAATGCCTAATTGGGCTTGGGCCCACTCTCAACCCCCTCATCTTCTTTTTTTTTTAAAATGAAGTAGCTTTATGGATAAAACTAATAATAATATTAATCTTATTATTTATTCATCTATTTAATTAATTATATCCTTTACTTATTTATTTAATTTAATTAATATTTTACTTAATAAAATTTAGGATGTTACATTTACCATTCCTTAGGTTGAAGTCAGAATGAAGTAAGTGAAGTGTTAGGACAAGTTAATGAATTATTAAATAAAACAATTCCTAATACTCTGTAACCCACAAAAGAAATATCAACCAATAGGCCTAAGATTAAGCAAGCTATTAAAAATGGTGTGTCTATAAATGTAGTAAACCGTAGTGATAAATCAATTAGAGAATTAGAAACCAACTTTGAATAAAGGATAATGTAACGTCCTAATTTCTTAATTCAAGAATAATGCCCGTTGGAGACACCATTCTCAAATTTCTAAAATTATTTCGCTTATTATCGGTATCGAAACAAACACACCTCAAAAGCTTAATGTAAGTCCAACGTTTACATGAGTTGAACACATTAATTATTCAACATATATCCCATAATCCCTATGCTACTCATTGGCTCAAAATAACAATCAATCATAAATACATAATTTCTAGTCTAATACAACATAATACAATCCAAGCACATCTAAAACATTCATAGGATCCAAACTGGTATCTAGGGTGGAATAGTCCACACTAAGAGCTTCTGATCTCCATCCACGCATTCAGCCAGTTCGTATTGCATAACTAAAATGTGTTCCCACAACGTGGGGTGAGACTAGTGTCTCAATGAGCATAACCATGCATGCACACAGTGTGGGGAGAGCAGGCATATGAGATGTAACACAAATCAACATGTCATACAGAAACTCTTTCAATTACCACATTACAACTAAACTCAACTATACATGATGTCTAATGCCATTCTCAAAATAAATATGTTATGCATGATCTGCATTACCTGACAAACGAGGTCTTATCACTATCTCTGGGGCTAGACCTGAGCTCAGACTACAAGGAAAGACTTCCTTGGGGACGTATCCCGCCATTACTTTGGGGACCGAAGTCCAATCTTGTTTAATTAAGGTGATCTGGGGCCAAAGCCAAAATCTAGGGTCGAAGCCATAATCTGGGGCCGAATGTAACATCCCGTAAATCAGGACTTTTATAATTTCATAAGATTGAGATAGGTAATTGTATGTTAATAATTGAGAAAAGAAGGTTTAAGGAATTAGGAGATAAGACTTAGACTAAAAACCAAACTTCAGTAGTCTCGCTCAAGCGAGAATATCTCGCTTGAGCGAGTTATGCAGTAAAATGTAGGTTTTGAGTTTTCTGCATTTCTCGCTTAAGCGAGAAGCAGGGGACTTTTGAGAGGCTCTCTGGACAATTTTCGCTCAAGCGAGAGTAAGCTCGCTTGAGCAAAGATCGTCCAGAGGGGGGTGTTTTCTGGGTCATTCTCGCTTGAGCGAGACAGTTTCGCTTGAGCGAGAATATGAAGGAATTGCATGAAACTTACACGCTCGCTCAAGCGAGAATAGCAGGCTTGAGCGAGAATCCACTTATAGGCACTGGATTCTTAGCTTAGACAGAAAACAACTTCACTTTTTTCTTCTTTTTCTTAATCTAGAGAGAGGCTGGGTTTAGAGAGAGGAAGTGAATTCGAAGCTTGAAGAAGAAATTGGAGCAAGGAATCATCAAGTGATCCACCTTGGATCCGTCCTTCTTCATTCAATTTTGAGTTTTTATGAGTACAACTCACTTTCTTTGTGTCTTTCTCAATAGTTTCTATGAACATGCTCCCTAATCCTTAATTTCCCATTCTCTACTAGGAATCATTGTTAGAAATTGTATTCTTGTAACTGATTTAAGGATTGTTACTTATGAATCGAGACTTAGAATCAGAATAGGGATTACGTGATACAAATTAGGTTCGAAACTATCGAAAATGCTTACGTTGAATATGTATGAATTCTGACTTGTTACTATATTATGAATTGCTAATGAGTTATCATGTTTATGTTAATTGAAACACTTTAAGCCAGTTTCGACCGTGAGTAATTCAAGCCGGCCTTTGCACTGTGAGTTAAAACTAAGTAATTATGTTTAAAACACAACTTCGGTCTAGTTTGGGTGGGATTCGTCCCCGGGAAAGATATTTCCCGTAGTCTGAGCTCAGTTCTAACTCCAGAAAGAGATAAGAACATACCTGTTGGGCACAACAGTTAGTGCATCATACTTGCATATCAGTGGAATTGTGTATGGCTTATTGATTGACATTGATATATGATCCCTTCATACATGCATGTGTTTTGTATTTAGTGAGATTTTTATCTCACCACACGTTATGTGGATTATTTAGTTGAGTAGGTACCACCTCTTCCAGACTCTCAGACCGGGAGATGAAGTGCTTTTGGGAGGGACTTGCTTTCCCTTTTCTTTTGTTTTTGAAATGTTTTATATGTATATAAATGTATGTGTGGCAGTAGTATCCTAGTAGACTCGAAAGATGATTTGTAAATATTAATGACTTGATGTACATGATAGGTTAATGTTATGTATATACTGGTTTTAACTTATGTAGATGCGTTTATCGTTTAGAAATATTCGTTGAATTGTTAAATTATCGTTGGATTATTTACATTCTTGGGAATATTTTGATATCCGAATTGTCACGTTATAAACTCTAAGTTAAGAATTTGGTTTCCAACGAACTAAATTCTGATTTAGAAATTTAGGGCGTTACACCGAAGATAAAATATGCGGCCAAAGCCAAAACTCATTTTTCTCTGGGAGCCGAGGCTAAACAATTATTTTCAAATTATCTGGGGCCAAAGGCCTTAATGCAATGCACTCACATAACATATAATACATGAATCATGCTAGATCTAAACATTCTCTTAGGTATCATGAACCCCATCATATGAATCTCATAACCCAATCCCCACAATCAAACATAGCATGTTCTTCTAGCATAAATCTTAATCTATAAAGCAATAATGACAGGGAATGGGCGAAACCCTAAGCATACCATACCCTAGCTCATACCTTTAATCATAGCATTTATCCAAGCCAAACAGAAAATCAATAACCTTACAAGCACTTACAAGACTAGAGGAAAGGGAAAGGAGGAATTAGGGTTCATTCAAGGGATTTAAGCAAGGGTGAGAGTGGGCGTGTGAGTTATACTTAGCTCAAGAGCTAAAATGGAGAAGGGGAAGGAGGTTGAAGAAGGTTGGATGGGTGGATCCTTGACTTCCCAAGCTTCCTCTTAGCTCCATGCATCATTTCTCTCTCTAAAATTCCCCCTCTCTCTAGAACCATGGATGGGTGAAAATATGAAGGGTTAGGGTTTCTGCGCGTTTTTAAAAACTAAATTCGTGTTCGCTCGCTCGAGTGAGTATTAAGCTCGCTTGAGCGCGCAAACTCTCTGAGTTGGTGCTCGCTCGACCGAGCCCTGACTCGATTGAGCATGTAACGTCCTAATGCCCAGAACTCAGGAATTATGCCCGTTGGAAGCATAAGTCCCAAATTTAGGGAATTATTTTCGCAACATTAACAATATCAATAACAGAAATCCAACATGTTTAATTAAATACACTGTTTCACTTAAACATGTCTTGTGAATCAGTACAAACAACTAAGTCATGGATATTACAATACATGTGTCCTAATCGAGCAGAAACATAAAGATACCTACATGTGCTAAATATCCATCAAAAGAATACATATCCCAACAGGCTATACATTCAATACAAATGAAACATAAATCAAAAGGTTGGCCCTCTGCCAAGAAGACTATCAGTCCTGCAGTAATCAAGTCCTCAGTGACCTACCTGTGGATCTAAAACATAAACTTACGAAGGGGTGAGACTAATGCCTCAGTGAGCAAAGCGGTGTAGAAACACAGGGAAACACTAGAAGGGGGGTTGAATAGTGTTTCCTAAATAACTTATGAAAGTTTTTTGCAAACAGCTTTTATAATGAAATTTCAGATAGGTTAAAGGGGTTGTCTGAAGTTTCTTAAGACAGGTTCTGAAAATATGTTTTTGAAACGTTTCTTGCTTTTATAAATTATCAGAGCAATTTTTCAACACCCTTTGATTAGAATAAACAAATTGACAAGAGATAAGGGAAAGAAAACTTAGCCACAGAATTTATCCTAGTTCACTCACTACCACTGTGAGCTATGTCCAGTCCCAATGCCAACTAGCACTTGGATTTTCTCTTAATCTCAACCAGATTACAAGTATTCTTTTACAGTCAAGCCTCTTCAGGCTCTACAACCAAGTATTCTTTTTCAGTCAAGCCTCTCCAGGCTCTTACAAACAAGTATTCTTTAGACAATAAGCCTCTCCAGGCTCAAAAACAGTTTTACAGAGAAAAGATTGTTTAAGCTCTAAAACTAAACCAATTTGAAGCTTAAACTATTACAATGTACAAATAACTGAGGTATACTCAGAATATATGAAATGATGTACAAAGAATTTTTATCAGAGTATGTTTTACAGAGTAAAACTAGCAGCGTTTTGTTTCTCTTGAAATGTAATCTCTTGTTCTTCTTTTCGTTGTTCGTTGTGAATGATCTTCAGATGAAGGGTATTTATACCCAGTCTTCAATCCGTTGAAAATTCACCGTTTAGAGATAGCATTTAATGCTTTTTAATCCATTGTGAGACATACTCCTGAGAATTCTGTGCGTTCTGAAACTTTTCTGACAGCGTCCAAGGTTGCTACTAACAAAAGCTGCCACAGCTGTTGCTGCAAAAACTGCGCTGCAGAGATTTCCCAAATGGTGTATGAAATTCAAACAACCCAGGAAAGGTCTCTGTGTCTTTGCCAAAATAAGCCTTGAAAAGTTGCGTGCAGCAGAGAGAGATTTGACTCTTCAGAACTTCAGACAAGTCTTCTCACAACTTCAGCAAGATGTGCCACGTCATAAAATACGACTTCAGATGGCTTCAACACTTCAGGCAGGTTGAACCTTCAAACGGCTTCAACACTTCAGACAGGTTGAACCTTCAGACAGCTTCAACACTTCAGACAGGTTGAACCTTCAGACAATCTTTATTAAGATTAAAGTGGCTTGCTGAAATCATAGATAAAACATTAAAAACATATGTATCCATGATAATTCTTTTAACCAAATTTGTTAAACATTAAAACTTAGGGATTGAGCTGTCTTAAATCATCATAATCTTCCTTATGATATTTTTGAGACTCAACATTCTCCCCCTTTTTAATGATGACAAATTTGCTTAAAATAAATAAATCTGAAAGGAGTTTTAAATTATCATAAGTGTAATATAAGTATAACTCCCCCTCAGATAAATACTTCTTAGGTCTAACAGTTTCTGATATTCCTCAAATACTCCCCCTGAGACCTGTAACTACTTTAGATTCAGATTTGTTAGATTTTAATACTCCCCATTTTGTCATCATTCAAAAGGGAACTTCAGAGCAATAATCACAAATCAAGATCAAGAATAACAACCAGATCAAACAATATAATCAAAGCAATCAGAGCTTGTAAAAACACATGATACCAACAACTGATTGTATTAAAGCAATGTTCAGACAAACAAAAAAAAATATAGAATCTGAAAATTAACACAAAACTGAAATAACATCATACTGGCTACACATCATAGATATCCATTATTCTTCTTCAGCAAGGCTGCTATCAGTAAAGCAGAAATCTCTTCTTTAGCCTTGTCAATCTGAGAGATAACAGTAGCCTTCAGTTCTTCTTGCCCAGTTCTGATCTGCAACTGTTCTTGGAGAATCTGATCCTGTTTAGCAACCAGATCAGCATTCTTCTTCTCTAACCTCTTGACTTGCAGTTTCAGTCTTTTGTTCTCTTCTTCAGGGTCCTTCTCAACCTCATATAGCACAATCTTGATGCTCTCATGATAGAATCTGAAAACCCTGAACCCTTGTGGCAGATAATAGTCTTCAGGATGACTGACAGCAAAGTGGATCTTATGAATTGGAATCATGACAGGCCAATCCTCTGTGAAAGAAGCCATAGGGAATCTGCCTCTGACATACTGATAATCTACAAGAGTAGAGGCACCAGGATATGTCATGGAGACTTCATCCTGTCCTGAAGTACCAGAAGAAAATCCAGCACATTCTCTGATATTCCAGTAGGATGACCACATCCAATCCCTGGAAGAATGATCTAAGCCTCCACCTTGTTCTTGATCATTGTAGGGAACTTCTTATTCCAGGCAGCTTCAGACAAGAACTCCTACATCTGCAGATAATTAGGATAAGTCTTGAGCTCCTTAAACTTGTCTTCAGGGCTTTCCTTCAGGGGATACCTGGGAATGATTCTATCAGGTTGCACTAAGATCTCTGTGGATGGCCTGATGGAAAATACCCTTGGGGGCCTGTACCCTCTCATGCCTACCAGCTTCATAGAGTCAGCAGAAAAAGGGTTAAGAGGAGCCCACTTATGAGCAGGGCCTTTACCCTTTCTGAGCTTCTCCAGCTGACCATAATATGCCTCATCTGAACTTCCTTGGTACTTTGCTCTTACTTCAGCTGCGGTCTGCTTGATAAGACCTTGATGCAGAGAGATAGGGGGCTCATCTCTGAAGTACTGAAGCTCTTCAAATTGATTAGGGAATTTGGGAACCCTGACCCTTTCAGTAAACAGGACTTCATACCTAATGTGTGGAACTTCAGAGGCTAACTCGAAATGCCAATCAGTAAGGGGCCATGCATAGGGGTCAAAAGTAGGCTCTGTGAAGAAATCCCTACTTTTAGGACCTAGCCTCAGCTGCTCAGGCAGCATACCTCCCTTCCAGACTTGTGAATGGCCTTCTTCATGTTGATCTTCTAAGAAATCTTCAGACTGTGTAGCTTCTGAAGATGATAGGGATGATGATGGTGATGATGCAAATTCTTCTTCTTGAATCTCTGAATCCTTCTTCTCAGGTTCAGTTACAACCTTCTCTTCTTCCTTCTTCTCCTCTTTCTTCTCAGGTGAGGATGGTGGAGATGGTGTAACATTGTTAAACCTCACTTTGAGCCTTTTTACAGGAGGCTTCACAATCTCAGATTCCTTTTCTTTTTCTTATCTTCTCCTCTTGAAAAAGAGGTTTGCTTTAACGAAATTTTGGTACTTACCAGCTTCATCCATTTCCTCAAGCTGACTGGCAGTGCTCCTTGTTACTCTGGCAGGTGGTGCAGGGGCTGTCTGAAACAGCTTTGTCCTTGCACTCTTCCCTTGCTGAGCACTTGATCTTTTCCTTTTCTTAGATGCTTGGGCTATAGTAGCTAGCCTTGAAGTTGTGACTTCAATCACAAGAAGGGGAGTTGAATTGTGATTGAATAAAATTTCTGCAATTTCTTTGTATACTTTTTCTGCTCAAGGTCTTGCCTTGGCTTAGTATAAAGAAGTAAACTCACAGAAGGTAAATGGTTAGATGATTTTAATTTTCTTAGAAAATATTTTTGTTAAGTTCTATGGCTGTAATAAAGAAAGTAAAAGAAGAGAGTAAAAAAGATGGCACACAGAAATTTTATACTGGTTCACCTCTTCCAACCTGAGGCTACATCCAGTCCCTACACCTGTAGGATTTTCTCACTCTTACAATCAAATTACAATCTTCTTGGGTAACCTTACCACTAGTATTCTTTACCTGCCTCTTTAGGCTAACAACAATCTAACCAACTCAGATTTTCACTGAAAACTTACTGCAGAACCTTCTGCAGAAGATTCAGTCCCCAAAATACTGCAAGTACTTTCTACAGATTCTGTAAATCAACTGAGATCACCAAATCTCAGTAAACCTCACTGAAACAACTTTCCCTTGTTGCTCAGAGGAAGGAAATGCACCTGCACTCCTCTTTTAAGACTTTTACAATGAAATGAGAAAAAATAAAAACAAACAAGGCTCAAATCTATATAATACTTGCAAGCCAGAAGCTAAATGGTGAGCCAAGACCCTCTCCAAGACTTTTCAGATCAGATATCTCATAAATAGAGGAGAGAGAAATTTTTCCAGAAGATTGAGAAGTGTAGAAGCAGAAACTGATGTATCTTCTGGAGTGAGGTGTTCTCCAATTGTGGAGGAAACCTCCTTTTATAGGGAGCTGAGGAGAAAGTAGCCGTTGGACATCCAGCTGGCCTTAGGAGATGTCCCTTTCCCTGCTGTAGCAAGTGCAGGCTTTACAGCTGTCAAGTTTGACCAGCTTCCATCATCTGCAGAGTATCTTCTGCAGGATGTTTCTGGGCTATTTCTCACGGTTTATCTTCTGTAGTCGTGATGAAACTTTCCAGTATAATATTGTCACATATTTTTAAGTCAACTTGTCCATTGGAATAATGAGAAGATGAGCAGAAGGAGATTAGTATTAATTTATCCTTATTTGCATCTTCTGCAGCATTTCATTCCTTCTGCAGGGCTTCTGGAGCTGCACTTTTCTTGCAGATCTTTTTACTATTCATCTTTTGCTTGATTGAGACTAAATTTAAGATTATCATGCAGCTATAATCTCAGAAGATAAAAAACACAATCTGTTTCATGATTCTTGACATGTTTTGTTTCTTCTGTACAATTAGTAAGCTTAGGTTCTTCTTGGAAACAGTCATTTATCTTCTTATATTTGGTTTTGTTCCTTGCAGAAGATGATTCACATATTTCTTGGTAATTATCAGAGAGCTTCTTTTTTGCTGCATCAAAGTGAATCTTCCTTATAAGACAACCTTAATTGAATTTCTTCTTTTCAAAGGTTGTTCTATATCTTCTGGAGAATGACAGAGAGTTTCTCATTGCTTTTCAGTATATATTAAATCTGTTTTTCACAGATTTGTCATTCTTGTCAAATCTGAGACTTAACTTCTTAATTAGGTGTCACTCATTTCCTTCTTTTGTTACTCAATTGTTCCTTCTGCAAATGCTTACCTGTATCTTCTGATCATTTACTTGAACAAACACATTAGTCCTTAAAGGTCAGAATTATTCCAAGTAAGCCTGGATTGGTTGTCATTATTAAAATACTCTTTAAGGGATTCTTGGACCTTACAATCTCCCCCTTTTTTGATGATGACAACCTATCTAGTTTTACATTGTAATAATTCTGAAAAACACTCCCCCTGAATGTATGCATGTAAAGACTTTGGGGATGTGATAAATTAATTCTGACTTTTAAATTATTGTTGCTTGCATGGTTCATAATCCTTTTGTTTAATGCAATCATTTCAGCAGAAGAAGGCATAATTATATTGAGCACTCATTGCAGCAAAAGGAAGCAGCAACAGAAGATCATAATTAGATTATAAATGTCATACAAAAAGTCAGACAGAATCATAATGACATTCAAGGATGTCATACAAAAAGTCAAGCAAAATACAATGTCAAACAACACCTATTGCACCTACTACACCACACCTATTACACCTACTACACCTACTACTTCTCCTCCTTTGTCATCTATCAAAAAGAATGTAATTAGTCCTGGGAGAAGCAGAATCATCATCTTTTTCTGCTTAGAGGGTGAGGAATGGTCAGAGGATGATGAGGTAGTTGGTTGGAGGATGTTCTGAGGAGGCTGGTATTGATTAAATGGCATTTGTGGTGCTTGAGGAGCAATGACAGGAAGAACAAAGTGATTAAACCAGAACTGGTGCTGTGTGAACCTCTCAATCATCTCATTCACTGAATTTTGTAGGATATTGACATTGGAAAACAACTTCTTGATGTCTGCCTTTATTTTTCTCACTTGTCTCTCAAGTGTTTGGGAAGATGAGGGTGCAGGTTGTGCAGTAGGGGCAGCATCTTCTGGTTCAGTATCTTTATGTCTAGCAACCTCTTCCTTCTGGAGAGGATCAGAGGGCATATCTTCCTTCTCAGCACTTAGTTGCTGGAGAAATGTCTCCATAGATGAGAGATGGGCAGACACAGCAGAAATGGAATCTTTGAGAGGCATAGCAGCAGGAATAGAAGAATCAAGAATGGGAGAGGCAAGAAACTGATTAACCATTTCAGTCCTAATAATGCCTACAGAAGGAATGGATTGAGCCTCTTCCTTTGGCTCTTCTTCTTCATCTGTGATGTGAAGTTCTTCTGTTTTGACAGGAGACTGATTATCAATTGGATCATCATCCATATGTTCAGTTCCTGGAGAACAAGGGTTTTGGACAAAAGGCAAATTAGGAGAAGGAATTTATAAGTAACCAGAAGCAAGTAATGTTAAAGTATTTGCTGCCATACCTTCTGCAGAATTAACTTCAGCATCTTCTGCAGAGGTATTACTAGCTTCTTTCATTGAGTTGAGTTCTCTAGCTGCAGCACTCTTCTCTTCTTCTGCAGATTCCTCTGCAACCTTAGAGGCAGCTTTTTCTTCATTACTTGGTGATGAAGGATGGTATTCAAAGGAGGAGGGTGGAGTAAGATATTCCTTTTCTATTCCAGAAAAAGTTTTCTGAATCTTACTAGGCTCTCCTTCTTCAGAAGATGCTGTCAAGCCTTTCCTTTTTCTGGAGAAGGTTTTAAGCACATCTTTCTTCTTCTTCGTTCTTGGAGCCTTTTCTTCTTCAGAAGTTCCTTCTGTTTCACTGCTGCTACTGGAGAATAGCTCAGAAGGTGTGGAGTGTACTATCTTCATTTTCTTAATGTTCTTTCTATTAAAGAAGGTGCAACTGTCTTCACATACCTCATCCTCAAGAGATACATTGTATAACCTAAAATTTTTTGTTAACAACATTCCATATGGTAGGCTGGCATAAGCTCTTTGAGGATTGGCTGAGTAAATCATGCTTCTAAGAAGCAGGTAGGATAGGGAAAGTTGTTTTCCAATCAGCAGATGATACATAACTAGTAGGTCTTGATCAGTAACCCTTTCAAGGGTTCCAGCTCTGGGAAGAATGGAGTAACAACACATTTTATGGAATAGCCTACAGATGGGGATCAATTTACTGGATACTAGAGGTAGGTTGGGGTTACTAAGGACCTTCTTCATTGCTTCCTTTTTGGTTATGCCTGCAGAAGCATACCAGGTATCTTCATAAAGGTGATTCTGACAAGCAGGCAGATTTAGTACTTCTTCAATGATGCTGGGGGTAAGAATGATGGTTGAACCTTTGACATCAGCAACCAGAGAGTTCCCATCGCTCTGATAGTTGCTTGCAGAAACATAGAAGGCTTTTACAATTCTGGGATAAACTGGTTCTTTGAAGACAAGAAAATCTCCCCATCCTTGCTTCTGGAGAAAATAGTTGATGTCCCATCCTTCTCTTCTTATCTCTCTCAACATAAAAACTCTTCCAGGGATAATGCTCTTCCATTTCCATTTTTCAGAGAATGCCTTGAGCATCTCAGAATCTTCAAATAGGTCCATATCACTTTCTTCTGAGTCTTCAGAAGGATTACTTTCCTCTTTGCTTCTTTCTTCTGAAGCAATTTTTTTATCTTCTGCAACTGCCTGAGTAGTGGATTTGTGTATGGAAATGGAAGAAGAAGGTTTGGGAGGAGAGTCAATCCCAATTGGATTCTTTGGATCATTTCCAATGGTATGGAACATGGCTTTGTTCCTTTCAGACCTTCTTACTCTGACAATGGAAATGTCAGAGGGAATTTTTGAAGAAGAAGGGGCTGAGATAGGTTTGGAAGAGGATGGTATTGTTTTAGCTGGTTCAGGAACTATTTCTTCAACTGAAGTGGATGCTGGTTCTTTAGTTGAAGGGTTATCTGTGGGTGAAGTAGGTGGCTCTGCTTCAGTGGATTCAACTGTGGGGGGTTATGTGGAGATTGGTTTAGCATGAATGGGTTCAGAATATGGAACAATTTCCATTCCTGTAACTTCAAATTGGTCTGTATTTTCTTCTTCTGAGAGGGGAGAGGAGGTAGAGATATTTTTGCAGGCAATTGATTTCATCCTCATGCTTCAAGCAGAAAAACAAAATGCGAGAGAGAGAGAGAGTTTAGTTTTAGTTTCAGATTTCTGAATGAGGTTGAGAGTGAAAAGGATGAATTCCTTAGCTGTGATATATTGCTCTCAACTAGCCGTTTGAAAGAATGAACGAGTTTGGTCGAGAAGGAGAGAGAATGGCGCAGTTTTTTAAGTTCTGTTTGTTGCACACGGTAATGTTGCTTTCTATTTCCTCATTAGTGCAACAAGTTTTATATTTAAAAATGAAGAGACAAAAGGTTAAGTCAGATTATCTTGCATTATCCAAACCAATGCATTTTGCAGTCCATGCTTTGTCTCTTTTAGAGTTGACCTAGGAGAGAGAGTTTGACAGATTTTGATAGTGACCTTTCCTCGTAATTTCTTTAAGATTTCAGAGGAGATGACATGCTGGATCAGAAATGATTCAGATGTTGGAGAAGGACATTTCTTCTTCTTGAACAGAAGATAGAAAATCTGCAGAACTTTACAGAAGGAATAATCCCTAATTGATTTCAAACTATCTGCAGAAGATGAAAGTATCTTCTGAGTTCAAAATTTAATCAAGTCAATTAATTCATTTAATTTGATAATTTGCACATATTCAGTTTATCCCTAATAAACACAAACCTATCTTCTACAAGAGGTTTAGTAAAGATATCAGCTACTTGAAGCCTAGTTTCAATGAATTTAAGTTCTATTTCATTCTTCTGTACATGATCCCTAATGAAATGATGTTTTATGTCAATGTGTTTAGACCTTGAATGCTGTATAGGATTCTTGGACAAGTTTATAGCACTTGTATTGTCACAGAAAATAGGGATTTTTGTGTACCTTAAGCAATAATCCTCCATTTGATGCTTTATCCATAGCATTTGAGAGCAGCAGCTTGCAGCAGATACATATTCTGCTTCTGCAGTAGATAAAGCAATGGTAGGTTGCTTCTTGCATGACCAGGAAACCAATGCTTCTCCAAGAAATTGACATCCACCACTTGTGCTTTTTCTATCTAGTCTATCTCCAGCATAATCAGCATCACAATATCCTGTCAAGTCAAATTTTGTACCTTTCTTGTACCAAAGACCAAGATCAGTGGTTCCAACAAGATATCTGAGTATTCTTTTTACAGCAGCAACATGTGATTATTTTGGAGAAGATTGAAATCTAGCACATAATCCTACAGAAAATAGAATGTCTGGTCTGCTAGCAGTTAAATATAATAGAGATCCTATCATTCCTCTATACTCCTTCTCAGATACAGATTTTCCATTTTCATCCAGGTCTAGAACTATAGAAGGATGCATGGGAGTTCCCATGGATTTTGATCCTTCCATTCTGTATCTTCTGAAGAAGTTCCTTAATATACTTTTCTTGGTATATGAAAATTCCAGATTTTTCTTGTTTTATTTGTAATCCAAGAAAGTATTTAAGTTCTCCCATAAGACTCATTTCAAATTCTCCTTTCATTAGATTAGAGAAATCTTCACACATTTTTGTATTTGTTGATCCAAAAATGATATCATCCACATAAATTTGCACTATTAGTAGATCTTTCTTAATAATTTTCCTGAATAAGGTTGTGTCAATCTTTCCTCTTGAAAATTCATTGTTAAGAAGGAAATTACTTAATCTCTCATACCAAGCTCTAGGAGCTTGCTTCAAGCCATATAATGCTTTTGTAAGTTTGAAAACATAAGTTGGATGTTTTGGATTTTCAAAACCAGGAGGTTGGTGCACAAACACTTCCTCACTAATGTAACCATTCAAAAAAGCACTTTTAACATCCATTTGATAAAGTTTGAAATTTTTGTAAGCAGCAAAAGCAAGTAATATTCTAATGGCTTCTAATCTAGCAACAGGTGCAAAAGTTTCATCAAAATCAATACCTTCCTGTTGATTATATCCTTGAGCCACTTAACCTTGCTTTATTTCTGATCACTTTACCTTCTTCATTCATTTTGTTTCTGAAAACCCATTTAGTACCAATAATGGGGTGATCTTCTGGAGAAGGTACTAGTGACCATACTTTGTTTTTCTCAAATTGATCCAATTCTTCTTTCATTGCATTTACCCAAGACTCATATTCTAAGGCTTCACTTATGTTTTTTGGTTCAATTTGAGATAGGAGTGTTGAACTATTTCCATTATTTTTGAGTTGTGATCTAGTTCTGACTCCTTCTGCAGTGCTTCCAATGATATGCTCATGAGGATGATTGGTGATTAGCTTCCAACTCTTAGGAAGACTTTCTTCAGCTTTATCAGTATCTTCTGCAGAACCTTCTGTATGAGATCCCTGTTCCCCTGTATCTTCTGGAGAGCTTTTTCTGTCAGAAGATTGCTTCTGCAGTAGCTCACCTTCATCATCTGATTCTTTTGTATGTTTCTCATGACAAGAGGGATTAGCATCATTGAACACAACATGTATACTTTCTTCTATAGTTTGATTCTTGATATTATAGATTCTATAAGCTTTTGAAGTTGTAGAATATCCAAGAAAGATTCCTTTCTCTGATTTTGCATCAAACTTTTCAAGATTTTCTTTGTTATTTAAAATAAAACTAATCACATCCAAATACATGAAAATATCCAACACTGGGTTTTCTTCCTTTCCATATTTCATATGGAGTTTTGTTCAAGATGCTTCTGATGGAAACCCTGTTAAGTATGTAGCAGGCAGTTGACACAAGCTTCAGCCCAAAAGTATTTTTGAATGCCACTATCACTTAACATGGTTCTAGCCATTTCTTGGAGGGTTCTATTTTTCCTTTCTACAACTCCATTCTGTTGTGGAGTTCTAGGACAGAGAAATTCTGTGAAATTCCATTTTCATCAAAGAAGTTTTTAAAAGAATGATTTTCAAACTCTCCTCCATGATCACTTCTTACAGAAGCTATTAAATGGCTACTTTCATTCTGTATCTTCTTTGAGAAGATTTTGAAAGCATCAAAGGATTCATCCTTAGATGTAAGAAATAGAACCCAGGATGAATCTAGAGTAGTCATCTACAATGACAAGTCCATATTTCTTTCCTCCTAGACTTGATGTTTTGGAGGGTCCAAACAGATCTATATGCAGTAATTCCAATATCCTTTTAGTAGTGATGACATTTTTAGGATGAAAACTTGATTTTGTATGTTTTCCTTTTACACATGCATCACACATTCTATCCTTTTCAAATTTGATTTTTGGCAATCCTCTAACTAGGTCTAGTTTAGATAATTTGGAAATGCTTTTCATATTTAGGTGCCCTACTTTCCTATGCCATGTCCATTTGTCATTTTCAAAAGAAGCAAAGCATGTATGATCAGATAGTTCTTCTAGACAAATGCTGTAGAGGTTTCTGCTTCTAAGACCAGAAAATAGGACCTTCTTTGTAGATGCTTCTCTAATTTCACAAAATGTTGGTTGAAACATAACTTCATAGCCACTGTCACATAATTGACTTATGCTAAGAAGATTATGTTTTAACCCTTTTACATAATATACATTATTAATTTGGGTAGAATTTTTCATACCTATCTTTCCAATACCTTTGATGTGAGCTTTGTTGTTGTCTCCAAAGGTTACTGTTCCACCTTCCATTTTGTGGAGAAGTATGAATTTGCTTTTGTCTCCAGTCATATGTCTTGAGCAGCCACTGTCCAAGAACCATAGCTCTTTCTTCTTGAGGGATTTTCCTTTTTCCTACATCAGAATAAAGTAATGATTTAGGTACCCAAATCTTTTTGGGTCCTGAAGGGTTAGATACCTTTCTTTTAAAGCTCCCTTTTCTTTTGTAACAATTATGAGCAATGTGTCCAATTTGGTTACACCAAGAACATTTAGGAGGTTGGCCTTTTAGCAGGAACAAAAACTGTTTTCATGATTTTTGATGTTTCTGTTTCATGAAATCCTAATCCTCTTTTATCAGTAGTTTCTCTACCATTTCCTATTAATTTATTTAAGTTGTGTGTACTGCTAACAAATTTGCTTAAGTCCAATTGTAGTTCATCAACCTTCTTCTGCAGAAGATAGTTTTCCTTCTGCAGTGATGCAGATTTTGTATCTTCTGCAGTTTTCTCTTTTATTAATTTAACCTGTTCAGATAATTTAAAATGTGATTCTTGAAGACATTTGTTAGTCCTAATTAGTCTATCATTATCTTCTCTCAATTTCTCATTTACCTCTTTAGATTTGGTTAATTGATCTTTAAGAAGTGCACATTTTTGTGCAAGTGTGTGAGAGTCTGATAGTAAATTCTCAAATGCATCTTCTAGTTCTCTATATGCAGTAGGAGTGTATGTGATTACCTCATTTTCTTCATCATCACTTCCAGCCATGAGACATAGGTTTGCTGCTTCTTCTGCAGAATTTTCTTCTTCTGAAGAGCTGTCTGAATCATCCCAAGTTGCCATCATAGCTTTCTTCTTCTGGAAGGTTTTTGGGTCTCTTTTCAGCTGTGGACATTCTGATTTGAAATGTCCAGGTTTGTTGCATTCAAAGCAAATTACTTGAGCTTTGGAAATTTCTGTTTTCTGTCCTTCCTTCTTGAAGTTGAAGCTTTTTCTTCCTCTGCCTTTCCTTCTTATCAATCTCTGAATTCTTTTTGAAATGAAGGCTAGTTCATCATCCTTCTCTGATGATGTATCTTCTTCTTCAGAATCACCTGCTTCTGTAGGGGTTAGACTGCTCCTTCTGGAAGTGCTTGCTTTTAAGGCAATAGACTTTCCTTTCCTTGGTAGTTCATCCATGAGTTCCTGCTCATGCACTTTCAGTGAACCAAGTAATTCATCAAGCTTTAGGACAGCAAGATCCTTAGCTTCTTGAATTGCTGTTACCTTTGGTCTCCAAATTCTTGGAAGACTTCTAAGGATTTTTCTAACTTGCTCTTGATTTGAATAGCTTTTTCCAAGAGACTTTAAGTCATTAATAATGATAGTGAATCTACTGAACATTTCATCAATAGATTCATGTTCAATCATACTGAACAATTCATATTGATGAATCAATATGTTAATTTTTTATTCTTTAACTTGGTCTGTTCCTTCATGGGCTATTTTGAGAGTGTCCCATATTTCTTTGGCTGTTGAGCAGCCAGCAACTTTGTCATATTCTCCTCTGCTTAGTGCACATAGAAGGAAGAATTTAGCTTTGGAGTTCAGAAGATACTTCTGCTTATCTTCTGTAGTCCAATCTTCTCTGGCTTTTGGTTGAGGATCTTCTTGCTGCACATCCGATTCTCCTTCTTTGGGCTGAGCAAGAATTCTAGCTCTTCTTGCTACTGGAATGAAGTTCCCTTTTTCTACAATATCCCAAAGGTCAATGTCTTGGGATTCTAGGAACAATTTCATTCTGTCCTTCCAATAGTAGTAATCCTTTCCATCAAATGCTGGTGGTCTATTTGTGGATGAACCTTCTGGTATGAACATTGCAGCTCCATGATTGGCCATTTCCCTTGATCTTTTCCTCTCTTACTGTTAAGTAAGTTCAACCCTAGAGGCAAGCTCTGGTACCAATTGATGTTGTGGCTTCAATCACAAGAAGGGGGGTTGAATTGTGATTGAATAAAATTTCTGCAATTTCTTTGTATACTTTTTCTACTCAAGGTCTTGCCTTGGCTTAGTATAAAGAAGTAAACTCACAGAAGGTAAATGGTTAGATGATTTTAATTTTCTTAAGCAAATATTTTTGTTCAGTTCTATGGCAGTAATAAAGAAAGTAAAAGGAGAGAGTAAAGAAGATGGCACACAGAAATTTTATACTGGTTCACCTCTTCCAACCTGAGGCTACATCCAGTCCCTACACCTGTAGGATTTTCTCACTCTTACAATCAAATTACAATCTTCTTGGGTAACCTTACCACTAGTATTCTTTACCTGCCTCTTCAGGCTAACAACAATCTAACCAACTCAGATTTTCACTGAAAACTTACTGCAGAACCTTCTGCAGAAGATTCAGTCCCCAGAATACTGCAAGTACCTTCTGCAGATTCTGTAAATCAACTGAGATCACCAAATCTCAGTAAACCTCACTGAAACAACTTTCCCTTGCTGCTCAGAGGAAGGAAATGCACATGCACTCCTCTTTTGAGACTTTTACAATGAAATGAGAAAGAATAAAAACAAACAAGGCTCAAAACTATATAATACTTGCACAGCAGAAGCTAAATGGTGAGCCAAGACCCTCTCCAAGACTTTTCAGATCAGATATCTCACAAATAGAGGAGAGAGAAATTTTTCCAGAAGATTGAGAAGTGTAGAAGCAGAAACTGATGTATCTTCTGGAGTGAGGTGCTCTCCAATTGTGGAGGAAACCTCCTTTTATAGGGAGCTGAGGAGAAAATAGTCGTTGGACATCTAGCTGGCCTCAGGAGATGTCCCTTTCCCTGCTGCAGCAAGTGCAGGCTTTACAGCTGTCAAGTTTGACCAGCTTCCATCATCTGCAGAGTATCTTCTGCAGGATGTTTCTGGGCTATTTCTCACGGTTTATCTTCTGTAGTCGTGATGAAACTTTCCAGTATAATATTTTCACATATTTTTGAGTCAACTTGTCCACTGGAATAATGAGAAGATGAGCAGAAGGAGATTAAGTATTAATTTATCCTTATTTGCATCTTCTGCAGCATTTCATTCCTTCTGCAGGGCTTCTGGAGCTGCACTTTTCTTGCAGATCTTTTTATTATTCATCTTTTGCTTGATTGAGACTAAATTTAAGATTATCATGCAGCTGTAATCTCAGAAGATAAAAAACACAATCTGTTTCATGATTCTTGACATGTTTTGTTTCTTCTGTACAATTAGTAAGCTTAGGTTCTTCTTGGAAACAGTCATTTATCTTCTTATATTTGGTTTTGCTCCTTGCAGAAGATGATTCACATATTTCTTGGTAATTATCAGAGAGCTTCTTTTTTGCTGCATCAAAGTGAATCTTCCTTCTAAGACAACCTTAATTGAATTTCTTCTTTTCAAAGGATGTTCTATATCTTCTGGAGAATGACAGAGAGTTTCTCATTGCTTTTCAGTATATATTAAATCTGTTTTTCACAGATTTGTCATTCTTGTCAAATCTGAGACTTAGCTTCTTAATTAGGTGTCACTCATTTCCTTCTTTTGTTACTCAATTGTTCCTTCTGCAGATGCTTACCTGTATCTTCTGATCATTTACTTGAACAAACACATTAGTCCTTAAAGGTCAGAATTATTCCAAGTAAGCCTAGATTGGTTGTCATTATTAAAATACTCTTTAAGGGATTCTTGGACCTTACATCAAGTACTTATTTAAGTATATCAGCAAGGGTGCTGACAGGGTCACAGTGTCTGTAGATGGTAACCAACAACTTAATGGTGACTCTGAGGAGACAGATGAAATCAAGCAATATTATGATTGTCGCTATCAATCGCCTTGCAAGGCTGCATGGAGGATCTTTGCCTTGGATATACACCATAAGTGGCCACTGGTGCAAAAGTTGACCTTTCATCTTCCAGAGGATCAGGTTATTGTGTTTAAAGACTATGATCGATTAGACAACGTTCTTTCTCAAAACATGGAATAGAAGACTTTGTTCTTATCATGGATGGAAGCAAATAGAAAATATCCTCACGATAGTACATTGACTTACACAGAGTTCCCTAATCACTTCATCTATGATGCCTACTCAGAGGAATGGCGACCACGACAATGAGGGTTCTCAATTGGTCGTATGAACTACATTCCTCCTGGCGTAGGGGAATTGTATTACCTGAGGTTACTACTAAATGTCCAACGCGGGTCGACAAGTTATGAGTCATTACGATCAGTTAATGGAGTTACGTATGGGACATTCCGAGACGCATGTGGAGCACTTGGTCTTCTTGATGATGACAAAGAGTTCATTGACGGTATTTTTGAGGCATCAAAATTAGCTTCCCTGTCTTACTTACGAAAGTTGTTTGTTACTTTACTAATGTGAAACACAATGTCACAGTCGTCAATAGTCTGGGATACCACTTGGCACCTAATGTGTGATGACATATTGTACAACAAGCGCAAAGACTTGAACTGTCCTGGTAATACATAACCACCCATTTAGTTATTCCTACCCAACATAAACTCTACAATACTAACATCTACTTTGTCTTTCAATACAGGTTTGCAAATTCCAGAGGAACAACTCCTATCATTGTGCCTAATTGAGATTGAAAAGCTACTGTTGTGTAATGGCAAGTCATTGCGTGATTTTGACTCAATGCCTTTTCCAGAGAGAGCTAGCTATGACCAATTTTCAAACATATTGATTTTCAATGAGTTAGATTTTAATGTGGACGAGATGAAAAGGTTGCATCAGAACTGCATGTCAAAACTCAATTCTGGACAGCTACTAGCTTACAGTCAAATCATTGATGTTGTTCAACAGGATGAGGGGGGTTTCTTCTTCGTTTATGGGCATGGTGGAACCGGCAAAACATTCTTGTGGAAAACCCTTTCCTACAAACTTAGGGTAGAGAAAAAAATAGTCCTAAATGTGGCATCCAGTGGAATTGCATCGTTATTATTACCCGGGGGTCGAACTACACACTCACAATTCCTCATTCCATTGTCTTTGACTGAAGATTCATGTTGTGCAATCAAGCAAGGGAGCCCAAAGGCAGAGTTGTTGCAACACACCAGCCTCATTATTTGGGATTAGGTTCTAATGGTGAACAAGTGGGCTTTTGAGGCATTGGACAGAACTTTGAAGGATATTATGAGGTTTAACATTGAAGATAGCCTAGACAAACCCTTTAGGGGTAAGGTAATTGTGCTTGGAGGAGATTTTCGTCAGATACTACCTGTTATACCGAGAGGGAACCGGGCAGACACTGTAATGTCCACCATCAATTCATCTTACCTATGGAAACACTGCATTGTCCTTCTCTTAACTGAAAACATGAGGTTAAGAAGTCAGCATAGTTCCGTGCCATCGCATGTTTTGGAAGAGTTTTCTAATTGGGTTCTTGCTTTGGGCAATGGAACAATCAGCAAGTCCATTGCTGGGGAGGCTAAAGTTGAAATCCTTTCACACATGTTGATTCCAATACTTGGGGACCCGATTGAAGCAATTGTAAGATTCACATATCCTAATGTAATCGAAAACCATGGAGACTGTTCTTTTTTCCAAGATAAAGCTATATTGGCTCCAACTTTAGACATTGTCGACACAGTGAACCAATTTGTCATGTCCATGATCCCAGGTGAAGAAAAGGTTTACCTTAGTTTTGACACTATATGGAAGGTTGACGAAGATACAGGTGTACAAGAAAACTGGTTAACAACAGAGTTTCTCAACAGTGTGAGGTGTTCAGGGATGCCTGATCACAAACTTGTCTTAAAAAGGGGAGTATCGGTCATGTTGATGAGGAATATTGACGTAACGACGTTTCATCAGGTTTATGAAACGGTACTAGACTCATAGTTGTTGAGTTGGGAACTAATGTCATTGGAGCAACAAGGGTTGTTGGAGACAATGTACAAGATGTAGTTTACATCCCTCGGATGAACTTGATTCCATCAGACCACCTGACCCCTATTAAATTCCAACGAAGACAACTCCCTCTATGCATTTCTTTTGCTATGACCATAAACAAAAGCCAGGGACAAACTTTATCCCGAGTTGGAGTATTCCTCCTCATGCCTGTTTTTTCACACGGCCAGCTATATGTGGCTGTTTCAAGAGTTAAATGCCCAACTAGTATTAAGATAGTAATATGTGACGAAAACTCAACAGTTATCTTTAACACCACAAATGTTGTCTACCGTGAAGTATTTGCCAAAATTTAAAGGTTTGTTAATATCCCTCAACACTACACTATTCAACTATATTCTTCAAAAAAAATGGGTTCACAAACCGCTTGCATGTCAGGATCTCTACAACCCATTGTCAATTGGCTGCATTTTTTATCAATCCAGTTAATTAAAAAATTATGTGTTATTGTTTTCCACACCTACCCATTTTACTTTAATTCATCATGCATTACATTTGAATAAATTTTCTACTTACTGTCTTGGATTTCAACTATGTACAGGTGGACTCCATTGTGTGCTCTATTCAACATACACATGTTCTCAACAAATGAATTCTGTCTGGACTTGATATTTGGTTTGACCACAATGAAATTCATTTCCCATGCAGAGCTCAATTTCCTACCATATTGCCACCATCACCCGCCCGGTTTTGTTGCTTTTTCTTATATCATAACATGTTTGCAATGGCTAAATGCATCACAGGTAACCGTTTACATGCCTCAACTTCTATCATATATATATGTTTTATATGGTCCATTGGAGTGTTGTTGTAAAAAAAACAATTGAACATTATGTACTATTTATACCCCACCCTTGTTGTTTTACTTTGGCCACGTTGATTATGTCAGCCATATTTGCCGACATTAAATTCATTACACCATCCCACATAACACCATTCTTCTAACCAACAACAAGTCAATAGGTGTTGTCCATGTTTTTCCCATTTATAAGCTTTTCTACTACACGAAAATAAATGGACCACTACCACAAAGTGATTATACCAGCCCGTGCTCAGCATGGGATTCACACTAGTTTAATAGCAATGCATTATCAATGGAAAAAGTTTTACACTAATATCTAATAATGTGTTATTACATTATTTAATGAATATGACACCTCATGTATTATTAAATCATTAAATAATATGCCAATATTTTATTGCATTAATAGGAGATAGAGTCGGTAAAATAGGCTCGCCTAACCGGGATGACCCGCAAAAGCCTGTAAAGATGTACGGTTCGACCCTTTATTTTAGAAGTCTGAATAACTCTCAGACATTTTAGCCTGACCATATGAAGTCAGCTACTTGTGAAAAAAAAAAGACCGGGCAGCTTAGAAAATCCGTAAAAAGTCGAGTTAGCCGTAAAATCACGTGCCAATAGAAAGAGAGTTTGTTCATTTGAAACAAATTTCAATAACGCAATGACTTTTTAGGTGATATAGAAAAAAATAAATGAGTTTAACTAACTTTCTTAATAAGTGTGAATTTAGTTAGTTTTGCTTATATTCGAGTCTGGATGGAGTATTATTCAGATGACGAACATAATCCTTAACAATTTGCTAGATATTACATAAGGTCCTATTTATAAAATTCCTTTCGAGTTAAACATGCATATTAAGAAAAATGTTTTAATGCATTGATTTTTAAAAATCTATTCTAATTTCCAAATTTACCCCTATTTAAAATCAAATATTGTCTAATGCCCCACATAACTAAATATTGGAAACTACAAAGGTTCGTCAATTATGAAGAGTAAAGATGATAAAAACTAATAAATATTTCTAAAAGTTTATAAGGGATCTTAAAAAAGAAAAAAAAAACTAAAACTTTTAAAAAGATGTTGCAAATGGGATCAAAGGTAGTACCTTTTTTTTCCACGGGAGGGAATTGGAGTTGATGAAGGGGAAAAGGTTTATCAAATTACAGGATTGAACACTACACATGAAGCTTATGCCCTCCCTGTAACTAGCACTTTTTTTTTTGGGGTCAATTATAGTTGTAGTACATGAGCTTTGTGATTAAGAGGGTTGTAAATGAACTGAGCTATTAATGAACTATTTGCTTGACTCGTTAAATGTTTTATCAAGCTCATTTGTTTAATTAAACAAACAAACTCAAGCTTAAAATTGGGTTCGATTATTTAAATAAGTCAAATCCAAGCTTTATAAGCTTGACATTAAGGGCTCGTGAATATCTCGCTTATTATATATATAACAATTTATTAATATAAATAATTAAAGTGAAGTAAGATTAGTGAAAAATAGAAAAAAGAAAACATAATGTAACATGTTATAAGTTTATTTTGAAAATAAATAATAAAATAATAAAGTAAAATAATTACTCTATATATATGAAAATAAGTATTATATTTCTTATATTAGTCAAGAAGTTATGTATTGAATTTCTAAAAATATAATATTTTAAAATTTTTAACTGCATCTTTGTCCGCAAGCAAAAAAAATTGGGAAAAAAGACGCGGGGGACGAGGTAGTGGTGAAGGGAAGGGAAAGGAGAAGGGGAAGAGGTGAAAGTAGTTAGGGAATGAACTAAAAAAACAAAATAGGGTAGGAATAGCAAAAAAGGGTGGTAAAAGCAAACACGTGTAAGTGACTCAGACTTGGATTTGGCCCAATTACTTGGACAACCTATTAAACAAATCAGTTAGCAGGAGTTACTTTTAGCACCCCCTTTTGATATTCATAACCCCTCAATTTAGAAAATATTTTTTCCCAAATTATCCCAACTGATGTGAATTCCACAAGGTTAAAATTAAAGAAGATGGAGCCATTGATGAAGGTTCAGTTGTCATTAAAACAACTGCAAGTTGAAGACCAATCAAGAGCCATGGGGGAGGCCATGTGGGCGCCCAATCACTCCAAATGTTTCTTAATAATTAGTTTTTTTTATTGCTTTCAATAAAGTTTAGGAAGTTACAAAATCATGGAGTTAATTTTCTGGTGGTTACAAAATAAGGTTATAATGTTGTTTAATTGCATTAAGACCTTGTCTAATAACCGTTAGGAAGGCTTACTTCTGGTGCATGAATCCGGTCCTCTTTTAAGCTACATGAAGACCCTTTAACTATCCATAGGTTGCAGACTTGCGGCCAACATGTGATTGAATGACTGAGTAATATGTCATCAATTTGCTACCAACATGTGCTTGCATGCTACTCCCTTACCCGTTCACCTAAATGTTCTCACCCCGGCTAAGGAGGCAATCCCCAGTTCCCTTGTATGTCTTGAGTGTCCTATTGTGATTAAGGGGAATGCCTTCGAGGTCGATTTGATTTTTTTGCCACTAAGTGGCCATGATGTTATTTTGGGCATGAACTGGTTATCTCATAATCAGGTCATGCTAGATTGCTTTAATAAGGAAAATGTTTTTCCCACTCTTCCTCTTCTTCTGTGGGAAAAACCATCATATCTATTTTCCAGCACCACACAAATCTCTGAATGCTTGGCTGATGGGAGTTATTGTTTTATATTGTTGTTTTCCTCAATTGTAGAGTCAAAACATGACCTAGGTAGCATAGCCACAGTTAGGGAGTTACAAGATGTTTTCCCTAGTGAGGTAACCACCTTACCTCCGGACCGAGAGATTGAGTTTTCAATAGACCTTGTGTTGGGCACAGGGCCTATTTCTAAGGCTCCCTATATAATGTCACCCTTGGAGATGAGAGAGCTTAAGAAACAATTAGAGGAGTTGATAGAGAAATAGTTCATTAGACCTAGTGTATCCCCTTGGGGAGCACCAGTGCTCCTAGTCAAGAAAAAGAATGGCAGCATGAGGTTGTGCGTTGACTATAGGCAGTTGAACAAGGTAACAATCAAGAACAAATATCCTCTGCCTAGGATAGATGACCTTTTAGACCAGCTTAGAAGGGCGGCAGTGTTTCCTAAGATAGACTTGAGGTCAGGGTACCATCAGATTAAGATTAAGAGTGAGGACATCCCCAAGACTACTTTCAGGACCAGGTATGGGCATTATGAGTATTTGGTGATGCCTTTTGGCTTAACCAATGCTCCGGCCATATTCATGGACTACATGAATCGGGTTTTCAGGCCCTACTTGGATAAGTTTGTCGTATTGTTTATTGATGACATTCTTATCTATTCCCAAACCTTAGAGGAGCACGAGCAGCACCTTAGGGTAGTTTTGGGGGTGTTGAGGGAGAAGAAGTTGTTTGCCAACCCTGAGAAATGCGAATTTTGGATGGATAAGGTTCATTTCCTAGGGCATGTTATATCCAGGGAGGGTGTTTCAGTAGATCCTAGTAAGATAGAGGCGGTAATTGGCTGGGAGAGGCCCAAGTCAGTTACTGAGGTTAGGAGTTTCTTGGGTTTAACCAGTTACTACCGAAGATTCATTAAGGGGTTTTCCCAGTTGGCCCTACCTCTCACCTGGCTGACCCGTAAGGGCCATGCTTTTGTTTGGGATGAGAAGTGTGAGAAGAGTTTCATGGAACTCAAGGAGAGACTGACCACCACCCTGGCATTGGTATTGCCGGATTTAACCAAATCCTTTGAAGTGTACAACGATGCCTCTGGACAGCTTAGACCCCATGAGGAGAACTACCCAACTCATGACTTAGAGCCACCACCCCGGTATTGGTATTGTCAGATTTAACCAAATCCTTTGAAGTGTACAGCGATGCCTCTAGACAGCTTAGACCCCATGAGGAGAACTACCCAACTCATGACTTAGAGTTAGCAGCAGTGGTGTTCGCTCTCAAAGTGTGGAGGCACTACCTATATGGTGTGCGGTTTGAGGTCTTTAGTGATCATAAGAGTTTGAAATATCTCTTTGATCAGAAAGAACTCAACATGAGGCAACGAAGATGGATGGAGTTTGTGAAGGACTATGATTTTGAGCTTAGGTACCACCTGGGCAAGGCCAATGTTATGGTCAACGCCTTGAGTAGGAAATCCTTGCATGCGTCATCCATGATTATGCACGAGTTAGAGTTGTTGGAAGAATTTAGGAACCTAAGGCTGGAAGTGAGTTTTGAGGGAGATAGTATGAGGCTCTTTAGGCTCGAGATAACCAATGAGTTGAGGGGTAGGATTAGGGAGGCACATGCCTCAGACTTAGAGCTCCAGTCCCGGAGGGGACAACCAGGGTTTTCCGAGTCAGGGGACTGAATGATTCTCTTCCAAGAGAGAGTCTGCATTCCTAAGAGGGGTAGTCTGAGGGAGGAGATTTTTGAGG
Organism: Sesbania bispinosa; assembly: GCA_026901365.1. Classification (NCBI taxonomy): domain Eukaryota; kingdom Viridiplantae; phylum Streptophyta; class Magnoliopsida; order Fabales; family Fabaceae; genus Sesbania; species Sesbania bispinosa. The sequence continues at coordinate 1,638,422 of QLOH01000092.1, forward strand.
AAGCTAATAGGAGCAAGTTCACGGTGCATCCTGGTATCACCAAGATGTACCAAGACTTGAGGAACATGTTTTAGTGGGACGGAATGAAGAGGGAGGTAGCTGAGTTTGTTTCTAGGTGCCTCATATGTCAGCAGGTTAAAATAGAACACCAGAAACCCTCAGGTACACTCCAACCTTTAGAGATTCCCGAGTGGAAGTGGGAGGCCATAGTTATGGACTTCGTCATGGGGCTACCTAGGGTCAGTAGGCTTTGACGCCATATGGGTTATAGTGGACCGGCTGACCAAGTCAGCCCATTTCCTACCAATCAGGGCAACCTATCCTTTGACCAAGTTAGCAGACCTGTACATCAAGGAGATTGTGAAGCTCCATGGTGTACCCTCCAGCATTGTGTTAGATAGAGATCCTAGGTTTACCTCTAGGTTTTGGAATACTTTACACCAGGCTTTCGGTACTAAACTGAAGTTTAGCACCGCTTACCACCCTCAGACTGATGGGCAATCAGAGAGAACCATCCAGACCCTAGAGGATATGCTTAGATCTTGTGTCTTAGAAAAGAAGGGTAGTTGAGATAGGTACCTGCCACTCATACAGTTTGCCTACAACAACAGTGTCCATAGCAGTATAGGTATGGCACCCTATGAGGCTTTGTATGGTAGGAGATGTAGATCACCCTTGTGTTGGTGTGAGGTAGGAGAGAGAGGTCTGTTAGGTCCGGAGTTGGTGTAGGAAACCACAGATAAGATTAAGAGAATTAGGGGGAAACTAGTAACTGCCCAAAGCCGACATAAAAGATATGCTGACAGAAGGATGAGAGACCTAGAGTTTGAGGAAGTTGATGATGTGTTTTTGAAGGTCACTCCCATCACCAGCATTGGTAGGGCTATTAAAGCTAAGAGGTTGAATCCCCGTTTTGTCGGTCCTTTCCAAATCTTGTAGAGGATTGGGCCCATCGCATATAGAATCGCCCTTCCACCCCACTTGGACAATATTCATGATGTATTCCATGTCTCACAACTCAAAATATGTCCATGACCCTTCCCACATCATAAGTTCAGAATCAGTACAATTAAGGGAAGATCTGACGATCCCCGCAAGGCCTGCACATATTATAGACCAAAGTGTCAAAACCCTAAGGAAAAAGACCATTCCGTTAGCGAAGGTGCTTTGGGAAGGTCAGTCACCTAAGGAGGCAACTTGGGAAAAGGAGGAGGATCTCTGCTCTCAGTTTCCAGAGTTATTCAGTTGAGGTAAAAGGTTTTGAGTTATTCTTTTCTTTAGCCAATTTTGGGGACAAAATTCTTTTAAGGGGGGTAGAATTGTAAATCCAAAATCCAATCATTTTAATGAGTATAAGTAATAATGGAATTTAATGTTTATAAAGGAATTAGGGAATTTGAGCATAAGGGAGAAAACCAGAAAAAATTGTATTCTGGCGCTCTCGCTCAAGCGAGGAAGTCTGGTTTGAGCGAGCATATCAGTAAGAATCAGAATGATTGGTTACTGATATGGTCGCTTGGGCGAAATTCCAGCGCCCAAGCGCAATTCGGAACATAAAAATTGAGTTGCTCTCTGACTTGCGCTCGCTCAAGCAAGGAGGCTTCGCTTGAGCGAGGCAGAGTCAGAGAGGTTTGGGGATTTTATTGTGCGAATTTCGCTCAAGCGAGAAATCTCTCGCCTAAGCGAGAATATCACTTTCCTTTCCCTCGCTCAAGCGAGCAGCTTGAGCAAGAGCCCGCGAATCAGCTTTTAATGTTGATTTCATTTTAGGGCACCACCATTAATTATCTTTCACCCCCCTTTTTAGAGAGAGAGAGAAGTAGAGAGAGAAAGGGAAGTTCTAGAGAGAGAAAGTTCCATTGGAGCTCAAGGAAGGTCTCAACCATCAAGATCAAGTTCTCCTTTGGCTCTCCTCATCTCCAACATCCTTCCTTCTCAACCTTTTCATCCACTTCAAGGTGAGCGTGACCACACACTCACTCTCATGCTAGGAAGCTTTCATTTCATGACCCCACTTCTTCTATTCCCTTTCTTCTAGTTGTTTATGAATGATTGTTTGTTGGTTGGTGTGAATGATTGTTTATGGTATGCAAGACTAACCAACACATGTGCCCTAGGCAAGTTAGGGTTTATGGAATATGCTATGAAAGACTTATCCCCATGTTTATTTTCATCATTTATATGATTATTGATGATGTTTCTGTTAGAACCACAGGAAACACTAGAAGGGGGGGTTGAATAGTGTTTTAGACTTTTTGATAGTTTTTGGAAATCTTTAATTTAAAACATGAATATGGGCACCGTTAAAAAATAAGTCTTAAGATCAGAGATGGTTGAAACATGTGGAAGATAAGAAAAACAATGTTTCTTCTAAAGCTTAAGATTGTTTTAAACAGAGGCTTCTCAAAGTATCTTCTGAAGATTAATACAGAGAGTATTTTCAGCACAGTTTCTGAAATACTTCAGATGACTAGAGGTTGTCTGAAGTCTGTTCCTGATTTTTGAACTGATCTCTTTCAGACTCACTTCTGAGAATTTATTTCAGAAGTTCTTCAAGGAACATTCTTTGTAAAGCTTCAAATGATATAAGAGATATCTCATGTTTTGTTCATATGAAAGATCATTTTATTGAAATAGTTGTGTTAAGTTTATTATAGAAAATACTTTTCAAATTCCAACTTAAATATGAAAACTGGAAATAAAGAGATTAAACAAAAAGGACTTAGGCATAGAGATTTCAGACAGGCTTTTAAGTGACTGTCTGAAGTTTTCAGACGGCTTGTAAAAACTAATTTTAAAAGATGTTTTGTGTCTTTATAAAATATCAGATTAATTATTCTGACCCCTTGATTAGTATAAAACGAATTAACAAGAGATAAGGGTAAGAAAACTTAGCCAAGGAATTTATCCTGGTTCACTCACAACCACTTTGAGCTACGTCCAGTCCCAATGGCAAACAACCATTGGATTTCCACTATATGAATATTCAGATTACAAGCTTGAGTTTGAGTACAGTCTCTCCAGACACAATGAGTACAGTCTCTCCAGACACGACGAGTACAGTCTCTCCAGACACAATGAGTACAGTCTCTCCAGACACAATGAGTACAGTCTCTCCAGACACAACGAGTACAGTCTCTCCAGACACAATGAGTACAGTCTCTCCAGACACAATGAGTAGAGTCTCTCCAGACACAACGAGTACAGTCTCTCCAGACACAACAAGTATTCTTTTCTATCAAGCCTCTCCAGGCTCTACCACAAGTATTCTTTTCTATCAAGCCTCTCCAGGCTCTACCACGAGTATTCTTTCTTCCACCAAGCCTCTCCAGGCTCTCAGACACTTATACAAGTGTAGAGTATTCTTTCTTCCACCAAGCCTCTCCAGGCTCTCAGACACATAAAGTGTTTACAAATTAAACTAAGTTTAAGTTTCCACGAAACATAAACTTAATCTTTTCCTGTACTAGAGGTTAACTGAGTACTACTCAGGATACCATGGATAAATCTAAGTACAAGGGTAAGACAGTGATACAAGTATATAAGGTTAAGTACAATACCTGTCTCTGATATGAGGAATAACATCCTCTGAGAATTGGCTAGATAGATACTGACTCTAAGCTCCAGCCTTGTTCTCCAGCCATTGGTTTCCATGGGTTACATTCTCACCCGTATCATTGGAAAAACCAAGGCATACTTACAGCTTCAAACCATTCTTGGTTCATATGAGATTAAGCACAGCCTGGTAGGTTGTTCAACTGAACAACTGCTATTTTGACTAGCATAGTTGATTCAAGTAAGTGTGGTCAACACTGATAGGATTTTTCTGATGCATCTTGATCAACTGATTGAACCAAGTGAATGAGTTCAACATCTTCAAATTCTTTCTTGAGGCTATTTATAACATTGTTCTGTTGGAATATAGCCGTTTGAAGATGATTCATAATACCGTTGAGATGTTGATGATGTGGCTCATATAGCCGTTACTTAATAGTGTCTCAAACGGTTGCTTCCTCCTTAGCAGATATGTGTTCAGACAGTCCTGTTCTGACACTTCTGTAGATGAGCTCTTTTAGAGAGATTTTCTTGATATTATTTTGCATGTTCTCTCTCTTGATATCCTTTTACTTTTCTTCAGCTGACTTCTGATTTTCTCTGCTTTTCTTAGGAGTGTATATGAGGAGGTATCTGTTGGATTTGTCCTCTTGCTTATTTTGTATATGCTCCTTTTCTGTTTGCTTCCTGACACCATTTCTTCTTTCTTCTTTGAGTGAGGTGTCTTGTTCAATGGCTGTTTCTTGCAGATGATAAAATATGTTTGAATTGAAATATTTCATTCAAACATTTCTCTTTGTTGCTTCTGCTTAGTCTCCTGACCTTTTCTTGTGCTTTCTTTTGGATTGGTGATGATGATATTTCCGTTGTGATACCACTCTTTAGAGAAAGCATTGAATGCTATTCAATCCATCGTGAGACACGCTTCTGGGTGTCTTCACAATTCTGACAGAGTACAACGTTGGTGCTGCTATAAAGCTGCCATCGTTGTTGCTGCGATTTCTGCGTTGCAGAGATTTCCTCAATGGTGTATGAAATTCAAAATCACCAGGAAAGGTCTCTGTGTTCCTTTCCATAAGCATGTTTGAAAAGGTACGTGCAGCAGAGGTTCAGAAAAGTCTTCACAAACTTCAGCAGAGGGTGCCACGTCATAAGTGAGACTTCAGACAGCACTGATACTTCAGACGGGTTGAACTACTTCAGACAGCTTCAACTCTTCAGACGAGTTCTGCTTCTTCAGACAGCTTCGTTTCTTCAGAAAGCTTCTTTTCTTCAGAAGGCTTCCTTGCTTCAGACAGCTTCTTTTCTTCAGACTGCTTTGTGTTGTCTTCATATGGTCTTCACGTCTTCAGACAGTTTGCGCACTTCAGACGAGTTGCATTCTTCAGACAGCTTCTTTATATTTGATCCTGCATTTGTTCTTCTGATCCTAATCTTCTGTTTCTGATTACTATTTCATCCTGAAACACAATCAACAAACCAATACTTTGCGGATCAAGCGCTTACCATCAGGCCAAAAGCTATAGCTGTTAGCAAGGGCGCAACTTTATTTCCTTAAGGGATAGAGCCGCATTTAGCTTAAGGGGCTGCGCCCGTTAGAGGCGCCATGGGTTGGGATGTTAAGCCCATCGAATCCTAAGGGTGACGCTGACAATTAAAGCCAACAATCTCCCCCCCAGTGTCAGCCGGGGGATTCGAACCCATGACCTTGCTCTGATACCACTTTGCGGATCAAGCGCTTACCATCAGGCCAAAAGCTATAGCTGTTAGCAAGGGCGCAACTTTATTTCCTTAAGGGATAGAGCCGCATTTAGCTTAAGGGGCTGCGCCCGTTAGAGGCGCCATGGGTTGGGATGTTAAGCCCATCGAATCCTAAGGGTGACGCTGACAATTAAAGCCAACAGTTTCTTGTTCCTAACCCTAACTATGAAAAAGGAGAGGTTTTGGGTCTTATGGCCTCATGGAACACACTTTTGGGTCTTATGGACTCATGTAATAGACTTGGGTCTCTTGACCTCATGTTAATAAACAAGATTTGGGCCATGGACTCATGTTTTAAGACTTTGTCTTGGTTCATGGACTCATGTTAAAGGAAGCAAGTAATCATGTTTGAATCTATCAGGTTAATTGGGTAAGGTCTTATTGGCCTTCAAGAACGACGGTTCCTGTTAGTCTGAGCTCAGTCTAGCCTCACGTCAAGTGGAAAAAACCCTTGAGTGTTAGGTAAAACACTTCAGGACTAACATTGTTATTTGTGACTGTATGTATGATTTTTGAGGACTTATGTTATTATTGTTGATGCATATCATTGAACTTTTATCTCCAACACATGCATGTTTTGTCACCTCACTGGGACGTTAGTCTCATCCCATGCTGTGGGAATTTACTTTCAGATGTGTAGGGTCCTCAGCAGGGCAATGGAGGCCAGTAGGGGTTGGTTGGACCCAATGATGATTTTCTTCTTTTGAATAGATTATGATGTATTTAACTTTTTTGTATAGGCATGCTTCTGATGTATTTTGATACGATAGGGCAATACATGTGGAGCCTTTGGTTTGTACTTTGATATTCAGGACACATGTATAGCTTTATCCTGTTGTCTATTGACTTTGATGTATTGAGCCCTAGTTGGCATATACATGTTGTTATCAGTGAGATTACCCCTTATTCATTGTGTTTGAGCTTATGTAAATGTTGGGATTACTTAAGCGGTTGATTGTAATTGTATAGAAATACTATAAATGCGTGAAATAATTTCAGGAATTTGGAAATGGTGCTCCCAACAGGCATTATTTCTGAATTTAGAAATTAGGATGTTACATTCTGGTATTAGAGCAGTTCAATCCAATTGGACTGTGGATATGTGTTACTCCTCACGTTAGTTATTGTCTTCTATGCATTATTATGAACTTGATAGACTGATCACCTGGATATTTCTTAATGATGTGTATAGGACTATGGTTGGCGGTAGGAGAGGGCGTCCTCGTGCCAATCCATCCTCTCCTCCACGGGATCAATCTCAAGATCCAGTGGAGGCGGCACTCCTAATGCTCACTCAAATCATGGGGGAGAAAACAACCTCTCATGCTGTTGCACTGCAAGCCTTGCAAAGGCAATCCTCTATCTTTATCCTCTCATGTATAGCTTTATCCCGTTGCCTATTGACTTTGATGTATTGAGGCCTAGTTGGCATATACATGTTGTTATTAGTGAGATTACCCATTATTCATTGTGTTTGAGCTTATGTAAATGTTGGGATTACTTAAGCGGTTGATTGTAATTGTATAGCGATACTATAAATACGTAAAATAATTTCAGGAATTTGGAAATGGTGCTCCCAACAGGCATTATTTCTGAATTTAGAAATTAGGACGTTATAGAACACCAGAGGAGGGGTCATGTAGGGTTTCAAGCATGAATGAGAGTGGGTGTGTGAGTTATACTCACCTCAAGAGAACTCAAGAATATGGAGAGATGGTTGAGGGGTTGGGGATCCTTGGTTTCTCCTCTTCCTCTTGGATCCAAGGGCTCCTTCCCTCTCTATGAATCTCTCTCCCTCTCTTTAGAAGTGGAAGAATGAAAATGAAATGAGGGCAAAGCCCTAGAGGTTCTGTTTTAAAAACTCAGATCGTGCATTCTCGCTCAAGCAAGGCTTTCTCGCTCAAGCGAGAGGGGATATTCCAAGGGAGATTAGGGTTCTCGCTCAAGCAAGGACGTGCTCGCTTGAGCCCAATTCTCCCAGTAAAACCCCCAATCCTTTCTGACTTCGTCTCGCTTAAGTGAGAGTAAGTCAGAGAGCAAACTCTCTATTTCCGGCTTAATTCTGCTTGAGCGAGAGGCTCTCTCTCAAGCAACCAAATCAGTAACCAGAAATGCTTATTTTTACTGATATGCTCGCCCAGGCGAGGCACTCTCACATGAGTGAGGACCTCTCTTCGCTCAAGCGAGACCTTTCTCGCTTGAGCGAGCATGCTGCAAAATGGGAATTCCAAATTTCCATTCCCAACTTTCCCTATTGATTATTACCCTCTTCTCTTAGTTCCTTTTCATAAAATACTCTTCTAATTTAGTTCCTTTAATCCAAACCCCCTCCCCTCATTTTATATCTTATAATTCTCTCCGTCTCAGGGTGTGATTTCTTCTAAGTTTAGTCTACAGTTGTGTTTGACTAACACCTAGTTTCCCTTCTAAATTCTCTTAAAATTCATGGCTCTTAATATATTCCCTAATGCTTGTCTTAATTCACGCCCAACCCCCCCCCCCAAGTTCTCATCCTACTTCTAACCCCTCTCTCTTGGTCGGATCCTCATCCTAAGGCTTCCACTATATTTTCTAGGCCCTAATTTCTAGGATGTTAGAGATTTTTTTGCTAGGTGGATGACCTAGATGGGTTGGCTTGCTGGGTAGATGACCCGAATTGGGTTGATGACTTGGATTGGATGATTAACCTAGATACGACAATTCTAACTCATGTTCCCCTTTAAGAGGTTAAGTCGGTTGCCTTTTAGGCATCATGTTATTTTCCATTTAAATTTTCACGACTGAGGTAATAAGGAAGAGAGTTTGAGGTGCCTTTGAGATACTCAATTTCAAAATCGAAAACACTTAAGATTGTTTGTCGTCTTGCAAATATTTGTTTGGATGCTAAGTTTTTAAATCCTTTTGTAAAATATCTTTTCCTAATTTGAATCAACTCTATTAAGAAATGTCTGATTTAATAAATCAAATTGAAATTTTGAAACATAAAAAATAATAGCAAAAACTTCCTTTTTGACAGTGGAATACTTTTGTTGTACGGGATTCCAATGCTTTGAAGTATATGCAACAACTTGTTCTTTGTCATTGAGTTTTTATTTGAGAATATCGCCATATCCAATATGTAAAGCATCAGTTTCTACAATTTTAAAAGCTTGAGGTACTAGAAGATAGAGGCATGAAAGGTCTTTTACTTAGAGTTTGATTTGTTTCACTATGTATGTATGTTTATCCATACATGGTGGAGGCTTTTTTTTAGACGGTCATGTAAAGGTTTTATTATGTTATTTAGTTATGGGAAAAAATCCCCTACATAATTTAAACATTCTAAAAACCATTGTAATTGAGTTTTATCAATGATTTGGTTTGGGAATTTTTTAGCAAATTCTATAGATCTATTAATGGGTGTAATTGTTCCTTGATGAATCATATGACCAAGGAATCCAAATTTTGTTTGAAAAATTTGGGCGTTTGATTTAAAGGTCTATAATTATTTACTAAATGAGAAGTTCCCCTTTCAAGTTCTGTTTGTTTATTGATATAAAGAGTATAACATGACCATGGACTCTTACTTTCCTTAAAGAGTCCCTTGCTATTCTGGCAGTATTGAAGCAGTTCTTCATTCATTTAGATTGGCCTAGCCTTTGTAGGAATATGTTTCTCATGAATATATTTTTCACAAGGTAGATCCATAGTGTATTTTTCCTATCCCGGAACGCGTGTGGAAGATCTGAGCAGATTAATGATTGGATCCGTTCTAACAGAGCTTGTATTTTTCTTTGATTTTGGGGTTGATCTATTTGATATTGGATTGTTTTGAAAGAGATTTCTTACTTTAGAAAATTAATCTGGTTGGACTTATGATGGATGGGGTTAAGATTTTCAATAATTGGTTTTCTGGTAAACCTGAAAATGTTTTATTTTCCTAAGTGTCGGGTTATTATTCCTTCCTCTGAAATTACAGCAGGAAATAATGCTCTAATAAAATGTGTCTCTAAAATGACTTCATTTCTAAGATTTTAAACAAATATGTGTGTGTGTGTGTATGTGAAAGATCAAAGACATCAGGTGTCAAACTTTTATACTCATACCAATTAATAACTTTTTGTAGAATAAGAAATTGAGCAATTCAATCGTTGAGTCTTATCATATTTCCCTAATGATAATGTATCAAATTTCATGTATATTGGAATGTGGAGTAGGAAGAGTGGAGTAGATATAAAGAGAAGAACGAGACTTTGAAGTAGGGAGAGTCGAGTAGATATGCAACAATAAATAAATAATGTTGTAAAATAGATTCAATTGAAAATCAATTATAGATTAAAGTTGTTGGTCATGGCCACAATTACGAATTCTATTTGGAGAAAAATCAAGACATATATTGGGCCAATTTGGATAAACTTTTGTAGAAAAACTTCTAAGAGTAAAAAATAGAATGAATCAAGAAGGTAAATAAATTCAACTTCTCCATAAGTTGAAATTAGTTACTTATGGAGAAGTCAAATGAGAGAGTTTATGAAGAAGTTGGGCTAGAGAGACGAATTTAAACCTATGGAAGAAGTTGAATTCATTTTATCTTCTTGATTCATTTTATTTTTTTCCTCCTAGAAGTTTTTCTAGAGAAGTTTATCCAAACTAATGAAGAGGACTGATTATAAGGTCCAAGAATCCTATTGAAATATGTTTTCATAATGACAAACTCTCAAAATAAGCTTAAGGTAATTCTAAATCATTATGTACTAATTGTTGCAATTGAGATTGTCTTGAAAAAGAATAGAAAAGTTATAGTGAATCCTCAGAAGAATATGTTCAAAAGGAACAACTCAATAGCAAAATTTAGAAGAAACATTTTACAACAGAATCATACCTGTCCAAAAGAAATAGTTCAGAAATTAAAACCTATGACTGACAAGAAGAAGGTTCTTAAGGACCTTCTGTATTTAATAGAAGAAGAAGAAGAAATACTCCTGCTCAAAAAATGTATCAAAGCAGAAAAAGTCTTGAGAAGATCCAAAACAAACTACAACTAAGTTAACAGAACAATTTCAAAAGAAAGAGATACTCCCTAAACCTTCCAGAAGGATGAAAATGATGATTAAGTGACTGATTTAAATTACAAAAGAAGACTGCATTTAAATCTAAAAATAAGAGAATGCCAATAATTCTCCACTCCATACTCCTGCTCAAAAAATGTATCAAAGCAAAAAACGTCTTGAGAAGATCCAAAACAAACTACAACTAAGTTAACAGAACAATTTCAGAAGAAAGACATACTCCCTGAACCTTCCGGAAGGATGAAAATGATGATTAAGTGACTGATTTAAATTACAGAAGAAGACTGCATTTTAATCTAAAAATAAGAGAATGCCCATAATTCTCCACTCCTCACATATTTCTCCAGAAGAAGAAAGCTCAAATAAAATTAAAAGTCTGGCTCCAAAAGAATAGCCTTGCAGAAGGAAGCTCTTGGTCAAACCTGATGAAAGAGAAAGGCTGCCACATGATAATGACAACTCTTCCACGGCCAACTAAGAGCTTGACCAATCCCTAAGGCTCTCCAACAGCTATTTTGCTCAATCCTTGGCTATAAATAAGAGCCTCCTCTCAATTCCAAAACACACAGAATCAGAAGAAGCATACAAATGCATCAAAATTCCAATTTGTACCTTATGGAGAGAAATACCACTTTCTGCTATACCATTACTCTTGTGCAGTAATTGTTAGGAAATTCAGAAAGGGTGTTCATAGGCTCATAATCATTAGGTCGTGCTCATTTCATTGTTAAATCTTGAGCCTTTGTTTGTATTTATTACTTAAAATACTTCATTGTAACTCTCAAGACTAACATTAAGGTAGTGTTAGTTCTTCTTGAGAGGTCTGTGTACATTATGCAGAGATTGGTGATTGTATTAGGCAAGACCAAACTGCAGAATCCCAGTTTTGTATTGTAAAAGTGAGCCTGCAGATGTTGCAGAAGAATACTGTGAGCTTGCAAAAGAATTGTGTGGGAGATTGTAGAGGTTGCATGCAGAAGAATACTAGGTGGTGTGTTGCACCAAGAAGCCTGTGGAGGTTGTGAAGAAAGAATACTCGTACATCAAGCTTGACATAGTGAAAATCCTACTGTGAGTAGGGACTGGATGTAGCCCTAAGGTTTAAAGGGGTGAACCAGTATAAAAATATTGTGAACATATTCTTCTTCCCTTAACTCTCTAGTTGAAGCATTTTGTCTGCATCAATTCATTAAGTTAATCTTCTTAAAAATGACAAGTTAATCTCATGCTCATTAAATTAAGAAGAACAAGTTCATTTGCATAACAAGTATTTTTAAATTTGCCTAATAACTATATATGTGATTTCATAAAATCATTATTTGTATTTTTAAAAGAAACCTTTTAGAAAGAAAGGACTTTATTTTCATTACAGAGAATCACTTAAATAACATAATTATAATTGGAATATTCATCATTGCAGTTTATTGATTAATCTGAATACTAAGCTTCTAACATTAGCCAAGAAGATATTCTTAAGCAGACATAATATTAGAAGCTTCTCCATAAATTTTAACAGGTAACAATTCAAACCCCCCTTCTTGTGACTACAATATTTACTTCACTGATGTCGATTATGGCCCAGTTTGTATACACTTCCGTAGAAGGACTTCTAGAAGGAAAAAAATAGAATGAACCAAACACTACAACATTTTAGGGTTTAGGCAACACTTTTTTAGACAACATTTAGAAAACTGTAGCTAGAGACTTAAAAAAAACCGTTGCTTAAGGTTATAGTAAAACCGTTGGATATAATGATCAGCAACGTTTAAACAAACGTAGCCTAAGCTAATAGACCGTTGCCTAAGGTCTCTTGGGAGTAGACTTGAAAATCGTTCCCTGAACATGCTTTAAGCAACAGTTATGCTTACCGTGGCCGGAAACGTCAAAAAAACGTTGCCTAAGGGAATAGGCAACGACCGATAATTTCACGCCTGCAAAACCGTTGCCTAAACTTTCAGCAACGGTTTTTTTGCTTTCAGGAACGGTTTTTTTGCCATTGCCGGAGACCAAAAATGTTGTAGTGAAAGAGATGAAATGAATTCAATTTTTTCCATAAATTGAAATTAGTTACTTATGGAGAAGTCAATTGGGAGAGCTTTAGGGGAAGTTGAGTTGCAAAGGCTAATTTTAATTTCTGGAAGAAGTTGAATTCATTTTACCTTCTTCGATTCTTTATATTTTCTTCTCCTAAAAGTTCTTCTAGAGAAGCTTATCCAAACTTCCTCTATATGTTTTAGCGCGCTTTATTGAATCGTGAGACCTTCAAACTTAATGAACAAAACTACAAATCAGAGAGGTGCAATACAAAAGGTTCCTTATAGAACACTGACTTTATATTTGAGAAATCCTAACCTTTGGTAACAATGAGAGCTCCAATTCCATCTCTGAATCTTCTGATCTCCCTTTAAGGGGCCTCTGACTTTTTATGGGAGGTTTTCTACCCACTTTAATATGTTATACTCTCTCCCTAATAAGAGTTTTCTCTTTCATTTCTCCTCCATTATCCACCTATCAATATACCATCACCTAATCTCTCCTCATTTCTTGGCCACCACCTGATCCATATCTCCTCCTCTTTTTTACTCATTCTACATTCATCCTTTGTTACTCCGTTTAAATTTGACGCCTCTTTCCCCTTGTCCTCCTCCCCAAGGTTACACCACCATGGTCGTCTTTCGCCTGACTATAACCTAGGACAACTAAGACTACCTCATCTGATGTCCAATAATGGCCTTTATTTGCATAGTGGTAATGTCGGCAATGTTGGCTAACTCTATACTTAAAAATAGGGAGAAGAAGAAAAAGTGATGGAAAAAAAGTAAAAAAAAAAAATACAATTTTCGCTCATGGAATAGGTGATTTGATTTCGGTTGGCTGTGGTGGAGATTTGAGGTTGGGTAGTTCTGTTAACTTTCTAGTTTATTCTATTCTGTTATATTCTTTTTAGATTTAGCCATTTTTTGGTCTGTATGTTTTGTTCTATGTTTTTTAGCGAGTTTACTATATTTTGTATTGTTTATTTGTTAAAGCATTGTGATAGCGCTCTTGATTATAAATGTTGCTTGACTAGCTTTAATTTAAACATCTTCGACAAGAAAAAAAAAAGCCCAATACAAAAGGAGATTTTCTAAGGCATGAAAGAAACGTTTGCAAGAGAGAGTATCAATCCATCCTTAATCAAGAAGAGGCTTTTTGGAGGCATAAGGCTAGACGAGATTGGATTCAGTTTGGAGATAGAAATACTAGATTTTTCCATCTCAGTACTGTTACAAGGAGGAATCATAATAAGATTCAGGCTCTCTATGATGACTCGGGTAGACTTGTTACTAATCCAGATGATCTCCAAAGTCTTGTTCTGGATTTTTACAAAAATATCTATAGGGATGATAATTTTATGCACGGCTTGGGAGGATGTTAATGCTTTTCCTATGCTCCCTCGTGATACTCTTGATAGTGTGCATTCAATTCCTTCTGACATTGAAGTGAAGAATGCCATTTTTAGCATGGGTGCTTGGAAGGCTCCGGGTCCTGATGGCTTACACCCTCTCTTTTTCCAAAGCCAATGGGATATTGTGGGGAGATCGGTGTGTGACATGGTACAATCTATTTTTTCAAATCCTAGCCTTATCAAAGATATTAATCAGACTACTATCTCTCTTATCCCCAAGGTGGCTCATCCGCTCTTGGTGACACAGTATCGTCCTATTAGTCTCTGCCATGTGGTGTATAAGGAAGTAACTAAAATTATTGCTACTAGAATGAGGGGCCTGATGGACAGATTAGTCCTTCCCAATCAATGTAGCTTTATCCCAAGGAGGAATGGTGTGGATAATATCGTCATTGCTCAAGAAATATTTCACTCCATGAGAAGTACTAAGAATAAGGAGGGTTTTATGGCCATCAAAGTGGATTTAGAAAAGGCTTATGATCGTTTGAATTGGTCCTTTGTGATTGACACCCTCCGGTCAATTGGGTTTGATGATAAGTTGTGTAATCTAGTTTTTCAGTGCATCTCAACTTCCTCCATGCAGGTATTAGTGAATGTGGGAAAATCTGAATCTTTCTTACCTTCTAGGGGTATTAGACAAGGAGATCCCCTCTCCCCTTACCTCTTTAACTTATATATGGAGCGCCTGGGTCATCTTATTGAAGATGCTAATATGAGAGGTGATTGGTGTCCAATTATTTTAAGCAAAGGTGGACCTCGGTTAACCCACTTATTCTTTGTAGACGGCCTTCTTTTATTCGGGAGGGCTTCGCTAGCGCAATTGGATGTGATGATGAAGTGCCTTAATGTGTTCTGCTCGGCTTCAAGTGAGAAGGTGAGTGCAGAGAAAACTCGTTTGTTTGTTTCGAAGAACGTTAACCATTCCAGAGCGTCTTTTCTTTGTGCTCGTTCTGGTTTCAGCTTGTCTGCTAATTTGGGAAAATACCTTGGTATTCCCATTCTCCATTCCCGTCAGAGAAGAAGAACGTATGATTATATTTTGGAGCATGTTCAGCAAAAGCTTAGCATGTGGAAGGTTGAATCACTTTCTTTTGCGGGCAGGATCACCCTTGCTCAGACTGTTTTAGCAGCCTTACCAACATATACTATGCAGTCAACGTTATTGCCTAAGAGTATTTGTAGGAAGGTGGAGCAGTATTGTAGGGATTTTGTCTGGGGGGAT
Organism: Sesbania bispinosa; assembly: GCA_026901365.1. Lineage (NCBI taxonomy): Eukaryota > Viridiplantae > Streptophyta > Magnoliopsida > Fabales > Fabaceae > Sesbania > Sesbania bispinosa. The sequence continues at coordinate 1,653,456 of QLOH01000092.1, forward strand.
AAACCTTCTAAAAAGGTTTGGCATTCTGTCTCTTAGGATGAGTTTACCCTCCCAAAGTCAGCTGGTGGTTGGGGGTTCAAAGATCTTCACCTGTTCAATAAGGCTATGCTTATGAAAATCTGTTGGGGATTAACAACCCAGACTAATGCTCTCTGGGTCCGTGTTTTGAGAAGCAAATATAGATGTGGTAATAGCTGTATTCCTATGGTGCAATCTAAAGTTAAGGCCTCTAATGTTTGGCGTGGAGTAGTGTCTGTGTGGGGTGATTTTTTGCAGGGTCTTAGGTGGAATGTTGGAAATGGCCAAACCACTTCTTTTTAGTTTGATCGTTGGCTACCTTCAGGCATTGTGATAGGTGAAGCTACTACTTGTGACATTCCTGCTTTTTTGTCACAGAATGTGGTCAAGGATTTTGTAGATCATGGTTTGGGCTGGAATCTTTCGAGGATTACTAACTGTATCTCGTCCTTTATCCATCAGGAAATTAGAGACTTACCATTTCCTTCCAAGACGATAAAGTGGTGTGGAACCTCACGAGTGATGGGGTTTTTTCAACTAAAACTGCTTATGCTTTATTATCAGGAAACATAGAGTTAAATAATACTAGCTTTTGGAATGGTTTTTGGAAATTGAGCTTACCTCAGAGGATTAAGAGTTTTATCTAGTTAATTCTCAAGGGTGGTTTGAAAACCAATGCTAAGCGCCGTAGGTGTGGAGTTGGTTCGGATGACACGTGCCTGTTATGCCATTCAGCTGCTGAAACTGAGTTACACGTCCTCAGAGATTGTTCCTTTGCTGTCAATGTTTGGAAGTCAATTAACAATTTTGACCATTGCTTTTGGCAATCAGATTTGGAGAGTTGGATTAAATCTAATTTGACTGATCATACCTTTGTGAATGGTGGAGATTGGCTTATCTCCTTTGCGGTCACGACGTGGCATCTCTGGAAAGCTCGTAATGAGCTTGTATTCTCAAATAATATCCCTCGGGTCTCGGACATTGTTTTCAGGGTGTGGAGCTTCATTCGGGACATTCATCGTTCACCTGTTGGGCATAATAATGGCTTCAACAATTCTTGCGATAAGACTATCCGCTGGACAGCCCCTCCCCTGGGTTGGGTGAAGATTAACACTGATGGTTCAGTTTGTAGCAGAGGTAGAAATGTTGCGTGTGGAGGGGTATTTAGGGATCACAATGGTTGTTGGCTTTTGGGTTTCAATCAGAGACTTGGTTCTTCTTCGGTTCTTATGGCCGAATTGCGGGGATAGTGCTTAGCCTTGGATTTGGCTTGGCATAAGGGGCTGAGAAAGGTGTGGGTGGAGTGTGATTCTCAAGTGGGGGTTCAATTGATTCAGCAGGGTACTCAACCTTTTCATCCTTATTACTTCATTGTCCAGAGAATCAGAGGGATGCTTCTTCGGGATTGGCAGACCCACTTGTCTCACGTTTGGCGCGAAGCAAATTCAGTTGCTGACCAATTAGCCGGTTCTGTTATTCAATCTCATTTTGATATTAACGTCTTTCTTCAACCTCTTGATACGGTGCTTCTTCATGTTTACTATGATTCTATTGGCAGTATTCGTTCCAGGGGAGCTATTTTGTAATTCTTCTGGCTTTTAGCCTCCATTTATCAAAAAAAAAAAAAAAAGAAACGTTTGCAACGGTTTTGCTATTTACAATAAGACACCATCCTTAGTTTAATGATAAAACTTACATATACAAATTAATATTCTATCCCCTTTACTTTATCATTAAATTTTAATTATGTGAATTGTGCTATTTGTTCACCTTTTATTAGAACTGATCATATTGTTAATTTCCCTTCATTACTTAATTAATAAATATTTATCCTTTATATATATAACAAAAAAACTCATATATATATATATATATATATATTCTACGTTAATACTATTTTAATAACATATTGTATATTTACCATACATGCTAATGATGCTATGGATATATATACACTGAGCATGTGGATCGATACAAGACTAGTTGTTCAAGCTTAACTACTATCTGGTCTTGAATTTCAGCCATAAGTATATATGTAGTTATATTAAATAATCAAAGAAAAAACTTTACTGTCCATAATGATTTTACCTGATTCGATTACTTTTCCTAAAAATACACATGATCTAAAAAATATACATATAATGGATATATCAACTATAGTTTATTAGAATTGTAAGGGACATTAGGACTAAGGGGGTTCGACCCCCTCAACTTTTATATATATTTTTTATTATATATATATAAATATATTTGACTAAATTTTATATAATAAATGTCCATTAAAAAATAATATATAGTGTGTGAGCACAATCCAATTGAAAAGTAATTAGAAGTAGGTGATTACGATTCTTTGATTATACAAGAAATTGTTCAAAGATGAAAAATTATTTAGATGATCTTTTATATATTAATTATTTTAAAAAATATCAGTTTTAAAAATGAAAAAAAAAATTAAAGATGTTTCTAATTTTTATTTTAAATTTTAAGTTTAAAGATATCATTTATAATATATAAATAAAACACAACATAAAATAAATTTTAAAAATTGAAAATAGAACAACGTTTAAATTTCAAACAGGCTTTAATTACTTCTTAAATTTTCAGTATTTATGTGTATAACATTATCTTAAATCTGACCTATTAACATAAAAAAAAAAAAACAGTGATGTTTTAGAACATTTTGAGGTATTCATACCCATATAAAATTTGATCTACAGACTACAGCTAGCTAGCTAGGTGCGGTTAATTTAATTGCAGGGCTTTACCAGTCAATGATTTCATGATTGAAATGAAATGATTATAATCTGGATCTCTGGGGATTAGCACTTTGTTAAAAAGTAAGCATATAACATGATGGGTTGATTTGCAATGCAAACCCTAGTCCTACTACTACTGTGCATGTGTGTTGAATTCAACTTCAACTCAACTCGACTCTTGGGTGATGATGGACGGAGTAAAGTTGGTACTCATATCAGACAGGGAAGGGTAAAACGGTCATTTCAGTAAAGGTGTTGTCAATCAACGCAAAAGAAAGAAGCAGCAAAATCATGTTATTCCCTAATTTTTTTACCCATTAACTTTATGCTGTCTGCATCAGTCATCTTTCAGTGTCACCATCAACCTATTTTCATTTCCACAAAAGCCCTAAAGGCCAAAACACAGCTTCTTTTGTTTCTCCATTACACCCCTCCCTTTTCTCTATTTGCTCCTCTCTGCTATTGGGTCATAGCAACTCACTTGCTCCCCTTTTTCCGGTAATAAAATCTGCCAAAATGTTTTCAGAAAAACAGGGTTAACAAAAAGCACCTTATGTATTCTAGGAGTTAACAAAAACCAAAGGAATTCAACCAAGCCTCTTAGGAAAACATGTTATAGTCTCCACTGTTATTTTACCCCTCCCTTCCTCTCTTCTCTCTCTTTCACCTTCGTAGCTATAAACATTATCTCAAGTCTCAACCATACCATCATCCTTCAAACTTGCTTTCAAGTTTCAAACCATCTCTCTCTTGAAAGCATAGTTTAATCCTTTGCTCAAATCTGATCCAAGTGTTTTTATTTTCCTTCTGGTTCTACATACTCTTCTTTGATTCCCCTCCTCCTCAGATTTAATTTCTTGAAGATCTTATTTTCCTTATTGAAGATCCAATCTAGATCAGAAGCAACAACCATGAATTCTCTTCAAGAATTTGAACCCTCATCAAGCAAAGACAACAAAGGCATCATAAACATAGCAGGGAACAGCTCCAATTTAACAACAACAACAGCCATGATGACCATGTCCTCACCATCATCAACATCATCAACATCACCACCATCAACTTCTCCAAGTAGGTATGAGAATCAAAAGAGGAGGGACTGGAACACTTTTGGGCAGTACCTAAGGAACCACAGACCTCCACTTTCCCTCTCTCGCTGCAGTGGGGCTCATGTCCTTGAGTTCCTAAGGTATCTCGATCAGTTTGGGAAAACAAAGGTTCACACACAGCTTTGTCCTTTCTTTGGACACCCAAACCCACCTGCACCATGTCCATGTCCCCTGCGTCAAGCATGGGGGAGCCTTGATGCACTCATAGGTAGACTCAGAGCTGCTTTTGAAGAGAATGGAGGGAAACCAGAGGCTAACCCTTTTGGTGCTCGTGCTGTTAGGCTCTATCTTCGTGAAGTGCGTGATTCACAAGCCAAAGCTAGAGGAATCAGCTATGAAAAGAAGAAGCGCAAGCGTCCCCCTCATCCTCTCCCACCACCACCTGCATTGCCACCAACAACTCATGAATAGTGTAAGAAACAACCGCCTTCACTACGTAGCTAATTAAATCAATCAACTCAATTGCTTTATATGTTATATGTCTCAAAACCAATTAACTTTTCATTTAGAAGAATGGAAACAACAAGTATCATATACTAAATTCTAAATCACATTTTATATCATCTCATGTCATGAGCGAATTAGGCTAATTATATTATACTAAAAATATATTGATTATAGATATTCATGAAATAATTATACTAAATTTATTAACAATATATAATATATATATTTATATATGTGGTTGAGAGATTCTCTTTGGATTTGGCTATGATAGTAGTTTAATTATCTTGGTAGCATTGGTGTCATTGGATACCCTAAATAATGTATATAGTGTTGTTTTTTTATTATTTTCTTTATATATATTTTATTATGGTGCAGAGGTTGTGATTTGGCATGGGGAAACTGCAATGTAAGATATGCACTGTGGAGGGAACTGCAGTATTACTGGTAGAATTGTAGTAGCAGTGATAAATGAGATGAGATGAGAGAAATATGAAGTAGCTAGTGGTGGTGGTGGTGATAGTAGGAGAAGTAAAAAGGGGATATGTGAAAAGAAGAGGGTTGTGTGTGACTGTGACCTATAATTCACCGTCCAAATTTGTAATAAATATAAGTGTGTACTTGAAGGTGGGTCATTTATGAGATGAGTAATGGATTTGCAGATCATGTTGCATGTCTTCATTGGATGCGGTAAAATGCAATTACTTTACTTGTGTTTATTTTTTACCCCCTTTGTTGTGTTTAGCATTATATTATATATATTTGTTGTGTTTGGGTTTTCACTCAGATAGCAGGGGGGCCATTCTGGTAGCTTTATTTGCCCTGTCGAAACTTGAATTCAGGGATTTCATGTAGTTTTCATTCATCATAAATATATAAACTGTAGATACTGAGACTGGACAATGCTTCAAACTGTCATGCAATTCGTAGCATCATACTATAAGCTAAGCTAAGCATTTCTTTGGAGTTTGTGCAACTTAACCCAAACTCTCTCTCTCTCTCTTCTTGGGGTTTCTGATAACTTCTCCTACTTCAGCGGGAGTAAATCACTGAAGAGACTGCACACAGTAGGGAATTTAATTTATCCACTCCAATTAGGGACGCTATATTGCTATTGGTTTTCTTAAATTTGGTTAAGGTCTTAATTAGTCTTGTCGGAGTTAATCAGAGTGGCTTATTAACAGAGAAAAGAGAAATTAAGTGAATTGTGAATGCTAAAGATCTCATGTGAGTCATTAAGATTAGGTCTTTTAAAATATTCATAATGGCATTTTAAATAATCATAGAATAGTGACTTGTGGTATTTTATTGCTTATATTCATATAAAGTAAACAGTCATATATAATATATTATAGTGTTGATTCAGCTTTATCATCCTGTTTATGTGTGTGAGAGAGATGAATAGTAAAGAGAATCCGAGTAACAGGAATGTGAAGCTAATCTTGTATATGAAAAGAAATAAAAAAAAGAGTGATATAATAAGTAATATAATGAAAAAAAGAAAAGATATATACAATTAATAAAAATCGAGGTGAGAGAGAATTATAAGAGATGTTAAATGTAAGAATATAAGAATTGAATGTTATATATATCCAAGTTAGTATTTTCTTGGGTAGGTATAAATTTCTTAGTTTGATTGATTGAGTTCATCATCATATTTGAACCCTAACAAATGAGCCTGCGTGTTTTGTACAGATAATTTAATAAGTTTATAGAGAAGTTAAGTTAATCCAAAAGAAATTGTACTTTAATTATGACTACTCAAAATCTTCTGTTATTTGCTTAATTAATTACCTTGTTTTTAGTTAGTTTATTAAATTTGATAATTTTCTAGATGCTAATAAGAAGTATACATGCATGCATAGTTGGGCACCAGAATATAAAAGTATAGTAATTAAAAATATCATCAAATTTAACTCTTATTTTATTAAAGATTGATGATTTCAAGTTTATTTTTATGAAATATTGGTTAAAAAATAAAATTTTAAATCGATAGTACCATACGTGTAATGTAAAAGATTTCCCCTTTAACTTTAAATTGATATATCACCAATGAAACCAGTATAGATTGTATTGTAAATTCATATTTTCTCTTAAATTGAACTCAAATATAGTCATCTAAAAAAAATATAAAATTATTTATTCACTTTTAATAACAAGAAAAAGTGTAAAATTAAATGGACAGTCCTATCTATCTATATATATATATATATATATATATATATATATATATATATTCATAATGTATTTCCATTTGCTTTTTAAAACAAGTATGTTAAAATATTACACCTTGATATATAACAAATTATTAAATTTCTCTTTAAAAAAAAGAAGTGAGAATATGTTAATAATTCCTATAAGAAACTGTCAATATTCCCGTTTATTTCTTAGAGTTAGTATTTTAACAAGAAGCTACACCTTTTATGTCTACAAAACAAATTTTATAGTATTATTAACTCACTAATATATCCCTTCTAAAAAGCAAGTGCCTATTATATATAGCTATCCCTGGTAAGTAGTATCAAACGTGTATGCAAGAAAAGAGTAACCGAGAAACAATTAGATACCGAATTAGAACAGCAAAGTGTCTGGTTAATTAAAACTCAAAGGTAGATAAAAGAAAAGAAACAAACAAACCCTAAGCTTTTAATGTATATATGTTGGTGATACATTTTTTCAATAATTTTTACTATATATATTTAAAATTCCCCTTGTTCAATTTATTCGTACTTTTTTATCAAGTTTGAGTGAATGAGGATATTTTGAAATTCTAGATGAAAAAAAAGGAAAATTTAAAAGATTATAAAGTTGCCTCAATAACAGTGGGATATGCTGTATAATTGGCTCACAGTTACATTTGAGAAGAACAATTCAATAGGGATTCGCAACTAGCACTAAATGCCGATCATTCGTACAGATTCCCTATTTCAATTTGTCGAGATGTTTCAATGTTTTGATTAAAAAAAGATAAAGGTGGAAGGAATTTATTAAAGCAATAATGTCTTTATATTAATTAGTTTTAATTGTAGTGGGTTTACTGTGGCAAATCATGTAAACAGAGTGCTGGGGATCGACCTTGCTTACTGATCAATTCTAGTATCAGGTTATATACAATAGAAGTTTCATGTTAATCTGTGTTAAGTGTAATTAGGTTTTGTGATACATGCATACATGTATAAGGTCGGCCAAGGGTTGGAAGCTATTAAAGCAATGACTTTAGACCCCTAATATTACATAGGTCTCATAATTTTATATTTATATTTAAAATTTATATAAATATAAGATTTTATGTATATACATTTTAGCAGTATAAAAAAGTTTTACACTATCATTCAATGATATGTTGCCACATCAATTAATGAACTAATAATACATGAGGTATCATATGCATGCTCATTAAATGATATGACGACACATCATTGGATGACAATGTAAAATTTAATGTATAGTGATTAAATTCTTAATAAAATTCTCATTTGATTAAAATAATAGACCTCATCTTACTATAACTTTTTCTCATAAATAATAATTATTTTATTTACTTTATTAGTTGATTTTTTCTATCTTGTTAATCCTAGTTATATTACATATTTTTCTATTATGTAATATAATAAATATTATAATATATTAAAATCACCAAAATACTAATATAAACGTTAATTATACATAATAATAATTTAATAAGTAATTTTTTATCTAAAAATTTTAAAAGAAATAATTTCAATAATTTTAATAATTTATTTTAGTTAATTAGAAAATGCTCAATCTCAAAAATTCGCTTTAGGCCTCAACATATGTTGGGTCAACCCTGAGTATAACAGAAAAATTTATTGTTTGTCCAATATGAAGCGTATAAATGAGACATACCACGACGGTTTCCTTTGCAACCGTCGTTGTATGTCTCATTCATCCCTCTTCCTGATGGACAAACAACGACGGTTATTGCCATAATCGTCGTTGTTTGTACAATTTTTTTAGGTACGTTCTGTTTTTAGGCTTTCCCAAACCTACAAACAGCCCGAACAGTCCAAAAATTTTACAAAACGCAATAACAACAAGATTTACATCAATTTGTATCAATTTGCATCCATTAACTGTTTGTGGTGATTTTTGGTTAAATCAAATTAAAGATTCTTATGAACAATTTGGGACTGGAATCAAGTCCTCTTGGTGGATTCTATGAATAATGTGATGCGATTAAGAAGTAAGAAGTAGAAAAAAGTAAATGGCCAAAAACAATGTAAATGAAAAGTAAAAGAAAATGCAATAAAGTAAAAGAAAGTTTAAGAAAAAATATTGAAAAAGTTTGACGAATTCTCAAACTGACATACTTTTCGAGTAATTCTCGGATGACCAAGTAGTCGTGATAATGATAGACAATATGCTTTTTTCGAGTAAGTCTTAAGTATGTAGAATGGAGAAAAATATGCCACTAGGACTTACTACTTTTCCCTATTTATAGACTTTTGACCCTAACGGTCAACTAATTTACAACAGACACGTAAGACAAAATCCTAACTGCCTAATCTATGGCCGAACAGGTGTCTTGACTTTATTAGATGCATTCCACGTGTCTATTATCCTTTGTTGAATCTTGATTTCATTCGAAATCTTTATGACTTTTAGCCTTGCCTTGATTCGAAATCTTCAGGAAATCTTGATGAGTCTTGACTTGAAATCTTTAAAGCACTGGGTTATGTCAAATTCGAAATCTTCAGCTAATCTGGTTAAGTCTGTGATTCGAATTCTTCTACCAACTTGGTTAAGTTTGGACTCAAAATCTTTAGACAATATGGTTTAGTCTGAATTTGAAATTTTCAGCCAATATGTCTAAGTTTTGGTTCAAAATTTTCAGCCAATATGTCTAAGTCTTCTGATTCGAAATCCTTGAAATTTTGGCTATATCAAATTCGAAATCTCCAATCATCTTTAACATCTTAGAAAATATTCTAAATCTGAGAACTCCTTTGCATCTAGTTAACACAATAAATTCGAAATTTGCTTTAGAAACATTTATCATGTCTTGAACGTTTCTCTCATGCCACGTGTCAACTTTTGATTGGCCTGGTTGCTTCACACTTTTAATCAGAAACTGATTTTTTCAGAAAAAAACTCCCTAATAAATTTTGACAGTTCACTGATTCTCATGTTTTCACATTGATGTTACTGCTTGTGAATTTCCTTATAAATAGTTACCTTCTCCTTTCATTTTTACTCACCTTGGAAATAAACTTCCTTCCAGATTACCTCTCTTCTTTTCTTCTAAGAAAGTAAAAACTTTCATCCTTAATTTTTCGTGTTTCTTTAAATTTACTCAAATTCTTTCTCCTTTACTTCTGTGTTTGTTTCAAAATCTAGAGAGATTTCTGATATTGGTTATTACGTTCGACCTAAGTTTCGAGTGATTTCATTCGATTTAGGTCGACGTAATGGCCAATGTTAGGAATGTTTCTAAGTTTATGGCCTTTGGGTCAAACGTTATAGCTAAAAGTAGGCATTTAGTTGGTATATTTACCTAATAATGCCTTAGATTCCTCCATCTCTGAGGGGGTGCCTATATCCTTTGTGGCACTTCCATTTTCCTTCTCTTTATTTACTAATGCCCAAACCTTGGGAAAAAGGAAGTTGAGATGGAGATTGAACACATGGAGGATGACCTCTTTTGTGTAAATTGTAAGGTGGAGATGTTTGTGTCTTCTTCGAATTTTCCTGGAAGATCTCCACCTAACTCATATTTTTTTTGAATTATAGGGGATGTCTATTTTTTGGCCTTTGACCTGATTAATTCCTCTACTCGAATGAGAAAAGAAGAATTATGTATGAGAAGGTAGTGATAAAGAATGTTCACTCAGAAGCTTTATCATCCACAAAGTTTTCTTCCCTTTTGAAGACCAAGAGGTTCGAAAGCACGGAAATTTGATTACTCCAAAATTTCTAGAAGAGATGAAGGCTTCTGTTTCGAACTACTTTCCTTCTTGTAATTCATTATTATCTTATTTGTAATTTCTATGTAATTCGAATGTTCTCTTGTAATCTGTAAGCATTCTATTGTAATTCGAAATTTCTCTTGTAACTTGTTATATGGAATGTAATCTAGTTTCGAATTACCTTCTCTTTTGTACAAGTTTTTACTTTTTACTGTAATAATTCGAAATATTGATCAAGATTTCAATGAGAATTTCGAATCTTTCACCAAGGCTATGATATGATTTTCTGAGATATTTCAAAAATATTCTTCAGAGGGTAATCAATGCAAAATTCGAATTTCTTTAGAATATTTTAAGTAAGATCTATCTTTTAATCTCTAAGATCCATTCGAATTTTCCTCTTATAATGGGAATCTCTTGCAATTATAACTTAGTAAAATTTCCAGCCCTAACAGATGCCCCCCAAAATATTCTTATTTCGAAATTAAATTCTGAGAAATAGAATATTTTACCAAGATTTTTTGGCGGGAAATTTCAAATTTCAAATTTCAAATCTCTAACAAACTTCTCAAAGAAGATAACCCTTATCTTTTCACTTTCTAACAAATTTTATCTTCTCAAATATGCCTTATTAATCGGAGTAACTTTTCAACTTCTACGTCTCTTCAGCTTCTACTCTTAGTATAAATACGCAAGGTTTACCCTCATTTTTCACCACTCCAGGTTTTCACTCTGTTGGGGTGAAATTTACAATTTTCACTAAGTTAAGAAAGTTTTGGTATCTTCGAATTTAAAGTATACAATGACATATTCAAGAAGCATATTTTGAATTGAAATGTATATAACTTGGTGAATTATTGAAGTTTTCATTTTTAATTTGAAATACTAAGGCGTTACAATTTGTGTATTCAAAAGGAATGCAGATCTTTGATTAACTGCCTATTCGAATTCGGAATGTATTTTGAATACAAATAGAAGGAGAGGAAAAGGAGTTCTGTAATTTAAGGAATCTGAAGAAAGACAAATATATAAATCTTTTATTCATGTAAAAATGAGATTCGAATTACATAATTGGTTCGAATGAAAATACATAGAAAATATAAAGAGTACATGAAAATAAAAGTTATTCTAAATCTTCAGAGAACTCGACTCCTGTCTTCCTGGGTCTTCAGAGAACTTGGCTCTGCCTTGCTGTTCTTCATCTGACCCTCCTCGTCCTTCTTCTTCTCCCACAAGCTTTGATTGAGCCAACAGGGCAAGGGCATTGTGCAGCTATGATCAAATGGCCCTGCGATTCAATTCAAAAGTGAGAAAGATGGGGTGAAGACGAATTGAAATAAAATTTGGCTATTACGTTCAACCCAAGAAAATCCTTATAAAGGATTGAAGAAGCTTATAGCTTTGGCTATTCTGTCAACCTCATCAAAGATGAAATCAAGATAGATCAGGTTGGACGCAATAGCGAAAGGTAGAAACTTCTTCATTTTGAACAGAGAAAGGAATAAAGAGGAACGTCAAAGCCATGGGGTATTTATACTGATAGGATTGGACGGTGCCATCAATGTGCCTGCAGAATGGTCCAATCAGTTTCAAGGTCAAACCCATGTGTGGTCGGTGGTCAAGTTCACCAATGAATTGACCAATCAGGATTTACAGCACATGAAACTTAAAGGAATTAATCAATCAATATTTGGTTAAGTTTCCCAATGTGGTTCGAAATCTGATCAGAATCAAAGACTTGTTTGAGTTTGAAATGAGTCAAATAACTTAGAAGAATTTACAAAGTCGGAAGTTTGAGAAGTCATTCGAAGACCATTCAAATTTCAAATGAAGCAAGAAGTCATTCGAAGACCATTCAAATTTCAAATGAAGCAGTTATTGGAAGTTAGCGCTCAGAGACAAGTGTCAAGACCTTAGGCTATCAATTATTTTTTAAATAGAAGACACGTGTCTTGTTTTGAACACATGTCTTGTTTAGAAATTTGACATATCATTTAGGCTTGTAAACGTGTCAAAATCTGGTTAAGTGTCCGTTAGAAATTTGACATATCATTTAGGCTTGTAAACGTGTCAATTTGACATGTCTTGTTTAGAAATTTGACATATCATTTACTGCACTTTGTCCTTAAATTTTCATCTCTTTGAAATTTTGTTTATCTTTCAAAACTGATTTTCGAAGTTAACCTTTTTTCTTGAAGAAATAAGTGATTCAAAATTATGATACTCTTTGAATACAATTTCTAAGTAAAATCTAATTTTAAAAAGAACCTTTAGAGGATTCAGATTCTAGTCCCAGATTGTTCTTTCAGAATCAAGAAAGTTTTCGAATTTGATTGAAAATTTTCAGAACAAACAAATTGGCACGTTCAGTAGGTCTAAGTGCAAAATTAGTTTCAGAAAGTGTATGATCTTGAGAAGTGGTAGAACCATTTCTAATTCAATGGCAAATAATAACAGAAACAGAAACACTTCAGAAAATGTTACTGGAAATGCTTCTGAAAATCAAGGAAGTCCTACCAATCAAAGGAATAACAATGAGTCTGTAAACAATAATGAGACTAATGGAGTGGAAAATAATAATAGTGTGAACCGTGATCAACGTGATCCACCATTGAACACTACTCAGGCTAAAGATCCTTTAAGGTCTCAGGCTATGATAACAAATCCACTATGAAGTGGGGGCATACAGGTTACAACCACAAGTGCTATGCCTCCCCCACCATATGGACTTCCCTTTGGTTTTGTTCCTTCTGTTCAAGGAACAGCCCCAGTCACGTACGCAAGTACAATGACACCTGCATTCAATCATGCTAGTTCTTCAAACTTAGGCGTTTTTGGAACTAGGTTTTCTGGATTGAATTCTGGACAGGTTTTGAATTCTTTGACAAATATTGCCTTGAATTCGATTAGACAACAAGTGGATGAAAGTAACCATGAAATGGTTAATATCTTGTCTACTCAATTGACAACAGTGATAAATCCACTTATTGAGAACACTAATCAAAATTATAATACATTGGCTAGGCAAATGGCTAGAATTGCTGATGTATTCGGTGCACCCCCAGATCTTGAAAACCAGCAACATATCAATGTTGGCCTTGATCAAAACCAAAATCAGAACCCTGGAAATAATAATGGTGCAAGGGAGAATAATGAACATGTTCTTCGAGAGCCAATTCAAAATATGAATGCTCAGCCATTCGTTTTGAATAGGAATCAAAATGCTGATGAGGTTTTAGAAAGAATAAGGCAAAACAATATTGGGTGAGAACAAAATATAGCAAATATAGTTGAATTAGTGTTGAATAGACATGGGTTCGATGTAGGTCAAGCAACTAGACCACGTTTTGTTTCTCCATTGACGCCTTATGTGTTGCAAACTGAATTACCAAGAGGATTGAAAGTCCCAAAATTCACTAAGTTTGCAGGGGAAGCTAACGAATCAACGGTCGAACACATTGCAAGATACCATGTAGAATGTGGGGACATAGCTAATAATGAAGAATTAAAAATGAAATATTTTCCAAGTTCCCTAACTAAAAATGCTTTTATATGGTTCACAACCTTGTCTCCTGGTTCGATTCATACTTGGAATCAGTTAGAAAGACAATTCCATGAACAATTCTTTAAAGCTGAAACGAAAGTTAGTCTTATGGATTTGGTTACAGTTAGACGAACTTCAGATGAATCTGTCGAAGATTATTTGAACAGATTTAGACAAATGAGAGCTAGATGTCTTGTACCAATTCCTGGAAATCAATTAGTCAAAATAGCAGTAGGGGGTTTTGACTACTCAATTCGAAAGAAACTGGTTAATCAGCAATTGAGAGATATGGCCCAATTGGCTGAAAGAGTTAGGCAAATTGAGCAATTAAAATTTGAAAAAGAAAAACATAGGAAGCTCGAAAAGATAGGAAGAAGAGATAAAATTGCCTATGTTGATATAAATGAGAACTTTAGTGATGAAAACTCAAATTTCGAGGAAAATGAAATTGATGTTGCTGAGTTAAAACCAGGACCTCCTTATGCATGTTCTTTCCTTAGACCATATAACAATTCAGGGAATCAAACTTCACAAAGTAAATATCCCAAAAAGACATATGGTTTCGATATATCAAAAGCTAAACAAATCTTTGATATCTTAGTCAAGGATAAACAAATTGTCCTTAGTGATGATCATAAGATTCCAACTTTTGAACAACGAAAAGGAAAGAAATTTTGTAAGTTTCATAATGCATTTGGACATTGGACTAACAGTTGTATTCGTTTCAGGGATCTCATTCAAGAGGCCATTAAGGAAGGTAGATTGAAATTCGAAGAAAAGCAAAAAATGGTAATGAAGGTAGACTCTGATCCTTTGAATGTGAACGCTAGTTTTGTTGATACTGTTGAAATCAATGTGGTAGGAGCTGAACCTGCCATGGATTCGAAAATAGCAATTGATATAGTAATTAAGGAATTTGAGCAGGAAGTGAAGGATATCTTCCCACAAAGCAATGAAACCTTGGTTGATTTCTTGCTTCGAAAGAAAGAGGAAAATGCTTATGTTTCCCTTTGCCCTCGTTGTAAAGTTGTTTTCGATGGGGTGGTGGCCAAATCTTTTGAGTCATCAGAAATCAAGAAACATTATCAACAAACTATTAATCAAAGGATTCAGAAAGCAGCAAGCCCTGCTTCAAATTTTAAATTCGAAGGCCTTCATTTCAGAAGAAGTATGAAGTGAAAATGGGGCAGACTCCTAGGTTCCAAAAGCCTAAGTCATACGTACCTCCTTCGAATGTTCCTCCTAACAAATGGATTCGAGTAACTGACAGTCAAGAGTACCGTCAAAATCCACAGGTACTTAGGAAATATAATAGTTCTTTTAATGGAAAGCCTTTTATGACTAAAACACAATGGAGGAGGAATCAACATTATAGAAAGGCAGCAGTGGAACAGGGAGGCAGTTCTTCAAATTTCTCAAAGAATTTGAATGCAAAGAATGCACAGTTGATTCAAGTGCAAGGTGCTTCTAGTCAACCTATATACTCCCAAATCCTTCATAAAGACAAGGTAAATGTTGCACCTAA
The DNA here is from genome assembly GCA_026901365.1 of Sesbania bispinosa. Classification (NCBI taxonomy): domain Eukaryota; kingdom Viridiplantae; phylum Streptophyta; class Magnoliopsida; order Fabales; family Fabaceae; genus Sesbania; species Sesbania bispinosa. Next base: position 1,668,779 of record QLOH01000092.1, read on the forward strand.
GAGTAAGGTTTTGGTTGAGGAAGACTTATTTACAGATGATTTCAAAACTGGTTTCGCAGGTAGAATAGAAGACATTTGTGGTGTAGTTTCGATTTTGCCTGCAGAATTCGAAAAGGAGTATGAAGAAGGTTTTGAGGATGACTTCATAGAAGATGAATCATCAGAACCACAAACTTATTACACTTGTTTGTCAACACAGGCTGTTAAACAAGATTCAGCAGTGTTTGATAGACCTTCTATTGGGATGGTATCTCACATAAAGCCTTTGTTTATTCAGCTCAAATCGAAGGAATCACTGTAAGTAAAGTGTTGGTTGATGGTTGAGCGACAATTAATTTATTGCCAAGTTCTTTGTTGAAGAAATTCAACAAAAAGAAGTGTGATTTGATGCCACATGACATGATCATTACAGATTTCATTGGAAAGACGTCAAAATCTGAAGGGTTATTGTGTTTTGACGTGACTGTTGGTTCAGTCAAAAGGCCCACTGTTTTCGTGGTTGTTCCGTCGAAGGCAAATTATAATGTACTTCTAGGGAGAGAATGGATACATGGTGTAGGAGCAGTTCCTTCAATGGTTCATCGGAAGTTATGTTTATGGAATAATGATGCCATTCCAGAGTATGTTGAGGCTGATCAACCCTATTACAAGGTTGAAACAGACACAGTTAATGCAATGAACTGTGAGAAGTGGATAATGAATCAAACACCTTGTACAATTGAAAAGCGTGGTTTTATGCCTGGTAAGATTCCACACAAGGCGTTTTTCAATGTTGAATATGGTTTGATCATTCAAAGTGCAACTGGTCCTTCAGGGACCACTTCTACTTTTGGATGGATTTCAGAAGAGGAGTAATCTCGAGCTTCATAGCTCAAACCTCAGCATATACTGCTGATAGAAGGTTTGAAGTGGCCTTAGAGGCTGCAGATTATAAAACGATTCTCGAGAACGAAGCTAATTTTGGACAAGAATTCAAAAGAACTTTTGAAACGACTTCAGTGGCCGTACAAGATGTTGAATGTAAACCCATAAAAGATTCAAGCATGAGTCTTGAAGATGAAGAGGTATCTTTTGAAAGACTTGATTGTATATATGATGATACACCTCTTGGTTTCGAAAGAGCTTTGTCTCATGGGACTGAAAAAATGGAGGCTCAAGATCCTCTTGAAGAAGTAAATTTGGGAGATGTCAAAGACCCCAAGCCAACTTTTGTAAGTAAAATTTATCAGAAAACTTTAAGTGTAAGTTGGTCGAATTACTAAAGGAATACAAAGACTGCTTTGCATGGGATTATCATGAGATGCCTGGTTTAAATAAGGAGCTTGTTGAACACAAATTGCCTACGTTTCTGGATAGGAAACCTGTGAAGCAAGCACCTCGAAGATTTGCACCTGAAATTATATTGAAGATATAAAGTGAAATCGAGAGGCTATTAAAGGCAAAGTTCATTCGAACTGCCAGGCATGCTGACTAAATTTCTAATATAGTACCAGTTATTAAGAAAAATGGTTCTTTAAGAGTTTGCATAGATTTTAGAGATTAGAATAAAGCAACTCCTAAAGATGAATATCCTATGTCAGTAGCTGATATGTTAATTGATTTAGCAGCAGGTAATGAAATACTAAGTATGATAGATGGTTATTCAGGATACAACCAAATTTTTATTGCTGAAGAGGATATTTTGAAAACTGCTTTTCGATGTCCTGGTGCAATAGGCACTTATGAATGGGTAATGATGCCTTTTGGACTTAAAAATGTTGGTTCTACTTATCAAAGAGCCATGAATTCTATCTTTCATGATTTAATAGGTAGATTCATGCAAGTTTATATTGATGATGTTGTAGTGAAATCTAAATCAAAAAATGATCATCTTTCGAATTTGAAAGAAGCATTTGAAAGGATGAGGTTGCATAAGTTAAAGATGAACCCTATTAAGTGTGCCTTTGGTGTATCTGCATCTAATTTTCTAGGCTTCTTGGTTCTTCATAAAGGAGTTGAGATTGATAAAAATAAAGCAAAGGCAATTCTTGAAACTTATCCTCCTTCGAAGAAGAAGCAATTGCAGTCTTTATTGGGGAAAATCAATTTTCTTCGAAGATTTATTGCAAATCTTTCAGCCAAAACCAAGGTGTTTTCTCCTCTGTTGAAACTCAAAAAGGAAGAGAAATTCGAGTGGAAAGAGGAACACCAGGTTGCATTCAAAGAAATAAAGAGGATTCTCACAAATCCTCCAATTATGACACCTCCAATTCAAGGAAAGCCTTTGAGATTATACATCTCTGCATCTGAAGAAACATTAGGAAGCATGCTTGCTCAAGAAGATGAAAATGGAATTGAAAGAGCAGTGTATTATCTTAGTAGAACTCTAAATGATGCTGAGACTCGATATTGTGCTATCGAGAAATTATGTTTATGTCTTTACTTTTCTTGTACTAAGTTAAAGTACTATGTAAAACCTTTCAACGTTTATGTAATTTCTCATTATGATATAATAAAGCACATGTTATGGAAATCTATTCTTCACAGTAGAGTAGGAAAATGGGCGTTAGCTCTAACTGAATTTTCGCTAACATATCTTCCATTAAAAGCTGTGAAAGGCCAAGTTATGGCTGATTTCCTAGTTGATCATCCTCCTATTCGAATTAATGATTTAGACTTTGTTGGTTTAAAACCTTGGAAGTTTTATTTTGATGGATCGAAACATAAAGCAGGTGTATCTATACCAGCTTTAAATCAATGCAATTTACAATTCTGTAATTTTCTTTTCTTTGATTACTTTCTGTTCTTTACATTTCTGCATTTTTCTTTGATTTGTTTATTTTCGGCATTTGATTTTCTTCATCTTTTTCTTTCTTTTATTTATATTAAGCACTTTCAATTACTGCACTTTGTCCTTAAATTTTCATCTCTTTGAAATTTTGTTTATCTTTCAAAACTGATTTTCGAAGTTAACCTTTTTTCTTGAAGAAATAAGTGATTCAAAATTCTGATACTCTTTGAATACAATTTCGGAGTAAAATCTAATTTTAAAAAGAACCTTTAGAGGATTCAGATTCTAGACCCAGATTGTTCTTTCAGAAACAAGAAAGTTTTCGAATTTGATTGAAAAATTTCACAACAAACACACTCTCAGTAAATCCTCTCTAACAATTTCGAATTCTCCAAGTTTTCCAAGCTTCCTCCTTTTTCAAATTATTCCTCCCCTTTTTTCGAAATCTGTTCAGCTATGGCTACTACTGATCTTTCTACCATTCTTACTTCTGGAGAAATTGTTACTCGAGATCAAGAGGAACTCATCTCCGATCCTCAAGCTGAATCAGAAAGACTTCTGATTTGGAAATCTTAGGTACTTATTCCTTATTCCATTGTTGAAAAGACTTATGTTTTCATGGGTCCTTATGACCCTGATCATCTTAGAAATTCTTCTTCATTTTTTCCTGCTCATTCGAATGAGCATATCCTTGCTTTCAAAAATCCTATTCGAATGGATTTTCTAGATGACCTTCAACATAAGGTTTTTAAGACTGTTCCTCTTTCGAACAAAACCTCCTATATCACATGGCTTGATCGAATTGAGAAAGCCAAAAGTGTCGAATGGAAAACCCTTGGTATTTTTTACTTCATTCAACTTAGTAGGTATAACTTGAATTTATACCATGTTGATAGCCTCTATATTTTTCTGGAACAGAACCACTAATACATTTTTTATTCCTTATGGGATGATATCCCCTACTCTCTTCGAAATAGAAGCCATCACCGGGCTGACTCCTCAAGGTTCCATTTACACTTCTGATTTGAAACCTATGTTTCCTCAAATTAAACCAGACATGAAAAATCCCACTTATAATTAATTCACTCTTGCCAACATGTCCACTTCTGATGTTATTTCTGATAATTAAGGAGTATGTTGCTTTTTTGGTCTTGTGGTTTTCTGCATTTGTATTCTGTTCGAGATTTGTACAAGTTCCTTCTTCTCTGATCCCTTTGGCCCAACTTATTGCTGAGGGCACTAAGATAGATTTTTCAAAACTTCTCTTAGCCAGTTTGTACCATTCTTTGGATGATGGTGTCTCAGCTTTAAGGCAATCAAAACCAATAGGGGTTTTCTTCGGTCCCTTCTCGTTACTTCAATTATGGTTAAATGCTATTTTTGAAGGAAAAAGTAGCATTCGACCTCCCAACAAAGTTATTCCTTCTCCTGAAGGTATTAGGCTTTCCTATCTGACTCCTCCAAATTCGAAATCTAATCTTGAAGCTAGTTTTAAGAAATATTTCGAATTCTTTTTAAGGATTTGAAAACATTCGAAATACCTTTCCCCTTTTGCCTCTCGAAAAAATGGACCTGCTTGGTTTACTCGTCCATTTGTCTTTGAGACTTCATGTGCTCAACAAGAAAATCTTGATGCATGAAGTATTTCGTTGCCAAGCCATCTGTTCGAGTAACCAAAAGGACATTCGAGTTTATGGTTACCAACCAAACTTGGTTTCTCGCCAATTTGGCATATGTCAAACTCTTCCTTGCCCCATGTACAAAGATTCGAAAGAAATTAGTCTTTCGAATGCTTATCCTGAAAAAGTCACAACACTCCTTATGCATTTCAACAGAACAAGGAAACTTGATTTGGTTTTGTTCCCTTTCGAACCAGCTTTCTATGCAAGTGTTAATTTTCAAGAGTGGTGGTGTGAGAGCCGGAGGCTGATGAAGGCGGGGAGTGATCGTTGGTGCAAAGAGGCACAGACAAGGAGCGGCTCCTGGCAGACTTCTAAGCAAGAAGGGACACATGGATGAACCGAGCCCACACCCCAATGAGAGGGATCTAGAGACTGCGCAGGTATGGGACTGCACAGTTGAAAATAGCTTAAAGGAAATTGTTGGGGAGAACTATACCAACAAGATGCAACTTCTTTTCGGAAGCCCATAACATAAGAACTCCATAGTTAAGCGTGCTTGGCTTGGAGCAATTCTGGGATGGGTGACCTTCTGGGAAGTTTCCCGGAAAGTGTGCAAGTGAGGACAAAGCATACTGGAAAGACTCGTGTTGGTTTGTGGGGACCCTCATCAGTCCTGCAAGCGGCTCGGGGGCGTTACAAATGGTATCAGAGTCGAGCCTCTCCCAGTACGGTGTGGTTCGGGGACGAACCAGGCGGAAGCTGGTGGGCATGTGAGAGCCGGAGGCTGATGAGGGCGGGGAGTGATCGCCGGTGCAAAGGGGCACGGACAAGGAGCGGCTCCTGACAGGCTTCTAAGTAAGAAGGGACACATGGATGAACCGAGCCCACACCCGAATGAGAGGGATCTAGAGACTGTGCAGGTATGGGACTGCACAGTTGAAAATAGCTTAAAGGAAATTGTTGGGGAGAACTATACCAACAAGATGCATCTTCTTTTCGAAAGCTCATAACATAAGAACTTCATAGTTACTTCGACCAAATACAACACCTTGACCTATCCTTTTAGTTTCCCAAAAGATGTAGTGTATGTAGCTGGAAGGGTTGTAAATTTTTCTCAAGGTAGTTTTTGGTAAAAACTTCGAATTTCTCTTCAAAAATCTTTCTTAGTGAATTTAATCTTTCTTTTCTATGTTTTAGCTACTGCTGAAAAAGTTTTCACTAATCCACATGAGGTAGAGAACTGGGAAAGTGACCAAGGTTCCCAACCAAAGATCAAGAGAATTAACTTGTGAATTCTCAATCCACTGCTGCTTCTGCTGGTTCTGGTTCTAAATCTTCGAAGAAATCTACTGTAAGTCTCTTGAAACTTAAGTTCTTATGATTTATTTCGAAAAAACTCCAAGTAGTTTCTTATTTCATTTGAAATTTTTTAGGCTTCGATGAATGCTAATGTTGACTCCTCTTCGAAAGAACCCTCTGCTTCTGCTACACCCAAAGCTCCTCAGGTATAAGCCTCTAATTTATCATTTTTCGAATGCCTCTTCTACTCTTCTTTTACCTTACTCTATATTTTCGAATTTTCAGGCTCCTGCTGCCACTTCTGAAAAGAGCAAAAAGAAAAATAATGTTGATAAGAAATAGAAGTCAATAACTAAGGTAAAAGATTTTAACTCTTCAATTTTATTTTCATTTTCTTCTCATGATATGTTCCTTTTTAATTTTTGAATTATTCCCTCTTTATTTTTTTTAGGGAATTCCTTCTGGTTCGAAGGGAAAAGAAAGTGAAAAATCAAAGACCCAATCTGAAACTGAGGGGGTTGCTGTTTCGAATTCTACTGAAAGTCTTGATGAAGGTGCTCAGGACTTAGAAAAGATTTTGACTGAGACTACTAGTCCTTTTCAAGAACTTCTTCAACCTCTTTCCCCAAGGGTTCTTCATGTGAATGAAATTCTTGCTGACACAACTCAACAGGATGTGCAACATGAAGAAAACAAAGAAAATTCTGAATCCGAAGATTCCCTAGAAAATTATTCGAGCAGCACTTCTTTTTATCAGCCTTCGAACCCACAGTTTCATCCTACTTCGAATGTGGAATTTGATCAACCACTTGTCTGAGGAAATATCTATCTCTTCTAAGACTCAGCAATCTTCAAATCAGGTTGAGAAGAAAAGTCAAGGTCCTTCAATGTTACCTTTTCTTCATGACTTGAAGACTATGGTTTTCTCTAAAGACTATTTCGAAAATTTGAAGAAAGAAGAATTCAGACAAAAGTTGGATAAGTTGATTACTGCTATTGATTCCAAGTTTAATGGGCTTCCTTCTCTTTCATCGAACACTTTTGTTCGACTGAATTCCTTTGTTACAAAATCCAAGTCGGCCACATTAAAGCTTTCGAATGTCATGCTTAATGAAACCTCTTTTACTAAGAAATATAAAAGTGGTCTTGCTGAACTTGGGACTTTGAAGGAGACTTATGCAAAAGCTTTGGAGCATATGTCAACTGGAAAGGCTAAAATTTCAGAACTGGATACTCATATCAAGGCCTTGGAAGCTGATCTTGAGGAATCTAGAAAGAAGAAAGCTGACTTTGAGACTGGCGTTAAGAAATATGTTGTCAAACAAAATGATACACTTGTTCAGATCAAGACCATGAATTTCAAGGTGAAAGGAAGTCTGAAGCAAGCACAGGATGCAGTTTTCGAAAAAGAGTCAGCAACTTTGACACTTCAGCGTCTGCAAGGATCCCTTGAAGTTCTAAAATCTGATTTATCTTAGTAGTCTTTTTATTTCCATTCTGAATCTTTGTTTTCGAATTTCTTGTTGGTTTTTTTGTAAGACTTATTTGACAATTTCCTCATGGAATTCTTACTTCCATCATTATGGGCTTATATTCTTTTAAGTATTTACCATTGATAGAGATTATTTGATTAGAACTTAATTCTCGAATAACGTAAGCATTACTCGAAAGAACATTTTCAATTTCGAAAGGTCATTCCCAATTTGGGGACCATTTTCCGTAACCAGGGTTTTTCTTGTCAACAGGTAAAATAACTATCCATACTAAGTCACCAACTTTAAAACTTTTTAACTTAACTTTTTTATTGTAAAATCTTGAAATTCTCTCTTTTTGCCTTACAATATTTTCGAGTGCAATCAATCTATCTTCATCAAGATTATTTAATTCATCATACATCAAGTTCCAATAATCTTCTGAAGGTAATTCTTCTGGTCTTTGAATTCGAATAGATTGCAAATTAATTTCGACTGGAAGAACTGCTTCAAGACCATATACCAACTTATATGGAGTAGTTCCAGTTGCTTCTTTAGGAGAATTTCGATAAGCCCAAAGTATTTGGTTTAAAGTTTCATGCCAACTTCTTGGTTTTTTACCAATATGCTTCTTTATTAAACCAATAATGATTTTGTTGGCAGCTTCAACTTGTCCATTAGCCTGAGCATAATAGGGAGTTGATTTTAGTAACTTAATATTCCTGGATTCTGCAAAGTTTTACATTTTCCTTCCAGTAAAAATTGAACCTTGATCAATTGTTAATGTTTCAAGAATTCTAAATCGAAAAATTATATTTTCCTCAATGAAATTGATAACATCTTCCTGATCAACATTTCTTAATGGAATTGCTTCAACCCATTTCGAAAAATAATCTATAGCCACTAAGATATACTTGTGAGACTTGGATGAAGGTGGATGTATTTGTCCAATTAGATCCAAAGCTCAACCTCGAAATGGCCACGGTTTGATGATTGAATGCAATTCACTCGCGGGAACATGTTGAATGTTAGCATGTTTTTTACACTCTTCACAAGACTTAGCATATTTTAAACAGTCTTTTATCATTGTAGGCCAATATATCTTTTGCCTACTTAGAACCCATCTAATTTTTCTCTAGATTGATGAGTTCCACAAAGTCCATCATGCCAAATAGGCTTCTTTCTCCCCTATACATCGAAAATGATTTCCATCTACTGATTTTTTAATTTATACAACTCATCTCCTAAGATTGTATATTGGAGTGCTCTACATTATAATTTTCGATCCACTTGGCCATTAGGATTTTTCAGATAATCGAACATCTCTTTTCTCCAATCATTTGAATCCAAGTCATGGCCATTATAGCAAATCTGAACTTCGAGAGGAAGTTGTTCTTTTATTTTGATCAACTTCTGAAGTTTCTTATTCGAAATTTTATATCCCGATGCTATTTGGGCTAAACGATTAGCTTTTTCATTATCAATTCAAGGGATATGATGAATAATTACTTCATCGAACTCATATAGCAATCTTGCTGCTTGAGCAAAATATTTCATCAATCTTTCATTGATACATTTATATTCTCTAGTTAATTGGTTAATAACTAGTTGTGAGTCTCCTCGAATAATAACATTCTTAGCACCCATTGATAATAAAGTTTCGAGTCCTGTTATCAAATCCTCATATTCTACTTCGTTATTTGACAAAGTATATTTTACTTCAATCATTAACTTAGTAGGAATTTTATCAGGTGAAATTATTAACACACCAATTCCTAACTGATGGCAACTGCCAGTGGAACTCTGAGCTGGCAGCGGAGCTGAAGGGGAGCCTGGACCTAACTTGGGCACATGGAGCTGGACCAAGCCTTGGTCAACCATGTTTTGGTCAACCCTCCCATGGTCAACCTTTGACCTTTGACCATCCTTGACCAAGTCAATAAGAAGACTTCATCTTAATTAGGATTTAATTAGCTTAATTAGAGTTTTAATTGTAATTAGGACTTATTTGTAATTTTCTTAATTTTTGTACTCATGAGGGGCGCTACTTTTTATGGGTTTATTGGTTAGGAGATTGCCTTGCTAGAAGGCTTAGGAGTCATGGGTTCAATTCCCACCTAGGATAGTTTTTCACTCATCTTGTATTTTTCCTTCCCACTACCTAGCCACCTCCTTTTCCTATAAATAGGAGACCTCCCCCCTTGTATTTCACAACTTTGATGAATGAGTAAAGGCATTATGCCCATTTTTCTCCTCAAGTGTGAGTTGAGAGTAGGATTGGTGGTTCTTGCTTAAACCAACCAGAGACTTATCTGATTCTCCTGAATCAGTGGCGTCTATCGATTGGACTTATCTGCTGTGGGTGGATTCCTGCTTCAGTGGTGTCCCAACCATCTCTTTCTCTTCCACTTTTTCTTTCATTTTTTCTCATTTTATTGCGTGAAATAGCTGCTGCCCTACACCTATTTTTCGCATTTTAATTACTATAAATTGATTCTAACCAGTTGTTTTTGCTCAATTCTAGATCCTATACTTCCCTGCTATCAATTGGTAATCAGAGCTTTATTGAATTGAGCAATTTTAGAGCATTTTGGGGGCTGTTTTGGGCGCTGCACTTGGCTGTCCTTGGTGCAGAATTTTCACTCATTTTAGTGTAATTCCATCCCTTTGTTTCAATTGTAATTGGAATTGGACTGTTTCCCGGGCTCGAGGTGTCTTTCTGTTGTTGTCAGCATTGTTTGTTTGCTTGTTGATTGCTTGAATTCTTGCTAGTATGTGACTGTTTTTGGGCCGCTAATCCCACCCCTTATGTGTTTGTTAAAATGCCCATTCCAATTGCTCATACTTGTTCTTGAGTGATTCTTACAATTAACTGCTATAAACTGCTTGTTTGTTGGTGAAGTGTGGTAAGAGGAGGCATTGTTGTCTTCATTTTTCCAAAGATCGTTCACCTACATTTCTCCCCTTCACCTTTACTTGTTCATCCCCCATATTCATATCTTTACTTTCTGCTTTTTAATTTTTCGCCATTTAAATTCCGCTTATCCCCATCCTTTTAATTTCTGCTTCCCCCTTTACATTCTGCCATTTACATTTCTATCTTCCCCATCCTTTTAATTTCTGTCATCCCCTTTACATTCTGTCATTTATTTTCAGTCCTCCCCATCCTTTTAATTTCTGCCATCCCCTCTACATTTCTGCTCTCCCCATCCTTTTAATTTCTGCCATCCCCTCTACTTTCTGCCATTTACATTCTGCCATTCACATTTCTGTCCTCCCCATCCTTTTAATTTCAGTTTCCCCCTTTAATTTCATTTTGCGCAATTTTCTTCTTATTTTTGCCATTTTTTTACGCTTTTCTTGGGCATTGTTTTGTTCAATTTTCTACTCCTGTTCTATTTGTCTGTTTGGCATTCTGATTGCAAATCTGAATTGACTGCTATCTCTACTTTGAACTTTCCCTGCTTGATTGTGCAAAACGCTCACCATTTGACTATTTTTTGGTTCACAAAGTTGGAAGAAAATCAATAAATTCCAATTGTTGATTTTCCTTCAAAATTTAATCCCCATCTTAAAATTGAACCAAGCGTGTTTCTGTGACCGTAGTGTGTTTGTATGATCAACAAGGAAGTGCTAAGCAATTTTTTTGGAATTTTTTGAAATCAGGTTGCCATACCGTTTTATTTTACAGTTTTTAGAAATCAGCCTGTCCATTTTGTTTTTCTGGTACCGTTTGGACCAGTTTAGTGTCAAAAATCTCAAAAAAATTACAGTATGTGCAGTTTAGTTTTATGTAATTTTGTACAAATTTCTGTAATTTTCTGTTGGGGAAAAAGCCAAAAAGAAAGAAAAAAGGCAAAGAAAAATTCAAAAAAATTATATTGCCAAAAATACAAAAAGAGGTGTAAAAAGCAAAAAGGGTGCAAAAGTCAACAACAAGGGAAAAAGTCAAAAGACACCCAAAAAGTCAAAAAAAATAAAAAAATAGAGAAAAATAAAAAAGAAAAACAAAGAAAAGTATCCCGACAATATAGTTGACAGTTTACTGTAATTTTCTCTTTCATTTCTCTGTATACTGTAAATTGAGTTGTAATTGATGTTTTTCTAAAACAACAAATTTTGGCAACTCTTTTAAAAAAATCACCAAAAAATAATTCTCTTTGCAATTTCTTCCATCTTGTCTTTTTTGCTTTCTACTCTTGTGTATAAGCCTTTTTGAGTGCTTGCTTTTCTTGCTTGTCTCAACAACTCTTATTTTGTCTTAGGAATTTCTAAATCCTCTTTCAGTAGCTATTTCCTTTTGTTAGTGCGCTTCTATTTGGGAAGGGTTAAGACTTAGTCTCACTGTTGGTCTTTGTAAGATCAAACCAACCTCAACTGAGTAGAAGAGGCAAGAGAGTTCTCATTATAGAAAAGCCAAAAAGAGTGACATACACGAGTGTTACATTCCATTGAGTGTAAACACTTAGTTGAGTGGAGAGGTCCTTAAAAACTTTAAGACTAAAATCAATCTAGGAGAATGGAAGGAGTGAGGCAAGGGGAAAGGGCAACCATGTTGTTTAGAAAAGCCTTAGAAACACCCTTGGGTGAAGAAGAGAGACAAAGAGAGAACCTATTCCACACTAGGTGCCATATTGAAGATAAGGTATGTTTAGTAATTATTGATAGTGGAAGTAGTAGCAACCTAACTAGCCTAAGGTTAGTTAACAAGCTAAACTTACCCACTACTCCACATCCAAATCCTTATACACTTCAATGGGTGAGTGAAGAGGAAGAATTTATGGTGGATAGGTAAGTGAGCTTAAGGTTCAAAATTGGGGATTACCAAGATGAAATGACCTTTGATGTTATACCCTTAGAAGCCTCACACATCCTATTAGGAAGACCTTGGCAATATGAGAGAAGGGTAAAATATGATGGGTTTGCCAATACCTATAGGTTCCGCCACCAAAGAATAAAGTTCACACTCATGCCTATGACCTCAAAGGAAATTAAAGAAGATCAAACCACACTTAAGAGGTTAATTGAACAAGAGAACAAAGAACAAATAGAAAAAGAGAAAGAAGAAAAACTTAAAAGAGAAAGTTAGGAAAACGAATTAAGAGTGCAAGAAGAGAAAGTATGTTTTTCTTGTGATCATTTGAATGCTAACTTTTCTAGTGAAAGCATGAATAGGTTGATGGAAAATACTTCTAGTGTTGCAAAGAGGACAACTCAAGCTATTGAGAGGGAGTTCCCTAAACTAACTTTCTTTACGCATGAAATGCCTCTTTCTATGCACAATTATATGCATCAAAGCATTACATGTTTGAGAGAAATAAACAGTGTTGATAATGCTTTAAAACCTATTGCATGTTTAGAAAAGCAAACTAAGTTTAAGAGTAACATAAAACTTACTAAAGATGCATGTTTAGTCAATTCCTTTGGTCAATTTAGATTGCATGATAGGAATGATAACAAAGTTGAATTGAATATGCATGTACCTTTGGTTTGTATCTATAATGTGCATACACATTTTGGACCTAAAATAATTGTTTCATATAAAGATGTGTATTATGCTCTTGAACTAGTAAAGGAAAATAATAAAATTTTGGATGAAGCTATCTCATATAGGAAAACTTGTTTGACATCTATTTCACATGATGATATGCTTCTTGATATGCATGCTCAAAGTGAAGCTTTAAGTATACCACCTTACATGTCCACATATGATGATTTTAATAGACGAAAGGTGTTTCCAACTCCATACTTGAGTAAATGCATTTATGATACAAATTATAACAATGACTATAGGCATGTTGAGGCTTTGTTGAAAAATAAATCATATATGCCACATAGTTTTATTTGTGCATTCATCTAGAAGCATACTGTAGAATATTTTGATGAAATTGAAATTCCTTGGAACCTTTTTGGGAATAAATTCTTAAGCCTTCTTTTTGACTACTTGTTTCTTTTATTTGCAAAGGAGGGCTTCAAGAGATTGGTCTTTGATCCAGGACCTCATCCGACAAAGTACATGGACAAGATGGTTTCCACTTCAAAAAGGGAGTTTCCTATTCCCTACTTAAACCACCACTTGTTCATCACATATATTCTTCTACTTTCTATCTATATGATACCAAAATATTTTTGTTATGAGCCTTCACCTTACTCGCTTGAGAATAATACTCATGGGTCTTCTTTGTTGTCTAGGCTCAAGGAAGATGTTCAACATGTGGACGTCCAGCTGTACTCTCCCAAGGCTAAGGGAAGTATCTTCTTACTTGCTACTTTAGTCATCCATCTCCTTCTTTCTACCCCCGTTCCTCTTCTTCTTATGGCTTCTTTTTTATCTTTCAGATTTGAGGTCAAATCCTTTCAAAGGGGAGGGAATGATGGCAACTGCGAGTGGAACTCTGCGCTGGCAGTGGAGCTGAAGGGGAGCCTGGTCCTATCTTGGGCACATGGAGCTGGACCAAGCTTTGGTCAACCATGTTTTGGTCAACCCTCCCATAGTCAACCTTTGACCTTTGACCATCCTTGACCAAGTCAACAAGAAGACTTCATCTTAATTAGGACTTAATTAGCTTAATTAGAGTTTTATTTGTAATTAGGACTTATTTATAATTTTCTTAATTTTTGTACTCATAAGGGGTGCTACTTTTTATGGGTTTATTGGTTAGGAGATTGCCTTGTTAGAAGGCTTAGGAGTCATGGGTTCAATTCCCACCTATGATAGTTTTTCACTCATCTTGTATTTTTCTTCCCACTACCTAGCCACCTCCTTTTCCTATAAATAGGAGACCACCCCCCCTTGTATTTCACAACTTTGATGAATGAGTAAAGGCATTATGCCCATTTTTCTCCTCAAGTGTGAGTTGAGAGTAGGCTTGGTGGTTCTTGCTTAAACCAACCAGAGACTTATCTGATTCTTCTGAATCAGTGGCGTCTATCGATTGGACTTATCTGCTGTGGGTGGATTCCTGCTTCAGTGGCGTCCCAACCATTTCTTTCTCTTCCACTTTTTCTTTCATTTTCTCTCATTTTCTTGCGTGAAATAGCTGCTGCCCTGCACCTATTTTTCGCATTTTAATTGCTATAAATTGATTCTAACCGGTTGTTTTTGCTCAATTCTAGATCCTATACTTCTCTGCTATCACTAACCCTCCTGAGTGCTTCGAACCATCGAAATAGTGTTCCCAGGGTTTAGTTCCCACATAATTAATCTCTTCAAATTCTAAGTTTGAATGATAATCCATGAAATCAGCAACAACTTGGCCTTTAATAGCTTTAAGTGGTTGATAGGTTAAGGAATATTCAGTTCAGGCCAATGCCCATTTTCCTACCCTACTATGTAAAACTGGCTTCGATAACATATGCTTTATTATATCAAAATGAGAGAATACAATAACCCCGAAAGGTTTGATATAATATTTCAACTTTGTACAAGCAAAATACAAAGATAAACAAAGTTTTTCTATTGCACAGTATCTTGTTTCTGCATCATTTAGAACTCGACTCAAATAATAGATTGCTCTTTCGAATCCATCTTCATCTTCTTGAGCCAACATGCTTGCAATAGTTTCATTCGATGCAATTACATACAACTTGAGAGGTTTTCCTCGAACAGGAGGAGCCATTACAGGAGGATTTGTTAAGTACTTTTTAATATCCTCGAAGACTTCTTGATGTTTAGGTTCCAACACGAACTCCTCTTCTTTCTTTAACCTTAACAAGGTAGAGAAAACCTTAGTTTTTCCCGACAGGTTAGAAATAAACCTTCTCAAGAAGTTTATCTTACCCAATAAAGATTGAAGTTGTTTCTTAGTTGAAGGCAGTTTTGTATCGAATATGGATTGGGCCTTATTTCGATCAATTTCAATTCCCTTCTGATGAACCAAGAAATCTAGAAATTCACCTGCCATAACACCAAAAGCACATTTGATTGGATTCATTTTAAGACCAAATGCTCTCATTCTTTCGAATGATTTTCTCAAATGAGTTAAATGATCTTGTCTTAATTTTGATTTTACTACAACATCATCAATACATACTTGCATAAAATCTTCAATCAAATCATGAAAAAATAGTATCCATTGCCCTTTGATAAGTTGCACCAGCATTTTTCAAACCAAAAGGCGTGACTACCCATTCATAAGTTCCTAAAGCACCAGGACATCGAAATGCAGTTTTCGAAACATCCTCTTCTGCTATAAAAATTTGATTATATCCAGAATACCCAGATTATATCCAGAATACCCATCCAACATACTTAATATTTCGTTTCCGACAGCGGAATCGATTAGCATGTCAGCCATAGGCATTGGATATTCATCTTTTGGTGTTGCATCATTTAGATTTCGAAAATCTATACATACTCTGAGTTTCCCATTTTTCTTTATAATAGGAACAACATTCGAAATCCAGTCAACATACCTGGCTGTTCGAATAAATTTAGCTTTCAGTAGCCTCTCAATCTCTTCCTTTATTTTTGAAACTATTTCTGGTGCAAACCTTCGAGGAGGTTGCTTCACTGGTCTTCTTCCAAGAAATAATGGAAGTCTATGTTCGACCAAGTTTCTTTCCAAACCAGGCATTTCTTCATATTCCCATGCAAAACAATCTTTATATTCTGTCAGAAGTTCGATTAACTCAAGTCTAAATTGAGGTTTAAGTAATTTCGAGATATAAGTAGGCCTATGTGTACCTTTATCTCCCAAGTTGATTTCTTCCAAAGGATCTTGTCCTTTCATGCTAAATCCTTTCGAATTTGAATCTTTTTCGAACCCAAGAGGAGCATCATCATAGATACAGTCTAATCTCTCCTCTTCTTTTACATAAGCCACTATCTCTTCGAGATCAAATTTGTTTTTTTATCTCAAATTGGATTTTCACTAATGTCTTCGGCTCTTAAAGTCGAATCAAATATATCTTTGGCCACTGGGGCCAACTCATTTGTTAGATTTTCGGCCTCGAGAGCCGTTTCTAACTTACTTTCAGCCAAATAGGCCGAAATTCGAGCTAGAAAGCTCAAAGAACTCATTCGTCAATTTCTTCAAGGGTCATTTAATGACGAAACCAGACTCAGGATTAAGTCTTACATAAATTGGGTACATTCCTTCCTCTTTCGAATTTTTAATAACTTCACAAAACTTACAGAAGTAATCCATATGTGAAATCACACACACATATATTCTTTAGTATATAATAAAACAAGCTTCAGGAAAAAGGATACATAATCATTGGAAACATAAAGTAACGATATCTTATTATCTTAAGAAGTTGCTCATCTTTAATTTGTTTCCATAGGACTTGGATATATATATATATATATATATATATATATATATATATATATATATCTCAAGTCTTTGTGTGCTAATATTTGTTGTATTTTTCCTGCTTCTTCATGTGACTAACACACACGCACACATATGCTTTCCCATGCATGACAGATAACATGGAAAGAGAACCATCATGGATTATTGTCACCTTAATGTTAAAGGGATGCATCTGGCTTGCCTTGGTTTCACTTTTCATTACTCATGCTAACTCAGAACTTGACCAACCTGTTGCAAGAGAAATCACTAACTATAAAAATCGTGGTATGTACTGTAACCAATTAAATGGTTCCATAAGGAACCTTTTTTTAACTCCCATGATAGACTTTAATTAAGGCGAGAATTCACAAACTTCAGTAAATTATTCTCAGCATTGCTGCTTGCATAACAAAGTAATATATCTCCACTTTGAAAAATCATGTGAAAAATCATTAAACTTGGTCCGACATAAAACAAACTAAACCATTAAGTCAAATTACCACATTATAAGATATTTCAAGTGTTAAATTAGGATGCCATGGTATAGAAAGGATAATTAGGATAAACCTTGTAGCACCCCGGAACCAATTCTAGCAAACATCTCATTTTCTCATTGACTTTCTCTCTCCTCACCAAGCATTAAGCAGAAAAGACTGTGACTTTTAGGGTCATCATTGAAGGTAGAGAATGTAGTTTCTACTTTCCTTATTTATTGGATGCCAGAATGGGTTGTCTATAATAGCTTTTTAACACAATCCAACAAAAATAACAACAAATAATAATAAAAGGACTAAAATTTTACCCTTTTTGCTAAACTGTGACTATTAGTTGCTTGGCCTCTTTTTTCTCTTACATGGATAACTTCATTTTCTCTTTAAGCCTTTCACTGTTTCTCTTCCTTTTGCTTCCAACCAGATTCTGCAAAATGCAAACAATAAAACTGAAGAAATCGAAAATATATAGTTTTTGCCTCATGTTCTTTCACACCAAACTTCATAAACAAAAGTATGTTTCCACAGTGGACAATGTTTTCTCAACCTTATTCTTTTCAGCACAAACAGATGCAGAATATGGAGTAAAAGAACCCCCTAAGCTTTTTGATACATGCATGGTCTCTGCTTGTTTATGATCATATATGGTAGTACTGTATGCAGAGGCTAATGATGGAATAAGAGGGATGGAATTATTTGGGTCAATCTCAGACTGAGTATTGGTCTACATGGCTTGGAGCTTAGGTTGTTGATTCATGAGTTTTCACTTCTTGCTTGTGGAAATGTCTAGCTTAGTGAGAGAAGAGAAAAGATCATTCTGTTTGAAAGGCCTTCCTATTTCTTTGGAGAGAAATAAATAATCACAATAGAAATCATTGCAAGTGTTAATCTATAAGACATTATACATTGAAATTAGAAACTGAAATCCTTGGAGGCATAAAAGACTACATCAAGAACAAAATAATTAAGTCTTCAATATGACACTGTCTAGAATCCTTGCCAGGAAAAAAAGCTTTGTTGATTTAACAGTAAAATTCTCCCCGTTCTCACAAATTGTAATATCCACATTGACATATATTATAGTCAAAGTGCCAAACTTGCAGGATCTAGCGCCTTCTTTCTTTCTTCCTAATTCAACCCCAAGTTGACACTTATCCAGAACCTGAACAAATTTTCAATGAGTGCAAGTCTAAATTTTGGGACTAAGTTATTCAAATTCACCTGGAGACTATAATCTAAACAACGATGATATTTAAATCTACTATGATATATTATATTAGAGAACTCATCTTTAAAAGTGAGGTATTGTTATACTTATGGAACTTTCTTGTTAATTAAGCCTCCAGCTTAAATTCTTGATAACTTACCAGTTCATTTAAGTATTACATTTTCAAGAGACTAGCTACCCCACACTGTTCATCTCAAAACAGGATAGATGTGTGTCTCTCTGTGTGTATGAAAGAGAGAAAAAGAAAACTAAACTAAGGTTTACCTACCTTGAATTATCTATCACCACGCCTCAGAATTCTGAAGAGCCCGGAGCAACGGTTCCAATAGGTGTATTGCCTTTGAGTCACATATGGTTAGGCCAGGAAACACAACTGCTTTTTTTCATTGTGCTCCTATAGTTAGGCTGCTACTAAACTATTTTTATATGAATCGGGTCCTTATCATAGGTGTAACATCCCAAAGATCAGGACCTAAAGGTTACAACGGAAGTCTTAGGCTATGAATCCAAATGCAAGAAGGAAGTTAGAAGTAAAATAAGGACTTAGGGGCTTGAGGGGAAATAAGACAAGGGTTAGGGGATTGGTTAAGAGTTGTGAGATGTAAGAGAATTAAGAATGGAAAAACTAAGTATCAAGTCCAACATGACTGTAGAGTTAACTTAAGAGGAGTATCGTCCGATGGTGGACAGGTTAGCATGGTGAATAAGTGAGGAAGGAAGTAGAGACATTTGAACTAGGGAATTAGATTGAGACGGAAGGGACTAAGCTTAAACGAATTGGCCGGAAGGAAGAAGAGAGGCGTAGACTCAAGGAACCGGGGTAGAAGGTGATTTTATGGAAAGGAACAAGGGAATAGAGGAGCATAGTCTCATTGACACTTGGAACCCTTAACGTTAGCTTTATTGGAGTGAATTGATGAGTTATAACATAATTCATGTAAAGTGTGCCCCGTTAGGCTTCAACCAAGGTTATTGCTTAATTTTGGGTTTTAAGCCTAATGACCTTGGTGCATTAATTTGATTATATCTAGAGTTTTAGGTGTCCAATTGAGGTGATTCCACTTGCATTATAAAGCTGAGATCCGGGGCTTCAGTTTGATATGTTATACGATAGTATTCCGAACTCGTTTGCACCTCCAAACAGTCTTATTCTCGCTCAAGCGAGCCAGGAATGGAATTTTGGAGGTTTGGCAGAAAGTTTGCGCGCTCAAGCGTGCTGGTGCACACTGTTAGCTTTCCAAGTCAGAAAGTTTGCGCGCTCAAGCGCGCGAACGCATTTCTGGTTTTTAAAAACGCGCAAAACCCTCTCCTCCCCTCACTTCTACCTTCATTTTATGGTTCTAGAGAGAGGGGAGGAGGGTTTAGAGAGAGAACGAGCATAGGAGCAAGGAGGAAGCCATCCAAGCCAAGGATTTCACCATCCAACCTTCTTCCCCTTCTCCATTTTAGCTCTTGAGGTGAGTAAAGCTCACACACAATCACTCCATTTTGTATGGTTGATTCTCCTTGTACCCACTCCTTCCTTTTCCTTTCTTGAGGTTGTATATGACTGTTTATAAAGATTTACCTATTGATTTTAGTTATATTGTATGTTTGAAGGAGATTGAGCTAGAAACCCCTACTAAGGGTTTGAATTGGGATTTTTCTAAGACTGGATATTATTGGTTGCTTTACTAAAAATTTAAAGAGTATGTTGGATATATTTCATGTATTGGTAGTGATTTTGTTAGAAATCCTCATTTAGGGTTTGATATGTTAGGGTTTCACCCACCCCATTTTCATTATTGACTTATAGTTTGTGATTTAAGCTTGGAGAACATGCTATTGTTGATTGTGGGGAGAGGGCTATGAGATACATATGAGGGGGTTTCCGTTACACCCAAGAGAAAGTTAGATCTAGAAAGATTCATGTACTATATGTTATGTGTGTGTGCATTGCATTAAGGTCGTTGGCCTATATAATTGGAAAATGATTTTGAGCCTCAGCTTCTAGAGGAAAATGGCTTCGGCCCCAAAGTTTTGGCTTCCGCCCCTGAGTTTTGGCTTCGGCCTCAGAGTTTTGGCTTCGACCTCAGAGTTTTGCCTTCAGCCCCAGATCACCTTAATTAAATAAGATTAGACTTTGGTCCCTAGAGTAATTGGACTTCGGTCCCTAGAGTAAAACTTGGACTTCGGTCCCCAGAGTAATGGCGGGATACGTCCCTAAGGAAGACGTTCCTTCTAGTCTGAGTTGAGGTCTAGCCCCAGAGATAGTGATAAGACCCCATCTGTCGGGTAATGCAGATCATGCATAACATATTTACTTTTAGATTTGGCATTAAACATCATGTATAGTAGTGTAGTTATATTGTGGTAACTGATAGAGTTTATGTATGACATGATGAATTGTGATAGAACTAAACCATGTATGATTTGCTGAATGATATGTTGCATGTCATATGCCTGCCTCCCCACACTGCTTGTTGCATGCTTTGCTCATTGAGGTATTAGTCTCACCCCACGTTGTGGGGACACATTTTAGTTATGCAGACTGGTTTGATTGAATACTTGGAGAGAGGACTGAAGCTCGTAGAGTGGATCATCCACCCCAATTGCCAATAGGATCTTATGAGGGATTGAGAATTATTTTGAATCGTATTATGCTGTAATAGGATGAAAGTTATTTGTTATGATAGATTGTTATTTTGAGCCACTGAGTGGCACAGGGATTTTGAAATGTATGTTGAATTTTCGTTGTATTCAGCTTATGTAAACGTTGGACTTACATTAAGCTTTTGGGAGTGTGTTTGTTACGATACCGATAATAAAGCGAAATAATTTCAGAAATTTGAGAATTGTGTCTCCAACGAGCATTATTCTTGAATTAAGAAATTAGGACATTACATTATGGTATCAGAGCAGTTCAATCCATTGGACTGTGGATAGGTTAGTTGCTCGTGACTTCCTATAATCCTATAGTACCTTGTACACCTTATAGGGACTGATCACCCCTGTATTGTGTGTGTTGTATGTAGGATTATAGTTAGTGACTTGAATAGAATGCTTTATCAGGGATTTAGGGTGCATCCCTAACAAGGTTAGTGCCTACCACCTGTTAGGGAGAAAGGAGTTCATAGACTTATTCCTCAGGACCAGATGCTTACCTAGGGTACCATATAGGATGTCATAGCTAGAGGCTAACGGACATAAGTCTCTTTTGAGGAACCTACATAAATGAACCACTTGGTGAGTGATCCTAATGTTATTTGACCTTGAGTTTTACAATTGGTTTTCTATGGTTGATTAAGTAACATGATTGTAATGTATGTGCGTGATTGATTGTGTATCTTTTGAGTGTGATTTGAATGATCTTGAAATTTTAGTATTTGATGTGGTTGAGAGTTTCGTGCTTGCATAGGTTGTATAGAACAAGTGGGAAGTTATAGGAACTAGCATCCTTGATGTGGAGAGAGTGGCCCTAGGTCCTAGGATGAGTTGGTTTATCTTGGGAGTGGAGCAGTCTTAAATGTAACGAAGTAGGTGGAACTATGGCCCTAAATCTTTTATTTTCCTATCTCCTAAATTTCCTCTTGGTATAGTGATTTTGGAGGGGTTGTTATTGATTTAGAACCTTGATTTGGAATTTGATGATTACCTACGCCTGAAGTTTAGGATTAGTGGTTAGGGTGACCCATGAGCCATAAAGGGCTTGCCTTGATGTTGGAGGATGGAGACTACATCAAATGACCTTAGACCATAATTTTTAAACTATTAAGGACCATGATAGGATTCGGAGTACAATGAACAAGTAGAGAAGATCTAAGCTTAATGACCTTAACTCAGTAACCATCTTGTTCTACCTTAAAGCTTCTGTTATTGGTTCAACTACTTATATACAATTATGCTATTCATCTTTGGTTTTTGACTGATTATTATTACTTGACGGTAACCTCTTAGTCGGTTTTGGCTTGGGTTAAGAAGTAAATTCAATAATATGAAGATAAGGAGTGAATCGGGAAACTTGGAAGGTTAAATTTACATTGAAGGTTGTTATCATGGTCGATTCTTTTATGTTCTATGTTTACTAACTTAGCTATTAGCACTTAAAGAACAAGGTCCATCGTCTCTACTGCTTTGGTATTAGAAAAGCCTTCTTGGAATCCATGCTTAGTTCATAAATCCCTATACTTATACATTTAGTTCCTACCCTTAATAGTTATAAGTAATCCTTCGACGTTTGTAAGAGGAGTTACAATGGTTTACCTCGGTGCCTCATTTAATCAAATGAACATTCTAGCACTTGGTTTAGGTCTCCCTAAGTACAAGCTAATCTCCTAGTATTGATATAAGTTATTTAGTGTATTTTCCTCACCTAATTGACTGATTTGATGGCTCCTTAGTTTGAAACCAAGTTGAAATCTACCTTAGATTTTCCCTTAATTTTTCCCGGATTAAGCTCGGTAGTAATTGGGTTCCTTAGTAACCCCAGTGGCCTAGGAACGGGAGGCTCAGTTTCACATAAGTGAAGTATGATGCAAGTGAGGGAAGAGATGGGAATATGTTAGACAATGACCTGAGTTGAAAAGCACCTAGAATTAAGAAAAATTTCATTCTCATCCATGAAGGAGATTGAGCTAGAAACCCCTACTTAGGGTTTGAATTGGGATTTTTCTAAGACTGGATATTTTTGGTTGCTTTACTGAAAATTTAAAGAGTATATCGGATATATTTCATGTATTGGTAGTGATTTTGTTAGAAATCCTCATTTAGGGTTTGATATGTTAGGGTTTCACCCACCCCCTTTTCATTATTGACTTATAGTTTGTGATTTAAGCTTGGAGAACATGCTATTGTTGATTGTGGGGAAAGGGCTATGAGATACATATGAGGGGGTTTCCGTTACACCTAAGGGAAAGTTAGATCTAGAAAGATTCATGTACTATATGTTATGTGTGTGTGCATTGTATTAAGGCCTTTGGCCTAGATAATTGGAAAATGATTTTCAGCCTCAGCTCCCAGAGAAAAATGAATTTTGGCTTCGGCCCTAGAAAAATAGCTTCGGCCCCAGAGTTTTGGCTTCGACCTCAGAGTTTTGGCTTCGACCCCAGATCACATTAATTAAATAAGATTGGACTTCGGTCCTTAGAGTAAAATTTGGACTTCGGTCCCCAGAGCAATGGCAGGATATGTCCCCAAGGAAGATGTTCCTTGTAGTCTGAGTTGAGGTCTAGCCCCAGAGATAGTGATAAGACCCCGTCTGTCGGGTAATGCAGATCATTCATATCATAGGTACTTTGAGATTTGGCATTAGACATCATGTAAAGTTGAGTGTAGTTATATTGTGGTAACTGAAAGAGTTTATGTATGACATGATGAATTGTGATAGAACTAAACCATGTATGATTTGCTGAATGATATGTTGCATGTCATATGCCTGCCTCCCCACATTGCTTGTTGCATGCTTTGGTCACTGAGGCATTAATCTCACCCCACGTTGTGGAAACACATTTTAGTTATGCAAGATGGTTTGATTGAATACTTGTGGAGAGAGGATTGAAGCTCGTAGAGTGGATCATCCACCCCAGTTGCCAATATGAGGGATTGAGAATTATTTTGTATCGTATTATGTTGTAATAGGCTGAAAGTTATTGTTATGATAGATTGTTATTTTGAGCCACTGAGTGGCAAAGGGATTTTGAAATGTATGTTGAATATTCATTGTATTCAGCTTATGTAAACGTTGGACTTACATTAAGCTTTTGGGAGTGTGTTTGTTACGATACCGATAATAAAGAGAAATAATTTCAAAAATATGAGAATTGTGTCTCCAACGGGCATTATTCTTGAATTAAGAAATTAGGACGTTACAATAGAGCATTAAAATTGTAAAATAAAAAAAAAAATAAGAGACAAACAGAAAAACGAGAAGAGAAATTGAGATGAATCTGTGCAACAGATAGAGAGAAATCGATCAAATTAGAATCAAAAGCATGAGGTAAAAAGAGAAGAGATACCCCCGATGCAAAGATCAAAATCTAGAAGGAGGAGAAAAGAATCGGTGGCTACGAGGGTGAAAATATTAAATGTTTATAGCTTAAATGTTTTTTAGCATCCGTAGATATAAGCAACAAGTTATTTGTAAAAAAGAAATCTTATCAGATAAAATCACACCTTCGAAGGAACCGTCAATCGTGAATTGATGAAGATAAAAGCAACTTGCGACTTGAAGAAGAATTGTGATTCTGACCTGTGAATGAATCACAACTTGCGATTCAAGTGAATCAAACTTTCCTAACTCGTAAATGAAGGGTAAGATTGTTGGAATTCTGGAAAGCGTACCAAAATCACAGCAGTATAATAGTAAGTAAAGGGGTTTGTCGTATCCACAGGGAACGGTTCAATGTAAATCCTAGTGGTCACACTTATCAAGTAAGAGAAGACGTTTTTTGTGTAGATTGCAATAATAAAAGAAATAATAATAAATTGGGATGAGGTTGAGCAAATTGCTAGAACTAGGATTGAATTTCATCTATCGCACCCCTCTTGTATTTGCAACCCAATGAAATTTATGAATATGTAATTATAATATTGAAGCACAAATAAATGTTATTTCATAAAAGGTTCCCACATATATGAAATACTCAGAAATAATCCATCCTGGTTCCCACAGTGACAAATTGCCCCGGTTGAAAAACAGTTGTAAAAGCTATCAAGTCATCCTGGTTCCCACAGTGACAACTTAAGTGTTTTCACCAATCAGAGTTCGAGATCCCTATTCCTAGGCTCCCAAGAACTCACTATTGATTTCATAAAACCACTTTCCAGTGTGCCCCATAAAATCAAACTATAACTCCGGCACAAAGGCGGAAGCTACGCATTAAGAATAGAATAAAAACACCAATATTATAAAAACAGGGATTCATAAATAACAAGAGGATCCAAAATACAATTGAGGATTGAATTGACTACATTAAATCCTATGGGAGAGTTTAGCTACTCATGGTAGCCATTACAAACCAATAGAGAGACTGTCACACTCTTCTCTAGCTCCAGATCTGCTCTGTCGTCTCCTCCTTTCTTGATCTTTGCAAAAGGTCCTTTAAATAGAACTTTGGAAAGCCCGTTGAAACCTTGCTTTGGCCCATTATAAATTAGGGTTCCGTGTTCCTGCTCTCAGCGCAGATGAAGCGCAGGAAACAGAATTGATTTTTACTCATGCGCTCCACTTGCACTCAGCGCAAGTGGAGCGCAGATCTCCAATTTCTGATTTCCTGATTTCCTCTTTTTTAGCTTAATCTCTTGCTGATCTTATCCTTATTTGTTGTGTTTTCCTGATTTCCCTCTTTTTAGCTTGATCTCTTGCTGATCTTATCTTTATTTGCTACTATCTTGTTACTCTATTTAAAACTTTCCTTTTATCTGCAAAATCAACAGATTTCTTATCAAAATAGCATCAAATTCAAATTTGAATCAAATAATCACAAGATCTGCATTTTATACTAAAAAGAGGTCATTTGGGGTATAAATCTAATATTTTGCCCTTGATAGTGCTATAATTATATAGAAATTTATCATTAATTTAGCACTTATCAAATTCCCCCCAACTTAGCTTCTTGCTTGTCCTCAAGCAAGAAAACCTTTTGCAATTAAATGAATTCAATCCCCAATCATGGTTCTCACTAAATAAGGAAATAATTTCATCACCTCCTTGCTAGGCAACTGTCACTTCCCAAATATCATATTGAAAATCATAAATAAGTGGTGTTTCCAAGACTCAATCCGAACAGGATAAAAATACATTCAAACTTTTTCAAAAATAGTAATCAAAACAATAAGTGATAAATCAAGAAATTCTCTCATGCTCATGAGTAAGTGTTTCCCTCAATTTTTCGCAGCAGTTGAACAACTAAAATTGATAGTCGTTTCTGGTTAATAAACATGCACATGGTAAATCATGGATCAAAAGGTCTTTCATGGCTGTAATGAGGCTGGGCTATCAAGAACTCATGGTTTTTCTGGATATGCAAAGAAACACTGGAATAAAGAGCATTTTTGAATTTTTCTTTTTCTTGAACTTTCTCTCCATTCTCCATTTCATCTTTGATTTGCATCATTCAGCTGACCTCTTTTTCTTTGTTTGGTGATTCACTCCCTTTTTCATTCACTTTTTTCACTTCTTGTTTTATATTCTTGAGGGAGTGATTCACTTTGCTTGCTTGTGCCTGCTTTTTGTATTTCTTCAAGTAATCATCCAATTCACTTTCAAGTAACCAACCAATTCACCCATTTTATCAAACTGCACCTTTTCTCTCTATCCCAAGTGTGTAAGGGACAGGATATAGACATTATTTTGGCTGGGGTGCATAAGAAAAGAAACATTAAAGCTCAAATGGGTTACAAAAAAAATTGGAAAAATTTTCATGGGTTGGCTTTTGGGCACTGAGCAAATAATTCATAAACACAAGTTTGCCTTTATCACTTCCATATTTTTCATGTGCAGAATAAAATCCAAAAACTTAAGCAATAGCAGTTGACAAGCAACAGTGAAAACTCTCATATCAAGTGTTTGGTCTCACAACTCACCGGCTTTTTGGCTAATTTCCTTGATGAATTCACTTATTGAAATTAATTAACTACCCTGATATATTTTCCTGCATAATATCCTAATCCTAACTGATTATGGATTCAATCACAAAATTCTTTCTTTTCTTTCCTAATTTAGATAGTTAGACTGCCTAGCTTTGAGATTTTAAACTTATTTCCTTAAATCCCTATTTCCTAAGGTCCTAAAAAAACAACTATCCTACAAGAAAAAGAAAAAATGGTCCTGAAAATGCTGCACTGCATAGAAACAATGTGTCAGTGATGTTATATATACAGTACAGATCCAGTAAATCAAAAAAATGAAAAAGAAAAGAAAAACACCAAAATCAATCCTCATCATCCTCCATATCATCATCAGCTCCATCCATGGCTGCTCCTCCCTCTTCCGAAATAATAGGCATGTCCCCAGGCCACTGAAAATAAGTCTGGAACTGGTCTGGCAGCATGCCTGGGTAAGGGTCCGGCCGAGTCTGATAGTGGTACTTCTGAAGGTGAATTAATGCTTTGTGAAGAGAGGAGTTCTGAGAAATGATGTGTTGGGCCCAGAATGGGATAGATGTGTCTGCTAGTGGTGGTTGTTGCTGCTGTGGTGGTGGTAGTGGTTGCTCTGGTGCTGGTGGCTGCTCCTCCTCCTCCTCATCAGGGATGTAGTTAGCCTCAATGTACCCCTTAGTCATAGGGGTCTT
The DNA here is from genome assembly GCA_026901365.1 of Sesbania bispinosa. Taxonomy (NCBI): domain Eukaryota; kingdom Viridiplantae; phylum Streptophyta; class Magnoliopsida; order Fabales; family Fabaceae; genus Sesbania; species Sesbania bispinosa. Next base: position 1,696,229 of record QLOH01000092.1, read on the forward strand.
AATACGCTCAGTGGGGTACACCTTAATCCCCCGAGAATGGCATAATGCAGTGATGAGGGCAGGGAATCCTAAGCTGATCCTGGACTGGTACTCCGTCGCCCTACAGAGGATGTCGTCATGAATATCTTATGAGATATCACCTTGGCAATGTCAATGTCCTGCCCAGTCAAGATGCAATAGATGAGATGGGCGATCTTCATGGTGACATCTGATACATGTTTAGTTGGCTGGATGTTAGCCAACACCAAGACCGTCCATATCCTGGCAATGTCTCTCATGTCGTGCCTGTAGATCCTGGCAGCCTGCCTGTATGCGTTCCTCTCAAAGGTACACCCCCTCAAGCATAAACACTCAGCAGTCCTAGTGTCTAAGGGGTCATTGCCATTGATTCCTACTTCATTTACCAGCTCATGATACTGGCACGGCATCATCTACTCATCATCTGGTCCAGGTCGACCCAAGAAAGTGTTGATCACATCGCGATCATAAGAAATCCACTGGCCTCGCACATAAGACCGTCTCTGCACGTCAACGCCATGGTCTCCAATGGCGTTGGCATAAAACTCTTTGACCAGCTCCAGGTCAAAATATCGGTCTGGCTCTGCAAGGCGCCTCCATCACCTCCTGATGATCTCATCCAGGAAGTCATCAAACTCGTCAGGCTGTAGTGAAACTGACCTCTCTAAGATGAAATTACAGTTCATCAATGAATTGTATGCCTCAAAAGCAAGGGGACTCTTAAACTTTAGAGGATCGAACTCGAGCACATCTCGAGCTCTCTTGGCACCTTTGCCTCTCCTGGAGGTACCGGCAGTGTTAGTGACCTTTGTGCGAGCCATCTGCAAGATAAATAGAACCAATATTATTCCAATGCATATACAGAATATCAACTCATGATTAGTGTATTAAGCCATGCATGCTTATTTTCATGAAAATCACACCCATGGTGGCCATCTTAATTCAAAAATCAGAGTAACCATTCAGCAAGCACTGTTAGGTTCATTCACAGAAAATCTTGACTACCATATTACCCAATGCCAATTTATTAATTTCTTAAGAGCATGCTAAAGTGATCAGGTAAAGCAAGTCCTAATAAACTTCTAAACAGGGCATTAAATGGTACACAGTATTATGCTCAAATAACATGCTTTTCAAACATGCAATAATGCACAATTATGTATGCAATGGCTAATGCAAAATTTTTGACAAAATCAAAGCATTAATTTACCAAATAGAATAATTTTCAAAAACTCACTGAGCATTTCAAAAGTTACCACCAAGCATATAGCCACAATCAACATGTGAAGTCTATTAATCAGTTTGAGCATTCAAACTTGACTCAAAGACTTAATATCCTTTAGTTTTAATGATTAACAAATAAGAGTATAATAAGAACAAATAAGATTATATAAACAGATTCTACTGAGAAAGGTCTTGGTTTGTTGATTGTGTTTCAGGTTGAAATATTCATTAGAAGAAGAAGAAGATTTGATGAACAGAATCAGAATCAGAAGATAAGGATCAGAAGAACAAATGCAGGATTTAATATAAAGGTTGTCTGAAGTAAAGCAACTCGTCTGAAGTGCAGAAACTGTCTGAAGTAAGCAACTCGTCTGAAGCATAGAAGCTGTCTGAAGAACGCAAGCCGTCTGAAGTGCTGAAGCCGTCTAAAGTGCTGAAGTCGTCTGAAGTGCGCAAGCCATCTGAAGACGTGAAGACCATCTGAAGACGTAAAGACCATCTGAAGACGTGAAGACCATCTGAAGATGTGAAGACCGTATGAAGACGTGAAGACTATCTGAAGAAGCCTACAAACAGAATCAAGAATTTATCTCTTGAAGACATTGCTAAAGTGTAAAGCACACTCTACCAAAATGGAGTACACTTATATCAGTATAAAACCTAAACATACTTTTATGCCTCAATCAAAGTCTTGCACAAATGAGGAAACTCTGCAATGACTTTCTCTAACTACTGCTGCACCTGCAACAAAAGGCATTTCAGTATAAAAGTTAAACATACTTTTATACCTCGACCAAAGTCTTTCACAAATAAGGAAACTCGGCAAAGACTTTCGGCAACGCATGCTACACCTGCAACATAAGGGATCTGCGTGCGCAGACCTGCACCTGGGACTGCTGCCATACAGAGGTGATCAGAAGACTAAGAAAAAGCAACCAGAAAGATGTTTGAATAAAATATGTTAAATTCAACATCTTTATTCATCTACATCTCAGAAGAAGAAGAAATTAGTGCAGAGGTCAAAACTATGATTCAACGGCTATAATATCATATATCTTTATTCAAAAGAAGGAACTGCAACAACAGCTATTCGACAAGACACCTCACTCAAAGAAGAAAGAAGAAATGGTGTCAGGAAGCAAACTGAAAAGGAGCATATACAAAATAAGCAAAAGGACAAATCCAACGGATATCTCCTCATATACACTCCTAAGAAAAGCAGAGGAAATCAGAAGTCAGCTGAGGAACTCAGAAGAAATCACAAGACAGCTGAAGAAAAGCAAAAGGATATCAAGAGAGAGAACATGCAAAATAATATCAAGAAAATCTCTCTAAAGAGCTCATCTACAGAAGTGCCAAAACAGGACTGTCTGAACACTTATTTGCTTAAGAAGAAGCAACTGTTTGAGACCCTATTACACAACAGCTATATGAGCCACATCATCAATTATCTCAATGGTATTATGAATCATCTTCAAACGGCTATATTCCAACAGAATATATAAATAGCCTCAAGGAAGAATTTGAAGATGTTGAACTCATTCACTTGGTTCAATCAGTTGATCAAGATGTATCAGAAAAAACCTTATTGGTTGTTGACCATGCTTACTTGAATCAACCAGGTTGAGAAAGTTGAAAAAGAATCAACCATGCTGCTGATCTATTAATCAGTTAGTCAAAATTGTAGTTGTTCAGTTGAACAACCAACCAGGCTGTGCTTAATCTTAAATGAACCAAGAATGGTTTGAAGCCGCAAGTATACCTTGGTTATTCCAATGATACGGGTGAGAATGTAGCCCATGGAAACCAATGGTTGGAGAACAAGGCTAAAGCTCAAATCCAGTATCTATCTAGCCAATTCTCAGAGGATGTCATTCCTCACATCAGAGACAGGATTGTACCTAACTTATATACTTGTATCACTGTCTTAACCTTGTACTTAGAATTCAACCTTTGTATCCTGAGTAGTACTCAGTTAACCTCTAGTACAGGAAGAAATTAAGTTTATGTTTCGTGGAAACTTAAACTTAGTTCAAATTGTAAACACTTTATGTGTCTAAGAGCCTGGAGAGGCTTGGTGGAAGAAAGAATACCCATACACTACTGTGGTTAGTGTCTGAGAGCCTGAAGAGGCTTGGTGGAAGAAAGAATACTTAGTTGCAAAGCCTGGAGAGGCTAGACTGAAAAAGAATATTGCATATGTTGCCTGGAGAGGCAGTTGAAAACAAAAGAATACTTAGTCGTAAAGCCTGGAGAGGCTAGACTGAAAAATAATACTACATAAGTTGCCTGGAGAGGCAGTTGAAAACAAAGGAATACTTGGTGTTGTCTGGAGAGAATGTACTCATGTTGTCTGGAGAGACTGTACTCATGATGTCTGGAGAGACTGTACTCGTGATGTCTGGAGAGACTGTACTCGTGATGTCTGGAGAGACGGTACTCGGTAGAGCCTGGAGAGGCTTGCCTGAAAAAGAATACTGCATGAGTTTCCTGGAGAGGCAGTTGAAAATGAAAGAATACTCATTGTTTAGCCTGAAGAGGCTGTGGTAAAATAATACTTGTATCTGAGTTCAGATAGTGGAAAATCTAGTGGTTGTTTGCCTCTGGGACTGGATGTAGCTCACGGGTTTGTGGGTGAACCAGGATAAATTTTGTGCCTAAGTCTTCTTTCCCTTAATCTCTTTATTTACAGTTTTCATATTTATGTTGGGGATTGAAAAGTTATTTTCATAACAAACTTAACACAACGATTTCAATAAAATGATCTTTCATAAGAACAAAACATGAGATGTTTCTCATATCACTTGAAGCATTACAAAGAATATCTTTTGAATTACTTCTGAAACAATTATTTGAAGTGAGTCTGGAAAGACCTCAGTTCAGAAATCTGGAACAGACTTCAGACAACCTATAGTCATCTGAAGTATTTCAGACACAGTTTTGAAAAACATTCAATGTAATAATCTTCAGAAGATATCTTGAGAAGTATCTGTTTAAAATAATCTTAAGACTTAAAAGAAACTTTATTTTTCTTATCTTCCGCACGTTTTAATTATCTCTGATCTTAAGATTCATTTAAACATTATTCATCTTCATGATTTAAATAAAAGATTTACAAGATTGACACGAAAAGCTTAAAACACTATTCAACCCCCCCTTCTAGTGTTTCCTGTGGTTCTAACACAACATTGCATACCAAGGCTTTATTGACAATTAATCTTAAACTCATGTGATTCTAAAAGCCTAAGTTTTCTATCCTAAGGTTTGCTCAATGAAACAGAGAATTAAGGATTTTGATCGATAAAATCTTTTCAAAACTTTAAAAACATACCTGGAATAGTAATAGAAATGTGTGAGGAGGAGGCTTATGAATGAAAGAGTGGAAATGGAAGGTTAGGAAAACAGAGAAAATGCTCAAGCCAAGCAGGGGAAGGGTGAAAATGACCCTCCCCTATCCAGAGTTTTGAATATATGCTGGAGCAGGAAGCTGCGCTCCACCTGCGCTCAGCGCAAATGGAGCGCGCGTTGCAGTTATTCCTGGAGCGTGCCGCTGCGCTTCACCTGCGCTTAACGCAGGTGAAGCGCAGATTTCTAAACTAAACAGGAATAAGAAGAAAATAAAGTAAACTAACCTAAACACGCAAAAGAAAAACAAAAACTAAAAATAAATAAAAGATTGGCTTGCTTCCCAGGAAGCGCTTGTTTAATGCCAATAGCTTGACGCCTGGTTTACTCATGGTGGTTTCAACTGGAGGATAATGGTAGATTCAGTTGATCCCCCTCCTGTTGCCTTAAGCCATCCTCCATACCAGCTTCTTATCTTATCATCACTTTTCTCACTATCTTCTTCCTCATCTGATGTTGATCTTTTTCTCTTTTTGAACCAGAACTCCACCATAGATTCCTGCAGCTGCTTCTTTCTTCTTGTTGGTTTCCTCAGAATATTGGGAACCTTTTTCTTCCTGTGCTCAGGAACATTTTGACAGGACATTTCTTTTCTTCTCACTCTTTTCAGCTGTGGTTTAGAATGATTTATACAAATCCCATCAGTAGGATCTAACTCCAATCGATCTGGTGGTTCAGCTTGGTGGGGAATCCCTCTGTCCAAGTGAAAAATTATACTCTCATCTTGAGAGCTGAGTTGAAATTTTCCCCGATCGACATCAATTATCATCTTGGCAGATTTCATGAATGGTCTTCCTAAGATTAAGGGGACATCAGTATCCTCTTCCATTTCAGCAATAAAGAAGTCTGCAAAATATACAAACTTGTCCACTCTTAAAGGCAAATCTTCAACTATTCCATATGGATGTTGTGTGGACTTGTTCGCAAGCTGTAGAGCTACATGTGCAGGCTTGACCTTTAAAATTCCCAGTCTTTTCAAAAATGACAGTGGCATCAAATTGATGCTTGCTCCAAGATCTACCAAGGCTTTGTGACTAGTTGAGTACCAATAGTGACTAGTACTGTGAATCTGCCTGGGTCTAATGATTTTTCTGAGCTGTAGACCCTTTTCTGAATTTTCTACTTCTTTCTTAACTTCATCTGGATTTTCTTTTAATTGGAAACTTTCATGCACAGTCTCTTCTCTAAGTGACTTCTTTTGGATGATATATTGTTCTCAAGATCACTCCCCTCTGATGTGTTACCTTCAGTAGTAACTGCATTGCATTGCTCCTTGGGGTTAGTTTGGGTGTGTGCTGTAAATTGGCCTCTGTTGTGATCTGCTATGTCCTTTGCTAATTGGCCAACTTGAGTCTCCAAAAGTTTGATGGTTGCATCTGTAGTCTTCTTGTGTGCATCAATAAATCGCACAAGAGCATCAATTTTCTCATCCAGTTTTGAGAATTTGTCCTGCATTGAAGGATAACTTTGTTGCTGTTGCTGTTGATAAGGCATTTTCCTATTGCCTCAATCTTGTCTCCAGCCAGTGTTGTTGTTTTAATTATTTCTCCATCCTTGTGAATATTGATTGTTGTTGGAGAAATTACCTTGCCTTCCTTGATTTCCCATATAGTTGACATGTTTTGCTTGAGTATCCTGATAGGAACAGTGACCATTGGGACGGTCGCCTCCACAAAAATCACAAATCAACTGTAGGGGTTGGCTGGGCTGAGATTGCACTACATGCAACTGCTGGTCATTCAGTGCAAAATTATCAATTATTGTAATGGCACGCTCTACATCCACTGACATAATTGTTTCTCCTGCTGCAGCATCTATGAAAGACTTTGTATCGGGTCTGAGTCCATCGCAAAAGATATTTAGTTGAGCAATATCCTCCAGACCATGGTTGGGACACTTCCGCAGCAAGGATTTGAATCTCTCCCAGGCTTCGCATAATGGTTCATCTACTCCTTGCCTGAATGTGGAGATATATGATTTTGCCTGAATGTAGCGAGATGGTGGAAAGAATCTTTTCAAGAATTTTTCCTCCACAATGTTCCAACTAGTCAGACTTTGATTGGGATGTGATTTCATCCATTCCTAAGCCTTACCTATTAAAGAGAAAGGAAATAAACGTAAGTAAACAGATTCCAAATCACCTTCCTCAAAACCCATGGTACCAATCGATTCATAAAAAGTAGAGAGATGAGTATGTGGATCTTCATGATCCAATCCTGTGAATTGATGGGCACTAATGAGACTCAAATATGCAGGCTTCATCTCCAAAGATTTTGCAGTAACAGGTACAGCTACGCTTGAAAAATATTGAGGCCCTTGTTGCATAACATAGTCTCCTAAGACTCTTCTTTGTGGTACTTCTTCAGCCATCTTTTTGTTTTCTTCTCGATTTCTCCCTTGTCTTCTCCTTCTGTTTCTACTCCTGTTCCTCCTGGATGTCCTATCTATTTCTGGATCAAATATTAATTGATTTTGAGACACCTGACCTCGCAAGAGCATAAATCAAGAAGCTTGCACAAGGGTTAGAGAGAAATAAAAATAAAAATTATTCCTAAAAGTTAAAATAAAAATTCCTAAAAAAATTAAAAATATATATAACTTGATTAGATATTCCTCCAAAGAATTTAAATTGAGACAACCGTTCCCCGGCAACGGCGCCAAAAATACTTGTTGGAATTTTGGAAAACGTACCAAAATCACAGCAGTATAATATTAAGTAAAGGGGTTTGTCGTATCCACAGGGAACGGTTCAATGTAAATCCTAGTGGTCACACTTATCAAGTAAGAGAAGATGTTTGTTGTGTAGATTGCAATAAGAAAAGAAAGAATAATAAATTGGGATGAGGTTGAGCAAATTACTGGAACTAGGATTGAATTTCATCTATCGCACCCCTCTTGTATTTGGTATCGAAGCACAAATAAATGTTATTTCATAAAAGGTTCCCACAGATATGAAATACTCAGAAATAATTCATCCTGGTTCCCACAGTGACAAATTGCCCCGGTTGAAGAACAGTTGTAAAAGCTATCAAGTCATCCCGGTTCCCATAGTGACAGCTTGAGTGTTTTCACCAATCAGAGTTCAAGATACCTATTCCTAGGCTCCCAAGAACTCGCTATTGATTTCATAAAACAACTTTCCAGTGTGCCCCATAAAATCAAACTATAACTCTGACACAAAGGCGGAAGCTACGCATTAAGAATAGAATAAAAACACCAATATTATAAAAACAGGGATTAATAAATATCAAGAGGATCCAAAATACAATTGAGGATTGAATCGACTACATTCAATCCTATGGGAGAGTTTAGCTACTCATGGTAGCCATTACAAACCAATAGAGAGACTGTCACACTCTTCTCTGGCTCCAGATCTGCTCCGTCATCTCCTCCTTTCTTGATCTTTGCAAAAGGTCCTTTAAATAGAACTTTGGAAAGCCCGTTGAAACCTTGCTTTGGCCCATTGGAAATTAAGGTTCCGTGTTCCTGCGCTCAGCGTAGATGAAGCGCAGGAAACAAAATTGATTTTTACTCTTGCGCTCAGCGCAGGTGGAGCGCAGATCTCCGATTTCTGCTTTCCTGATTTCCTCTTTTTTAGCTTGATCTCTTGTTGATCTTATCCTTATTTGTTGTGATTTCCCGATTTCCCTCTTTTTAGCTTGATCTCTTACTGATCTTATCTTTATTTGTTGCTATCTTGTTACTCTATTTAAAACTTTCTTTTTTATCTGCAAAATCAACAGATTTCTTATCAAAATAGCATCAAATTCAAATTTGAATCAAATAATTACAAGATCTGCATTTTATACTAAAAAGAGGTAATTTGGGGTATAAATCTAATATTTTTCCCATGATAAGTGTTGTAATTATATAGAAATTTATCATTAATTTAGCATTTATCAAAGATCATATTAGAATATGGATTAGGCTCAAGAGATAGAGAGAATGGGTTAGGGTTCATAGAAATTAGATGAAAGAAAGAGTAATAAAGGTGACACGATCTGAAATGGGTTAAGGTTCATACCGTTCTCCTCGATAGTTTTTCCAATGATGATTCCTTGGAACAAAGCAGGTCCACCAGGTTCTTCGTCCATGGTGCCATGCCTCCGTCCACCTCGCGCATGAGCTCCTCGATGCAACGCCATTTCGAGTGGGAGAGTTTTGATGAATTGGAAATATGGAGTTAGAACTGTGTGCAGAGAGCACCAGATTTGGAAAAAGCATTTGGAGTGCTCTTAGTGCCTTCTCTTAGAGTGTGATTATAACTTAACTGCACTCCAGGACCATTAAGAGTGCGGTTCTGTGCCAACTGCACTCTAAAAGCGTGTTTCTTTAGCCCAAAAATGGAGTAGTGTTGCCACATCATGGTGATTAAAGCTGATTGGAGATACTGAGTCATAGCTTTGTTTGCCACGTTAATGAAAATTTTAACGGTGTTAGCGTTTAGGACTAAAGTTAGGTGATTTCAAAACACAAGGGACCCAACCCAACGGTTTTGAAGGTTAGGAACTAAAACCAAATTCGGGTCAAACTTTAAGGACTAAAAACATATTTAGCCCTTGTCACATCATGATGATTAAAGTTGACTGGACATGCTGAGTCAGAGCTCTATTTGCCACGTCAGCAAAAAATTTAACAATGTTAACATCAGGGACTAAAGTTGGGTGATTTCAAAACATGAGGGACCCAATCCAATAGTTTTGAAGTTTAGGAGCTAAAACCAAATTTGGGTCAAACTTTAGGGACTAAAAACATATTTAATCCCATGTTCTAAATATGGATAATCAAATAAGCATAAGCATGAAAATGATTAAGCGGTTGAAAATTGAGACGATATGTATATATAGAATTTGTTCGAAATTCTACTCCCCTGTAACCTCTTCCACAAGCTAATTAAAGTTGTTGGAGGATTGCAGTAAGTTCAGCTTTGAGAATTATTGAATAACCAATATATCCTGTAAAGCCATAAACCTAATGACCAGAATGGTCCCTTATTAAGCCTCTATAACCGAAAGGACCAAGATTCCCAAGAGAGCTTTCATCAACATTAAGAATGAAAACTCCCACTTTAGCATGACTCCAAGCTACCAGCCTGGTGCGATATGCAGAGGTAGTCAACTATGTCTTGTATGTTCCATTTATAGAAACTATGAGAGAAGCAACGTTGAAAAGAATTTGTGCAAAATCAGTTTAAACATTCTGTAAGGTGAAAGCATTTCATGAAATTTATATACACTAAATAGTTGATACACAATATATACATTGTTCCCAAGTTATCATAAGAATTACGAAACTAGTTGATGTTGTCAACCTCACTAGCAAAAGAATTAATAAACCAAAAACCCATTCTTTCCTGGATTCTTCTAACCTCCATGAAGTCTTGAAAACAATGAAAAGTGGTTTCTAGGTCGAAATTTAAACGAGTGCAAGTTGTAGCATTAGATAAATTGCAACTAGTGATTCATAGGTAGGGTATCATAACACGCAAGTTGAAAAAAGCATTATGATCTTCTATGGTGCACATAATTTCCATATCCAAGCTTTCGAAACAAGGGGAGTGAAAGACATATGTTTTTATTAAAGGAGCCAAGAATATGTCGAAGATGAGGAAATCATCAGAAATATTGATACTAACCTCTTTGTCACTTGCTTCACCATTCTTCCATCACCAATGCTTAACACTCACTCTAAGAATGTCTTCATTTCTTGTATATCAACATCAAAACAATTAGTTTGAAACCTTATATTTTGAGTCAAAGTGGGGACTTCACAATACTTCTAAAGGTATGATACATTTAAGCTAGCGTGCACTACATCTTCCCTTAAGCCATTGGGAAGACTAGAAGAATTTGTGTGAAATCTCTACCCACTACAAAGAACACGAGATTTAGTTGGGTTTAAATTTACCATTTCTCGCGATTTAAACCCCACCTAGATGTTTTACTCGGGGTTGGTGGAACCACGGGAAATTCGAGTGTGGTAAAGGGTATACTCATGGCTCTTGTCAACCGCTAGTGAAACATGGAATGTAACAGGGGTTACTAACCAACAAGTAAATATTCGGGGTTTGAAACCGTAACAAAACTAGTTTTAAACCCTAGTTAAGTACCCGGGGTCATCAGCCATAGCTAACTACCTAGGGTTTCTAAATCGCAAGTAATACTTGAATTTCTCTCTCTTTTACAATTGTACATTACCTGAGGTTATGACCACAACTGATGTTGTAATTTAAAAAAAAAACATTTAATGCAATTTTCCAAATTAATTATATTTTCCTCCTGCACAATTACCTTAACAATATTAAATTTTGAAATTAAAGATAGATCAAACTAAATAAAGATAATAGGTTGGCAATCATGGAAAACCAATAAATCAAGCATTAATACAATTCAAAACCACAAACTATTCATCCAAAAGAACCAATATTAAGTGGTTAGAAAATATCAAACACCACAATTGTACTAGTTAGAAGTTGAAGCTATAAAATGTATGTCTACATTTCAATAAACATTGTTAACACATTTAAGCACTAAACAACAAAACTCATTAAATATCTAGTCTTTTGTCTAGCTCTTCATCTCTAAATGAACTCTTCTTCAAGTTCAAGATTTGTTGGAGAATAATGAGTGACGTCATTAGTTGGATATGCACTTCCTTCATGAGACACCTAAAATATATTGTAAAATAGTTAAAAATATGAATAGTAAAATTATAAAATATTAATATAATTTAACTTATAAATATTACTGGTGAAGTTTTGAAACATAGTTAAGTTTGGAGGAAGCTGAACACTGAAAATTTTGTGTAAGGAAACTCAACATTGCATCAAACTTTTTGGTTTATTCATCAAACTTTTATTTTATTCATCCACTTGTGATTGCAATGCGATAATTTGATTTTGTAACTCTCTATAAGAAGGGGAAGATGAGGTCATCCCACTAAAATAATGAAAAGGATGTCCAAACACTTGGGATGGGCAAGGTGTAACGTCCTAATATCTAAATTCGAGAATTAAGCACTTGAAATTTCGGAATTATTAGCACACATTTTAAATATCGTAATACATACCATATAATATTTAAGCGTCCAACGAAAACTCAAAACAATATATGGAAATATAAACTGAAATACATAATGCCTCATGGCTCAAAATAAGCATACTATGTGTACATCAACTAGGATACCCCCATACATGTGCCCTAATCAAAATAGAAGGCACGAAGGTAGCACATGTACAGTCATATCCCCAAAATAATACAATGTAATCTTAATCGTTTGAATGGTTCACTAATACATAATCATCTAAATACATCAAAAATACTAGAGCCTTACCAAGCCTCCAGCTTACTGGCCCTGGTCGGGATGGAACCTGTGCATCTATAATATAGCCACAAAAACGTGTGGTGAGACAGAAGCCTCAGTGAATAAAGCATGCAACAGAAAGTGTAGGAAGACAAGCAGATGATGCAACATCATAAGTACACAGAAATATCAACTCTTTGCAGTGGAGGCATTACGCTCTGACAATCTCTAATATGTGCTTGAATTGCATTTCCTGGCAGTAGGCCGGCGCTTACTCGGTCTAGTCACCTGAGCTAGACCTGAGCTCAGACTACAAGGAACGTCTCCCTTAGGGTTTACATGCCATTACTCTAGGGACCGAAGTCCAAGTTTTACTCTGGGGACCGAAGTCCTTTATCTCTGGGGACCGAAGTCCATTATCTCTTTCTTAATCTCTAGGAGCTAAAGCCCAAGTGTCTTACTTATCTTTAGCATATCCATAATATGAACAACATATAGAAATACATTATAATAGAGGCTATGGTAAAGGAAACCACCAAACCTAGCCCTAGAAACAATTCTATGAGCAAATCCCAACATAATCTTCATACATTAGCTACTAACAAAAATCAATCACACAAACATTCACATACAAACTCTAGAAGGGGAAGATTAGAAGTAGGGTTCATGAGGGAGAGCATACACAAGATGTAGTGAGAGTGTATGAGTGTAACGTCCTAATTTCTAATTCAAGGATTTAGCCCATTGGAAACTAATCCTCAAATTCCTGAAATTATTTCGCGCCATTTAAATATCAAGTACTATTTAAGTTACCAACGATCGCTTAAATAATACAAATTATAAATACATGCCTGGTCATGAAATTAGAAATCCAAAAGAAGTCAAATACAAGTACTTGACTGGGGATAGCCTCATACATGTGTCCTAATACTACAAGGATACCACATGTACAATTGTATCCTCCCAAAATACAATCTCAGAAATTACAATAATCATCAAACACATATACTCCCAAAACCCCCATCAAAATACATCCACAAATAGAATTCTGCAGGTGAGACAATTGCCTCAGTGAATATAACTATGCAGTATGTAGTGTGGGGAGGAATATAGAATGAATGCAACAAATTAAGAGAACACTACTCATAACATGTCATCATAACATAAATAAGAACTTGAACATGAACGTGAACATTCTGCTTACTTAACCCGGCAGGCGGGGTCTTATCACTATCTGGGGGCTAGACCTGAGCTCAGACTACAAGGAACGCTCCCTTGGGCATAAACACCGGCCAATTAACTGGGGCCGAAACCCGTGTTTAACTGGGGACCGAAGTCCAAATTAACTGGGGACCCGGAGTCCAATCTTATTAATTAATAAGAACTGGGGGCCGAAGCCAAAGCTTAAAAATACAAGTGTAGGGCCAATCCAGCAATCATTTTCTCCAACTTTTCCAATCACCACCAATTCATACATACTCATAGTTTTGAAATAAATCAACATAAACATCCAATAAATCACACAAATTCCAACCATCATTATTCCACAAAACCCCAAAATCCCAAAAATCCACTATCCTAGGGTTTCCCATACAAGCTATAAGCCACAATAATTATGTGCAACAATCAAATCAACAACAAACTAACAATAAAATCAAAGTGAAGAGGATTAGAGGAAAAGGGATCAAAGAGAGGAATACAAAGTGGTAGAGAGGTGTGTGAGTTATACTCACCCAAGGAAGAATGAGGAAGGAGATGATGAATGGGATGTGGAGGTCAAGCCTTAGAGATGGAGCACCTTCAAGTGGTTCTCCTTCTCCTTCAAAGCCTCTCTCTCTCTCTCTAATTTTCTTTCCTCTCTCTCTCGGCCGAGTTCTACGCAACAGGGGAGAATTGAAAAAACGAAACAGAGGCACCATGCATATTAAACGCTGATGCCTTTAATTGGGGATGCTGTGTGCGGTTTTTTCTGCTGCACCCCCCTCGTTTTCTATTTGTTGCACCCCTTTTCTTTTTCTATACGTTGCACCCCTTTTCTTTTTTTTTCTATTCGCTGCACCCCTTTTTTCTTTTTTCTCTCTTTTTTTTTGGAGGAGAATTCTCTTCCCTCAACTTATCCTACCAAAAGGGCCATTTAGAATCACAATAATCCCACCGAAAATTCGGCAGAGTTTCCCCTAAAAACCGGATATTTTCCCGAATTCCAAAACGACCTGAAACTCAGAAAATACCAATCCAGTATAATAATACACCCACATAAATACATAACAAGATCAAAGAGCCTCCGTGGCTAAAAAGCAATTAAAAGCAATTACAAGCAACTACAAGCAATTAAAGCAATTAACAAAAGGGGATGTTACAATCTACTCTACCCCCCTTAAAACAATTTTGCCCTCAAATTAGCTAAAGAAGAAGGTACCCACACCACTCATACCTCAACCGAATAACTCGGGAAATTGAGAACGAATGTCATCCTCCTTCTCCCAAGTCGCCTCCTCAGGTGTCTGACCTTCCCAAAACACCTTCACTAGAGGGATTGTCTTATTCCTCAGGGTCTTGACACTTGTGTCTAAAATTCGTGCCGGCCTAGTGGGAATCGTGAGATCTTCCCTTAATTGTACCGATTCGGAGCTTATGATATGTGAAGGGTCATAGACATATTTTCTCAGTTGAGAAACATGAACACATCATGGACTCGTGACAGATGGGGAGGTAATGTTATCCTGTAAGCAGGAGGGCCAACCCTCTGCAGGATCTGGAATGGGCCTAAGAATCTGCGGTTAGTTTCTTGGCTTTGATGGCTCGCCCAATGCCTGTGACAGGAGTTACTTTTAGAAACACATGATCCCCTTCCTCAAACTCTAAATCCCTTCTCCTCTGGTCAGCATAGCTCTTTTGCCGGCTGGGCCGTTACAAGCTTTTCCCTAATAACCCTAATCTTATCCGAGGTCTCTTGTACCAACTCTGGGCCCAAGGTCCTCTCTCCCACCTCAAACCAACATAAAGGGGACCTGCACTTCCTACCATACAGAGCCTCATAAGGGGCCATGCCTATGCTGCTATGGAAGCTGTTGTTGTAGGCAAACTCTATGAGAGGCAGGTATCTATCCCAACTACCCGACCTCTAGCACACAAGCTCTCAACATATCCTGTAAGGTTGGATGGTCCTCTCAGACTGGTCGTCGGTCTGAGGATGATAAGCGGTACTAAATCTAAGTTTAGTCCCGAAGGCCTGATGTAGCGCACTCCAAAACCTAGAGGTGAATCTAGGGTCCCTATCTGAAATGATGCTAGAGGGAATGTCGTGGAGCTTCACAATCTCCTTGACATACAGGTCTGCTAGCTTACTCAGGGAATAGGTATTCCTAATTGGTAGGAAGTGGGCCGACTTAGTCAGCCGATCCACAATGACCCAGATGGCATCAAAACCAGCTTGGACCCGTGGCAATCCTACCACGAAGTCCATGGATATACCCTCCCATTTCCACTCGGGAATCTCTAAAGGCATAAGGGTTCCTGCTGGCTTCTGGTGCTCTATCTTAACTTGTTGACACACTAGACACCTAGAAACATACTCTCTCTATTTCCCTCTTCATGCCATCCCACCAAAACATTCTCTTCAAGTCCTGATACATCTTGGTAGTGCCAGGATGTATGGAAAGCTTGCCCTTGTGGGCCTCCTCTATAATCTGCTGCCTGAGACTGCCCCCCTTAGAGACACAGACTCTTCCTTGAAAGAGTAGCATCCCATCCCCCGACTCGGTAAACCCTTTCTGCCCTCTCCTAACTTGGAGGTCCGAGTCCGCACTCTGGGCCTCCTTAATCAGGGTTCTAAGCTCGCTGGTGA
The DNA here is from genome assembly GCA_026901365.1 of Sesbania bispinosa. Classification (NCBI taxonomy): domain Eukaryota; kingdom Viridiplantae; phylum Streptophyta; class Magnoliopsida; order Fabales; family Fabaceae; genus Sesbania; species Sesbania bispinosa. The sequence continues at coordinate 1,712,025 of QLOH01000092.1, forward strand.
CCTCTAACCTATAAAGCCTTAGGCTAGTCTCTCCGACCTCAACATTAAGACTTAAGTTCCTAAACTCTTCCAACAATCCCATCTCATGCACCATCATGGAGGATACATGGATGGACTTCCTACTGAGAGCGTCAGCCACTACATTGGCCTTGCCCGGGTGGTAATGCACTCGAAGTCATAATCCTTAAGGAACTTCATCCACCTTCTCTGCCTCATGTTGAGCTCTTTTTAATCAAAGAGGTACTTCAAACTCTTATGATCACTAAAGACCTCAAACCTCACGCCGTACAGGTAATGCCTCCAATCTTGAGGGCAAATACCACTGCGGCCAACTCTAGGTCATGGGTAGGGTAGTTCTCCTCGTGGGGCCTCAATTGCCTAGAGGCGTAGGCCACCACTTTCTTCTCTTGCATCACACACAACCTAGCCCTCTCCCCGAGGCATCAATATACACCTCAAGAGTCTTAGACAAATCCGGTAGCACAAGTACCGGGGCGGTGGTCAACCTCTCTTTGAGCTCAAGGAAGCTCTGCTCACACTTCTCATCCCACACAAAGGCATGACCCTTCCGAGTCATTCTAGTGAGGGGTAAGGCTAGCTGGGAGAATCCCTTAATAAATCTCCGGTAGTAGCCGGCCAATCCTAGGAAACTCCTAATTTCCGTAATGGTCTTAGGCCTTTCCCATTCAAGGACAGCTTCTACCTTGCTAGGGTCAACTGACACACCCCTCTTTAGAAATCACATGCCCTAGGAAATGGACCCTGTCCATCCAAAACTCACATTTCTCTGGGTTGGAAAACAACTTCTTCTCTCTCAAGATTCCTAGGACTACCCTAAGGTGTTGCTCATGCCCCCTAGACTCCGGGAGTAGATCAAAATGTCATCAATGAAGACGACGACAAACTGATCAAGGTAGGGCCGAAAAATCCGATTCATGTAGTCCATGAATACGGCGGGAGCATTGGTTAAGCCAAAAGGCATCACCAAGTACTCATAATGCCCATATCTGGTCCTAAAGGCAGTCTTAGGTATATCCTCACCTCTAATCTTAATCTGGTGATATCCCGACCTCAAGTCTATTTTAGAGAAGACCGAAGCCCCTCTAAGTTGATCTAAAAGGTCATCTATCATAGGCAAGGGATACTTATTCTTAATTGTGACTTTGTTCAACTGCCTATAGTCCACACACAACCTCATACTCCCATTCTTCTTCTTGACTAAGAGCACTGGTGCTCCCCAGGGTGACACACTAGGCCTAATGAACCTCTTAGCTATAAGGTCTTCTAATTGGGTCTTAAGCTCACTAAGCTCTAGCGAGGACATCCTATAGGGTGCCTCGGAAACGGGCCCCGTGCCCGGTGCCAAGTCAATGGTAAACACTATCTCTCGTTCGGAGGTAAGGTAGTTACTTCACTAGGGAAAACATCTTGAAACTCCCTAACCGTGGCTACACTGCTCAAGTCAACACTGGAGTCTAGAGTTGAGGAAGTAATAAAATAAACAACTACTCCCGTCACTTAGGCACTTGGACACTTGGTGGTACTGGACAGGAGCACAAGTGGCTTCTCCCCCGGAAGAGGAGGGAGAACTGGGAAGACAATTTTCTTATTGAAGCAGTCAAGCATAACCCGGTTCTGGGATAACCAATTCATACCAAAATAATATCTAGGCCCCTCAATGGCAAACAAATTAGGTCAACCTCGAAGGCCTTCCTTGTACAACAATGGGCATTTAGAGCACACAAGGGAAGTGGGAATCGCCTCCTTGGCAGGGGTTATCACATTTAGATGGTAAGGTAAAGGAACTGCATGTAGGTCTAACCGCTCCACACCATAAAATGAAAGAATGGGTTGCCCCGAATCAAACAATACAATTAAGGTCTTATCTCCTAGGGTGCACTACCTCTCATGAGATTATCCACAGAAGCTGCCACTTCCCCACTGAGGGTGAAGACTCTCCCTGTAGCTTGGGGTTTTGGAAGGCCTGCCTTTGGGGCAGTCTTGCTTCAAGTGACCTGGTTCCTTGCAGAAGAAACAAGACTCTGGCCAAATAAGCATTGGCCCCGGTGCCCCTTTCCACATTTAGGGCAGGTGGGTACTCCCTCTTGCCCTAAAGCGGGTCGAGTGGTCGGAGGAGTGGTGCCATGCCATTTGGGCCTAGAGCCCTTACCTGGGCTGGGGTCCTCCAACTTCCTCTTACCCTTGTTGTCAAGCTGTGAAGGCGGTGCAGCATCTTCTGGTTCTTCTCAGCAATGTAGCACTTGCTAACCAGGGTAGGGAAGTCCCTGATCTCAAGTGTCCCGACCCGATCCTGCAACTCGGGCCTCAAACCTCCCTCAAACTGTGCACACCTCCACTCCTCATCTGGAATTGTCTGCAGGTACTTTGAATACTTGGACAACTCTTCAAACTTGGCCACATACTGGCCTACAGTCATGCTCCCCTGCTGAGTTGAAGGAACTCAGTTTCCTTCTGCCGTCGCACCGTCGTCGGAAAGTACTTCTCTAAAAACAGAGTCTGGAAGTCCCCCCAGGTAATCGGGTGTCAGCAACAGTAGCCCTTAAACTTGCTGTCTTCCACCAATCCTCCGCTTCCCCTCGAAGCATGTAGACCGCGAACCCCACCTTAGACTCATCAAGGCACTTCATTACTTCAAAGATTCTGTTGAGATCGCGGAGCCAATTTGCCGCCACATCCGGATCTTACACCCCGTTGAACTGAGGAGGAGCATGTTTTCGGAACTCTGCTAATCCTTGGACACACGGGTCCACCACAACAGGGGTAGGCGTTCCCGATGGTCTTCGGACAAGCTCTTGCAAGACAGCCGCGTTAGCAGCAGCCTGCTCGCCGTGCCGCCTCGGCTTGTTGGCGGTTGGACTGCATTTGCTCACCCATCATCTGAGTGAGCATCTGTAGAGCTGTAGCCACTGGGTCAGGGGAAGTTCCGAGAGGAAGAAGATGAGGGATTGGTCCTTGGACGACCTCTCCTGCCGCCTGCCATATCCTCTACACATCATTAAGCAAACATCGAGGTGATCAGTCTCTCAATTCACATAATAATGTATAAAAGAATAATAACAAACTTCAGGAACATAAAGCCACAGCCCAATTGGATGACCTGCTCTGATACCAAAATGTAACGTCCTAATTTCTAATTCAAGGATTTAGCCCATTGGAAACTAATCCTCAAATTCCTGAAATTATTTCGCGCCATTTAAATACAATACTATTTAAGTTACCCAACGATCGCTTAAATAATACAAATTATAAATACATGCCTGGTCATGAAATTAGAAATCCAAAGAAGTCAAACAAGTACTGACTGGGATAGCCTCATACATTGTCCTAATACTACAAGGATACCACATGTACAATTGTATCCTCCCAAATACAATCTCAGAGATTACAATAATCATCAAACACATTACTCCCAAAACCCCATCAAAATACATCCAAATAGAATTCTGCAACTAATCTTCTAAATCACTTTCTCGGGCGGGGAGGTACCTGCGCATCTAGAATAATCCACGAAACTGTGGTGAGACAATTGCCTCAGTGAATATAACTATGCAGTATGTAGTGTGGGGAGGAATATAGAATGAATGCAACAAATTAAGAGAACACTACTCATAACATGTCATCCTAACAAAATAAGAACTTGAACATGAACGTGAACATTCTGCATTACCCGGCAGGCGGGGTCTTATCACTATCTGGGGCTAGACCTGAGCTCAGATTACAAGGAACGTCTCCCTTGGGCATAACACCGCCAATTAACCGGGGCCGAAACCCGTTTTAACTGGGGACCGAAGTCCAAATTAACTGGGGACCGGAGTCCAATCTTAATTAATTAATAGAACTGGGGCCGAAGCCAAAGCTTAAAATACAAGTGTAGGGCCAATCCAACAATCATTTTCTCCAACTTTTCCAATCACCACCAATTCATACATACTCAATAGTTTGAAATAAATCAACATAAATCCCAATAAATCACACAAATTCCAACCATCAATTATTCCAACAAAACCCCAAAATCCCCAAAAATCCACTATCCTAGGGTTTCCCATACAAGCTATTAAGCCACAATAATTATGTGCAACAATCAAATCAACAACAAACTAACAATAAAAATCAAAGTGAAGAGGATTAGAGGAAAGGGATCAAAGAGAGGAAATACAAAGTGGTAGAGAGTGTGTGAGTTATACTCACCCAAGAGGAAGAATGAGGAAGGAGATGATGAATGGGATGTGGAGGTCAAGCCTTAGAGATGGAGCACCTTCAAGTGGTTCTCCTTCTCCTTCAAAGCCTCTCTCTCTCTCTCTAATTTTCTTTCCTCTCTCTCGGCCGAGTTCTAAGCAACAGGGGAGAATTGAAAAAACGAAACAGAGGCTGGGGATGCTGTGTGCGGTTTTTCTGCTCTGCACCCCCTCGTTTTCTATTCGCTGCACCCCTTTCTTTTTCTATACGCTGCACCCCATTTCTTTTTTTCTACTCGCTGCACCCCTTTTTTCTTTTTCTCTTTTCTTTTTTTGAGGAGAATTCTCTTCCCTCAACTTAGCCTACCAAAAGGGCCATTTAGAATCACAATAATCCCACCGAAATTCGACAGAGTCTCCCCTAAAAACCGGATATTTTCCCGAATTCCAAAACGACCTGAAACTCAGAAAATACCAATCCAGTAAATAATACACCCACCAAAATACATAACAAGATCAAAGAGCCTCCGTGGCTAAAAAGCAATTAAAAGCAATTACAAGCAACTACAAGCAATTAAAAGCAATTAACAAAAAGGGGGACGTTACAATGAGCTTTACTCACCTCAAAGGAAGCTCAAAGGAAAGAAAGAAAGGTTTGGAAGGTTGGGAGGTGATGTTCTTGTCCTTGGATTCCTTGCTTCAAGCTTCAATGGCACTTCCTCTCTCTAGAATCTCTCTCTAGGATGCAAAAGGAAGAAGAAAGGAATAAATGATTTGGTGCCCTAATTAATGTTTTTAACTGTTACGCGTGTTCTCGCTCAAGTGAGGGATCCTCGCTTGAGCGAGAGGGGTGGAATTTCTTAGCTTTCGCGTTCTTGCTCAAGCGAGAAGCTTCTCGCTTGAGTGAAAATACTCCAGAGAGTATCCCCTTCTCTGGAAAATTCTCGCTTGAGCGAGAGCCTGCTCGCTCAAGCGAAAAACGTCCAGAGAGCCCCTAATGGTGTGAATTTCATTTGAGCGAGCCCATTCTCACTCAAGCGAAATTCTTCCAGAGAGCACTCCAATTCTCCCCTGTTTCTCTTCTCGCTCAAGCGAGAAAACCAAAAAAGATTTTGTAAGTTTTAATGATATACTCGCTCAATCGAGCCATTCTCACTGAGCGAGAATATCAGAACTCAGTTTTCTGATATCTCTCTCTTTCTATTCTAACTCAATCCTCCCCACTAATTCCTTATTTCTTGTTACCAAACTATCATACTACACATTTAATTCATTAATCGTGGATTTAAATTCTGGGATGTTACACAAGGACTCAATCCTAACCCCCGAACGCGGCCACGGTGCTCTTACTTCCTAAGTGTGGGCCAAAGAATATTGGGTTGTTATGTCTTGTAAAAAGGACATTGTTTCATATTCTTGAATTTTTTCTGCAAGAGCCATATAAAGTTACAACATATTAGAAACTGTTTAAAATTAATGAAGGTTAGGTCTTTATGGAATATTGTTTGAAAATGTCTCTTTACTCATACTACAACAATAACTCTTATGAGTGACATTTGGCATACAGATATGCATATGTATTTGGAAAGCAAAGTGAGATTTGAAAATTCCTTTGCTTAGTTTGGTGCCATTGAAGTATGAGTTAGTGAGAAAATAATATCCAAGCAAGACTCAAATCACCCAGAAATAAAACCCAAAAACATTCAAATCATATAATGTTTAAGCAGTTAATTTATAGGTAAAATCATGTTACAACAGTTAAAAATTAATTGCTTTTAAGGGTTGGTTCTATTTGCAACATGGAGCTTCATTTCCTAGAAAAAAATTATCAGAATAATCATCAATTTAATAGATAACATGGACAAAATCAATATACAAAAAAATAAACAAATAAAGTTGTCGGGTACTAGGCTCATATGATGGTGCACTTGGAAGATGAGTAGTATGAGTGCTAATGGTGGAAGAAACTCGCATAGAAGAGCCACCTTGTATCCCTTATGATGTTGAGTTAGGCTTTTTTGCAAAAAAATGTTTCATCTTGAGGGTAACTAGAAAAACATAAGAATCACCATTTTCATACACAATATAGATAGGATCAATATATATAATATTAAAACAAAATTGTTAGGCCAAGTACTGGGTTGAGAAGCTAGCGCGGGTGGATATTGAGTCCTAGACTCGGGTACTAGTGCATGTGGAGGGTGAGTACAATGAGAGTTGGGGGTGGTTGAGACTCGGGTACTAGTGCATGTGGAGGGTGAGTACAATTTGAAATATTTTTATTTCAAATTGTCTTCGATTTATGACTATCATATACTAATTACCTTTATAACTTTTCAACCTATTTTTTGCAGGGCATCCACGAAACTTCTTTCAATGTCTACTTACTATTTTTTATGTAGTGGGAAACTACATATTTTTGGACCAATATTGTTTTATATGACAAATGTTATGAAAAACTGTTTACTGAAATTTTAGTTAATAAGTCTTTTCAATCAAGTTTACTATTAATATTAATTGTTATTATTAATTGATCATGTATTCTTAGATAAATCTAACACTCAACTCTCAATCGTTTCCGTCATATTCTCGCCCCGTGCATCGCACGGGTTCCCCACTAGTATTAAAACAAAATTGTTAGGCCAAGTACTGGGTTGAGAAGCTAGCGCGGGTGGATATTGAGTCCTAGACTCGGGTACTAGTGCATGTGGAGGGTGAGTACAATGAGAGTTGGGGGTGGTTGAGACTCGTATTAAAGAGCCACCCCGAGTCCTTAGTGTGTTGAGTTAGTTTTCTTACTAGGAATCCACTTCATCTTCAAGGTTCCTATAAGTAATAAAATTGGTATACATCAAATCACTAATTTAGTATTTTATAAAAAATAGAATTAATATATATGATATTAAAACACAAACAACATATAAAAAACACTTAAAAATAACACATTGCTAGAGGTATATTGCCTTCCCCATAGGGAAATAAAGTTTCCATGTTTTGATGTTAATATGGCTCACACTCGTGAAAAATATCCTTATCATCCCCACTCATTTCATATAAGTCTCATGGCTTGAGATGCACATGAATGCTCCGGTTTTCATTTAACACATCTTCTACATAATAAACCATTTGAGCCTCTGAAGCCTGGATGAATGTTTAATGATCTTCATGATCACCAATATGTATCAAGTGTCCAAAGGTTAGAGAAGTAAATTCAAAGTCATCAGTTCTAACCCATTTAGGATTAGTTGTATTGGCCTACATACATTTGAAAAAGTAACAGAAAATCAACCATGGTAGTTTATCTCAATTATGTCAACAATTTTTCCATAAAAGGCACACCACCAAACTGCATATGACTGTCACTACTACTTGCATAACTCCTTGTCCTAAATGTACCAAATACTCCATTATTTTTTTTTTTAGCCCATGGTCTCATTCCAATGTACGAAACTTGAATATATTAACATTGTATACACTATAACGCTTTGCAGAATCAAATGGGGCCTAGAGATAAAATTTTCATGTCATCTGAATGGGATCCGTTTGAGTCTTTATTATCTAAAACAAGAAGAATAGTGATAAAAACCATAACATGTATAAAGTATCAAACATCAAGGGTATAATTATACTTACTCGACATATTTTGTCAAAGCTAGCTTTAAATCATTTTCAATTAACAATAAGAAGATGAAAATTTATAAGAAATATACTAAGATGTCAAAGGAGTAATCTTTTTTGTACAAAATGTCATAAATGAGATATTCTCATATTTTGTCTAAAACAAATTTTGGTCGTTAGAGTTTATTCAATATAAAGATAAAGTTATGAAAAGCTTCTTGGGAAATTGGCAGTGCCCTAGTGATTTGCTTCTTGGATAACATCAATAAACTTTTTATCATCATCTAGTAAACCAAAAGCGTAGCAAGCATCCTTGAAAGTAAGATATCTCACAATTTTTACGGTTCTTATTTGAATAAAAGATTGCGGTTCTCTTGTTTAGTTGACAAAATCCTAAGGTAATAAAGTTCTCCATTGGTAAGATGAAAAAATGCATATATCCAATGGAGAATCCTTGCTTTCTAGGACTCCATTGATGGTCATTCGCCTTCCACATAAATTGTATTCGGAATTCAACATATGTAATAATCCTTGCTTATGGAAAACCTATGAACCCTTGATCCAAGGGTTGGGATTATGACACCATATTTGATCAATGCATAGTCAAGATTGATCAATTTTGAGAAAGTAAAAAAGCAAGTTTATCGAGTAATTAGCACTTACCCAACTTTTATAGCGTCATGTAGTTTCATCCCTAAGTTTAGAAAACCCCCTGTTAGTCCCTAACGTTACCATCCGTCTTGTAACTGAGCCCAAAACATTAAATGTTGTTAAGTTGGTGTTGAGGTGTTACATTAATTGACACCTGGATGCTACAGTGGACAAACAATTTTACATTCTTCCAAAAATTGTATTTTGTCTCCTATGCGTCTCTCTGAGCAACTTCATCAGCGATTTTTCTCCAAAATTAGTAACGTTGAAGGGGCTTTGACATTGTATAGTGTTCCGAGGTTGGTGCTCCAACAGAGAGTTTATATGAGCAACTAATTGGACAAAACTCTAACCAAGTGGGCTACACTAAAAATTTATCAATTGCACTACTTCGAAGGAATTTGTCTCACAACAAATTTATAACCTCTACCCCACTCACATTGGAGACCAAGCGTTAACACTAAAAGCTCAACATGGAGACTATCATATGCTTGTACACATGCTAAAAACAAAGTCCCACAACAGGCCTGCGTCACTAGCATTAGGGCTGCACACGGGTTGGGTCGGGTCAGGTTTATGGATTTTCCAAACCAAACTCAATCAATTATTTTTGGGTTGGGTGGGTTTTTAAATTTCTTGGGTGTTGACCCGAACCAACCCAAACAGAATAAGATCAGGTTGGGTTGGGTCGGGTAGTCGGGTTGACAAAAATAACCCAAAAAAATTGAAAAATGAATGAAATATCTCCACATTTTAGTTTTTATTATTAAAATTAAACTTAATTCTGAAATATAGAAAAATAAAATTAAACTTTATTAATTTTATTATTAATTATTTAAAAAACAAAAAAGTAAAAAACAAACGCTCCCCACCCCATCGTCTTTCCTCATGCTATATAGGGGGATATGTAATTTCTCTTCGCGCAGCAGCCATGGAGGTTTATGTTAAGCCCACTATGACCTCTCCTTATACGGTGACGGTGGCCAAGGACAACCACTGCACCAAATATAGACATCCACAAGTTTCATCCTCGCGCACAACACAGGGATTCTGCAATTTCTTCCTTACGGGCAGCGCCGCCAACAAGCAGAACGTCGACACGGCCACGTCGAGTTCCCTGATCAACACCAAAGGAGGGCAGAGCAGAGAAAGACCAACTGAAGGAGTAGAAGAGATCGACAGAAACAGAGGGTGGTGGTGACTCCGTGACAGAAAGCAATTGCATTAGAAGGGGAGTTGATAGAAGAAGAAACTGATGGCGACGCAAGCACGACTGAGGGAGGGGATGATGGTGCAAGCAGGGGCTTAGGCTTTCTTCTATGTATTGTGTTTTTTAAATTCAATTTGATGTATAAAGAGACGACAGAAGATGTATATTAGTAAATTTTAGTTTTTTATTGTTATTTGGGTTGGGTTAGGTTGTTCGGGTTGAGAACACCCAGACCCGTTACCCAACTCAACCTGGTCGGGTTCAGACACACCTAATCCAAAGTGAACCGATGATCCAACCCAACCCACTAAATATTGGTTGGGTTGCGTTAGGTTGATCGGGTCACCTAGTGATAAGTGAAAATATATGATAATTTACTGTATAATTTCTGCATTTATCCAGGGTAAAATAGTAAAATTATGCCCCAAATTACCTCTTTATAGTAATAAATGTATATTTTGTAATTATTTGATTTGAATTTGAATTTGATGCTATTTTAATAGAAAATCTGTTGATTTGCATATAAAAGGGAAAGTTTTAAATGGAGAAACAAGATAACATCTATTTGAAGAGAAAATCTACAGATGAGATTCTAAATGGCAGCAGATCAATAAAATCCGTAGTCATTTAAACAAGGATTCTGAAGATAAAATTCTCAATTTGAATTTGAAGATCAAATCAACACAAGATCAAGCTAAAAAAGGGAAATAAGGAAATCAAAGCAAACAAAGATAAAATCAGGAAGAGATCAAGCTGAAAAAGAGGAAATCAGGATAAGCTGGAACGAGAAATACGCTCCACCAGCGCTGAGCGCAAGTGGAGCGCAGCAATTAATTTGCTCTCTGTTTCCTGCGCTTCATCTGCGCTGAGTGCAGGTTGAAGCGCAGGAATACAAAAACAGATTTCTGATAAGATTTCCAACAAAATTCCTTCCAGATTTCAGATAAGCTTTCCAACTTCTATTTAAAGAACCTTTTGCCAAGATCAAAGTAAGTCCCGGAGACCTAAGAGAGACGGCAGAGCAGAAGCTAGGGCTGGAGAAAAGTGTGACAGTTTCTCCGTTGGTGTGTAATGGCTACCATGCGTAGCTAAACTCTCCAATAGGATTGAATGTAGTTGATTCAATCCCCGATTGTATGTGAATTGTCTTTAATATCTATGAATCCCTGTTTTTATGATATCGGTATTTTTATTCTGTGCTTAATGCTTAGCTTTCGCCTGTGTGCCGGAGTTATAGGTTGGTTTATGGGGCGCATTCGAAAGGTGGTTCTATAAAATCAATAGCGAGTTTGGGGGAGCCTAGACATAGGAAACTTGAACTCTGATTGGTAAAAGTACTCATAGTAGTCACTGTGGACACCAGGACGAATTGATAGTGTTAACAAACGGAAAACAGATCTTTAAAGTCGGGGTAATTGTCGCTTAGGAGAACCCACATGAATTATTTCTGAGTATTTTATCACTGTGGAGACCAGGGTAAAATAACATAGTTTGGCTAGGGTATCATAATTATATATTCATAAATAATATTGGGGATCACATACGAAAGGGGTGCGATGAAACAAAGTTCAATCCTAGTCCAAGTAACTGTCTCTACCTATCTCAATTTATTTTCTGTTTTTATTTACTTTCGCAATTCAACAACCAACAACCGCATTCTCACTTGATAGTTGTGACCACTAATCTTTATAAATTGAACTGTTCCATGTGGATACGATACTTTTACTTACTATTATACTGCTGGGATTTTGGTACGCTTGCCAGATTTTCAACAAGTATTTTAGGCGCCGTTGCCGGGGAACGGTGTATCAATTTTTAAAGACTCGGGAGGTTTATTCTATCAAGTTGTATATATTTAATTTTTTAGGATTTTTATTTTTAGGAATTTTAATTTTTTAATTATTTTATTTTAATTCTTTTACTTTTTATTTAGGATTTAAAAAAAATTATTATTTTTAAAAAAAATTATTATTATTTTTAAAAAATTAAAAAATAATTATTTTATTTTTATTTTAAAAAATATAATTATTTTTTTATTTTGTTCGTCTCTTCCGAGCTAACATTTGTTTGAGCTTCTTGATTTATACTCTTGTGATGACAGGTGTCTCAAAATCAATTGATATTTGATCTTGAGATAGAAGGGACATCTAGAAGGAACAAAAAGTAGAACAGAAAAAGGGGCAAGGATAAGCTTAAGGAGACAATCTCAACACTCTCTGTTCAAATATCCCAAGTCAAGTAAATGTTGAATGGTTACTGAATGGCAAAATCCACCAAGAAGAACACTTGGAGATTATCAAAAATCAACCAAGAAGAACCCTTGGAGATTATGTTATGCACAAGAGCCAAAATATTTCTCCCCCACACCGATTCAAGGTAACTTCTCTAATTACAACAATTATTCTAACAATTTTTCACAGGATTGGGGAAGTTACCAGAATCAAAATTTTGGGTGGCAACAAGATGTTGTTTCGTCCCATATGCAAACTTCTGCAGAGATGAACTCAGGGCACAGAATAAGAGTATAATCCAGCAAATAGAAGCACTCAACAAGTTGCTAGATAACCTTCCTCAGCAATTGAAGGCAGTGCAATCTCATCCTGACCAATCCCCACAATTAACTTGTGATTTTGTGGAGGTGACCATCCCAATGGAGATTGTTCTTATCCATTCATTCAAGAAGAGCAAGTTGATTATACGGGACATCACCGAAGATTAGGAGACTTCTCCAACAGTAACAACTTTGCAAACAATTACTTATAAGATTGGAGAAATAGCCATAATCAAATTGTAGGTGGCACCAAGATGATTTTCATTCCATGTGCAACCTTCTTCCCAACAACAGCAAAGCTACTCTTCAGTTCAACAATGGCATTCAGATGGGGAAGATCCTATTGAAAGAAAGTTGCAAGAATTGATACAATTTTAGAAGGATTATGAAGAAGCAGGACTACCTATTGACCTCATACTAGCTAAGATAGTAGAAAATATGACCAAATATCGGTCAGAACAAATTTCAGTAAATGCACAGCCCAATCCTAAAGAACAGTATGATGACATGACCACCATAAGTGTTTAACTGACAGGGGATGAAACCAATGACAATCTGGCTGATGAAGAAGAGAAAGCTGAAGAAGAGGAACCAGAAGAAGCAAAGAAAAAAGAAGAAGAAGAAAAGGTGAAGCAGAAGAAGAAGAAGAAGAAGAAGAAGAAGAAGAAGAAGAAGAAGAAGAAGAGAAGAAGAAGAAGAAAGAAGAAGAAGGAAAAGAAGAAGACGAGAATGAAAAAAGAGAAGAATAACAAGAAGAAGAAGAAGAACCTAAATAAGGAAACTGAAGAAACACAAGAAAGAGAAGCTGAAGAAAGGATCGGAAGAAGCTGAAGAAGAAAAGGAAGAAGAAAAAGAGAGATGAAACAGAAACTTGCTTAAAGAAGAGAATGACTGTGAAGGGAGGAATAGAACAACACATATGAGATGTACATGATGAAAAAGATCAAGAAATGAAAAATAGTGAACAGGGAGATAGTGAGTCAAAGCCCGAGAAGGAGGGGAAGTGGTACCAAGACCAAAGATCTTGCCTTATCCAACCAGCCCTCCAAAGGAAGATCAAGAAAGGCATGGTGCAAGTGTTAAACCTTCCAGACCTCACAAAAGAAAGGCCTGCGAATATACTGACCTGACCAGACCAGAGCAAAGAGAGGAAGAATTAGGCCAAGAGAATCAAATTCAAAGCCTAGTGCCAGATTGAAGACAAAGTGGTCAAGTGTGTTTCATATCAAAGACCCTTGTGAAGCAAAGAAATTGAGAGCAATCAATTGTGAATCATCCAAGCTTCAGGAGAAGAAAACTCATGCACATCAGAGCAAGATAATAAAGAAAGAAAAGTCAAGCCAAAGGAGTCAGAAGCATGTCTAATTCCAGAAAGAAGCCCAATGGTCAAAGTCATACCACACTACAGATTGTTCCAAGGCAAGATTATGGGGAGGTTTATTGACCAAAGAAAGGAAGGGTGCAGCACACAAGCTCACCAAAAGATTCCAGTTTCAACCACCTTGAGAACAGGCGTCAAGCTATATGACGTTAAACGAGCGCTTCCTGGGAGGAAACCCAGAGATTGTAACTGTTTTCAGTTTTGTTTTGTTCTTGTTTGTTAATTAGGATTTTTCATTTTTTTAGGATTTAGGAAATTTTCAAAATTGATTGGAATAAGTTTGTGGAAAATAAAATTTTTAAACAATAGGAAGTAGCAAAAAACTTGACTGAAAATTGCAAAATTTCAATCTGTTTTCTGCGCTGAGCGCAGGTAAAACGCAGAATTGCAATTTTAGTCAATGTTTTCTGCGCGAGCGTGGGTGAAGCGCAGTGGTACAGGTTTTTGAAACTGAAACCTGCGCTCCACTTACGCTGAGCGCAGGTACGCATTGTTACTTAAATTGAACAAAAAAAATAGGGGGAAGTAATTCGTTCTTGCTCACCTGTTTTCTCTTGTAGCGTCTCTCCACTTCCTAAGCTCTTCTTTTCACTTTTTCCACTCACAACCTTCATCAATTTTGAAACTTTCAAGTTTCAGGTATGTTTTCTTTAATTTTCACCAATTGAAATCTTCATTTACTCTATTTTTATGATTTGAACTTTAGGATAGCAACCTTGGGATTGTGAATGTGTATACTGTTGATAATTGTTATCTTGGATGTGATTATGGCTATGTGGAATATGAAGAACAAGTTTTCTATTGAAATGCTCTTTGTTTGTGAGTTATTGAATTTGAAAGTGTTATGCTCTGTTTCTTTCAAAAATTTTGAACTTTCACTTTCCATGGATTGATTGAATGCTTGCAAAACAAATGGGTATGTTTTGTTTTTAGGAAGCCATTACCAAGTGCAATGAAATTTTGTTGTGAAGAGATTAATTCTTTTGAAAGCATTTTGAATTATGCATGCAAATTGGTTAATGATAGGCTTCCATGTTCTTCATGAATTGGTGTTTGCAATAAGGCATCATTGAAATAAATTTGTTTTTAGCAACTAATTGTTGTTATTTGACTTTTCAGATGCCTAGGATTAAATACATTGCTGGCCTTTCTCGTGGCTATAGCTCACGAGGAAAAGGTACGAGGAAGAGGGTCAGAGATGAACCCCATTATGATCCCATGAGATTCAAAAGTGCACAGGCTGCTGCAAAGTATAAAGCTCAAAAATCATGCAACTTTGTGTTGACAAGACCAGTTGACCTCAAACCAATCAGTATTTACCAGACTCATACCCAGGCATGCTTCTTGAAGAGTTCCGGATATTCTTGCAGTGGCCTGGGGACAGGCCTATTCATCCAGGGGAGCTGGAGTAGCAGCAACTGGATATTCTTATGCACCCCAGCCAAAATTAATGTCTATATCATGTCCCTTGCACACTTGGGATAGAGAGCAAAGGTGCAATCTGATAAAATGGGAGAATTGGGGTTACTTGAAAATGAAGAAATCCAATGAGCAGGCACAAGAAAGCAAAAGAGGATCACTACCTCAAAAATCAAAAAGAAAAAGTGAATAAAAGTGAATAAAAAGGGGGAGTGAATCATCAAACAAAGAAAGAGGCCAGCTGAATGATACAAATCAAGAATGAAGTGGAGAATGGAGAGAAATTTCAAGTTAAAGAAAAATTCAAAGATGCTCTCTATTCTAGTGTTCTCTTTGCATACCCAAAAAAACCATGATTTCTTGATAGCCCAGCCTCATTACAACCAAAAAAAACCTTTTGATCCATAATCTTCCATGTGCATGTTTAGAAACCAGAAACGACTATCAATTTTAGTTGTTCAACTGCTGTGAAAAATTAAGGGAAACACTTACCCGTGAGCATGAGAGAATTCCTTGATTTATCACTTATTGTCTTGGTTGCTATTTCTGAAAAGGTTTGAATGTATTTTTATCCTGTTCTAATTGAGTTTTGGAAATATCACTTGATTCTGATTTTCAATCTGATATTTGGAAAGTGTTAGCTGCCTAGCAAGAGGTGATGAAATTTTTTCCTTATTTTTGAGAATCTTAACATGGGGATTGAATCCATTTTGACTGCAAAAGGTTTTCTTGCTTGAGGACAAGCAAGAAGCTAAGTTGGGGGGAATTTGATAAGTGAAAAATATATGATAATTTACTGCATAATTTCTGCACTTATTAAGGGTAAAATAGTAAATTTATGCCCCAAATTACCTCTTTTTAGTAATAAATGCATATTTTGTAATTATTTGATTTGAATTTGAATTTGAATTTGATGCTATTTTATTAGAAAATCTGTTGATTTTGCATATAAAAGGGAAAGTTTTAAATGGAGAAACAAGATAGCATCTATTTGAAGAGAAAATCTGCATATGAGATTCTAAATGGCAGCAGATCAAGATAAAATCCGCAGTCATTTAAACAAGGATTCTGAAGATAAAATTCTCAATTTGAATTTGAAGATCAAATTAGCACAAGATCAAAAAAAAAAAAGAAAACAAGGAAAGCAAAGCAAATAAAGATAAAATCAGGAAGAGATCAAGCTGAAAAAGAGGAAATCAGGATAAGCTGGAACGAGAAATACGCTCCACCGGCGCTGAGCGCAAGTGGAGTGCAGCAATTAATTTGCTCTTTGTTTCCTGCTACGCTGAGCGCAAGTTGAAGCGCAGGAATACGGAAACAGATTTCTGATAAGATTTCCAACAAGATTCCTTCCAGATTTTAGATAAGCTTTCCAACTTCTATTTAAAGAACCTTTTGCAAAGATCAAAGTAAGTCTCGGAGACCCAAGAGAAACGGCAGAGCAGAAGCTAGGGCGGGAGAAAAGTGTGACAGTTCTTCGTTGGTGTATAATGGCTACCATGCGTAGCTAAACTCTCCGATAGGATTGAATGTAGTTGATTCAATCGCCGATTGTATGTGAATTCTCTTTAATATCTATGAATCCCTGTTTTTATGATATCGATATTTTTATTCTGTGCTTAATGCTTAGCTCCCGCCTGTGTGCTGGAGTTATAGTTGGTTTTATGGGGTGCATTCGAAAGGTGGTTCTATAAAATCAATAGCGAGTTTGGGGGAGCCTAGACATAGGAAACTTGAACTCTGATTGGTAAAAATACTCATAGTAGTCACTGTGGACACCAGGGCAAATTGATAGTGTTAACAAACAGAAAACAGGTCTTTAAAGTCGGGGTAATTTGTCGCTTGGGAGAACCCGCATGAATTATTTCTGAGTATTTTATCACTGTGGAGACCATAAAATAACATAGTTTGGCTAGGGTATCATAATTATATATTCATAAATAATATTGGGGATCACATACGAAAGGGGTGCGATGAAATGAAGTTCAATCCTAGTCCAAGTAACCATCTCTACCTATCTCAATTTATTTTTTGTTTTTATTTACTTTCGCAATTCAAAACCAACAACCGTATTCTCACTTGATAGTTGAGACCACTAATCTTTATAAATTGAACCGTTCCCTGTGGATACGATACTCTTACTTACTATTATACTGTTGGGATTTTGGTACCATTGCCAGATTTTCAACGCCTAGACCCATGTGCAGCCCTAACTAACATTGCTTCAAGGATTGTCGCAGTTGCAAATAAAGATTAGAACTCAGTCCTTTTTTCCATAAACAAGCTTTTCAGTTGTTGCCTTTATGTGCAGTCGGATATCTACAATCTTAGTCTTCATGGTTTTAGAGGTTTTGACTCATTATTGAAGTTCTATTAGGACTTGACTTGCTCATATTTGGTTTTGAGCAAATCCCTCCTCTTTGAGGTTGAATATTTATCTTGAAAAATTATGACCTTTACTTATTATTGAAATTATTTTAAAAAATTAATTTGATGTGATAAAATTATAGAACCTAATTGGTTATCAGTGTAAAAATCATTTACTCCGACAATGTATGAATATAAAACTCTTTATAAAATCTAAAAAGTATTACTTTTAAAATATCATTATTTTTGTCTTTTGATGACTTTTTGGCAAATATATACGAATTTTTTTTATCAAATAAATTACTATATATATCATTAAATAAATTACACACAAACACAAATTTATATCATAAAATGAATGAATTATATCTCCATCTAATATATTTGAATCCTAGTCTTAAAAATAAAACACATGTCGACATCTTGATTTTATTTTTTTATTCGTTTTTGTCCATTAATATTTTGGTCCATTAAAAAATAATAAGATGATATTTTTTTTGTCAATTTTTTATTTTAATTTTTTTGGCCGAAGAATTTTTTTTTGTTAATTTTTTATTTTAATTTGAAGCACAAAAAGTTGCGGACCAGGTAGAGGCATGTTGCTTACGGAGAACCATGGGCCGACTGTGGCATGGACCTAACATGGCCCGGAAGCCCAATGTCACATAAACTTTCTTTTAAGTTCAGTTCCCAACTTCTCCATGTTAGGGTTTGATCTTTGATCCTCTGACCAAACCATTCATTCTCCCGTCGCCGCACCAGCCACAACGCCAAGCAATGGTGAGTTCCATTTCACCACACACCACATCTAAACAAATTACAAGCTTCAGTTTATCATTTTTACAACTCTTCGTATATTGAATTAACTTATTTATCATGATTGGTTTTAACTTAACAGGCTCCGAAGAAGGGTGTAAAAGCTCCCGTCGCAGCTGCGAAGAAGAAACCGGTAGACATCTTAATTTTAATTTTTTTTATTGTTCTTAAATTTTTTCTATTTGGTTGTTTGGTAATGAGTATATAACTTAACTTTTTGTGTGTCAGGAGAAGGTGACGAACCCATTGTTCGAGAAGCGTCCGAAGCAGTTTGGGATTGGAGGTGCGTTGCCACCGAAGAGGGACCTGACACGGTTCGTGAAGTGGCCGAAGACGGTTCAATTGCAGAGGAAGAAGAGGATCCTGAAGCAGAGGCTGAAGGTGCCACCAGCACTGAACCAGTTCACGAAGACACTGGATAAGAATCTGGCAACGAACCTTTTCAAGATGCTGCTGAAGTACAGGCCTGAGGATAAAGCAGAGAAGAAAGAGAGGCTTTGAAAAGGGCTCAGGCAGAGGCTGATGGCAAACCTGTCGAAGCCAAGAAGCCTATTGTTGTCAAATACGGTCTCAATCACGTTACCTACCTCATTGAGCA
Organism: Sesbania bispinosa; assembly: GCA_026901365.1. NCBI lineage: Eukaryota > Viridiplantae > Streptophyta > Magnoliopsida > Fabales > Fabaceae > Sesbania > Sesbania bispinosa. Next base: position 1,730,832 of record QLOH01000092.1, read on the forward strand.
GGTCCTCTCTTCTCTATTATTGTTGTTGTTTAAATATATAATTTAGGGTTTCTCCACATTATTTGTGTTGCTATGATTATTGGGAAATTTTACAATTAACCGATGCTCCCCAAGTTGTCAATTAGCTGTTTTTTTATAAGTTAATTTCTTTTGGAAATTAATTTGTATAGGATGAAAACTTTTCGGGACCAAACCAAGACAAGGAACATTAATTAAGACTAAAATGTATATTATTCTTATTTATTATTATTAGGATTAGGATAAATTTCACCCCCTTTTTTGAAAGACGCTTAAGTTACATTGCCTTGGCTTCTAATTTTTAAAGATTACTAGCTTCTTTTTAGAGATGAAATATGTTACACTTCAATCCATTTTAATATAAATGTACCTCAAGTGTTGAGTAAATATGAACAGGAGGGGATGGGAGGGGAGGGGAGGGGAGAGGAAAATAGAATTCCCTTGTTTGATTTGGTTGAAACTTGAAAGGGAGGGGAAGAGAGGGAAAATGAAGGAAATTTACTATTTTGCCTTTATAGAAAGTGGAGGGAAGGAAACTGCAGATGGCTTGACTGAAATGGCTTTGAAATGACATGAAAAGTTCTAGAGTTGATCATTGAATGATGTGAAAGTAAAGAAGCTTGACAAAGGGTTGTAAGGATAACATATGTAATAATGGTAGTTTTGAAATTTAAAAAATAAATAACTGAGGATAGTTTAGTCATTAAGTTTTCAAGTTTGAGGTCATTTTTCCCCTTCCAAATTCATCCAAAATTGGAGGGGAGTGATTTTATTTTCCCTAAACTTTTGAATCAAACAAGAGATTTTGTTAAAACCCCTTCCCCCTTCCATTCCCCTCCAACTAATTAGGATGAATGACTTTCAATATCACTGACATAATGCTGAGAATCACTAAGGGGCTGTTCGGGGTGGTTGTGAGTTTTCAGTTTTTGGTTTTCAGAAGTTTTAAATCAAGTTTTTACAACTCAAAACCAACAATTGAAAACCACTTTTGTGGTTTTCAAATAAACAAGTTTTCAATTGTTGGTTTTGAGTTGTAAAAACTTGATTTAAAACTTTTGAAAACCAAAAATTGAACACTCGCAATCACCTCGAACGACCCCTAAGATATAAAAATGTCACTTAGAAGTTGGATAATTTTGAAATGGACTAAAGTGTTATACACATTTATCTCTTAATGAGGGGGGGGGGGTTGTGATTTGATAAATTATAGGGGAGGCAGTGTGATTTAGTATATCTTAAGGGGAGTGTTATTCACTCTTACTATTATTATTAATGCATGAATGAATGAATGAATTGATATGCATAAATATTCTCTACTGATATTTGAGTAACAGTTTGTTTTATTTATTACCTTTTGACAGAATAAAGCACAACTTGTTGTGATTGCTCATGATGTTGACCCGATTGAACTGGTTGTCTGGCTTCCGGCATTGTGTAGGAAGATGGAAATTCCCTACTGCATTGTCAAGGGCAAAGCCCGCTTGGGAACGGTAATTTTATTCATTTACCGAAACAATGTTTTCAAAACAAACAATGAATAGGGATAATGGTTTTTGTATATTCACATTTATGACTATGATTTCTGACATGCTCAAAATTGATTCAATTGCCCTGTTGACAGATTGTCCATAAGAAAACTGCTTCAGTTTGTGCTTGACAACTGTGAAGAATGAAGACAAATTGGAGTTCAGTAGAATCTTAGAGGCTATTAAGGTGGTTAAATTTAGAAGCTTAATATAAACAGTTCATCTGTCTTTTATTCAATTAGTACTCTCTTAATCAATGGAATTAACTGAATCGATTGGATGTTTGGTCTTGACTTGTGTTTTTTCAGGCCAACTTCAACGACAAGTATGATGAATACAGAAAGAAGTGGGGTGGTGGGATTATGGGTTCCAAATCCCAAGCCAAGACCAGAGCCAAGGAAAGGCTCCTTGCCAAGGAAGCAGCCCAAAGAATGTCGTAGAATTAGTTGTTTTGATAACTTTAAGGTTGGCATACTTCTATATTTTTTATGGCGGCTTATAATCCAGATTTGAGGCATTCATTTCATTCTGGTAGCTTGTAATCCAGAAGGACTGATTTCGATTTTGTGAATTTTAGTATTTACTTTAGACTTGAGATGGATTTTATTTTTCCGATCAGCATTACCTTGCATCATCTAAATCAATTTTACTAATTGTGCGCTTCACGATGCTTAAACTGTCGATTGTGGTTCTTTTCTTGACTTGAGCTAGCTAAAATGATTATGCACTTATTTTTTGTGCTCTGGTTGGTTTGATCTTTAAGCACCACTTAAAGATGTTTTCCATCTCTTCGTTAATGGTGCCTTAACCGGATATTTCCTATTTGGTATTATGGCCGCTTTTTTTGGGGGCAAGAGCAGGGTATAAATAGGCATGCTGCTGTCAGGAAAATTAACTCGGGAGTGCTCTTTTTTATCAGTGCACTAGCTTCACAGGATGGATTGAAACTAAAATTATTTTAATGAAGCCCCTGGTTGTTATTGTTGTGAAGTTATTATCTGTCTCTTATTGCGCCATAAATGCTTTAGTCCTATGGCTGTTTCATGTCTTTAAAAGGATTTTTGTAAATTGCATGTATTTTGTCGACCAGATGAAAGCCCTTCCCCTTTGTTTTTATATAAAGTAAGAGGAAAGAAAGATGGGGGAGAGAAAGAGAGGTTAAAATTGGAGGTTTAGTTGTTCGATGGAAGAGAGAAAGAAAAGTGATGGGCTCCTTTACTTTTTTTTTCTCTTTCAAAACGGGAGGAAAGTGGGAGAGAAATGGTTTTTGCATGTAAATTTCCATCCATACTCCTAAAAAACCTATTCTTCCCTTTATTTGGGGATAGTTTTTTCTTTCTGTAATAAATTTCTTTATTCTCCTTTCACTTTCTCTCATACCAAATAAAGGAAGCAGAGAAATTAACAATTCTTTCTCTCCACTTAGGAAAACTCAAATGACAATTGTCATTGAATATATTTTTATCGACGGTTCAAGATATTTTAATATTGATGAAGATTCATAGTTAATATATTTCTTAAACTTCTTTGAGGACCCATCTTTATGCATTGTCGTGTGGCAATATGAATATATATTGCACATCTGAAATTTTTGGATGGGAATATTAGGTTCTTAACCAATAACTATACATGGGGAGAACAATTATGATAGTTTGCCGACCTGAGTAAGAATTGGGAATTTTGTTATCATTAGTAATGGTTTTGCAATTAACTTCGTATGTTTAATGAATAATTCTGCAAGTCCTTTTTTTTGTATGAACATATTCTGCAAGATGTTCAATATCAATATAGACATACAATGGTTATTAAAAGCTTAGACATAGATTCACCAGCATTATCATTGGATAATCAAGAAACGTTCGTTAAGATTAATTGCGTAAGAAAACTCATAAATGTCTGGTTGCGAGTTGATAATAAATAAATATGACTATCGATTGACACACACATCAATTAAAATCATAAAATATCTAAATAATCCATATGATGGGTGTTTTACTGTTTTAAACATAAATATCACCTTATACATGTTCCAAAAATGTGATAAATTCACTTCTAATTTTTTTTATTTGTGATGGTTCATAAACCAACTTGCCTTGGAACAAGCAGTATACGAGAAATTATTGGATTGGAGAATCTGAATGGATGTCCAAGTAATTTTCATCATTTTTCATTTATAATTATCTGGATGACCCAATCATTCATTCCAAACAATGAATTTATTATGATCCCTAAACTTCTAGTTTACGATAGCATGTGTTTCAATAGTAACTAATAGTCGTAGTACAAACCAGAGGAAAATGAAGGTAGTTTTTCTAACACATTTTTTATTGAGATAATTCTCGTGATATAAGAGAATTCGATATTCTTTTTTCATTTGTTGCCTCAATATGGTATCCATTTCTTCGGATATCCTAAAAATTTAATAAGTTTCTACGAGACTTAGTAGAATATCTTGCACTATAATGTGTAATTTTGTCCTTATAGTTACATTACATTAGCTTTATCAAAGCTTAATTATCTTTGTATTATTGGATATAGTACTAACATTGGCTTAAGAAATATTTTTTTTATCTGAGAATTGTGCGAGTCATTGCACTATCAATGAGACATATATTTTCATTATTGACATTGGTGTCAGCCAAAAAATACTCATTCTTTATGAAAAGAAAATAACAAAAAAAACAAGTTAATGAGATAATATTACTCGAAGTTCAATAAATAAAACTTTAGGATATGATAAGAGCATGATAAGCATTACTGGGATAAATCTTGTTCACCAAACTCGGATATGATAAGATAGGGAATATTCCTCAGAAGCAGACACTTATAACTAGGAATGTAAGAGAAGCAATGTCAAGTACTCAGAAGCAAACACTCATGGCATAAGCAAATCTAAAAGGCAAGACTGACAACGTATCAAGAAACAAGTTAACTGATGCTGATGAGAACTTCAAAAGAAGACCTGAGATCATAAAGATGACATAACCAGAATGGTTGTATTAGAAACAGAAGACTGAAGAAGCATCCTTGATTAGAACAGCACATACATCAGAAGCTTCTTAGCAAAATCAGAAAATATTGTCATTAAAGAAGTAACACCAAAAGGTTCTTAAGCCCAGTCAATTCTTAAATCACAGAGGTTCTGAACTGTATCATCTCATGTTTGGATAAAGAAAGAATCAAGAAGAAGAAGCAAAAATCAAGAACCAAGAAGCAGAAGCAAGTACTTAGAAGCAAATGCATGTACTCAAAACCAAACACAAGAAGCTTAGTCTAAGAAGCAGAAGCAAGAAACAACAACTAGTACTTAGATGATGAAGCAATTACTTAGAAGCAAAAGCATGTACTCAGAAGTAGATACAAGAAGCTTAGTCTAAGAAGCAGAAGCAAGAAAATGAAGCAAGAAGCTTGGTCAAGAACCAAGAAGCAGAAGCAAGTAGCAAAGCTCAAAAGCAATTTAGCTTTTGCTGACAGGACAATAATGTACGAAAAAATGTTGTAACAATCAGAAAACAGTTAATAACGACTAGGAAAGAAGACATCAGAATGTCCGCCAAATTAGGAATGTAGGAGAAAAGGATCTCTCCATGCACTAGGATAAAGATAAAGTTAGTTTTGAAGAAGGCAACCACCAACCACCAAAGAGCTAGATGAAGTCAAAACGAACGAAGAAGAAAAGTTCACTATGTTCAAAAAAAGGTTAAAGTATAGTTTAGAGATTGATCATGTTGTTTGCATAGTGCATTGCTCTCAAAGATCTTTAAAAATAATTTTTCAAAAAGTCTAATTAGGTGTAAAAGGTTTAAATCAATTTCAAATGAGTTAGTCAATTCAAAAAGTGAAAAGAATAAGAGAGAATTAATGTTTTAGAAAGAAAAAGAAGGAAGAGTAATTCAATTACAATTAGATTTAGTGGATTACATAAATTTTGGACTCTAGGTAATGCATTATCAAACCCTTGTAATTGAATTACCAAACTTAGAAACTTTATTTTGAATGTTGATAATCGATTACTTAAGCCAAGAATGAGTTGTTATTGAATCCTTAAAGCTTGTAATCGATTAAAAAGAACATGGTAATTGATTACATCAAAAATATAACTCAGTTCAGGTAGTTTCTTGACGATTATTTGACTTTGTTGCACCTATTCTAACTACCTTAGCTACAAAACAAGTTTGTTATCTCCATAAAAATCTATCAATTATTATAATACACAGATTTCGTAGGGTTTTCAAAATGTTTTATTTGTATTATGAGTTTTCCAAAGAGAAATAGAGCAAACACTATGCTTCATCATTGATTCATTGTTTAGGGTTTCAAAGTTTATATTAATCTCAATGGGAGATACAATCTAGTTTGATTATTGTTGTTTGTGGAAAATATAGGGAGTAAGGCATCTGTGCCAGAATATACAGTGGGTATGGTATCCCATTGTGGTTTGTGAAAGTAAAGCGCGACTTCATTTCTTATGAGTGCTTCAAGTGAGGTATATTAAGGTTATGCATGTACAAGAACATGTTGTATTTGGTTATGGTATAGTGGAAAATTTCAAGGAAACTAAAACACTAATACTTTGTTTGGTATAATTAGGTAAATAGAGAGAAGAGAAATGAGAAGAGAAGTGGGAAGGAGAGAAATAGGGAAGGAAGATATAGAGATGATTTTTAGGTTGTTTGGTGTGAGAGAAATATGTGTGAAATGAAGAGAAATATATTTTTAAGTTGTTTGGTATGAGAGAAATGTGTGTGAAAAAAGAAAAAAATATTTGAAAAATCGATTATTCATAAAAAAAATCAATTTTTTTTGTCAACAATCAATTATGAGACAATAAAAATCGGATTTTTTATGACAGTGGGTAACATAAAAATCTATTATGTGTACATGAAAAACGATTCTTTATGACAGTGGGAAGCATGAAAATCGATTATGTATACATGAAAATCGATTTTCACCTGTCAATTGCTCATTTCTCACCATTTCACGGCCAAATTGCAGAGAAATGAACAGTACCCTCATCCCCACTCATTTCTTGGCATTTCCCTTCTCACCAAACACATATGGGAGGGGCATTTCTCTTCACTTCTCTCCCCTTCCTCCATTTCATCCCCACCAAACCAAGGTTAAATGTAGCTCTCGTGTGGTAAAGAGTGAACTTGAATAAATCAGTTGTGTCCTCCTCTCTCTCTCTCTTTATCATGTCTTTGATTTTGTTCATATTATAATGGTTAGTCTTTAATCTTGGTTTTATCTTTGTTTTTATGTGCTAATCATCTATGTGATCCGTTGCTACTTACATTTGCATTCTTATTGAATTTTATGGTTACTTAGGTATTTAAGCCAAATTTGGGATAGATTGGTTAACCTTAGGTTAAACCAGGGAAACTCATCACCACCCCTTAGGTGTGAAACTATCTGTACAACAAGAAATAAAATAGAGTTTAGGAATGATCTAAAATTAATAAAATAAAAGTAAAAGACATATACTCATAAATATATATATAAGAATATATAAGACCAATTAGAAAAGAAAATAGAATCATTATGGATATGCTAAGATATAGGGAGATATCATTTTCCCTTTTCTAATGTCAAATGTCAAAATGGAAACAAAAGGGAAAGGGAGAGAGGGGAATAAATTGTTAGGATTCTTAATTATCTAGGATATTTGAAATTTAAAATTAAAAATAATTTAAAGATAACTCTAGCCAATTAGCCAAACATTTAAAAAGACAAATGACATTACCCTAAGTTTTAAAGAGGTCAATACTAATACAAATAATAAACGTATAATAAATAAAAATAAAAAAGAAATCCAGCTGTCGGGGAAATGAACACTCCCTTCTTCAAGTATGTAAAACAAAAAACATAAGAGAGTGGCAAACTTTTATAACGTGATAAAATAAACTTAAAAAGAGATAAAGGAAAAAATATGTTTTTTGTCAATATAGTTTCAGTCAACTTTAGTCTTCGTATTGATACTTTAAATCTTGTGTTTTTTGTCCCTAAACTTTATAAACCCCAAACCTTGGTCTCTGCTATTAGTTTAGTGAGATCTGTTAACCTGATAAGCTAGCTAACAGAAGTTACATGTCAGCCTCAATAATTTGTCTCAAATAACTTACTTATCTAATTAATATTTTTTATTAATTTTTAATTATGAAAATAACCCTAATTACTAAATAAAAGTTTTCATCTCAACAATTTTACTCAAAAAAAACCTAATTTAATAATTAGGGTTATTTTAATAATTAAAAAAATAATAAAAAAAGATTAATTAGATGAGTTAGTTATTCGGGGCCTACTATTGAGGTTCACGTGTAAATTTTGTTACTCAGCTCATCAGGTTAACAGATCTCACTAACGGTTAGGGACCACGGATTGGGGGTTTAGAAAGTTTAAGGACAAAAAGCAACGAATTTAAAGACCAAAGTTGACCGAAACTATAGAAACGAAAAACGTTCCACAGATAAATAACTTAAAAGCAATGGAGATGGAGAAATAAGAGAATAGACAAAACTAGAGTTAGAGAGAATGATGAAATTTCTATTTCATTCCACACACCTTTCAGTACATGGGAATGGGATGGGATGACCTATTTATAGGTATAAATCTACAACTCCAGATTCTCATCTTTTGTGTGACAATATAAACTAATGGAGTTATAATCTCACAAGGAATCAAAGTGATTTTGGGAGATTAAAATTCACTTATAGTATTGATAAACACATGATATTTTACTTGGGCTTAACGCAATATATAGCCCACAAATCTTAGCTGAATCCAAGCCAAAGATCAGTTAAAGATTGGAGTCTCAACTTTGTTAATTCACTTTATTAATTCTTATAATCTTTGAATAGTGATCGTGGCCGACATGAGGGGGCGAGGTATTCGGACGAGGTGTGTCTTGGGTGGCTGGAGACGGAGGGGGCGAGGTATTCGGACGAGGTGTGTCTTGGGTGGCTGGAGACGGCGAGGGCGCTCAGAGACGGTGGCTTGGGTTGGTGGCACGCGGGGGGGTACCTGCAGAAGGCACTCCGACGCTCAAGTTAGTGGGAGTATATGGTGAGAGTGAGTAAAGGATGATTCAGTTACCTTGTATCAGTGGGGAGACTTTCTCTTATATAGGTGACCTCTGTTGGTGTGGGAGGTGACATAGGCTCCTTAGCTGGAAAGGGTAGTCATGATTACGCCGTAATCCATCTGCTATGGCCGTAAATCAAGGTTGCTTGTGTCAGTGTTAATACTGCCCAGAGCAGAAGGCATAGGGCGTATTAAATGCAATGAGACTTGGTAGGTAGCTAAGTCTGGCTATCTAGGGTTGACAGGTCCGAGGCCAGGGTTGTAGCTCCAGAAGACCTCGTCTGTGGCTGTTATTGAGCGTATCTCGAATAGATCCCTCCCCTGATCTCGTCTGGATAATGTAGGAACGTCTCGGATGCACCTTTAGTGACTTGTTAGGAGTGGATGGTACAACGTACCTCGGACATACCACTCCTGACCTCGTCCGGACTGGGTCATCTTGGACGGGTTCGGATCAAATAGATACATTGATTTTGTGAGTAACAGTTTTCTCGTTTTAACTTGTAACTTTGGGCACGACATACAGTAATATGAAATAAAAGCAAGAACCTTGTAACTGTAAGATGTCCCAAGCAGAAAAATGCATGTATAAATATTGCATATTAATTTCAAGTCCTAACCTTTCACCACCAAGACAAAGCCTACTATGTGTTGATTATTAAGTAGCTTACATTAATACCCAAATGAAGGGCAAAATAATGAATAGCCAATAGAAACATAAGGCCTATGGCTTAAACAACTTGCATCATTATCGCAAAAGTGAAAATGAAATGAGAATCAAAGGAATGAAACCGACAATGTAAAATTATGTAATGCTACTAAATGTAGTTGTTGGCTGCTTCCAACACTGGGGGCATGCTTTTGATCCCTTGTAGCAGTAGCAGCAGAGAATATATAAGAAAGAGGGAATGAAAAAGGCATAAGGTTGTGGTTGTCCTATTCTGTACCCCTAAAGCTTTCAGTAGTGAGCCACAACTTCTTCTGGATAACAAAATAACTTCATCACCACCATCCTGGTCAGAGTCAGAACTGGAATCTGCAGTTGCAACTACTTCCCAGTGCAATGCTGTTAGGTACTTCTTTACAAAATCAATCACATGTTGTTATCCCTGATGATTATGAAACCAGTAGGCCTAAGCATACGATCCATCTCTATTAATAGATCCTCTCGGCTGCAATCTTTCTTTTCAATGTCAGAAATGACACTCCATGCATGGAGTAAATCATAGGTCCGGGGGTATGTTGAAAATGCTTCACACCTGTTCCAGTAAATATCAGTTTAATCAATCACATTCAAACTCAAATGTAATACTTGTGTCCTTCAAATGTCAAGTCTTGTCTACTAAATCAAAATGTGTGTTTGGATTCACCCAACGCTCCTTTCAATAGTATTGACTTGGATCCACATTTGTAACGTGGTTTTAATGGAAACCAAACACACTATAAGTGTCCAAGGTGTATCTGGAGCGTGTCCAGGTCAATAAAATGATTATGTAATAGGACACCTAATGAGGAATGTCCCACATGTGTCATATGAGTGTCATACATGTGTGACACTCCAACACCTCAAGAAGGAGAAGTGTCTGTGTTTCATAGGGAAAAAAGGCCACTAAAACATGAATCTTTAAATCAGATACCATCAAATGAGACTAAAAGGTGAAACATATCAAATGCACATAAAGGTATCAAAGATAAAATAAATTTATGTTTCAGAAAAACCAACTTTAATACCAGTCATGGGTAGTCCCAATGAGGCCTCTGTCATAAACGAGTTTAAGTGTGTTTGGTCCATCATGAGTTACAACATTCATCACCCAAACATCCTTGTCTCTAAGAGCGGCTGCAAATGAACCCATGTTTGCTTTCATATCCATCACATTCCTCAGCGTGTTTGAGGTGATTTTTGGACTCAAGAGATTAAAGTAATTCTCAACTCTTCTTTGCCATAGTTCCTGTACCACATGACAAAAGTTAATTCTATAGCCTATTTGACTTGTACCTTTGCCATTATTCAATAGTTACACAGGAACAAAAACCTAATTAGAACAGAAACAAGTAGATAAACTTTCAAGTTCCAATTACCGTGTCCTTTTCAAACATTTCACTTGAATAGCCGAGGTCAGCTAATCTAGGAGGAGGACTGGTCAATCTTGCAGGCCATGGTGCTAATTCACTACCCTTGGCTCTGTTGTCATCTGATAAAATCAATAGAAGTTTAGTAGGTGGAGCTTCATACCCACAGCTCTTGTAGCTAACCCCATTACAAACTGTATTCATAATTAATCAAACTTGGAAAAAAAAACACACACACACTTTTTAGCAGGGTTAGCTGCTTGTAATTCAAGCTACATGCACTCAAAGCAATTGCACAACTTCCACAAACAGTAGCATAAAATGAGGGGGAAAAAATGAAGTATTTCAAATAATAGACATTAAGGGTTCAGTTAGGAGCAACCGTCCTCAGCTCAAAACATGTCATTCATGGATGATATAACACGAGATAACAAGAAGATTAACTAATGAGTATTGTAATAGCAGTCATTATGGATATGTTGACCTAATTAAACACATTTCTTCTTCCATAGAGAGGGGAGAAAATTTTCCATTGCTTGTCTACATGAACCTGTAATTTATTGCCATAATGTCATAGTTTCTAGTTGGCCATTCTCTAGTAATAACCAGCCCTGTAATTCAATGATTTCATTCTTTCCCTTCTTCTCTTTTCATAATGATCATGTGCCAATCAACTCAACTGGCGAGTCTTGAACATGGGAAACTTCTCAAAATCTAATGAGAGGAGATGAAGATGACAATTAACCTAAATGGTCATTCAGGGTTTATGACTTATGAGCAGTTCTCTTATAATTTAATATTTCTCTACCAAGTGTCAGTTCATGGAGAAAATCTGAGCAGGCAAGCAACCTTCGGTTCTCAGGCTCATTTTGTTTACTGTAGGAAATCAACTAATCCATAGCAATACCAGAAAGAGGACTGATGTTTGCAGAATGGCCCATAGAAACAATAAAACAGTTATAATTGGCAGATTCACCAAAAAGAAAAGAAGAAACAATAGATTGCAGTAAGAAATAAAACTAGAAGGCATAGAAATAAATGCAAAACCATCAAATAACTTATGACACAAAAGAAAAAAGTACTCACGGTCAGAGTAAGGTGTTATGCAAGCTTCCATATTAACTCCCCAAACTGCATCTGGGTCTTCATCAGATTGGCAAAGAGGAGGGCGAGTACCAGGTTCTCTTTCCATATAGCACTCATTTGTCAGAGGTTTCTGCCAGATGACAGTTTGATCCCTCTTTGAAGCAATTCTCCAACACATACGTCCCACAAGGGCACTCATTTCTCTCCATATCCTTAGATCCTCTTCATCCTGAGCATATGCTTCTGGAGATGAGTATGCAAAATAACCCCTGGCTCTAAGCACCCGGTCTAGCTCAAGGAGTAGTATTCCATCTCTTTGAAGCCAATCTATCCGGCAACGAGAACAATGTGCAAGTTCAAAAGATCTGCTTGGGTAAGGGAGCCTCTTAGTTCCCAATACACCAAGATATGCAGGGATTCCTCTTTCTAGAGCAAATTGAATTTGATTTTGATGCACATCATTGGGTGCCAAAGACATTGCAATGATATCAGATGAAAGAAGATAAGCTCCAAAACTCGCAACACCACAGCCAACATCAAGCACTGTCCGGAGTCTTCCTTCATTGTTAAGATTATTGTTTGAAAAGTTGAGCATCTGGCAATACAAACTGATTGTGAGATACTACTTCTCCATGAAATGAAAGTAAATCTAAATAAACAGAATGCATCAACTAACCAACACTATCAAACATGGTACTGAAAAGCCTATTAACTGGTGCAATGAGTATGACTCTATCTTTATCATATATCCATCTATAAATGAATATATTACAGAACACAGATAGATACTTGCATAAACACACACAAAAGTCTGATGATACTAACAATTGAAAATTACATATATGATTTCATCTGCTTTATAGGGATAAGCAGTAAGCCTTACATTTGCAATTGATGCAATGTACTTATCAGCTCCATGGTGAAAATGAGTCCCTCTCCAGGGAAAACTATCTTTTCACCTTTTACAATCATCCAGTTCTGGTCAGACTTCTCTGTTGCTAGGTGAGTGTGTGGTATATTTGCTTTCCACACCTCATCTCTGCTTGTGGCCACTTAATAGGGACCTGCAACATCACAGAAATAAATAAGTGACACTGACAAATGATACAATTGTATCAATGAGGATATGTTAAAGTTAAAGATCACATCTAGTCTCAGCATATCTTTACCTTGTATCCTGGTGGAGGAGGAATCAAGCAATTGAACCGCCTTTCTGCAGGAGGACAATGTCTCTCATAGTGCTCCATCAAAGCAAGATCCAGCTTCAGCCTCATTTGATAGATAAAATTTCTGTCTAAGCAGGGAATCAGCTCTGAATGACGATCATCACAAACCTTCAAAAACAGAAAGCATTGCAAATTCCATTAAATTGATGATGTTCCAAAAGTAGAGCCTCATTTGGATGACATGCACGACCTTGAACTAGATGGGGGATCAAAAGATATGGACTTAGTAACCTTTACAGTATAGGTGGTGAATCTATTTTATCTAGGCCAGAGGAGGAAGAGAACCTGAACATGGTGATGAAAATAATAGAGCTTTTAATTATCTTGCTTACTTATGTATCAAAACTATGAATTTAGTTAATTATGCAATTAAGATTCTCGTTGCTTATTAATTATGAATATGCCATTAGTTATGTTCAGGTTTTCTTTTATTATGTACAAAAATAGTTTTCTTTATCTGATAGACAAGTATTATTGTCAGTAATTTAATAAAATGTGCAGTTACATCACATGTGTATATTTATCAAAATATTAATATATCAAACTCTTTAAATTATATCTGTTATAAGAGTTAAAAACATTAACAATAAAGAATAAGATAGTTTTAATATGCCATTATGCCTAGTTTTAACTGACAACATTTATCATTGTTCGGTGAGGCTTTCAAAATTATATAAACTTAGTAAATAAAATAGCAGAGGCATAAAATGAAAGCTCAGAACCAAGAAAAGGGTGTTGTTTTGTGAAGAAATAGAGTTAAGTTTAAGCTTGCACTAAAACTTACAGGGAAACTCTTAGGTACAATATCATCCTCCCCATCTCCCTGCACAAAACTTGATGAAGATTCATCTTGCTTGCCATCTGCATCATCATCTGCACCCAAATATGATGCCCCAAGTCTTTTCAATGATTTGCTGCCATATTCAAGTGCAGATGAACCACTACTTGAGAACCAAATATGGATCCTTGGTACACATATAGAAAACCAAAAAACACTGCCGCAGCACAAACGGAAGCAACTAAACGCTTCTTTTGTGATCCATCAGATCTTCCCCTCGACATTTATCAGTTCAAATTAATAGAAATCCAAATATAATTTTTCACTGCTCAGTAATGAACTAAAACTGATCACAGCATATATCTTGTTTCACTAGACATGAAGCACCATATCCACCATCCAAAACACCACTTGAACTAGCAACCCTAATATTCCAAATTAGATAGTATAATCCAGATTCCTTATATGGTTAGTAAGATATTGACACACTGATTCAAAGATTAACCTGCAAGGAAGGAAGGAAAGGGGGCAGCAGTCAGCAAAATAAATACAAAAATTCACTACTAAAAAGAATAAAATCAAAGAACAGGTCCAAATACAAAAAAACAATTGAAAACTTGTTTCTTTTCTAGTGTGACAGAGTTTGATGGGATGTAAGCAGGGCAAGACATTTATGATTTATCAAGGCAAGCTTGATCACAGCACAAAGGGTATACAGAGAGAAATATAAGGATGATAATTGATAGCAATCAATTGGTGACATATTCAAAAAGCCTAGTGTACCCCCAAATTAAAGCAATTTTAGTAACACTTGGTCAAAAGAAGAAACAAATGGCCAAGGACAATTAATAAAACTAGGAATCCAGGATTTATTGCCTTATCTAATAACTGGACTTTTATCAAGTAAAAAGAGTGTAATTGAAGCTATTTTAATTAAATCTAACAGAAAGTATAAACCAACCGACAAGATTCACTCCTAGTTTTCAGCCAAATTCTATGCACTCACTAACTAAACGTCCCAGAAGACTGAAAAAAAAATAATTAAGATTAAAAAAAGAGCGAAAGAAAGCAATGATGATGACCAGTGTGCTAACTAACCACAAAGCCATCCAGCAAATTGAAATCTAACCAATGAAAATGATGAATCCGAAAAGACCCCATGAAAAGAAAAGAAAAAGAAACGGGTAATTGAATACGTGATATACAATGGAAAATCTGATTCTGAAAACCACTTTGCATTGGAATCGGATATTAATGAATGAGATTAATGGTAATTATTAGCCATAGAATTAAATGGAATTCCTAGATCTGGCACAATGGAAAATAACAACTTATGAATAATTCAATCACTATTCAATGAAACAACGGCAAATAAAAGTGGAATAACATCAAATGCAAACATGTCCATAAACACTGAAACAACAAAACCAAACAAACCCAGATTGCAAAATGCTCTAGAATCCAGATCCAGCAAAAATGCAAACTTGATGAAAGATCAGCACAGAAAGTGAAGGGAGTGAACAAGTAAAACAGAGAATGACAAGAAAAGCTTACTGGGTTGAGATCAAATCTAAGTGGGGTGTAATAAGAGGAAGTTCAGAATTCAGATTTGGAGTGAAAAGGTTCTAAAAAAATAGCTATATGAAATGAGAACAAGAAAGAGGGGATATCAGATCTCAGTGTTTGGTTATGATTTTCTATTTTGGGAAGTGATACAGATGAAGAGCGGGGATATGTGTCACACTGTCCCCTAGTTGAGGTCGTTAATTAAGGTGGTCTCTCTCTCTGTTCCTACATATTGCAAGAATCCAACCCAACCATAATTTTATTCAAAAAATATTAATCAAATGAAAATTTAACCAAAAAAAAAAATCAAATTTAATCAAGTTGTCATTTTTTTAACAGTTTAAACCTCATTGTGAAAAATATTCACTTATTATGAAGTAAACGGCCATCAAATCAAAGACTAACTTCATGGCCAATTCTACATTAGTTTTTGTTTGGTTAAGCCAGTTTATTTAGTAAAGTATTAATCAATTTTATTGTTTAAATAAAAAAATTCGTTCGCATCAAAGAAAATGCGCCAATTATATCATTCCAACCTACAAATAAATTGTACAAAGAGAACAATTGAACAAAGGATGGTATCTTTCATTTGGCCATTATATCACACTTGTGTCGGCTATACTCGTGACAATGACATTCAACGAAGAACTGAGTAGGTGTTGTTATTTTCATATTTTGATTTTTAATGTTATGTAACTTTGAGGTTTAATTAAATTTTGGTTTCTAAAATCACAATCTTTTCATTTGGTCTTTCATTTTCAATTTTTTCTAAAGTAGTCATTCAAAAATGATTTTTAATTTTCAAATGGTCTCTGATTTTCTTATGATTATTTTTTCCAAGTTGTTCTTAGAAAAATATCAAAATTTTTAAATTAATCCCCATAAAATATCATGATTTCTAAATTAGTCTCCTATAAAATACTTTTTTAAATGATTCATCTGTTTTTTTTGTGTTACGTCAACATTTTATGATTGAAAAAATAAAGAAGAAACTTTTAGAAATATCATTTTTAGAGGATCACTTTAAAAAATTTAAAATAAAAATTTAAATAAAAAAATCGGGTTATTTAGAGAACAAAAACTTAATTAAGTCAAACTTTTTTTAACTTCTCTTAAATGTAACTTAAAATAATTTTCTCCTAAATCATTTCTAAATTTTTTATATTTTATTTAAAGTTAAAAATATGAGATTCATCTTGCTATAACAACTACTACGTATCTAAATCCTTACTTGTTAAAATATTGATAACAAATATAGTTAACTCATTTTAAATTGAGAAAAGGAACTGCACTTTCTATAAAATGAATGTGTATATATATGTATATATATTAGATTAGATTAGATATAGATATAGATATATCCCACTCATTTTCTTGGGTGAGTTAAATGTAATACGTTTGTAAGTGCTCTGTGATCCCGGAGGCCTTCCTTGCCTTGAACTGGGACTCCATCCACTTACCCTAAATTTTTTATAACAAAAAAAATTAGATATAGATATATCAATCAATTAATTCAAAATAAATATTTTCTCCAATCATATCAAGTGCTTTCTTAACATTGTTTTTTAGCCAAAATTAAAAATACTTTCATCCTCTTAATTTTTTATTTCCCAAAAATTCCATTTAATTAATTTATTTTAAAATTAGTTTTCTAAATTATCAAATTAACACATTGTTCTAAATTTTAACTTTATTTTCTTTCTTATAGACTATGAATTTCCTAAAACCGTGGAAGATATAAATCCCTTACAAGAAAAGTGATAGCAACATACTTTCCTCTAACACACTCTTTTCAATCATGTAGAGTGTGTCAAAGAGTATGTAGCACTTTTCCCTTTACAATGGTGATAGACTCCCAGTAGCAAACTGCACAAACAGATCTTATAGCAATATATTTCAATAGGAACTGAATGTCACACAAATCAAAGCTAAGAAAATCAACTTCGATTTTGTACACCCCCCGATGTCGTTGTTTTGATTTCCTTGTCCATAACTTAGCACGATCTTGTTCCCCCACCGTATCTTAAGTGTGTTTAGTTTAGCGTTAAATAAAATCATGTTTATAACGTTATAAATAATTGCGTTAAGAGATCTAAATTTAAGTTTTGTGCTTCTTAACGCTAATCCAAACACACAGTGTAATTGGGGACAACCACTTCTCATAAGCCAAAACCAAAAAAAGCTTGTCACATGCATATTTCTCCAAACAATCTAATCTAACGGTGTATCAAATATCTGTGACAACTTCAAATAGACTGGATGCTTTTTCTCTCAAGTATAGGATAGCTGTAAAAACTCTTAATTAAGTTTTATTTGTAATTTTTTCACGAGAACTTTTTATTGGTTCAAATTAGCCATATTGATTTGGATGTGATATGTATTCCCTTTCATCCACTACTCGATAAGAATGCTTTGTAGAAGAAAGAATACGGGCAACTCTGAGTGGAACTCATCGACGGCAACACTGTTGGAGCTTCATATTAAACTCCAAGGGAGTAGATATATCCGCCCACAAAGCTCAAAAAAACTCGTCGATAACGAAGAGAATGGGGAATATTATATATATATATTATTATATATATGGGTGGGGATCAACTTACTCCCGCAGTAACTCTGGCAAAGTTACTCTGTTTAATAATTTCTTATAGAATGTCAATTTAACAAATCTAACCGTTGAATAATTTGATATGAATATGAAGATTATGCATACCAAATTTTAGATCAATTGGACATTCATAGGTATGTAATTTTAGAGTAAACATTTACTTATATTTTTCAATTAAAGTGATTTGATGAAATATCAAATGAATTTTAAATTTTATGAAATTTTGTAGGCTTGATCTATTTAATGAAAGTTGTTAATATGACGGTTGGATTGATGAAATTCACATTCTATAAGAAGTTATTAAGCGGAGTAACTTTATCCGGAGTTACTCTCAGAGTAAGTTGATCCTTACCCCATATATATATATATATATATATATATATATATATAATATGGTTAAATATGTTTTTGGTCCCTAAACTTTCACCCGAATTTGGTTTTGGTCCCTAATCTTTTTTTTCATTGGTTTTGGTCCCTAACGTTTCCAAATCATTGAAATTAGTCCCTGTCGTCACGCTTATATTTAACAGAGTTGACGGCAGGGACTAATTTCAATGATTTGAAAATGTTAGGGACAAAAAACAACAAAAATAAAGATTAGAGACCAAACCCGATTCGGTTTGGTTCCTAACTTTCACCCGAATTTGGTTTTGGTCCCTAAAGTTTTCAAATCATTGAAATTAGTCCCTGTCGTCACCCCTATATTTAACAGAATTGACGGTAGAGACTAATTTCAATAATTTGAAAACGTTAGGGACCAAAACCAACGGAAAAAAAGATTAGGGACCAAAACCAAATTCGGGTGAAAGTTTAGGGACCAAAAACATATTTAACTCATATATATAATGTTTTTAAAATATAAGTAAAGTCTACTGTTAGATAACAGGTGTCAAACTTCAAGACTTACATCAATCAATAACTTTTTGTAGAATGTGAAATTGACCAATCCAATTGTTGAATCATATTATATTACCTTCATGATTATGTATATCAAATTTTAAATAATTTGGACATTCGTATGTATGTTATCTAATAGTGGACTTTTACTTATATATTAAAAACATATTTTATGTTAAAATAAATTAATTTGATTAGTTTTCGATTTTTATGAAATTTTATAAGCTTGATCTACTTTATAAGAACTTTCAATTCAACGGTTAGATTGATCAATTTCATATTCTACTACAAAAAGTTATTGATTGGTGTAAGTCTTGAAGTTTGACACCTTGTGTCAACGGATCCTGACTCATATATATATATATGAAGGTTCAAATTCACCGGTGTAAGTTACACCAAGTATTACACCGCTAATAACTACAAATCGAATATGTTTTTTAGTAATCCAATCGTGAATTATGTTTATTCATCATGATTATGTGTCAGATTTCGTAAAATTTTGACACTAATAACTTGATAATCAAATGGTTGTATTTTTCATATATTTCAAATGTATATATAACGTTAATCTTGAGACATCTCAATGACATATCAAATAATTTCGGATTAATGTAAAATTTATGTGTATGATCTATATGATAGTAACTTTCAATCCAACGGTGGATTATTTAATACAATGATCCGTTAAAAAATTATTTAGCAGTGTAACATTTGGTGTAACTTACACCGGTTAATTTGAACCCTCCTTATATATATGTGTGTGTGTGTGTGTGTGTGTGAAATATATACACACACGCAAATCTCACAAAACACGAGGCTACGGGAGAGAATAGAAAAGGAAAAAAGCATGGATGAAGTAAAATATCTCTCAATTTGTAAATGCAATCAACTGTATGCTCCAATGCCCATATTGTGATGTATCGACAACTAAACTTACGACTAGAACATTTTATGTGGTGGCAACATACTTTTAATAAATGATATAATATAAATATCGATATAATCCCCACTAGCTTATCTTTTATACATTGGTTGGCTTGATAATGTAGTCTAGAGCTGACTGAAGACATATCATCGACTTTCCACTGTTCCCCACCAAAGGCAGAGCTAGGTTGCATTCAGTAGGCTTTAACTTTTTGCAATCATCATAATACACACTGCATGTCTTCTAAATCACACTCGACTGCCTTTTAGTTTCCATGAATGAATAAATAAAATGGAGTGCATATTAAATTGAAAACTCATTTGCAAAGTTATATCTTTGTTCAACCATAGTGGCTGTGAATTTACAGAGAATTTAGATAAAGCTGCATCTCCTTACAATTATCTCAATCCCCAAAAAATACATAAGAAATAGCTGCCTTTCCAGAAGATTAAGTTGGGAAAGCAAGTGTATAATACTAGTCACAATATCTCTAAATCGTGTTATGAACTACGATTCAACTATTAAATCATGAGTAGGGAAGGAAAGCCCACTTTATAGACGCTCTAACAAACGTTAGTATTCAAAGCGCGTCTCTCCACTCTAGACTAGACTGCAGAAAAGAGTCCTTGAGCTTAATTAATATGAAGGCAAAGCCCCACACGTTTACAACACAGTATGTAGGGAAAAAATATGCAAACAGCAGGAAGATGTCAAATCTATCGCCTTCTCTTCCTCCCTTTTCCTAGTTGTCCAGATTTAAAAGCATGCTCTTGTTCTTGAAGGAAAGCTTTAGCTCTTCCATACTTCTCTGCTCTTTCTTTTTCCTGTAAAGACCTCTCTTTTTCCTTTACCTCAAGCAAGAAGTAGTTGTCTTTACGCAATTCACGAGCAGCCCCTTTAGCTTCCCGCTTCAACTGTCTCTTCAATTTCTCATTTCAGCTCGTTCACGGTCTGGATCATAATCTCTACCCTTGACAAAGCTGCAGAACAAACATGGCATTCAGGTGCTTAATTTCCGTTCCCTTTTTTATCTGCATGATGAAGGAAACTATCAAATTAAAGCAAGGGAAAAGGAGGGACTTACTTTTCCTCAAACTTAGGATTCAGTAATTTTATTGGTACTGGCTTTTGTTTCCGCATTTGAAGTGGTCGCCTCAAAGTGTGGTGTTCATCCACTTTCAACTTAATGAGCTCCGCCACATCTTTAATTTTATCTTGTAATACATTAGGCATATTTTTCTGTTCCGTTATATCAAGTAACAATCTTAAAATTGGTGAGAATATTTCAGGAAATGAACTTAAGCCTTCATAGACGTTGACATATCCTTGTAGAGTTTCAACAGCAGTAACTAATACACTAGCCCTGTAATCAAAGAATCATAATTAGCCAAGATATATGAAACCATAAACCTTGAATAAGAAATCACCGATCAGTTCTCTGAAGACAGGAGTCCTCATAATCAGCTGTGTCCAGTATTAATTCTCGAGAATATAGCTATATGGTACAAAATCTAAATGATCAGTTCTTGATAATGCAACTCAAGCACACACAAATCCCCATGCCCCTCCCCTTTCATTGCTCAAAGTACACAGACACATTCAAAAACAAGATAGAGTCCAATATAACATGGTGGTAGCATTTTTCGTTTATAAAAGGTGGTAATGAATTATTAGTTACCTGAAAGTATCAGAAGTGAAGAAAGGAGAGTCTTCCGGCATGTCCATTATCTTAAAGAAATTCAGAGGGTTGATCTCGCTTACTGTCTCATGTATGCACAGGAGAGGCTTGAGAGCTTTCAGTTCCATAAGATGATATAACTGGCAGAAAACAAATAATATAGTTATTTCAGTGTCCAACCTTGAAATTTAGTACCATCATGAAGTACAACAACAACGCCATTTTGTTCAGGTTGCACACCAAAAGTGGGATCTTGCTAGTTTATGGATTTACTCATTTGAGAACTTATGGTTGGGACTCAAAGCATGGAAATAACTGATCTATACTTTGTGAAGGAAAATGCATAGACTGGCTTCTACTTTTTAAAACAACATTACAAGAACAATGTGGGAAACCATTAAGGGCTTATAATCCAATGGCAGGTTTCTGAAACATTCATCACTTTATCTTATAAAAAGGAATTTATTGGGGTGAGAATTATTTAGATGTAGTGTGCTTGGATTAACTTCTTTTTGTCTTTACAAATAAAAATATTCAAGAAGAATATTTTTTGCGAAAAAAGCTTCTATGAAGTGTAGAATAATCAAAATCAAACATGCACTTAAACTGTACAAGTTAAATCAAAGTTATCATTCAATAGTCAACAGTTTTTTATAGAATATACTTATTATTAAATTAATCATTACATCAAAGTTCATATAATTCAGATTATGCTCATTAAATATCATGTTAACAGAAATTAATATTATATTTGAAGTGTTCCACAAGATTCAGGCACACCCTGATATCTAAGTAGAACATGATTGTGATTTTCCTCCAATAAACACCAATTATGTTTGATATTTAGCATTGCTAGAAAACCAAATTCCTAAAAACTAATCTTATTTTATGTTGTCAGATCTTTTTCCAAATACCTTCCACCCTGCCTCTGCTCCCCTCTTTCTGCAGTTGGTTTCTCTTTACAAAATTTTCACTAGAGGTGCAGCCATGTAGGTTAAGCAGACTTACATGTACCAATCAGATAAAACGTATGAATGTGAATTCAGCAAGAAAATTGAAGGGGAAATCTTTCACACATTAACCATTCACCTTTTCTCATTATTTATTCTACAGAACTATCAAACTTTAAAACATAAAAAGTAAAATCGCCCTATGCCCTTACCTTATTTATAGTTTATATTTGAGAGTACTAAAGCTACATGATTAGGCCTTAGAATTATAGACTCAAGAACACTCAGGAAAAGATAAAATGTTATGGCATCAGTGGAAGTGCCCAAGAAAATGAACAGCAACTGCTTGAATGTGTTTCCTCAACTTCGTTTTGCAGTATGGAAAGAAAATGTTTACTAGGAAAGAAGAGTATGATCCAAATGGAAAGATTAGACAACAATAATTAGCACTAGTGTCAAGGAATTTGTTCTCTGTGAAGAACTTAAATATCTAAAATGTTTTCTTGTCCAAAGATTTGTGGAAGATGCTAACTAACACATAATGAGGAGGTTAGTATTCCAGATACATACATACATGTGATATGTGCATGCGCGCACACACCTAACATGATTTGAACTGCAAATTATCAATGAAGAAGTTATACCTGGGAATCTTCATGTGAAATATGTGTACTTTCAGAAGTTGCCAACAGCAAAGTTTGAAGAAATACTATTGCTTCAGGGCAGAACTTTCGAGATTGTCTAAATACCTGTATTGTATATTCATTATGTGAGCAAGCAGTAAATGAAATAGTTAAAAACAGGGAAAATTGAAGTTCAGTCATGCAGTAGATATCTTAGAAAGCAAAAACGTCCAAAGCAAAACTCGTTCATATAGAAACAGATCCTCCTTATGGATTTCCATGAAGACTTGGGAAGTTACCATCATTCTATTAGAGAATTAAAACAGTTCACCACAACTTATGATGATATCATATGAAAAGTGTAAAAGCTAAAATAAGGTATCTTGCCTCAGGAGGTACTACTTACAGAGAGAAGCATAGAGCATAAGAAAGAGCCAATGGCAATATCCCGACCAGATGCTATTGGACAACGCATCAGATATTCACACATCAACAATATGACAGGGGTCATAACTGGATGTCTAAAGTCAGAACATGGAAATACCATGGACCACAAACGCAAGAGACACAATGTTTTTGAAGAAGGCCAACTGCTACTTTCTGTGACAAGAGGATTTCATATCATGTGTTACTAAAACATCTACCAATTCATACTTCATGATAATAGTTAAGACAGAGAAAGCAACTATTCAACTCATTTCATTCTGACCTGAGTTCTTGATACTCTCAATAATTGCTTTCTAGTAGTTTCTATTCTGCGACGAGCACATATTGCAGCAAAGTATGGGATTTCCATACTCATCTCTATCAATGGTTTGACCAGCATATTAAGTAGCTCAACATTCAATGGTTTCTTATTTGCCAAAACAGCAAAATACTGCAATAATAATCCATAAAATACCTGAAAAGAGAAGAATCATTATAAATGCCTCTCATATAATTAGATTATAATAATCATGAGCCACAATATCCTGATAAAATATTTAGGAACATAATGCAAGAG
The DNA here is from genome assembly GCA_026901365.1 of Sesbania bispinosa. NCBI lineage: Eukaryota > Viridiplantae > Streptophyta > Magnoliopsida > Fabales > Fabaceae > Sesbania > Sesbania bispinosa. The sequence continues at coordinate 1,754,869 of QLOH01000092.1, forward strand.
AGTGTCTGTCATTAACCAAGTATATGAAACAGCAAACATTATATCTGATAATAGTGCAACCTGGACTAGACCACAAGAGAATGAGAAAAACATTAGGCATATATTTTACATAATCTTTTGCATCCATACATATACAGACTAAACCTTGCTATACATCAGTGACAGCATAACCTACCTTGTCTAACTACTTGATGCAGGAGCTGTTGATGGAGTTACCATTCATGCCTTTGAATTTTATGGTTCATTTTTGTAACTTACCTATTGTCTATTTTTCAGTAGCCACATTCGTTGCATCCTTGTCTGATATTTTATTTCAATCTTCCACTTGCTTTTATTGAAGTTACACAGACATCTAGGATTAGATAAATTTGAAGGGTTAGGATGTGTTTTAAATTAGGTTTCAATCCCATATGAAGGGAATTGTTCAGATGTTCTTCATTACAGAATATTTCTTTTATTTTCCTGGCTGTTAACCAGGACCAGCCTATGTTAGCTGTGTACCATATCTCTTGGTCGATTCTTTTCTTAATTTCTCTAAGTACTGCAGACAGACAGCAACAGTAGTCAGTCCCCCATACGCAATAATTGTAGACAGGCAAAATCATGAACAGAATATAGTTCACATTTCACAATACATAAGCTAGGTTTCATTTAAATATAAATAATGAAGCATGAAACCAGTAAGCCAATATTATATTATATTTACAGTTGAGGGAAGCAATTTTAGTAATAGCAATACAGACTTTTCAATAATTGTGAATATGCCACATCAAAATTCATAAAGTAAAAACCCAACTCAAGTTGAAAAATTCCAAGACATCACATATTCAGAGATTATACGATCTGTGGATTCAGTACACATATACAAGCACAAAGGGATAGAAATAGATCAGTACATATATATACAAGCACAAAGGGAAATTTGAATCTTAACGTGTTAAAATAAAGGAAATTTTCATACTTGCATTTTCTTTCGATTTTCTGCAGCGAGTGCGATTGATTGCTTTTTCCGAATCCGGTCGATAACCAGGATAGTGTCAGAATTTGAACATTTATCTACCAGTGAACATAATTCTTCAAAGGTCTTGGGAGCTTGAATTATATAAGGGATGTCCAACTCTTTTGACTTTTTCCCTCCAACATTTATCTTCTTAGCATCCAAAGAATCATTCTCTCTTTTTACACTTTCACCAGAATCATTTCTCTTTGCTTTTCTATGAATCCCAGCATCCAATTTTTTACTTCATCAAATTCTTCTGCAGCTCTTTCTTTATCCTCATCATTATCATCTTCATCTTCATCTTCTGAACTTGCAGCAACATCATCATCATCACTCTGCTCCCAATCTTTCAAAGTAAGATTCTTCTCGTGTTCATCAAGATCCTCATCTGATCCTTCTCAGGATCTTCAGCTTTCCAAATCATCAGAATCTTCACATCACCATCTTCACTAGCAGAACCTTCCTCATCTTCTTTCAAGAATCTCATCAATCCAACCCTTCTTAGTTATAGTTTCTTCATTGACAGAGAAGGAATCGCCAAGATCATCACCAGAGAGAGATCTCGGTTTCTGTTTAGATGGCTTTTCTGAATCTTCATTGTCCTCATCACTTGAATCTTCAGCAGCAATCATCCTCTTCTGCCTCTCTTCCTGAAATTAAGGATAAAAGGGTTATTAGTGGATCCATGTGCAAAGAGCCTGTTTCCAATTTCCATGACTATAACCTACAACCACCAAGTTACAAGGCAGCAATCTTACCATAGTGCCAGAGCTCACTCACCCTCTAGAACAAGATACTATATTACATTAAATGAACATTAGACATGAATTTAATTAGCCAGTCCTGGCTTCATCCCCACCTCCATACTTGGGCCATAATAAGTAATCTAAACCATCTTAAAACACAGCTAAGATATACAACCAAGATTGGAACTCAACGAATGCTGTAAATATGTGGAAAAAGCTCCTCCATATCATAAGAGTAATTTATTCATAGTATAATAACACACTTAACAGTTAAAAGTCATTTATCATACCTCCAATTGCTCTAGACGTTCTTTTTCCTCCTGAGCAATCTCTTCTGGTGTCTTCGTCCTATCTGAAGGGCGAGCACGCTTTTCAAGTCCCATTTCTTGACAAGTTGTCATAATCATCATGTTTTTCCTGCTATAAAGAGAAAGTGGAATGCAGGATGTTCTTACAATAAGAGGAAATTATCAGTGCTAGAAGAACCCTCTGGGATAAATAGTACCTGCACAGAATTATCCATTGTCTGAATAGAAGACAAACGATCCTTATGACTTTGTTCATTGGAATATCATTGTTCACCAGAGCCTTCAAAGCATCATCTTGTTGGTTCAGTCAAAGATAATAGGGCCTCAGAATGAACCAAAGAAGTGAAGTTCTTATCCAATTCTCCACCAATTGTTCATTTTCTTCCTTTTCTTTGCTTTTTGAGCCTGGAAAATATTAGTGAAAAAAAAAGTGAACAAATATAGAAGACAAATAAACTACCATAGCCCTGGTTAAATAAATATCCCCCACCTTGTAAAATTTGCTTTTTGAGATAATTTCTTCCATCACTTCCTTCTTGCTTTTATGTCTCTGCAGGAGAAGTCACTGTTAAGAAACAGCTTCAAAATATTTTAAATACGGTGACAAATTGAAGAAGTTTAGCAAGGATAAGATATTAAGACTTATATAGTGACTAAAGAGAAATAACTGGAAGATTACACAAACATTAGTGGTGATGCCTGATGTCAATGTCATCATAACAGAAAAAAGAAAAGAAAAAGAAAATAAGGGAACCAATATTGATAGCATGACAGGTCTTACATTTTCCTCACCATCGGCCACACTGATTTCCCCCAGACTTCGTGTATTATAGGCATTAAGATGCAGAAACGAATCTGATTTTTCTGCAAAACCAATATTCAACATAACCCCAAGACACAAAAAGAAACACAACAGGGCATACTAAGAATTGCAGAATGCTATAAGCACAAGTAATCACGTCAGCAACAGGAACACTAAAAATGTGTAGCCAAGAAAGATGCCAGGAACAGCATGACAGAGTTAATATGCCTAAATTAAATTCCAGAATGATCACAAGTAACCATCAAGGCGATCAATTTAGCAGCCCTAAAAATTTGTACAGAATTTCATCTATCTATTATGCATTAGTTTGTGCAAACAAAACTATGCTACAACAATACAAATACAGGATACACTAATGTGCATGCTACGTACTGTCAGTTTCACCAATCCCATCACCATCCTCGTCAGCAAGCATTCATCCTCGAAATCATCCCTTCCAAGAGCATCAACCCTTCGAAATCATCTTCCTCTCCGTCAGACAAGTGATACTTGCTTTTCTTGCTCAATTTCACGTTCAACTACAATTTCAACAGCTATAAGTTTAAAAACAACATAAATTTACAAAAATTCCAACTCATTATCCATGAGTTGAAAATGAAGGAAAACCTCTACCTGGCGTTCACGCTGGGATCTCAAAATGGCTTTGCCGAACTCATCGAGAGCTTCGTCTTTCTCACCGATTCGCTTATCGACGAAGAGTGAGGACTTGGTGCTTTGCTCGTACTCCTTGAGCAGCGTGTTCTTCCTCTTCTGATGGCGAGAGAACGGGCCAGCCCATGCGTCGGGCCTCTCCCTTGCGCTTCTGGCCGAGGATGTCGAATTTCCTCCGTGACCAGATCGACTCGAAAGGGTTGTTGGCCTTTGGAGCCTTCACCTTCATGGCTACGCCTTCGGGAGCTGACTTGTTCTTCTTCTTGTTCTTCTTCTTCTTCTGGCTATTCGTGTCAATGCTGCGTTTTGATGATTTCGCCATGTTGACAGAGCGTTTGGTCCCGAGCAGCACTGCAACAGAGTTACACGCGGGTTTAGGGTTTATGTTACCGTTTAACTTGTAAACTGTTTCTTGCTTCATACAAGGCTACAACGGGTTTAGAGTTTTGATGATCTCGCCATGTTGCACAGAGCGTTTGGTCCCGAGCAGCACTGCAACAGAGTTACACGCGAGTTTAGGGTTTATGTTACCGCTTAACTTGTAAACTGTTTCCTGCTTCATACAAGGCTGCAACGGGTTTTGCTTTTCACACCCCTTTTCCTTTACGCAAGCGGCAAGCCCTTTCTTTTTAAAATTCTTTTTTTGAAATATCTTTTTTATCCATTTTCGGGAATTAATTTTTGAAAACTATTTTTAGAAATGTAATTATTAAAAATGATTTCAGAAATTAATTTTAAAAGCTATATGATAAATATTGATTTGAATATTAATTTTTAAGATCATTTTCAGAAATTAATTTTCAAGAAGTGTAAAATTTTATTATAAAAGTTTGAGTTTTCAAAAACAAAACACTAATTTCGTCCTTAAAATTATTAAAGATGGAACTCTTGTTTTTAGATAAGTTAAATGAATTAATAGGAATACAAGAGGTATTCCAACCCATAACAAAGTTTCAATAGATCCAAATACAAAATAAAACTAACCTGACAAGAAAGCAATCTACAACACCCCCACAAAGTTTAAAGACATAATGATAATTCAACTAAATATAAAAAAAAATAACCGCCCAGCTTGAAAACAAACAAATTAACTTCGGGAGCAAAATCCAAGAATTGCCAAATATGAAGCCTATTGTAGTATAATTAATTCAAGCATCAACGACACCGAATAACATTCCAGAGACTAGAACCAAAAGTCGAACAACACCCAGCAGATACCAACATGGTGAAAGGGCTCCAAAATGACATATTCCAGGAATAAGCGAGCCAAAGACAACCACAAATGTATACATCTGGCAGAATCCATAAGGACAATAGCAGCCGACCATTAACACTAAACAAAAACAGAACCCAAGTTGAGGCAAATAAAAGGCTGTAGAGACCAGGAAAAAAACGGATAAGAGAATTGGGTATCTTTAGCCTTTAACCATTTCCAAGAACGCAGTTTTATCAATTCTAATATACCATCTGGAGTTAGCAACTTATTTGAAAAAATAGTTGCATTCCGTGCCAACCATAAACTCCACAAAATAGTAACCAAGTCACAACCCTCTCTTTCGCATTTTAGAATTGCAGCTTGCAAGTCCCAAAAACTATTCATAATATGCAACAAATGATTTATTATGCACAGAATGAAACTCTAACCCAAATAAATAAAGATGGAACTCGAAACCTAAATAAATAAATAAACAAAGAAAAAGAACGAGAGAAAGAAATACATAATGGAAAGAGAAAAAAAAAGAGAAACATGAAAGCATAGATCGGGTGGGATAGGGGAGGTGGCAATGGCCCTAAGAGTAGTGGTTGGGGAACGGGTGCAATAGTCATAGAGGTGGATGTGGTGGTCATGAGTGTGGAAGTTAGTAAAGGGAGGTGGAGAATGGGGTAAGTGAGGGGTGTAATGGCCATGGGGTAGGGGTAGATTGGACCCATAAAAAATGGGGTGGGTAGTTTTGGGAAATATAAAAAATGGGGGAGGTGTGAATAGTAAAAGGGGTCTTGAAAACAACTACTAGCTACCTGTGTGGATTTGGACAGTCGGGGTAGTAAAATATGTTTTGGTTGTAGTGCATGTATTTTGTTTCATTCAGACAAAAGGTATATATTCATATAGATAAAATTCATTAATGGGGTTGGTTCAAGTGGTACATGTTGATTCCTTTTAAGTAAGGTCTTTGGTTTCGAGTCTTGTAGATGGAAAAAATACCCATTGGGAGAGCTAGCTCTACCATAATGTGGATGTTCCCGGCTCGAGCATGATTGTCTTCCATGGAGGATACATGTGCTCTTGCACAAAAATAAATATAGATAAAATTCATTTTCTAAAAAAATCATGACATAATTTAGAAATTAATGTGTAATTTCTTTTTGTATATTGATAATTCAAACAAAAGTATCTTATTGAAGAATTTAGTTATTAATCAATAAATTCAAATTTGATTTTTAAGGGATAAGATCAATTTAGAAATATCTTTTTGTATCTTTTATTAAAATGAATTTCTACTTTTTAAAAAATTATTTATTAAAATAAACAAAATTCAATTGGTCTAATTTGAAACTATTGATAGATTTGAATTTTTCTATCTTAGGATTTGATTAATAGATAATAATCAATTCAATCCTTAGAGTTACTTAAGATTTTCTTTGATTCATATGGGGTGAAAATCTCATATACAATTTGTTATAGAGATAGAAGCAAAAATGTTATCATCCACTAGAATTATCTAATAGTTTATGTACAACTTTTGGTCCTTGATATAGTTGTTTATTACATGATAATGTGACTAACAATGCATTCTAGTCATCGATCCTATTTGTTGTTCATTTATAGCATTTTATTTAATTGAAAACTAAAACGGTACCAATGATTTCAATGCTATAGATATATAGTAAAGGACTACAACAAAATGATTGAATTGTCTTTCACTAATATGAACTTAGAGAAAGTATGTGACGTCCTAATTTCTGAAGTCAAGAATAACTGCCCGTTGGAAGCACTACTCCCAAATTTTTTGAAATTATTTTGCGTCATTATCAATATCGACATACAATCAACCACAGGAATTGCTTAAGTAATCCAACATTTACATAAGCGAAAGTCATCTATGCCAAATCAAGATTGTAGTTTAATTACCACTTAGTGGCTTAAAATACAATATTATAATTTCACATCAAATACCACCGTATACATATACACGTATACTCAAAGTCCCTCTAAAGGGGTGCACAATCCACCCCGAAGGACCAATCCACCACCGTTGAGCCTCCAAGGCGACCGACTTTACTTTGATAGAAACATCCTACACATCTAAAATGAAATCTACAACGTGTGGTGAGACTTACGTCCCAGTGAATGTGATCATACATACAGTGTAGGGGATAGTCAAATGAAAATGCAACACAAACATATATGGATACATGTTTGGATATACATCACAATCTACCAGGCGGTCAGGCAATGCACATTACAATTCCTCCCGTGGAAAACCACCCATGCAGTCATGCAGTCAAACTCAACTGAATATAAGGTGTCAAACCCACACCAAGAGTGTCTTTTCACTGTTATATGATTTGAGCGCTTTGCAATTGTGACCAAGGACCATCGTCCTTAGACAACCCTGATTAAGTTTTATTATCATATAAGAATGCAAAAAAATGCCTTTTTATTAACCGGATTGAGGGTCCTCATGTCCCTCTTGGACGAGAGGTCCATGTGATTCCTCGTTCCTCTTTGGTCCGAAGACCCATGAAATTCCTCTTCGCCCAAGGCCCATGAAAAACATCTTGTACATGATTAGGGTTTCAAACGTGAGAACATGATTCATGACATGTATACATGTTACATATGTTAAATGATGATTCCCTGACATAAAATCTCACAATCAACAATCTCATGAAAACCCTAACCTCTACAACCTAGGGTTAAGCCAATGCTCAAGCATCAAACAAACACTCATATAAACCCTAGATTAACCACATCAATCACAAGCGAGTAAAGAAGAAAGGGGAAAGGAGGAGAGGGATCATTAGGGAACTTCACACATGATGGAAAGCGAGTGGGTGGACCACACTTACCTCAAGAACAAAGATGGAGATGCTGGAGGGGTGGAGGATAGTGATTCCAAGCTCCTCTCTTGGTTGAGGACCTCAAGTTAGGCTTCTTCTCCTTATTTCTCTTCTTCTTCCTCTGCTAGAGCAAGTGGGAGATGGGGAAAATGTTTTGGAAATTGGTCAATGACCGTAGATTCTGATTTATAAAAGTGGGATTCGCACCTTCTCGCTCAAGCGAGGATTTCTCGCTTGAGTGAGCCTCTAAAAATTTCTCTGTTTGCACATTCTCGCCTCAAGCGAGGATATGATCATTTGGGCAATACAAAGTCAGAGAGCAAACTCTGAAATTAAGGATAATTTCGCTTGACCGAACCTAATTTCGCTTGAGCGAAATTCGTCTGGAGAGCTACCCCTGATTCTGCCAAATTCTCATTCAAGCAAGATGGCTTCTACTTGAGCGAGAAAACCAGAAACCAAATCCCCTGTTTGTCTAATATATTCGCTCAAGCGAGGACACTCTCACTTGAGCGAAAATGCATTAGAAGGGAATTTCCAACTTCCATTCTGTTGCATTCTCTCTACTTTTCTCTCCCATTTTTCCTAGTTCCTTTATGACATGATTCTCTAATCCTAGTTTAAATTATGAAAGTGGTTTTGCTAAAATTATGATGTTGTAGCTGAAACATTCCTGAGTTATCCTCTTAAATTCAGTTTTGACCTTCTTAATTCTAATTCTCTCATTCCAAGTCTCTTCCTAAGTCTAATTACAACGGTGTTGGCTTGACTACTTGATTTCCCTCCTAAATTCCCTTGAAACTCATAAACTCCCATTCTACTTCTAACTCCCCCTCTTGATATGGTTCACATCCTAGGACTTCCATTGTATTTTCTTGGTTCTAATTTTTGGGATGTTACAAAGTCGACTAAAGCGACTATAGATACAACACACGAAAATGGTTGCTAACACAAATAACAATAGTCAAGACAATTTGTAAGGTCCAAGAACCCTCTTAAGATGTTTTCATAATGACAAACTCTCAAAATACACTTAGTATAATTCTGAATAAGTGTATACTAATGGTTACAATTGAGATTATTTTATAAATAATAGAAAAGCTCAATAATTCATCAAACGAGAATCTGTTCAAGAAGAAACAATCAAATAAGACATCAGAAGAAGCTTTTCTGCTACAAAAAATATATAGTGTCCAGAAGAAAACAATTCAACAAATAACAAAAGAAGATTATGCACAAAAATAAACACCATGAGACTGTATCAAAAGGAAATACATTTGTTCATAAGCTAAATGTAACGTCCTAATTTCTTAATTCAAGAATAAGGTCCGTTGGAAACACTATTCCCGAATTTTTGAAATTATTTCACGCCATTTCAAGTATCGTTAAACAAATCAGACAATTGCTTAGGCAATCCAACGTTTGCTTAAGCTTCCACACATCATACATCATTACTCTCAATATGTAACATCCCACAAATTAGATTTTCTAATAATTCATTAGATGAAAAATAGAGGTTTATGTGTTAGTAGGGAAGGAAGTTTAAGAAATTAGGAGATAAAACTTGGGTTGAAACCAAAGTTCAGGGTTTTCGCTCAAGCGAAATGGATTCGCGTGAGCGAATTATGCAGAGAAAATTTAAAGTTCAGTTGCTGTAAAATTCGCTTAAGCGAGTAAGTTCTCGCTTGAGCGAAAATCAGGGGTCTGGGAGAGGCTCTCTGGACAATTTTCGCTCAAGCGAAAGAAAATTCGCTCAAGCGAAAATCGTCCAGAAAGGGTATTTTTCTTGGTCATTTTCGCTCAAGCTAATTTGATTCACTTGAGCGAAAATTCATATTTTTGCATGCAAAAGTCTCACTTGCTCAAGCGAGAATATCTCGCTTGAGCGAAAATCCACTTAAGTCACCAGATTTCTCTTTCAGCCTCATAATTTTCACTTTCCTTTCTTCTTCTTTTCTAAGTATAGAGAGACAGTCTGAGTTTCTAGAGAGAGAGAGCTTAAATTGAGGCTTGAGAAGGGAGATTGGAGCACGAAATCGTGAAGTAATCCACCCTATTCCTACTCTTCTTCCTTTGAACTCTAAGAATAGGTGAGTATAACTCATACACCTTCACATTTCGATTTCTTTGATTCTACGCATGAACCCTACCCTTGGATTTCCCTTTCTTATGCTCATTAACGTTGAATTAGTGATAATTGTATGATGATTAAGGTGATTAAGTCTAAAAACATGTTATTTTGATATTAGGAACCTTAGGTTACGAAATTACGAAACTTATGAGATTGCGAAATATTTGTTTATCAGTTTTCAGTTCATTGAATTATAAGTCGGTTTCGACCGTGAGTTAAATAAGCCAGCCTTCGTGCTATGAGTTAAGAAAATTGAATAATTATGTGAAACTTGACTTCGGTCCAGTAATGGGTGGGATACGTCCCCAGGAAAGACGTTTCCCGTAGTCTGAGCTCAGTTCTAACTCCAGTTTAAGTGATAAGATTATGCCTGCTGGGCACAGCAGTGAGTTGCATCATTAGTGCATTTATTTGATTTCAGATATGATTATGATTATGGTTGCATATTAGTTAGTGATTGATTTTTCCCCTACACTGCATATGCATAGTTATGCTTCACTGAGACATTAGTCTCACCACGCGTTTTGTGGACACAATCTAGGTGTGCAGGTACCTCCTGGCAGGGATCAATAATTTGAGAGCAAGAGTCTTTTATTTGTTGGAGCTTAGTGTCTTTTGGGTTGTATAGGACCACTTATGTATACTTGTTTGATATTAGAGATGCTTAGTTGTAGCCTTCGGGCCAGTTATGTATTTATTACAGATTATGTATATGTATATAAAGTTTGAGTTATTCACAAATTGTATAAGTTATTGTTGGTTTCTTATCGAATTTTGATGTTTGATATTCGAAATGGCGCGATTTGATTTCGAAAATTTAGGATTTAGTTTCCAACGGACTAAGTTCTGAATTTAGAAAATATGGCGTTACAAAATACAAACCTTGGTACAGATAACGAGGGAATGAACCCACACATAGAGTCTTATGGTTCACAAGACTCTTACCGGGAATCCGGTAGAGTCTCCCCTAAAAACTGGACGTTTACCGAATTTCTTCTGAACCTGAAACCTGGAAAAGTCCACCAACACAATTCATAATAGTACAAATACAATATCCCTTACAACTGAACCTCCATGACCAATCTAAAATATTTACATGAATACATCCAATACCATATATATATATATATATATATATATATACACATAAATATACAATTACAATCTGGTTTCTTAAAATGTGATAACATCCATTCCCTAGCATTCATATCCTAAGCACAACTCCACAACCCACAATGTATACGCAAATACAAGGCCTGATTATCCTACTTCCATTGAGTCCTCAACTCTATCACCAAGAACCAGGGAGGCAACCTGCACAACTGAAATATGATTCCCACATCGTGGGATGAGACAACATCCCAGTGAGTGTAGTAACAGTGTGTGCGGTGTGGGGAGTCGGACACAAAGAGAATTAACACATAACACATGCCGTCCATAATTTCATTTAGAATATGTATAACTAGGGGTGAATAGGCATACTCAACAATCTCTGATGCACATGCAATTGCTATGAAATAATTCAACATGGCTGTGACGTGTTTTTTCCTAACACCCGGGGTCTTTTCACTGTCTGTGACTGTGATTGAGCGCTCGGCCATGTGACCAAGGACCGTTGTCTAGGGCCACCTATGATTAAGTTTTATTAAACATGCATGGATCATGACTTGATTTATTTTTAAGATGAGGATCCCCCATCTTCCCCTTGGCCGAGAGGTTGATGAGTTCACCTCGCCTTTCTTAATCATGAGCGCTCGAAGGCCTGTGATGGTCCGAAGACCCAGTGATAGCCCGATGGCTCCATAATAGCCCGAAGGCACTATGATGGTCCATGGACCTTTGCAATATGTTCAATGATGGCCAAAGGCCCATGAATGCTCATGAATACAATCAATAGCTCAATGGTGCAAGAATACCCAAATCCACTACCCTAGGGTTTGGAATACAAGCTCATATGACCAATCAATACAATAATCCACCCTAGGTATGTCTAAATCAACTATAATCAACAAAAATAGCAAGGGGAGAAAGAATAGGGAACATACAATGAAATAACAAGCATGAATCCAAGTGAGTGAGAACCACACTCACCTCAAATGGAGAAACAATGGAAGAGGAGGAGGAAGATGATGGAGACCCAAGCTAGGAGATGGTGGAAGGTTGCCTCTACCCAAGCCTTCTCCTCCTTTCTTACTCTTCCTCTCTCTAGAAATCTCTCTCCCTCTCTCTAAACTAAAGGAATAAGGAAGGAAATGGGGGGAGAAACCCCCAAATCTGTGTTTTTAAAGAACCAGACGCGTTCCTGCGTTCAGCGCAGGTTTCCTCAATTCCTCTATTTTCTGTGCTCAGGCTGCGCTCAGCGCAGCTGGAGCGCAGGAAAACAAATTGGAATTCCTCTGTTTCTCGACAGCTTTCTCGCCTGAGCAAGAATGCGTCTGTTTGGGGGTGTAAATGAGTTCGGAGTACTATCATATAACATATCAAACTGAAGCCCCAAATCTTAGCTTTCTAATACAAATGGAATAACCTCAATTGGACATCTATAACTCTAGATATTTGCAATTTAGTGCACCAAGGTCATTAGGCTTAAAGCCCGAAATTAAGCAACAACCTTGGTTTTTGCCCCTCTTTGATTACAATTCAATTCTCTCCTTTTGAAACCTAATTCCTCTCCACGAAAACCTTCTTCTAACTTAGTTCTTCTCATCCAAACCTTTCCCCACTCTAATTCTTGATATATCAATTCCCTTGACCATAAATCTTATTCTTTCAACTTAATGACTAAGATCTCGGGTGTAGCTCTTCTCCTTAACTCTTTCTCTTGACCCTTCCTTTCAACTTAATTCTTCTCTACCCAACCTCATTTCTTTACCCTTAACCACTATACTCCCTCTGACTCAGGGTGTGATTCCTTCTAGGTTCGACCTACAGTTGATTGGCTTAACTCTTGGTCCCTCTTTTAAACTCTTTTAAACTCTTTTAAAACTCATGGTTCCTAACGGATTCCCTAATTTCTTGTCTGAAATCACACTTAACCTCTGAATTCTCATCCTACATCTAACTTCCCTCTCTTGGATGGGCTCACCACCTAAGGCTCCTCTTATGTTTCCTAGGTTCCGGTTTCCGGGATGTTACACTAAATCAAAGCAAGAAAGTTGTTGAGAATATAAATAAAGACTATTGTCAACTTCACAAGACAACATCAGAAGAATGGAATACTCCCATCAACCTCCAGAAGAAAGAAATTGATAGAACCTGCAGCAATTTCAAATTACGGGAGTTAAAAACACCATTTGCTAGAAATGAGAAAATGCCCAGTATTCCTTCAAGTCTCACAAAATGCTCCAAAAGAAGTAAGCTGAAACAGAATGAAAATCCCGGCTCCAGAAAAAATGCCCTCCAGAAGATAGACTGGTCAAACCTTATGAGAGAGAAAAGCTGCCACATGAAAGTGACAGCTCCTTCTTGTCCAGCTAAGAGCTTGACCCTTCTCCAAGGAATTTAAACGGCTAGTTGAGCCCTCTCTTTCCTATAAAAAGGAGCCTCCTCTTCATTCCAACACACAACACCAGAAGAAGCATTTTGTGCATCAAAATTACCATTCATACCTTATGGAGAAATTCCACTTCCTGCAAATTCTTTAGCTTTGTTCTCAAACAGTTAGGAAAGTGAGAAAGAGTGTGTGTAGGCTTATTATAATTATGTTGTGCTTTATTTATTGTAATATTAAGCCTTTGATTGTAATTTTTTATTCAAATCATTGATTATAACTCTCAAGACTAACAAAATGTTGTTAGTTCTTCTTGAGAGAGTTATGTAGAGTTTGCATGACTTAGGTGTGTCCTCTTGTTGCAAATTAGCAGTTGTATACTATGTTGGAAGCCTATAGAGGCTGCAGAAAAATACTGAGTGTGGGAGCCTACAGAGACTGCGGAAGAATACTGAGTATGGGAGCCTGCAAAGGCCACAGAAGAATATTGGGTAGAGCCTGCAGAGGCTGCAAAAGAATACTGACAGGAGCCTGTAGAGGCTGCAAAAGAATACTGACAGGAGCCTGTAGGGGCTGCAGAAGAATACTAGGTTGTGTGTTGCACCAAGAGGCTTGTTGAGGGTGTTTGTATCAAGGTTGATATAGTGAAAATTCTACTGAGGGTAGGGTCTGGACGTATCCCTAAGGTTTAAAGGGTGAACTAGTATGAAAATACTATGAGCATACTTCTTCTCTCCTTACACTCTTTACATTTGAAAGGTTTTTATTAATCACTCATAAGATAGGCTAATTCTCATATTTGCATATCAAACTATTTTCAAACATATCCAATACCTAAGTAAGTGTGACTTCCAAGAAGGTCTTTCCAAAGAAGAAAGACTATATTTTCTTAATACTAGACTCATCCAAATAACTAGCATTATTTCATGTTATCTAACTTGTATATCCAAGCTTCTAATATCAGCCAAGAAAGTTCTCTTGAGCAGAAAATATTAGAAGTAATTGTAGAAATTTAAAAAGGTCACAATTCAACCCCCTTCTTGTGACTACAATATTTACTTCACAATTTTCTAACAAAATTCACGGGTATTGTTCAATAATCACTAAGTAGATGAAGTAGGGGAAATCCCGACTGAAATAGGTGTATTAGATTTTGGACCTGGGCCTAACTCAACCCCAAAAGCTAGCTTGTAGGGTGAGGACTGCCCAAGGCTTATAAACTTTTATTGGCCTTATCTCTAGGCAATGTGGAACTCTAACACACCCCCTCACGCCCAGGACTGGACATCTGGAGCGTGGACATCTATACGGGTGGTGGCCCAATATCAACGGATCATCTAAGATAAGCTCTGATACCATATTAGATTTTGGACCTGGGCTTAACTCAACCCTAAAAGCTAGCTTGTAGGGTGAGGACTGCCCAAGGCTTATAAACTTTTATTTGGCCTTATCTCTAGGCAATGTGGGACTCTAACAAGGTGAAAATAAAATAAAGAAGTTATTAAAGATTTCAAAATATGTTCTCATTGCTTTCTCAAAGGAATCTAAATATTTTACATAATAACACCAAGAATCATGATTCTCATGTGACAAGTACCATGAAGCAAAAAACACATAGCTAGGCAAAAAAGAAAAAAAAACATATTAGGGTGGTTGACTTTAGGATAGATCCTTCAGTTTTATGGTTTACCATAGACCACACTACTTATAGGTCATAAATTTAGTTTTTTTATTCAACAACTCAGATTTGCATGATAACAACAACTAAAATAAACTTCTTACATATTCTTACTTTGACCCCTTTATGATTCTTATTTGCTTAGAGAGAGGCCTACCTCCATGAGCTTACACGGCCAACAGTTTCATGCCTATCTTTGTCCGTCTCCTTCCCTGTGCACTTCAGATAGTAAGGAACTCCTCTATTTAACCAATGCGCAATAGCTTATTCGTGCATTCACAGTTGTTTTCGCTTGGTTGGATCTTCGATTCTAGCAAGCTCCTTCTCGAGGTTGGACTGCCAGAGTTGCTACAAAGTGCAATGGGAAATAAATCCAGAAGCAAAAAAACTAAAATCTAAAAGAACATTTCCTCACATAATTCATTCAATGTTTATGAGGAAATTTAGTTAATATAGTAGCTGGTCAAAATAATAAAATAATGATAATTTTTGGTGAAAGTAACTAAGAACCTAGCCACCCACATTCCTTTCATTGGCTACTTCATAATCCAAAACACCATCATGCCTTGTACTCGATAATAAACCTAGGAGATAAGAAGAAAATCAAAACAACGACGACAAAGATTATAAGATTATTAAACCTCCATACATTCCTGTCGACTAAATTTCCTCTATAGTAAGATTAATTACGCTTCTGCAAAGAGAACATACGACTCATTCTTCTTTGTCATCGAAAGTGAAAAAAAAAACCCAATGATAGTCGCACCGCAACGACACAACTATAACAACGACCATTCACCCT
Source organism: Sesbania bispinosa (assembly GCA_026901365.1). NCBI lineage: Eukaryota > Viridiplantae > Streptophyta > Magnoliopsida > Fabales > Fabaceae > Sesbania > Sesbania bispinosa. The sequence continues at coordinate 1,770,563 of QLOH01000092.1, forward strand.
AGCACGACTACAGTCCCTCACTGACAACTATGGCATGGCGTCAGTCACTCATCCTTTTCCTTTCCGGCACAAACGCTTCCCACATTATTTCTCGCTCGAAAACCAAAGAGGACAATACGGCTTGTGAGCCCTATTCTTCCTCAGCGGTCGGCGCACGACAATGTGGTGCAACAGAAGAGCTGTGCGATGGCAATAACATTTGAACCACGCTTGCCAATGGCTATGGTGACCATATTGTCATACAAACAATAGTCCCCAATTTACAATGGACATGGTTACCGCAACGAGAACACAGAGTATGGTTTGAAAATAAGAGGTCCTAAAGTGAAAAAATATTTAAAAGATGATTTTCAAATCTATTAATTTCAAATCTATAAATATATCAAAATCTATTCTAACAAACTGAAAACCAAACGGACCTTGATTCTTTCATACCCAAATAATTGTTTGTTACAAGAGGAATCAAATTCATAGGTTGTGCTTAGGTGATAGGACTTGGTGCAGTGATGATAATATCTTAAAGTGGGGAACACTCAAAAATTTCAAATGTTTATTTTCCATGAACGAAGGTATTTTACCGAAGAGCATGAACAGTTTAAAATACTCCAAGTTGAACTATTGAGAGGCTCATGCGTTGGTGGAACTTGTATCTAATGATGAGGTGGATCAAGAGATCAATATAACAAAATCTTCAAATAGCGATCATTTTTCAATCACTAATGACTTGGAATTAGTCACTAATCAAGCCACTTACCAATTTTTAAGTGTCACTATGAGTTTGGTCACTAAAATTTTCTGACTAATTCAAAGATTAGTATTTAGAAACTAATTTGGATATCGACTTTTAGAGACAAATTTAAAGATAGGCTTCGTTTGGCCGAGGTTTTTTCTAGCTTATAAGTTACTTTAAAGCAAAAAGTAAAAATAATAGCTTTAAGAAAAAAAGTAAAAGTTGTTTGGTAGTTTTAATTTTTTAAAATTAAAAATTATTTTAAATTAATAATATTTTATTAAATAAATATGATTAAATTTATGGGAATGGATACTCCAATTGATTCAATTGAATAATAAACTAAGGCCTTTATTAATAGCAAATAACTCAACCTTTAGAAAGTCCACATCAATAACATTGTCATCAGTATTAAGGCAAGTTTGGCCCTCTGGTGGTTCCCAACAAATATATTTGACATTTTGACTAGTAGAATTTGACCCTGATCGTAAGCTTTCTCAATTGTACACTACAAGTTTCTACATGTTCCCCACACCGATTGCAATTTGACAATGATAAAAGGACCAAAAGGCTATCTACCATGCAAAAATTTGTGAATCCAAGTTCATGAATAGCAATGCGAAATAGAATGATATGTATCTGGAAAAAATAATTCTGCAGCAACACTAGATTCCCAACTTGAATCTTTGTCCCTACCATCCCTCCGGTTATTCCTTCTTCGTCAGGTCGTGCGCCACCGCATCAGAACCGCCCAAGCGCTATGTCGTGGCCATCGTGCGTCTTGGTCATAGAACCAACCGCCATACTGCGCTTAGATCCCGCCACTGAAAGACTTACAAGGCCGCGCCATCGTTTCCCATGTCCAATAGTGTCGCGACTGTGCCACTCCCATCCCCTCCATCCTGTCACTCTGGAAGATAGCACCATCGCTAGAAGACCCTGTCGTGTCGTGCCACATCCCAAACAGCCGTGTCTCTAACCTTGCCACAACGCTGTTGTGCTTCCCTGCAGGCGAGATGTTGTTGGGAAACGCTGATTTCATATATCATTGTTAAAGAGAAACCAGTATTAAAAGGGGATGTCTGATGAAAAATGTGTAGGATTTGATGAGGTGAAGATAGGGGAGAGGAGCGTAACAGTGAAGAAGAAGAAGAACTGATAAGTTTAATGTAAAGTTATAGGCATGATTCGAAGAGGGTGTAGTTTTAAGAAAAGCTTCGTGAAAAGCCATAAAATGTTACTTTTACAAAAGCTTCTTTTATTTGATAAAAATAAGCTGCTTATTATTTTTAAGAGATTATTTAAAATTCTGTTTGGCAGAGCTTCTCCTTATAAGGAAAAGAAAAGCTTAGAAAAAGCCACGCCAAATGTACACTATATACCAATTTAGAGATTGAAAATTAGAGAACAAATTAGCAAATGATTTCATATTTTGAATTTGTTAACAACTTTTAAAGATTAGTTTTAGTGATTGATTTTGAGACTAATTATAGAGACCAACATTAGAGACTAGTTGTAGAATCTAATTTTTGGAACTAATTTAGTGATTGATCTTTGATAAATCCACATTAGTAGTAGATTTATAGGTTAATTGTAGGTAATTTTTAGTTGTTTGGGTTGTTAATTGTGTGAAATTGTAGTTAAAATGATACATAATTAAATTTTTTTGTTGTTTTAGGTGATTATAATAAATATTAGTAATTTTATTTTAATTGTTCATTAATTTGGCGTTTTTTTTTGAATTATGTGAAAGAGAAGCAAAGGATAATAAGGAGAATCATTTTAGAGGTCTTTGTGGTGCAAAACAGAGCTTGGGAACATATGAAAAGCCAAAAATAAAGAATGCTATCTGCCATGTTTGCGTGGGAGCATGTATTTTTGACTTGTGAGGACACGTTCTGCACCAATATTGCGAAAACTCTCTGCCACACTTACGTGTAGGGGTGGAAGTAGGCCGAGTCAAGCTAGACTTTGCAAGACTTAAGCCTGTCTTGCATTATATTTTCATGGCCCAAGCCTGACCTGTTACTTGTCATAGGTCATTTTTTCAGGACTAGCTTGGCCTGTTTGAAAGCCTGATTAGTCTGTTTAAAATCATATTTCATATTATGACCTTTAAGTAGACTAATGGATCTATCTCTAAATAAGCTAGTATATTTACCGACTAATAGACTTACTTTTTAATAGTGTAAATATGACATATAAGGCCAACGAGTCTATCTCTAAATAGGCCAATGGGATTAAAAGGTTATATATTGTTATATTATTTATCATGTATAACATATTTATATTTTTTTAAAAATAATATTATATATAAATAGGCTAGCCTGCCAAGCCTAATAGGCTTTTTTAAAAATCCTAAAGGTAACAACCCAAATTTTATAAAGTAATTTCATAATTCAAATATGGTTAGAAAGGTATTTTTGTAAAAGGAATTAGGAAAAGAGGGTAAGAATTGGTAAAAATGACTAGGAATGGAAATCCAGAATTTTCATCTTGAAGCAATTACGCTCAAGCGAGAATACCCTCGATTGAGCGAATATATCAGTAAATATGTGAAAATCGAGTTCTAGTTTTTTTCGCTTAAGCGAGGACAGTCTCGCTCGAGCGAGAATGGCCTCGCTCAAGCGAGTAATGGGCAACATCAAGGGATGCTCTCTGGAGTAATTTCGCTCAAGTGAAATTACCCAAGAATTAGGATTTGTTCTCTGAAGCATTCTCGCACAAGCGATCACGTGCAAAATGAGTGTTTTAACTCATTCTCGCTCAAGCGAGAAATCCTCGCTTGAGCGAGCAAACACGAACCCATTTTTTTTAAACAGAGCAATTTAGGGCTTGGCCCTCATTTATTATACATCCTTGGTTTTTTTAGAAAGAGAAAGTAGAGAGAGAAGCTCGCCTCAACTTGAAGAAGGAGAAGGAGAAGTTCACTCATCCACACCCCTCACACTTGGGATTCTCTCCCTCTTTAAACTACTTTTAGGCGAGTATAGCTCACACACTCCACCCTATCTTGTATGATGACTCCCTTATGAACCTATTCTCTTCTATTCCCTCTCATTTGCTTGTGATTGAGTTATTTGTATGTATTTGTGATGATTCTTCTAATGAATATGGTTGTTGTTGAATAGAGGATTCGATATAGGGTTAACATGTTAGTGCTTTGCTTATAATTATGAGAATGCTTATGTACATCATGATTCATGCTATATATGTTAAGACTGAGTAATGTACTTGGGCTTCGGCCCCCAGTTAACAAGAGAAAGTTACTTGGACTTTGGTCCCCATAATTAATGGACTTCGTGTTGAGTCTCAAAATCAATTTAAGTATTTAAATTGGATTCAAGACTTATTACCCTTGGTTTTAATGTCTAACAAATTTGATTGCATAAAAACAGATTCTACTGAGAAAGGTATTTTTCTTTGTATTTCAGCAACTCTAAAAAAAGCAACTCTCCGAAGTTGATCAACATGCTGATATGAAGAACCTGGATCTGCTGAAGACTCTCTCAACCCTCTGATGACATGTACCATTCTTTTTTATGAGAAGTCTTACTGAAATCGTGCAACATAGCATCTGTCAAAGTCAGAAGGCTTTCTGCACAAAAGACTTAAGGATCTCTAAATGTCTTCCGCCTTTGCCTACAAAAGAAGTTTTTATAGAGTTATTTCTGCGTCTCAAGGAACATTGTTCACGGAAAAGGAACCCATGTACCTGCTGTGTGTCAGAGCAGTACTACCTCTGAACACCTTCTCTATTCAAGTCAAAAGCTATCACAAGATTGTCTCTCAACGTCTTTATGCTCAACGGCTACTTTTCTGGATGCTATATATAGCTCCATGAAAGTCTTTAAAAAGAGAAGAGAACAAGATAGAGAGAATACCACAGAAAGAAGCACGCTAAAAAGAAAAGATCAAGAAAGCGTGAAAAGCTAGAGAAGTTCTCCAGAAAAGAAAAGAAAAGAGAAGAGAAGAAGCTTAGCAAAAAGAGTGAATTGGCCAAATCAAAAGAAGATCTATTCCAAGCCAAACACTCTGTTATATTTCATTTCCTTGTACTTAAAATTCATCCTCCGTAGCCTGAGTTATACCCAGTCATTCCTTTGTACAAGAGAACTTGTGCTTAAGTTTCTCAGAAGGTTAAACTAATCTTCATTATAAATACTGTTAAGTGTCTGAGAGCCTAGAGAGGCTTGGAGGAACAAAGAATACTTGGTTTAGCCTGAAGAGGCTGTGTACAAAGAATACTTGTGCTGAGCCTGGAGAGGCTAGGTACTTGTAATCTTGCGGGATTAGTGGAAATCCAGTGGTGGTTTGCCCTGGGACTGGACGTAGCTCACTGAGTTAGCGACGGAAAACTAATTTCGTCTCTGATTAGAGATAGACAAATAATCCCTCATAGACGGATTATTCCGTCTCTGTTAGAGACGAAATCACTAAATATTTATCATTCTCTTAGAGACGGATTTATTATTTCTTTGAGACGGAACAACTCCGTCTCTACTTAGAGACGGACGTAAAAAGTCTGTCGCTAACAAACTTGCGACGCCCAGATCAGCGACAACACAGATTCCGTCTCTAACCCCATTAGTGACGGAGAAAGTTCATTTCAGAGACGGATTTTTTCCGTCTCTATTTTTTATTTTTCAGGTAGTGTCATCTTTAACTCTTCTTGATGAATATGATGATTTAGTTGATGGAACTAAGGAACTCTTCAGAAAGTATAAGAAGCTTTCTAGTGCCTATGCTGCTGCATGCACTAAAAATAAGGATTTTGAAAATAAAAATCTTATACTTAAAGAAGAGCTTCTGAAGTAAGAGAACAGGAAGCTCAAAAGTCTACTTAAAGAAAAACAGGGTCTTCAAGGACAGATTTTAGAACTTACTAAAGACCTGGCCAACTTTACTAAAGGAACCAATAATCTTGACAAATTATTAAAAACTCAGAAAAGGTTAAATGATAAAAGAGGCTTAGGGTTCTCTGGAAAACCATCATCTAAGACATCAAACTCTGATAAGCCTAAAAAGGAAAGAAAAAGGTAGATGGGTGTCCTCATTGTGATAAACATAGATTATTCAAATCTGAATGTAAGCAGAATGAGGAACCTACACCTATCACTGACCCTGGTGGACCCAAGAAGATATGGGTACCAAATTGCCAATTGTTTCTCTTGCAGATGTTCTCGACAAAGCAAAGAAAACTCCAAGAATAACCAAAGAAGAATGGATGAAAGGGGAACTGGATGGAAAGAGGGTGTACATGTTGAAAGCTCTAAGCACAACCTGCTGAAGTTTATCATCTCTCTTTCAGAAAACAATGTTGAGTCTCAATCTTAAAAAGATTCCATATTTTATGGTAACATCATTCCTATCTCAAACTCTCTGAAAACATATGCATTGCTTGAATTATGCGTACTCTCTGAAATTCTCTTATGAGCGTATCTGTGATGAACTTTCTGAAAACTTGTGATTGCTGAAAATTATTTTATTAAAATAACTATTTTATCTAAGAAATATGAAAGGTCTTTAAATCCAAATGTTTTTGAAATATTTGTGACCTGGCTCTCTGTAAATTGATGGCTCATCAACTGTCCACTCAAAGCGACACGATGCATAACTCTCCATGTCTGCGCAGTTATTATAACTGTTGTCATCAATGCTTCTGATGTGCCTATTTATAGAGTTTGTGGGATCATCATGAAGTCTACACTCTCACTCTGCAATTAAGAAATCTTCTGTGAATTTAAGAGAACCTCATCTCTCTCTAAGAACCTCAAGTCTTTCAAGTTCAAATTCTCATCAATGGCTGCTGAATCCATTGTGTCATGTGGCCCTTCTCTAACACAGTTTGACGAGAGAATCATTCCTACAAGAATGGTTCGCCTAAATGAGTTCGACGAGGCAGGATACAAGGTCTCTGAGTACTTTGATGCAGTTGGCTGGACTCCTTTTTTCAACAACATCTCCTCTCCCTGGCATGAGAAGAGTGTTTTAGAATTCTGGAACAACTCTGTAGTTGTTTCTGAACCGCACTCTACTGGAATCAAGACTTCTGTCATGGGGAGATCACTCTTTGTGGACTACAAGTTGCTGGAGGAAGTGATTGGAGTTCTGGCTAGAGGAGATCAGTTTTGTCAAAATTGGGAAGTCTCTCATGGAGGCTTTTTGGTGTATGACCAAATGTTGTTCGGTTCCAGATGTTTCAATCCCACCAAGCATTCCCAACTTCTGGAACCCCCCAGAATGCTACTTGCTATTCTTAACTGCTGCATCCTTCCAAAGGGAAGTGATAATATTTATATAAAAGAACTTGAAAGGTTTGTGTTGACTCATTTGCTGATGAAGAAGAAAATAAGTCTTCCATGGGTTCTTCTTTACCAAATGCTGTTCAGAAGAGAAATGGATGTTGCTGACAAATTTCCCCACAACTCTCTGATCATGAAGATCCTAATACATAAAGGCTTTCCTATGGATGGACTCTTTGATCAAGCACCTCCTTCCTTCTTCACTCCTGCCATGTATGAACTGATGGATCAAGGTTTGGTGGAGAAAGAAGAAGCCCTAGAGAAGAAGATGGCTGAAGTCTCTCCTGAGGCATCCCTTGTCAGAGGGAGAAGAACAAGAGCCTCTGATTCTCTGGGTGCTCATGGAAGGATCAGAAAGGTGTTTGTTGCTTACAACTTGAAGAGGCTGCATGCTCGCATTGGTCGGCTAGCAAAGAAGCTGAAGGAAACTCAAAAGGAGTTACTAAAGCTGAAGGCAGAGAAGGAGGGTGCCAGTGCTGCCGAGATCATACTTGCTGATAGCCATTAGTTTTTCAAAGAGTCGTGTCATAGTCTTTTGATCTTTCTTTTTGAAAATACATGTTGAAAATATCTATAATTTTAATTAATATGAATGATCTTTTCCTCAAAATTCTTATATTGACTTTATTATTCAGCGTGTGTGATTTATTTCTATATTCTCTGAATACGTTGAATTTAATCATTAGTTGCGCACATTTATTTATCTTACGCTTAACTTTCCAAGTTTAATTACCTGAATTTATTACTCTGCTTCACGTGCTTCAGTTATCTGAACCCTTTTGAATAATGACAAAAGGGGGAGAGTAAATATAACTAAGAAATTCTTTGAAGAAAAGTTGTTTTTCAGGAGGCTAATTGTCTTTCAGAAGAAAAGTATGTTATTCAGGGGGAGTTCCACACTCCATTCATTTATCTGAAAGAGGGGGTGATGGGTTTCTGGCAAGCGAACCAAAAATCCAGTAGTATAATAGTAAGAAAAGTATCGTATCCACAGGGAACGGTCAATTCACATAAACTCGTGATCTAATTATCAAGGGAAACAACGGGTTTTGAGAATATTGTTGTGCGAAAAACGTAAATAACAGATTAATAATCAATTGAATTAGAAAGGAAGAGTTAGAGACACTTTACTTGGATTAGGATTGGACTTCATATCATCACACCCTTCGTGCATGTAAAAATTATCTATTATTTTAGGTTTACTCTATAATACTGTAGACAAACTATATTGCTAAGACCCCGAGTTACCAACGGCCTCACACACTCAAAGGTAATCCATGCGGGCTCTCCCAGGCGACAGACTTACCCTCGGCTTATTTTGTTTTCTTTTATTCCGTTTGTAAAAGAACTAGTTGATAAACGAGGCCTAAAGCTACAGACGCACCTTCATTGGAGTACTGTCACTACCCATCACTCATTAGATACATCCTTGCGTCGAATCCTGGATTGACAATCAACTAACCTTTGCTATCGGTAATTTAATAACCATGCCTATCCTGTAGACGCCCTTCATTAGAGTACTCACACTACCCATCAATCACTAGCAACGCCCATGTTTTGGTTCACTGGCTACCGAGTCCTCTTATTCACTCAGAGAATGGGTTTCTTCAGAATCCGCTACCCCATCCTCAATCCTAGTCGAAATTAGCCTATAACTCCGGCGCAAGTGCGGAAGTTAGGAATTAAGCACAGAATAAGATTACCAATATTATAGACAGAAAGCTCAGGAAATAATAATATAGAGTTAACATACACTTGGGGATAGAATCAATTACATCCAATCCTAAATGAGAGTTAACTACACAAGGTAGCCATACAAACCACCGAAGATGCTGTCACCATCTTCAATCCTTGTGAAGCGCTCCTCCTCTCCTACTCTAAAATTAGCTTTGGTGCATTATCACTGAAATATGACTGAATTACAATAATCGTGCACACCTGATCTGGTGCAAGGGGGTCCTATTTATATGCTAAGGAAAGACAAAAAAAAATTGGGGAGAAATCTATTTAAAAATGGCAACAGGGCAAGAATCACGTGTTCTGCGCTTCACCCTGCGCTACAGCCCAGGTTGCAACGCAGGATCCAGAGAGCTGCACTTCACCCTGCGCTACAACGCAGGTTGAAGCGCGCAACGCGTCCTGCAGCTTCAATCTTTCTCTTTTTAACTTGATCTCTCCCCGAGACTGGTTTTGGTTGATTTGTCTTTCCTTGTTTCCCTTTTCTTGATGAAATTTTGCATTTATTGAGCATCTTGGATTTAATTTGGAAGATTGTCTGCAGAATCCTTGTTTAATTGGCAGTGATATCTTCATTAATTGCTCTCAAATAATTTTCAAATCTTCATTATTGCTCACAAATAATCTTCCAATCTTCATTAATTGCCTTCAAATAAACTTTAAATCTTGCAGATATCTCCCTTATTTAATGCTATATTTCCTTCAAATCAAATCTTTGCAATATCCTGCAAAAATCAGCAATATTTCTATCAAAATAGTATCAAATTCAAATCTCAAATTAATAAATACAATTTATCTAATATTTAAAAAAAAAGAATTAAACTGGGGCAAAATTACCATTTTATCCTTGATAAGTGAACTAAAAAGTGCTCTAATTTATCAACTAATTTTCACTTATCAAAATACCCCCCAACTTAACTTTTTGCTTGTCCTCAAGCAAGAGACCTCTTTGCAATCAAAAAATCAATTCTATCCCCTGTGTAATTCAAACAATTCAAAAACAAATTCAAGGAACTCTTCATCATCTCCTTGTTAAACAGCAGTCACTTTCCAAACATAAGAAAAAATCAGGATTAAGAGATGTTACCAATCCTCAATCAGAATAGAACACAAACATCTGTCAAACTTCTAAAAAATAGCAATTAAAGCAGTAAGTGATAAACCAAGGGAATCTCTCATTCTCACAGGTAAGTGTTTCCCTCAATCTTTTTCACCACCGTTGAACAACTAGAATTGATAGTCGTTTCCACCATCTGAACCTGCAAGTAGTTAATATGGATCAAAAGGTATTTTCTTCGGTTGTAATGAGGCTGGGCTATCAAGAAATCATGGTTTTTCTAGATATGCAAAGAACACTTTGAATAGAGAGCATCTTGTGATTGTGCTTGGGACTTCTCTCCATTCACCTGGTCATTCTTGAATTGTTACCCTTTTTTTTCCAGCTTGGCCTCTTTGTTTGAAGAAGTACTCCCCCCAACTTATTTAGTATCCACATCTTTGTGCATATTTTTTTTATCATAAACATTAACACAGAGAATTTATTTATGAGGGAGTACTATTCTTTTTTATTTCATGTGCCTGCTCTTTGAATCTCTTTGACCTTTCAATTCACCAACCTCTTGTCCCATTTTGTTGTGTTGCACCTTGCTCTCTATCCCAAGTGTTAAGGGATAGGATATAATCATTGAGTATGGCTAGGGTTCATCAAAAGAAATATTAAAGGCTCAAATGGGCAATCAATAAATGGAAATATTCAATCAAGGTTGGCTATTTGGCACTGAGAAAAATATTATAATACAAAATATGCCTTTGTCACTTCCATATCTTCCACTAGCAAGACAAAATTCAGAAACTCAAGCAATAACAGTTGACAAGCAGCAGTGAAAAGCTCTCAATTTCAGTGTTTGGGCTCACAGCTCACCGGTTATTGGCTAAAATTCCTTGATAAAGCACTTACTGGTTTTAATTAACTATCCTGATAGGTTCTCCTGAGAAGTATCCTAAACTTAACTGATTATGGAGTTAATCACAAAACCTTATCATCTTTCCTAATCTGGTTAGTTAAACTACTTAATTACAGAGAATTTGAAAAATTTTACCTTGAATCCTAATTCCTAAGGTCCTAAAATTTTAAAAATTCTAAAAATTTAAAAAAAATGAAATACAAAACAAAAATCCTAATTAACTAAAAAAATTCTTTAAAATAATAAAAGAAAAACTAAAAGAAAGAAAACACCAGTATCAATCTTCATCCTCTGTATTCTGTAAGTCCTTGTCCTGCTGCTGCTCAACCTCCCCCTGGATGAATAGGCCTGTCCCCAGGCCACTGCAAGAATATCCGGAACTCTTCAAGTAGCATGCTTGGATATGGGTCTAGTACTCCTGATTGGTTTAAGGTCAACCAGTCTTTATACTTTACAGCAGTCTGTGCAATTCATGAAGAACATGGAAGCCTATCATTGCATAATTCAAAGAATTAATATTTTCACAACAAAAGTTCAGTGCACTTGGTAATGACTTCCTAAAAACAAATCATACTCATTTATTTTGCAAGCATTCAATCAATCCATGGAAAGTGAAAGTTCAAGATTTTTGAAAGAAACAGAGCATAACACTTTCAAATTCAATAACTCACAAAACAAAGGGCATTCTAATCAAGCAAATTGTTCTTCATGTTCCACATAGTCATAATCATATTCAAGATAGCAATTATCAATATTATACACATTCATAATCCTAAAGTTGCTATCATAAAATTCAAATCATAGAGTAAATGAAGATTTCAATTGGTAAAAATTAAACTTGAAAGTTTCAAAATTGATGGAGATTTATGAGTGGAAAAAGTGAAAAGAAAAGCTTAGGAAGTAGAGAAACAATACATGAGAAAACAAGAGAATTTTTTAAATTTCGTACTGCTGCGCTTCACCTGCGCTACAACGTAAGTGAAGCGCAGAAAATAGAATGTAATTTTGCAATTTTCAGTCACGTTTTCTGCTGCTTCCTATTATTTAAAAATTTTATTTTCCACAAACTTATTCCAATCAATTTTGAAAATTTCCTAAATCCTAAAAAATGAAGAATCTTAATTAACAACTAGAAAGTAAAAAAAAACTAAAATTAATTAAAGACTTTAAAAATCTCTAGGTTGCCTCCCAGAAAGCGCTTGTTTAACGTCTGATAGCTCGACGACTGTTCTCTCAAGGTGGCTGAAATTGAAATATTTTGGTGAGCTTGTGTGCTGCACCCTTCCTTTTTCTGGCACATATACCTCCCCATAATCTTGCCTTGGAACAACCTGTACTGTAAAGCTTTGATGATTTACAATTGATTGCTCTCAATTTCTTTGCTTCAGGGGGGTCTTTGATATGGAACACACCTGACCACTTGATCTTCAATCTGGCTTTAGGCTCTGAATTTGATTCTAGCTTGACTTTTCTTCTCTTTGCCTTGTCTTGGTCAGTGTGATTGCAGGCCTTTCTTTTGTGAGGTCTGGAAGGTTTATCACTTGCACCATGCCTCTCTTGATCTTCCTCTGGAGGACTGGTTGGATAAGGCAAGGTCTTTGGTCTTGGTACTACTTCCCCTCCTTCCTCGGTCTTTGATTCTCCATCTCCCTATTCAATCTTTTTCTCATTTTCTTGATCTTTTTCATCATGTACACCCTCATATGTGTTGTTTTCTTTCTCCCTTTCACATTAATTCTCTTCTTCAAGCACCATCTTTTCTGTTTCCTCCCCTCCTTTTTCTTCTTCTTCTTCTTCTTCTTCTTCTTCTTCTTCTGTACCTTCTTCTTCTTCCTTTTCTTCATCAGCCAGATTGTCATTGATTTCCTCCCCTATCAGTTGAACAATGTCATCGCACTACTCTTCAGGGTTGGTTAATGCATTTGATGAGATTGGTTCTGACTGTTGTTTGACTCTTGTTTCTTGTAATTGCTTCAACAAGGCGTCAATATTTCTTCTTGCTTCTTCTCTGTCCTTTTGAAATTGTAGATTGCCTTGATGAATTTCTTCAATACTCTTACAAAGTCTTAATTCCCTTTGTTCTGCTAGCTGCGCTATCAAAGCATCATTTTTTCTTCTTGCTTCTTCTTCTCTCCTTTTGAAATTGTATATTGCCTTGATGAATTTATTCGATACGCTTACAAAGTCTTAACTCCCTTTGTTCTGCCATCTGCTTTAACAAAGCGTCAGTATTTCGTCTTCGCTCTTCGCTCTTCGCTCTCTTTTTGAAATTGTATATTGCTTTGATTGAATTCTTCCAAAAACTCATCATATTTTGAGCATCTTTGTTGATATGAAGAGTAACTTTGTTGCTGTTGAGAAGAAGGTTGCATGCGAAGTGAAACATCATCTTGGTGCCTCCCAAAATTCTGGTTCTGGTAACTTCCCCAATCCTGTGAAAAATTGTTAGAATAATTATTGTAGTTAGAGGAGTTACCTTGAATTGATGTGTGGGAGAAATATCTTGGCTCTTGCTGCCTAACATAATCTCCAAGTATTCTTCTTGGTGGATTTTGCCATTCAGAAGCCATTTAACATTTACTTCACTTGGGGTGGTTGAACAAAGAGTGTTGAGATTGTCTCCTTGCCCTTTTTTTTTCTGTTACCTGTCTTCTCAAGAGAAATAATCAAGAAGCTCAAACAAATGTTAGCTCAAAGGAGAAGAACAAAATAACAAAAAAATAATAATAATTTTGCTTTTTTTTTATATTTTGTTAAGAAAAAAATAATTAAAAATAAAATATTTTTGTTTTCTTCTCGACTTTTCCCTTGTCTCCTTCTCTTGTTTCTGTCTCTGTTCCTCCGAGATGTCCTCTCGATTTCCGGGTCGAATTGTAATTGATTGGGGGACACCTGGCCTCTAAAAAACATAAACAAGAAACCTTGAAAAAGGTAAGTGTGGAAGAAAAATTTTAATAATAATATAAAAACAATAAATTTCCTAAAATAATAAAAATTTCCTAAAATAAGAATAAATAAATGAAATCCTAAGATAGATATGACTTGATAATTAGACCGCCAAGGTCTACACGAATTGGAAACAGTTCCCCGGCAACGGCGCCAAAAATACTTGATGGGTTTCTGGAAAGCGAACCAAAAATCCAGTAGTATAATAGTAAGAAAAGTATCGTATCCACAGGGAACGGTCAATTCACGTAAACTCGTGATCTAATTATCAAGGGAAACAACGGGTTTTGAGAATATTGTTGTGCGAAAAACGTAAATAACAGGTTAATAATCAATTGAATTAGAAAGGAAGAGTTAGAGACACTTTACTTGGATTAGGATTGGACTTCGTATCATCACACCCTTTGTGCATGTAAAAACTATCTATTATTTTAGGTTTACTCTATAATACTGTAGACAAACTATATTGTTAAGACCCCGAGTTACCAGCGGCCTCACACACTCAAAGGTAATCCATGCGGGCTCTCCCAGGCGACAGACTTACCCTCGGCTATCAGATTAATAAATACAATTTATCTAATATTTAATAAAAAAGGATTAAACTGGGGCAAAATTACGATTTTATCCTTGATAAGTGAACTAAAAAGTGCTCTAATTTATCAACTATTTTTCACTTATCAGGGGGAGAACCTCAACTTTTCTTTTTAAATCTCACTTTAATTACTTCAGATATTTGTTAGTCATATCAAATTTGTCATCATTAAAAAGGGGGAGAATGTTGAGTCTCAAAATCAATTTAAGTATTTAAATTGGATTCAAGACTTATTACCCTTGGTTTTAATGTCTAACAAATTTGATTGTATAAAAACAGATTCTACTGAGAAAGTTATTTTTCTTTGTATTTCAGCAACTCTAAAAAAAGCAACTCTCCGAAGTTGATCAACATGCTGATATGAAGAACCTGGATCTGCTGAAGGCTCTCTCAACCCTCTGATGACATGTACCATTCTTTTTGATGAGAAGTCTTACTGAAATCGTGCATCATAGCATCTGTCAAAGTCAGAAGGCTTTCTGCACAAAAGACTTAAATATCTCTAAACATCTTCTGCCTTTGCCTACAAAAAGAAGTTTTTACAGAGTTCTTTTTACGTCTCAAGGAACATTGTTCACGGAAAAGGAACCTCTGTACCTGTTGTGTCTCAGAGCAGTACTACCTCTGAACACCTTCTCTATTCAAGTCAAAAGTTATCACAAGATTGTCTCTCAACGTCTTTATGCTTAACGGCTACTTTTCTGGATGCTATATATAGCTCCATGAAAGTCTTTAAAAAGAGAAGAGAACAAGATAGAGAGAATACCACAGAAAGAAGCACGCTAAAAAGAAAAGATCAAGAAAGCGTGAAAAGCTAGAGAAGTTCTCCATAAAAGAAAAGAAAAGAGAAGAGAAGAAGCTTAGCAAAAAGAGTGAATCGGCCAAATCAAAAGAAGATCTATTCCAAGCCAAACACTCTGTTATATTTCATTTCATTGTACTTAGAATTTATCCTCCGTATCCTGAGTTATACCCAGTCATTCCTTTGTACAAGAGAACCTGTGCTTAAGTTTCTCAGAAGGTTAAACTAATCTTCATTGTAAACACTGTTAAGTGTCTGAGAGTCTCGAGAGGCTGGGAGGAACAAAGAATACTTGGTTTAGCCTGGAGAGGTTGTGTACAAAGAATACTTGTGTTGAGCCTGGAGAGGCTGTGTCGAAAGATTACTTGTGTTAAGCCTGGAGAGGCTAGGTGTGCAAATAATAATTGTAATCTTGCGGGATTAGTGGAAATCCAGTGGTGGTTTGCCCAGGGACTGGACGTATCTCACTGAGTTAGTGGGTGAACCAGGATAAATTTCTATGGCTAAGTTCTCTCTACCCTTAACTCTTTACATTAAGTTTTTATCTAACCAAGGAGGGTTCTGAAAAGTGCATTTATAAATCCACGCAGAAATCAATCTCTTTATCACGCGAAAATATTTCAAAATCAATTTTACACAACCTGCTAAGACACATCAGCAAGTTGCTGAACTTCCAGTTTCGGAAGGTTGCTCAAATATTTTAAAACTCAGTTTGCTTGTTAAAAGGTTTTCAGAAAAATCTGTAAAGAATTATAAAACACTATTCAACCCCCCTTCTAGTGTTTCCTGTGGTTCTAACACTTCGGTCCCTAGATAAAACTTGGGTTTTGGCCCCCAGAATAATGGCGATGATTAGTACCCAAGGAAGATGTTCCTTATAGCCCGAGCTCAAGTCTAGCCCCAGAAAAAGAGATAAGACACAATCTGTCGCGAAAAGCAGGCCATTCATAGATTGCATGGTTATGAGTTTGAATAGCTAGTGAGAATAATTGAAGTTGTATGTGTTGCATAACATTCACTTGGATCCCCCCACTTCCTCATGCATGGTTATACTCACTGAGACACTAGTCTCACCACACATTTTGTGGTTCCTATTTAGATGCACAGGGTCCCCTTCAGGCTGGGCAGTAAGGATGCTGATGCTTGGGAGATTTTATTCTATTATGTTGTATTCAATACTTTAGTATGTTATTCTTTTGTGGGATATAGTTGTATATGTGTAGCCTTCGGGCCCTTCTATTTTGCTGAGAGTACATGTATGGTGGTATCCCAGTTATGATAATGTATACATGATATTTTTATTCAGAGCCACTGATAGTGTATGTGTGTGTGTATATATATATATATAGACTCAGTCCACTCAGTCCATGTTTATGTGTAACGCTTAAGTAATGTTGGATTGCCTAAGCTTTGTTTGAAGTAAGAACGTGTCGATATCGATAATGTAGCAAAATAATTTCAGAAATTCGGGAATTTTGCTTCCAACGGACATTATTCTTGAATTCAGAAATTAGGTCGTTACACTAAGTTTGGCTTATTTAATTAAAAAGGCTTTTTCAAAAACCTAGGCCTGGCCTTTTTATTAAACGATCGAAAACAAATTAGGCCTTAAATAGGCCGGCCCCTATGCCTCGACGAGCGGCCTGGCTGAATCCCACCCCTACTCGCGTGGGAACATGTCAAAGCCTTCTGTGAGGACACAAGTATGACAAAAAGTTAGAATGCTTACTGCAGTGCTCGCGTGAGGACATAACAGTAGTTTATGTGAGGACACAAGGGAGACATATATATAGTATTGCTTCTATATGGTGCGTGTGAGGATGCCTAAAGCTGTTGTGTTCCCACACGCACCTGACAACAACTATATAAATAGATTTGTTCTGACTTTTAGTTAGTTAGCCATTCATTTTTAGGGACTTTTTAGTTTATAAATCACAATTCTCTCTTTTTCTCTCCTTCTCCTGAAGATCCAAACCAAAGTGGAAGCTAGGGTTCAGATCTAATGGAGTCTTCCATTGAGTTGCATTTATCTTCTCTCATTTCTACTCCATTGTAATGAGTTTCTAAGTTTCTTAGGTTAAGTTTCTTAGATTAAATAAAAAATAAAAAATTGAAATTTTTAGAAAAAATTGGTTTAACCGGTTTTCCACCGGTTTTGAAAGCTACCATTTTTTAGGGTTGAATGGATCGAACACTAGGAAGGTTCCCAGTCGGTCCAATCTAATTTTTAAAACTATGGATTAAATTAAAATGGTGTTTTACTAAAAATTAAAATATAAAGAAAACAAATAAGTGCAAATCATACACAATTAAAATATAAAAATTATAGTTTTTTTTTTGTCTAGGGGTGCTTCATCAGTAAGGCACACTTTCTTAATCGTTAGATTTACTAGTTTTAATTGAAGGGTTAAGATCTATTACTGATAATCTGTTGAACCAGGTTTATGAAAATATCAATTTGGTCCCTTAGTATTATTATAAATTGAGTGGTGAAGGTTATGTAATTGGTTTGAGGGACCTTTCTCATTTGTCTCAATGTGATAACCTTGTTACATGAATGTTCATCCTTGTGTTTCATCTTGTTCAACTCTATAGTCGGTGATTGTTTGCAATTTTTTTTAAAATGTTGAGAATTTTGTTTTGAAGGTGAATGACTACATTGTGACAAGTCATCATAGGGTAACGAGCATAAAACACAGGTTTACAAAAAGCATAGTTACAAAAGAGTGTGGTAGGAACACAATCCTTGTTGATGGGTGTTATTCCTTAGCCCGGTTTAGACTAACCACCCTAAAATTGGCCAACCTCAAAGTGATAATGCCAACATTATCCCAACACATTCTTCAAAAATTTCCCTAACAAGAACATCGTAATGTTTGCTATATTGAGATCCTTAATCCTTTTCCCTAGCAACCCATATATTGTACATACATTTTCCTTTTATCCTAAAAGTGCTCAAATCAAAATTATCACAAAGTAAATTGAACTTATATAAGTTGTACAACTCACAACACTGAATCTTCCCTAGCAACCCAATGATAGTCGCACCACAACGACACAACTATAACAATGACCATTCACCCTAGCACGACTACAGTCCCTCACTGACAACTATGGCATGGCGCCGGTCACTCATCCTTTTCCTTTCCGGCACAAACGCTTCCCACATTATTTCTCGCTCGAAAACCATAGATGACAATACGGCTTGTGAGCCTTATTCTTCCTCAGCGGTCGGCGCACGACAATGTGGTGCAACAGAAGAGCCGTGCGATGGCAACAACATTTGAACCACGCTTGCCAATGGCTATGGTGACCATATGGTCATACAAACAAGAGTCCCCAATTTGCAATGGACATGGTTACCGCAACAAGAACACAGAGTATGGTTTGAAAATAAGAGGTCCTAAAGTGAAAAAAAATATTTAAAAGATGATTTTCAAATCTATTAATTTCAAATCTATAAATATATCAAAAATCTATTCTAACAAACTGTAAACCAAACAGACCTTGATTCTTTCATACCCAAATAATTGTTTGTTACAAGAGGAATCAAATTCATAGGTTGTGCTTAGGTGATAGGACTTGGTGCAGTGATGATAATATCTTAAAGTGGGGAACACTCAAATATTTCAAATGTTTATTTTCCATGAACGAAGGTATTTTACCGAAGAGCATGAACAATTTAAAATACTCCAAGTTGAACTATTGAGAGGCTCATGCATTGGTGGAACTTGTATCTAATGATGAGGTGGATCAAGAGATCAATATAACAAAATCTTCAAATAACGATCATTTTTCAATCACTAATGACTTGAAATTAGTCACTAATCAAACCATTTACCAATTTTTAAGTGTCACTATGAGTTTGGTCACTAAAATTTTATGACTAATTCAAAGATTAGTATTTAGAAACTAATTTGGAGATCGGCTTCGTTTGGCCGAGCTTTTTTCTAGCTTATAAGTTACTTTAAAGCAAAATGTAAAAATAATAGTTTTAAGAAAAAAAAAGTAAAAGTTGTTTGGTAGTTTTAATTTTTTTAAAATTAAAAATTATTTTAAATTAATAGTTTTGTATTAAATAAATATGATTAAATTTATGGGAATGGATACTCCAATTGATTCAATTGAATAATAAACTAGGGCCTTTATTAATAGCAAATAACTCAACCTTTACAATGTCCACATCAATAACATTGTCATCAGTATTAAGGCAAATTTGGCCTTCTTGTGGTTCCCAACAAATATATTTGACATTTTCACTAATAGAACTTGACTCTGATCGTAAGCTTTCTCAATTGTACACAGCAAGTTTCTACATGTTCCCCACACCGATTACAATTTGACAATGATAAAAGGACCAAAAGGCTATCTACCATGCAAAAAATTTTGAATCCAAGTTCATGAATAGCAATACGAAATAGAATGATATGCATCTGGAAAAAATAATTCTGCAGCAACACTAGATTCCTAACTTGAATCTCTGTCCCTACTGTCCCTCCGGTTATTCCTTCTTCGTCAGGTCATACACCACCGCATTAGAGTCGCCCAAGCATTGCGTCATGGCCATCGTGCGTCTTGGTCATAGAACCAAACGCCGTACTGCGCTTAGATCCCGCCACTGAAAGACTTCCAAGGCCGCGCCATCGTTTCCCATGTCCAACAGTGTCGCGACTGTGCCACTCCCATCCCCTCCATCCTGTCACTCTGGAAGATAGCGCCATCGCTAGAAGACCCTGTCGCGTCGTGCCACATCCCAAACAGTCGTGTCTCTGACCTTTCCATGACGCTGTTGTGCTTCCCTGCAGGTGAGATGTTGTTGGGAAACGCTGATTTCATATATCATTGTTAAAGAGAAATCAGTATTAAAAGGGGATGTCTGATGAAAAATGGGTAGGATTTGAAGAGGTGAAGATGGGGGGAGAGGAGCGTAACAGTGAAGAAGAAGAACTGGTAAGTTTAATATAAAGTGATAGGCAGGATTCGAAGAGGGTGTAGTTTTAAGAAAAGCTTCGTGAAAAGCCATAAAATGTTACTTTTATAAAAGCTTCTTTTATTTGATAAAAATAAGCTGCTTATTATATATAAGAGCTTATTTAAAATTCTGTTTGGCAGAGCTTCTCCTTATAAGGTGAAAAAAAGCTTAGAAAAAGCCACGCCAAACGTACTCTATATACCAATTTAGAGATTGAAAATTAGAGAACAAATTAAAAAACGATTTCAGATTTTGAATTTGTTAACAACTTTTAAAGATTAGTTTTAGTGATTGATTTTGAGACTAATTATAGAGACCAACATTAGAGACTAGTTGTAGAATCTAATTTTTGGAACTAATTTAGTGATTGATCTATGATAAATCCACATTAGTAGTAGATTTATAGGTTAATTGTAGGTAATTTTTAGTTGTTTAGGTTGTTAATTGTGTGAAATTGTAGTTAAAATTGTACAGAATTACATTTTTTTTTTGTTGTTTTAGGTGATTATAATAAATATTAGTAATTTTGTTTTAAAAATTCATTAATTTGGCATTTTGTAGGAATTGTGTGAAAGGGAAGCAAAGGATAATAAGGAGAATCATTTTAGAGGTCTTTGTGGGGCAAAACATAGAGCTTGGGAACACATGAAAAGCCAAAAATGAAGAATGCTATCTGCCATGTTTGCGTGGGAACATGTATTTTTGACTTGTGAGGACACGTTCTGCACCAATATTGCGAAAACTCTCCGCCACACTTACGTGTAGGGGTGGAAGTAGGTCGAGCCAAGCTAGACTTTACAAGACTTAAGTCTGTCCTGCATTATATTTTCATGGCCCAAACCTGGCCTTTTACTTGTCATAGGTCATTTTTTCAGGACTAGTTTGGCCTGTTTGAAAGCCTGATTTGGCCTATTAGTCTGTTTAAAAGCATATTTCATATTATAAACTTTAAATAGACTAATGGATCTATCTCTAAATAAGCTAGTATGTTTACCGACTAATAGACTTACTTTTTAATAGTGTAAATATGTCAATGACATATAAGGCCAACGAGTCTATCTCTAAATAGGCCAACGGGAGAAATTAAAAAGTTATATATTATTATACTATTTATCATGTATAATATATTTATATTTTTTAAAAATAATATTATATATAAATAGGCTAGCCTGCCAAGCCTAATAAGCTTTTTAAAAATCCTAAGGGTAACATCCCAAATTTTATAAAGTAATTTCATAATTCAAATATGGTTAGAAAGGTATTTTTGTAAAAGGAATTAGGAAAAGAGAGTAAGAATTGGTAAAAATGACTAGGAATGGAAATCTAGAATTTTCATCTTGAAGCAATTACGCTCAAGCGAGAATACCCTTGCTTGAGCGAATATATCAGTAAATATGTGAAAATCGAGTTCTAGTTTTTTTCGCTTAAGCGAGGACAGTCTTGCTCGAGCAAGAATGGCCTCACTCAAGTGAGCAATGGGCAGCATCAGGGGATGCTCTCTGGAGTAATTTTGCTCAAGTGAAATTGCCCAAGAATTAGGATTTGCTCTCTGAAGCATTCTCTCTCAAGCGAGCGCGTGCGAAATGAGTGTTTTAACTCATTCTTGCTCAAGCGAGAAATCCTCGCTTGAGCGAGCAAACACGAACCCAGTTTTTTTAAACAGAGAAATTTAGGGCTTGGCCCTCATTTATTATACATCCTTGGTTTTTTAGAGAGATAAAGTAGAGAGAGAAGCTCGCCTCAACTTGAAGAAGGAGAAGGAGAAGGAAGTTCACTCATCCACACCCCTCACACTTGGGATTCTCTCCCTCTTTAAACTACTTTTAGGTGAGTATAGCTCACACACTCCACCCTATCTTGTATGATGACTCCCTTATGAACCTATTCTCTTCTATTCCCTCTCATTTGCTTGTGATTTAGTTATTTGTATGTATTTGTTATGATTCTTCTAATGAATATGGTTGTTGTTGAATAGAGGATTCGATATAGGGTTAACAGGTTAGGGCTTTGCTTATAATTATGAGAATGCTTATGTACATCATCATTCATGCTATATATGTTAAGACTGAGTAATGTACTTGGGCTTCGGCCCCCAATTAACAAGAGAAAGTTACTTGGACTTCGGTCCCCAGATAAAACTTTGTTTTTGGCCCCTAGAATATTGGCGGTGATTAGTACCCAAGGAAGATGTTCCTTGTAGCCCGAGCTCAAGTCTAGCCCCAGAAAAAGAGATAAGATCCAATCTGCCGCGTAAAGCAGGCCATTCATAGATTGCATGTTTATGAGTTTGAATAGCTAGTGAAAATAATTGAAGCTGGATGTGTTGCATAACAGTCACTTGGTTCCCCCCACTTCCTCATGCATGGTTATACTCACTGAGACACTAGTCTCACCACACGTTTTATGGTTCCTATTTAGATGCACATGGCCCCCCTCAGGCTGGGCAGTGAGGATGCTGATGCTTGGGAGATTTTATTCTATTTTGTTGTATTCAATACTTTAGTATGTTATTCTTTTGTGGGATATAGTTGTACATGTGTAGCCTTCGGGCCCTTCTATTTTGTTGAGAGCACATGTATGGTGGTATCCCAGTTATGATAATGTATACTTGATATTGTTATTCAGAGCCACTGATGGTGTATATATATATATATATATACTCAGTTCATGTTTATGTGTAACGCTTAAGTAACGTTGGATTGCCTAAGCTTTGTTTGAAGTAAGCACGTGTCAATATCGATAATGCAGCAAAATAATTTCAGAAATTCGGGAATTTTGCTTCCAACGGACATTATTCTTGAATTCAGAAATTAGGTTGTTACACCAAGTCTGGCTTATTTAATTAAAAAGGCTTTTTAAAAAACCTAGGCCTGACCTTTTTATTAAACGAGCCAAAACAAACTAGGCCTTAAATAGATTAGCCCGCATGCCTCGACGAGCGGCCTGGCCTAATCCCACCCCTACTCGCGTGGGAACATGTCAGAGCCTTCTGTGAGGACACACGTATGACAAAAAGTTAGAATACTTACTGTAGTGCTCGTGTGAGGACATGACAATAGTTTGTGTGAGGACACAGGGGAGACATATATATAGTATTGCTTCTGTATGGTGCGTGTGAGGACGCCTAAAGCTGTTGTGTTCCCACACGCACCTGACAACAACTATATAAATAGATTTGTTCTGACTTTTAGTTAGTTAGTTAGCCATTCATTTTTAGGGACTTTTCAGTTTATAAATCACAATTCTCTCTTTTTCTCTCCTCCTGAAGATCCAAACCAAAGTGGAAGCTAGGGTTCAGATCTAATGGAGTCTTCCATTGAGTTGACATTTCTCTTCTCTCATTTCTACTCCATTGTAATGAGTTTCTAAGTTTCTTAGGTTAAGTTTCTTAGATTAAATAAAAAATAAAAAATTGAATCTTTTAGAAAAAAACTGGTTTAACCGGTTTTCCACCGGTTTTGAAAGCTACCATTTTTTAGGGTTGAATGGATCAGACACTAGGCCGGTTCCCAGTCGGTCCGATCTGATTTTCAAAACTATGGATTAAATTAAAATGGTGTTTCACTAAAAATTAAAATATAAAGAAAACAAATAAGTGCAAATCATACACAATTAAAATATAAAAATTATTGTTTTTTTGTCTAGGGGTGCTTCATCAGTAAGACACACTTTCTTAATCGTTAGATTTACTAGTTTTAATTGAAGGGTTAAGATCTATTACTGATAATCTGTTGAACCAGGTTTATGAAAATATCAATTTGGTCCCTTAGTATTATTATAAATTGAGTGGTGAAGGTTATGTAATTGGTTTGAGGGACCTTTCTCATTTGTCTCAATGTGATAACCTTGTTACATGATTGTTCATCCTTGTGTTTCATCTCGTTCAACTCTATACTCGGTGATTGTTTGCAATTTTTTTTAAAATGTTGAGAATTTTGTTTTGAAGGTGAATGACTACATTGTGACAAGTCATCATAGTGTAACGATCATAAAACATAGGTTTACAAAAAGCATAGTTACAAAAGAGTGTGGTAGGAGCACAATCCTTGTTGAGGGGTGTTATTCCTTAGCCCGGTTTAGACTAACCACCCTAAAATAGGCCAACCACAAAGTGATAATGCCAACATTATCCCAACACATTCTTCAAAAATTTCCCTAACAAGAACACAGTAATGTTCGCTATATTGAGATCCTTAATCTTTTTCCCTAGCAACCCATATATTGTACATACATTTTCCTTTTATCCTGAAAGTGCTCAAATCAAAATTATCACAAAGTAAATTGAACTTACATAAGATGTACAACTCACAAACTGAATCTTCCCTGCTTCGCACAACCTTCACCTCCGTTCTTCACTTCACCTCGAAGATCCCTTGGCACCAAGTCTACTCTAAAGCTCTTATGACTTTAGATAGTCACACAAACATAACATTTTCATGGAGAAACCCCTTTTCCCACTAAAACTACTACCAAACAATGGTCGAATGTGCAAAATTTTGCTTTGAAAATGAGTGAAGTTGATATTCGAAACTGTGCTCTGAGATTAGGCTATTATCAAATTGTGCTATAGACATGTGAGTATCTAAATATCAGTCACAATCTCTATCTCTTTTTCGTGATATGTTCTCCAATGCTAGCTTATGTTCCAAAAGGTATTCAACAACTAAAACTAGTTTTTTGGCTGCATGTGAAGCACTAAATGAATTAATCCCACACCACAATTACTTAATTTCACGAGACCCCTAAAAAAACTTCGCATTTTTAAGTAGCTGGTCAATATACCCATTATAACAGGTACGAAACTTTTAAAAGGGGTGTTTCATGGGTGAGACACCCACCATGGGATTTGCACCCTAGAAGGACCTAAAAAATCCAAGCCTTCATTTTTGCTGAAAATAAAAAAACCTAGAACATGTTGAAAATATTACTAGTTACCACTACAAAAAAGGTAGGATGATGAAAGAGAACTAGAAGAAAAGAAATGAAAGAGAATAGTGAAAGATAAAAAAGAAAATAAATGAAATTGAGTAACGCGCACATCACAACTGACAAAAATGATGAAATGACATTTATAAATAATATAATAAAATAAAATAATTTACAAATGAAAGAAAACAATAAAAACAATGAAGGAGAAGTGAGTGACCTAAACTTGAAACATACGTAAAATTAGCATAAACTTCTCTTGTTACCCTTATGAGATAGAAAAGAAATAAAAAAAAGACTCGTGAGTTTCACGCTCCCTCATTTCTTCGCTAAAATAACGAGAAATAACATAGGGAAGAAAGATGTGACGCACAATATGTTAGAGAAGTGACATCTTTATTGAAAAAAATGATTTTACAAAACAAAAACCAATAGAAACTAAAAAAAAAATCAATTTCTCTTTTTTCACTCTCTATCTAACCAAACACTATTGTAAATCTATTTCTCTTCTATTTAACTTATTTATTTCAAACTAAATAACCTAAAATTTGTTTTCATCTCATTCTTATTGCTCTCTTCTTTACTTTTTTTTTCTTCTCAATTTTTTTCTCCTACCAAAAACATAGTGTTAAGGTGATATCATCACATATCTTAGAAGAGCTTTATTAATATTAATTAATATTAATTGAATATAGAAATTACAGTTAATATGCATTGAAAACTAACCACCGCGTATCCAGACACGCAATTCTTCATATTCTTCATAGAAGCAATTTTCTATTTTGGTTTTTCTTTTCCAACTCGAACATTTAATGAGATCCATAGAGCTGGATATTGTTGCAAACAACAACAATACTCTCTGTCCTCACAATTAGGACAATAAAATCTCTTCCATTACTACCCTGGTGCTTGGTCTTACAATTTCAATTATTATAGTGGATTTGGTCTGGCCATTAATTGCAGCGTAGCTTTCGCAACTCTTACTCCATACCTTGTTGGTATAGTTTCCCAACTAAACTCTTGCCCCTTCCCTTTCAGCTAACATCTCTTGTTGCTGAATTCTTAGTTAGGTGCCTATGAGTGTGAAGTGTCTCTAATGACATTGTCCAACCGCCAGAAAAATAAAATTGTGATGGCAGAGTAGTGAAGAATATATATAATATAATGACATACTGACAAATGATATAAGAGATTAGTTTATATATTGTCTCTTACTAAAAATAAATGTGATTCCAGATAAAAAATAATTCATGTATAAAGACCTGATTAAAAATTTGATAAATTCATAAAATTATAAGAAATTTTAAATTAATTTAACCAACAAAATAAAAATAAAAAATTAAAAAGAGAGAAAGAATAAAAAATTTAATCATAGAAAAATCCTCAATAGTAAAAAATATTTTAAACTATAATGAAAAAGACATGATTAAATAACACCATGTGTCAAGTTATAATAATAATAATAATATAACGTAACAAGAACAAGGTTTTAAACTAAAAAAACACTATTTTATATTGTAAGCAATTTTTTTTTTAATATGTTAATAACACGTATCCTCGTGTATTTAAGTGTGTGTTTAGTTTATCTAAAATCATACACTAATAGCATGTTTGGAATCACGTTAAAATAATATTGGATCCATGTTTACAGTAACACTAACAGTAGTAGCTTATGTTTATACGTACTTTGGAATTCGAACCAAACTAGTTTTCAAACACACTGTAAGTGTGTGTTTGATTTGTTGCAAAACCATGTTTCAAACGTAGATTGGGCTAACATTAGAGTGTAGTGTTGGCCCAATCCACGTTTGAAACGTGGTTTTGCAGTAAACCAAACATACTAATACTGAGAGTAGTGTTGGTCCAAATCAACGTTAAAAATGTGATTTTGGATAAACCAAATATACCATGAATTAAACTTAATCACTCTTATTAAACGTATGTTTGATTTGATATTAAAATTAACCAAACTCAAGTTTAAATTTTCTACCTAAATAGTTTTAACATTTGAAAACATAGTTTACCATGTTTTACATGAATATTTGAGAATGTGTCTAATTTAAATTCTCTGCCTAAATAATTTTAACGTTGAAAATGTAGTTTATTACTCCATCCGGTCCTATTTATAAGACAATTTAGACAAAAACACACCTATTAAGAAAAGTAATTAATACTTTGATTTTCAAGAAATTACCCTATAAGATTATAAGTTTACCCCTATATAAAATTAAATCCCACTACAATGGTAATTGTGTCACCTTAAAACTTTTAATGGTCAACAAGGGAAAATATGAGAAAAAACAATAAATGCTTCTAGATTTATACACTTTGTCTTATAAATAGGACCATGGAAAACCTTCAAACGTTGTCTTATAAATAGTAGCGGAGGGAGTACGTTTTAATACACATGAATATCAGTGTCTATGTTATAATCAGTTGTACATAAGCACATAGATTTTGCAAACAATCTAACCTTCCAAAAAAAAAATATACGTGTTTGGTCACTTAAGAGATAATCTATCCATGTATCTCAAGATAGAGCAAAGTATTCATTCCCCGTAAGTTGGGTAAGCTGGAATAAGACTCCGCGTCCACTATCCATTGTGAAAGGCTTTTTCCTATTATTTTAAAGTGCCTTCCAACTTTCAACTCCAAACTTTTCAACGCGAAAACAAAAGGAAAAGAAAAAAAAAAAAAAAGCTGAGCCAGCGAATTGCAATTTGAGCATCACATTCACATCATAATCAACATCAACAACAACAACAAAGCAAACTGCTTCTCTACTCTCCTCCACCTTTAATCTCGCCGTGTTCCCTCCTCTCTCTCTCTCTCTCTACACTTCACCAACAACATCTCACTTCTTCGAGTTCCAGAACTTTCAGATTCATCTGAATTTTAAGGTTTACACAACACCCTTTTGCCTTCTCTATCCAAATTTCTACTTGTTTTCTTTGTACTACCGTTGCTTGATCAGTTTTGACTTCGATTTGAATTTTTTATGGGGAGTTGTTTCTATTACTGGGTTTCTTTTTGGTTGGTGAGAACATGTGGAGTAAGAAAAAAAATCAAGTTTTTTATTTTTATTTTTGGTGATTAGGCATTGTAGTTGTCCAAAAGGCTGTAATTAGACCATGTTCCTTGTTTCCCAGAAGAGTGATTTTGGTATGCAGTGTGAATTATTGAATCACGGTACGCTGGATAGGTGTTCATTCTTTTAATTCCATTGTTTCAACGTATGTCTGTGTGTGTGCTTTGGAAGAAATCTAGAAGTTTTGAATTGCACTTCTAAATTGTTCTGAACTGCATGGAGCGTGATTCATTTGTTTCCATTAGTTTCAAGCATTGTTGATATGGAAAAGTAAAAGCTTTTGAAATCTTGTTCCAAAATGAGGACCTTAGGGAATGCCTTGTATTTTCTGATATCTTTAGGTTTAGCTTTCACTCTTAGTACTGCAGTTTCTCTGACCATTCCTTTCGATTTGGTATGATCAACCATCTCCTCTTCGTGTTCTTGATTCACATAACAAATGAGCCCTTAAATTATTTTCATTTTCATTTTGTTTATTAGTGCTTCCAATTTAATGATTCTGGAAAACTTCTACACTCTTATGTGTGTTGAAGTTTTATTTCTGAGCAGCTATTATCCGTGTGGCTGATGCTAAAGTTTGCTGATTAGTTGTCATTTATTTTCCTGTTTGGACAGAAAAGCAGTTAATATGCCATGGATTCTTCTGGTGAACCGATAGTGCCTTGATTTTCATGTCTAGCAAAATGAGATCCTTGTTTGGTAAAACTTCTAGTCTTTAGTGTTTGGCGAAGTAGAATATATATCACAACAGCTTAATAGGTCAAAAAATAAAATGGAAACTACAAGGCGCTGGTTTAGTAAGTTCAAGGCAAATGATAAAATGAAGTCTCCAAAACACAAGGAAGCTACAGGCATGACAAAAGAAGGGTTAAAACCCCCAACAAATGAAGAAGCCCCTTCAAATGTAACCAAACAGAAGGTTGAAGCTGCGAAACAGTACATAGAAAATCATTATAAGAAGCAGATGCAGAGCCTGCAGGAGAGGAAGGAAAGGTATCTTTACTTAGTTTATGTATTTTGGGTCATGGTGACAATCCAATTTAATGTTATTGAAGAGTTCTGCACCATATAAAGTAGTTGTTTTAACACACTCATCTCAAACAGATTGGAATAAGTGATTTCCTTATCGTCCTTGCTTTTCGTTGCCCAACTAGTATTCTTCTACACTGAATTTGAAATATAGTTTTGTATTGCATTCTTGATATCATGTCCTTTATTGTCTAAGAGTCTCTGATGTGGCAGTATACGTTATGTGCAAACACCTTCTGAAAATGGGAATTGTTTTGAGTCTTTAATAAGGAATTCAATATTATTTGCAGACGTTGTATGCTAGAAAAGAAGTTGGCTGATGCTGAAGTCTCTGAGGAAGAGCAGAACAACTTGCTTAAGTATCTAGAGAAAAAGGAGACAGAATACATGCGCCTCCAGAGACATAAGATGGGGGCTGATGACTTTGAGCCCCTGACTATGATTGGGAAGGGTGCATTTGGAGAGGTATACTCTATCTTTGTATGCATCATCCAAGTAAAGACATCTTTATGGTATTTCCTAAGTGTTTAACCTTAATTGAATAATTAACAGATCTTGGAAATAATGTTGCTTTTTCCTCCACTAGCTAAAAGGACTTAAATGATATGTATGTGTGGAAACTGGAGATATTGATTGAAACAAAAATATTCTCAATATAAGTTTATTACTCTCTGACATTCATATAATTCCTATTACTTTCTATTTTCACGGCTATCCCTGATTATTTAGAGATGGACGGAGCCCTAAGTTTGCTAACTTATCTAGTAATGGCAATGATATTAGTCATTTAACTCTGGTATGTATTGCACAGATTACAATTGTATGTTAGAAAAATGTAAATTAAGAATAACAGATAACTTAAGGCATGCCAGAAGAAGTACCCTCCAAAATTGGTAATTGCTATAGATCTTTACATTTCAAAATTAGTAGTGGCAATGGTGTTTTACCATTTAAGAATTTAAATAACCTTGGTATTTTGACCTTTTACTGGTTTTATCTGTCTGTTGTAACAATGAATTTTATGAATTATTCCATTTTCAAAGAAAGCTCCAGTCTGTGTTATGCATTTAGCTGTCTCAATTATAGACCATACTTATCAATCCCGGTTAGCGGCGCGTAGTGGACGACCCCCAAAACGCTATATCGGTATAGCGGGATGACCGCTATTCTGAATTTTATGTTACAGTTTAGATAATTTATACTAAATACATAAAAATACTAAAAAGTTACTCAAAACCTTGACATATTTATAATTAGCAATAAAAATTCATAGGTCTTAACAAGTACATACAAGCAAACAATAACAAAAGTCAAGGAAACTAAACAAGTTTAAGCCTCTAAGACTTAAAGTAACAAAACGTGTAACCAAAATAAGAATGAAGGACTGGGTCTTTGAGAGATAGGTGGCAGAAATGAAGAGGTAGAGGAGTGAGGTAGAGAAACGTGAAAGGGAAAAAAAAGAGTGGGAAAAAACCTGAGTCAGTAAGCTGCATGACAACAGCCATAGCAACACAGACACTTGAAAACAAAAACAAAGGAGTCGCCGGAATGAGTCGCCGGAGATTTGCCAGACAAACGCGCAAACGGTGGCCAGAAAGAAAGGGTGGGTCGTGAGAGTTAGGGCTGAGAGAGGAAGAGGGAAATGATCGTGAAATGGGTTGAGAATAGCACAAATCCTTTTAAGCTGAAGTTTTTTCACCTAAAATGTCTGAAATACCCCCACTAAATGGCACTTGAACGGTCACTTTTGAGGGCATTTTTGGGTTTTTACCGTACCTTCAACCTAGCGGCCAAATAGCGCCGCTATTTGAACTGCTATAGCGGCCGCGATGGCTGCTACACTGTACTGCGACGCTACGCAGCCCAACACAGCACCAGAAGGCCGCTCCGCCGCTATAGCGATGCTATTAACAAGCCTGTTATAGACTAGCCTGTGGAGTTTTATGAGAAAGTTGGCTTGGAGAGATAGTGTATATAATGCATAGCCTTTTTGGCTTGAAATGAATTTTTATTTTTCCTGCTGCATAATAACTCAGATTTCTGCCGCATCTGTAACTTAAATATTTTATGATGACTCCTTACGATTTTGCAATTTAATCTTTATATAGGTCAGAATCTGCCGGGAGAAGGCAACTGGTCATGTATATGCTATGAAGAAGCTTAAGAAATCAGAGATGCTTCGTAGAGGCCAGGTATTTAAAGTATTGCATTGTTAGCATAAATATTATTTTCTTATACTTATTGTATACTTTTTATTGTTTTTTAGGTTGAACATGTTAAAGCTGAGAGGAACTTGCTTGCAGAAGTTGACAGCAATTGTATTGTAAAACTTTATTGTTCCTTTCAAGATGATGAGTATTTATATCTCATAATGGAGTATCTACCTGGTGGAGATATGATGACGTTGCTGATGCGGAAGGATATACTGACAGAAGATGAAGCCAGGTTCTATGTCGGGGAGACTGTCCTAGCCATAGAATCAATTCATAAACATAATTATATTCATAGGTAAACTCAAGTAAATAATACCACCAAATGATGGAAAAGACATGGATCATGGATACTTATCTTACAGAGGGCTTCTTATGGATCAATAAATATTTGATATTCTGATTTTTAATTGCATTCCAGAGATATCAAGCCTGACAACTTGCTGCTAGATAGAAATGGTCACATGAAATTATCAGATTTTGGATTATGTAAACCACTAGACTGCAGTAATCTTCAGGAAAAGGACTTCTCTGTTGGAATTAACAGAAGTGGAGCCCTTCAAAGTGATGGACGTCCTGCAGCTCCTAAACGAACACAACAGGAGCAACTGCAGCATTGGCAGAAAAATCGGCGGATGCTTGTAAGTCTCTCAATATATTCATAAACATTCATGACTATTTTATTCATTGTGAACTTTCAGCTTGACACTCTTTTAGGTTATTGTTAGGTTAGACTTAACAAGTAGTCCTTGTAGTTTCATCTGATTTAGATTTCGATCCTCATACTATTTTTTGGGGTAAATATATAATTTGGTCCCTAAAAGGTATTATTTGTGTTGCTTTGATCATTGAAAGATTCTGTTTATACAAATCATAGTTATCAATCTCGGATACCGGTGTGTAGCGGTTGACCCCAAAAGTGGGATAGCGGGTAGCTGGGTGGCTGCTACTCTGAATTTTTTTTACCAAGTTTATATAATTTATAGTTGTATACTATATACATATAATTATATAAATACTTAAAAATGAGCAAAAATTAATCAAAATTCATACCATATTCATAATTCATAATTAATAACAAAAGGTCATAGATGTTCACAGCAATATATAGAAGCAATTACCATCAAAACTCCTTACAAGTAACTAAAAGTCTCAAATATGTTTAAGGAAGCCATAAACGAGAGAAAACAGAACAGAGAAGGGGAGGAGAAAAACTCAAAAACAGGGCTGCTGGGTCATGCCGGAAAACCGCTAGAGAAGACGCCGGAGGTGTTGCGCAGTGGTGGTGGATATTTGCAAGGGTGGCTGGGCTGTGTACGACTGGGCATCGTTTCACAAGAAGGGCACACTGGTCTATTTAGTGCGAACGTTCAAGATCCTGTCAATAAAAATGGGAGAAAGTTTGTCTCTAAATATCCAAAATACCCCCAAGTTTCCCTAGGGAACATTAAAAAATAGGGTTATTTTTTACTTTATTAAGGAACACCTTTAGTGTTGTGCTGCTATAGCGCCGCAAATGGTTGAGATTCAGGCCACAATTTCGGCCACGACGACTGCGACACTGAAATGCGACGTGATGGAACCTAACCTAGTATAGCAGCTAGAGGCCGTTTCACGTCGTGACGGTGCTATCGCGCCACTATTGCGTGCAATTGACAACTATGATACAAATTAGTCTTCGAAATTGTCTATTGGGCTATTGGCTAGCAAGTCTACCCTACTGGATTGTCAACTTCCTAATAAGTTCATCCATTTGGAGATCAATTTGTATAAACGGGAACTTTCAGAGTCTAATACCTTAATAATTTGGATATCAATCACTACAGTTTCACTTATTTGAATTTTGGTCCTTGAGAGAGCAATACCTTAATAATTTGAAACCACAAGGATCAATTCTCCATGGAAAATAGGGACGAATCACCAACATCTTAATCACTATAAATTATGGGGACTGAAATCCAACTAAGTTAAAATTATAGGGACTGATATCTTAATGGTGTAGGGACCAACATCTGAAAAATTGAATATAGGCACAAATATATATAGAAAAAAGAGTAAACCCTCAATTTGGTCCTCCAAAGATTAAGGTGTGGCCACATTATTCCTCTAAAGATTTTTATCACCAAATTAGTCCCCCAAAGATCAAAGTGTATACCTTCAAAAAAAAAAAAGATCAAAGTGTCACCATGTTAGTCCCCCAAAGATCAAATTGTCACCGTATTAGTCCTTCAAAGAATTTTCACCAACTTAGTCCCTTAAAAATACAAAATTGTCACCAAATTCGTCCATGTAGAGGACTAAATGATGACAAAAATGGATGAATTTGGTAAGAATTTTATACCTTCGAGGGACTACTTTGGTGACAAAACTCTTTAGAGGACTAATGTGGTGACACCCTAATCTTCGAAGACCAAATTGAGAGTTTATTAAAAAAACTTTAGGGACCAAAATTCAAATCTAATGAAACTATAAGGACTAACTGTTTAGTTTAATTTTTTTTCTTGTGACCCTATTAACTAATATATTTCTTTGTTTCTTATGAGCATGCATGTTTTACATTTATAAATATTGGTTGTTGCTATATATAATGTTAGAATATCAACAAAATATCTTAGATGGGGAGAATGATTTATAATAGATAGGATATTTTATGTTATTTTAAGGATAATTATGTTTCATTATATTTAGTGATCCTATCTTCTTAGCAACCATATCTTATTCTTAAGGATTTATCTCATCTTTAGTAAGTTATCTGTTTCCTTATTTGATTAGGATTAATTGCCTATCATTTAACTTAATTCCTAGTATAAATAGGGGTTAGTGCTGTAATGCGTAATATATACCATATATCAATTTACTATTTTTGTTATTCAGTGTCTTTATTCTCTTTTACCCTCCTTCTCTATCTTAAACCTTATAATTTCAACATGGTATTGTCAAAGAAGTATCATCTTCCATGACCTCTCTTATTACTATTTTGCTATTGAGTTCTGTAAAATTTTTAACCCCACTTTATATCCATGATTATTTTCATTCCTTACATTCTGCACAAGTTCTGGCCACTGAAACCCTAGACTTCCTTTCTATCAATTTGTTGCCTCTCTTGCTGTGTTCTCCTTCTAACATCTACTATCTCTCTACTGCACCTGTTTGTGTGTCTTCTCTCTCATTAGTGTGTCTTTCAACTCACTGCCATCAGCTCTGGCATGTCTAGATTGGCTAGTGCTTGAAATTGCACAGCTATTAGCCCCTGAATGTGCCAACTCAAGCTTCCAACATCCGTCAGCTTCCACTGATGCATGAGGGTGTGTCCAATGACGTTTCTGGCCATCTGATTTTTCTTTGCGTTTTCTACCTGGATCTGCCTTATTTTGTCCATCACGCACTAGGGTGATTTCAAGTTTCAACCACTAGCCTTATTGTGGTCATTGCATATACTAGGCTGTTCCTTTATTCTATTAGGAATCTAGGATGAGGAGTCTAGCACTTACCCTAAGTTAATAAATAGGGGCTAATGCTTTGTCTTCTGTAACACATTGTTTACACTTTACACTTTACACCATATATCAATCTACTATTTTTATTATTTGGAGTCCCTATTCTCTCTTTTTCTCCTTCTCTACCCTAAACTGTATAATTTCAACATAGAAATTTGGTAACTACTAGTTTTGCTCCGGTTTTGGCAAGGTTTTTCCCCCTTTTGATTGCATGATGACTGTATATAGATTGATGGCATTTTAAGTTTTTCTTTCTTTGCTATACTTCAGGCGTATTCTACAGTTGGAACACCTGATTATATTGCTCCAGAAGTTCTGCTGAAGAAAGGATATGGCGTGGAATGTGATTGGTATTATAGTATATGTTTTCTACTTTTCTGTTTCAAAAATCTCTCCAAAACCCCCTTATATTTTTGTACTTCTTATTCTTTCATGATATTCTGATATTATCAATGCTTCCAGGTGGTCTCTAGGAGCTATAATGTATGAAATGCTTGTGGGGTATCCACCCTTTTATT
Organism: Sesbania bispinosa; assembly: GCA_026901365.1. NCBI lineage: Eukaryota > Viridiplantae > Streptophyta > Magnoliopsida > Fabales > Fabaceae > Sesbania > Sesbania bispinosa. The sequence continues at coordinate 1,805,879 of QLOH01000092.1, forward strand.
CAGATGAACCAATGTCAACTTGTAGAAAGGTAATATCTGAAATCTAGACCACCTGTTGATGGATTGCAATGCATCATGCATTTGTATGGATTTAAGTTTAACATGTGTAGGGCTTTGTGTCCATTGAATTCTGCAAGGCTCCTGTTCTTAGAAAAAGCCCATCTTGCTATATTGGAATTCAGAAGTACATTCTAAGTAGAAATTACTGGTTTTTCTAGATGACCTTGCCATTGATATTTCCTGAATCTATTAGTCTATTGATAGATACCTTACTCATGTGTGGAGGTCCTATAATTCCCATAAACATATTGAGCTTCAGCATTTCTAGTTGAGACTCGTAGATGTGTGCCCAACCTGCAAAGCAGTTGTGTCACTGTTTCTTTTGGTGGTTGGCATCCATTATACTTGTCAATAGATTAGACGTCTGTATCTTTGCTTCATAAATGGCTCATTACTGTTTGAACCATGCAAGTGTAACTATCATTTGAAACATTATCTGGTAAATGTCTTACAGAAAATGTTGAGAGGCATGAAAAACATGATCATAGCTGAGAATGTAGATCTGGATTAATTGGAAACTGTGGTTGCATCATTTTTAGATAAAAGTGATCTAACAGGCTGCATAAAGTTCAGAAAGGCTTAGAACTATTGAATTTATTAAGAGGCTGCAATTATTGATTATCGGTTTTCTAGGGACAAGTTTCAGAAAAAAAATTGAGATGGTTTTCCAATGTCCCAGAGAACTGTGTCTTTCTTATGATATTATCTGCCCCCCTTCTTATAGCTACTTGTTGCTCGCAAGTTATTTTGGGATCTCAAGCTCCTGTTGCTAGTTTTGGCATTGTATAGTTAATAAATGACATTTCATAGTTGTTAGAAGTATATCCATTCATGTGTCTTCCACCCAACAGCTTAAGCTTTTGGGATAGTTGCTTTATGATATGGTATTAGAGCCTCTGTGACTAAGTGATCAAGAGTTCGATCCTTGCTGGTCCCATTATTCCAATGAAAAAGGTTTAATTTCAGCAGAAGGTAGGTGAGCCTGTGCATTGTCCACACTCCAAGCCCAATAGGCTCTTGCGTGAGGCAGTGTGTTAGAAATATATCCATTCATGTGTCCTGCACCCAACAGCTTAAGCTGTTGGGACAATTGGTTCATGATAATAGTTATCAACTATTTAAGCTGTTGGGACAATTGGTTCATGATAATAGTTATCAACTATTTATAACATGCCCATGTTGTGATTGCCTGCATGGCTTCCTTTAATTTTATCATTTTTGGTCTTTGTCAATTATGATCATATTTTATCTCACCTTCAATATGCAGATAGTAAATTGGAGAACTCATTTAAAATTTCCAGAAGAAGCTAAACTATCAGCAGAGGCAAAGGATCTTATTTGTAGACTTCTATGTAACGTGGAGCAGAGACTTGGAACAAAAGGAGCCGAAGAAATAAAGGTGTTGTAGTGTGTTATTTTCTAAATTCTATAATATACACAGGGATATAGTTGCATGGTAACCAATAAGTGGTTGGTCATTTTATTTTCAGGCCCACCCATGGTTCAAAGGTATTGAATGGGACAAATTGTACCAAATGAAAGCTGCTTTTATACCTGAGGTCAATGATGAATTAGATACTCAAAATTTTGAGAAATTTGAAGAGGTATATTATATATCTTTATGTTCATGGATACAGAAGAGTTGATAATTTTTTGTTGTGATTCAGCATTATGCTCTCTTTATTTACTATGATGTGTAGGTGGACAAGCAAATTGAACCTTCCACAAAGGCAGGGCCATGGAGAAAGGTTGGTTCTTATTCAAATTTTGTATATTGTTGGTGTGCAGGAGTTTCTGTAATCATCCCATTTGTTAATATCATCAATGTAGATTGGGCTATTATTTTTGTTATTTATAAAGAGTTTTTAATTTTGCAATCAGGGTTTTCTATTTGGGCTTATTTATTATTTAAGGATTTTATTCTGTTTTGGATTATTTTATTGCAACTTAGAATTGGAATAGCTTATTAGGGTGTTTGGCTATGCTGTGTTTATAAATAGACCTTTAGTTTAAACTTTTCTTTTCAGACACTTTTGATTAATATATGATATTGATTTCCCTTCATTCAGTGAGTATATGATATTTAAATAGTAGGAGTACTTTGCCCTAGACAAGTACTCTAGATTTATTGAGGGAGTACCTTGCTAAGATAAGTACTCTTGGGTTGTCCTACATCAATTACAGGCGGGTTTATGATGTGGGCTTCCACATAGCTGGTTTCTTCTTTGAAACTTAAATGATAAATAATCAGATTATTGCGTTATTTATCAATAGTAAAGTTGCAGTCATATGTTCATCTATATCTTTTTTTTATATCTATCTATTGCATGTCTCCATTGGTTTCTCGTGATGAAACACTCAAAATCTCAGCAATTTAACTTGCAATTAATTGTGAAAATAAGGTCCTTTGAATTGGTTGAGTAATTTTCAGTAGGCTAATTAGTTGTATTGGAATAATGTTATTATTAACTTATTATGCTCGTAGACGACTGTCAATAAAAGTATTTAGTTTGCAAATGAAATTTTCTTTGAATAAAACAGAAATTTGACAGAAGTTTTAACAGTAACTATGAATATAATTGTCTCTTGATTTGAAAATCATGGATCATTAGTGTTTACAAGGAACATTTATTGATATGGTTTGTTGAAGTCTGGTTTCCTACTTAGGCGTGTTATTTGCTGCAGATGCTGCCATCCAAAGATATTAACTTCGTTGGCTACACATACAAGAATTTTGAAATCGTGAATGATCATGAAATACCTGGAATTGGTATGTACATCTTTCTCTGTCTCTTTATACATGCATACACACAAATGCATGCACAGATAGATACATACATAATAGTAATTGTTTTATTTAACCCTTTCATCTCATTTTCATCATCTTTCAAGAATAAAAAAAACCTCTTTAATATATTTGTGTACTCATAGATATTCGTGACCAGCAAATCCACATGTTTTGTTCTTATCAATTTAATTTGATTCCTAAGTTGTTTAATTGAGATTTCATATTGTGTGGCAGAATATTTCAATGGTTTAACTCTTAGTTGAGATGTTTATTGCCAACTTCTAATTTTACAGTTTCCTTATATAAATGCCATCTTATTTGATCCCACTTTTAGTAAGCCCTTTAATTTAACATGTCTTGGAGAAATTTGATGGAGAGTTTCTTTCAAGAAGTTGTGTTACCCCTGTCCTATGAAATATTACATACAGTTGCTTATATACCATGAATTCGCCAAAGATCATGCTGATGAACCTGGCTAAGCTTAAATGGCCAATTTTATATTTTATGCAGACATTGCCTTTTTTATTTTTTTTTTCATTTTAATATTATTTGTAATTGATTCATCCTTGAGATGATCTTCACAAGTAATTTGGGTATGTGTACTTTATCAGCTGAATTGAAGAAGAAGAGCACAAAACCTAAAAGGCCGTCTATTAAGGCACTATTTGGTAAGAATATCCTTATTGTTTCCTATTCATTTTGAGATATCTATCTTATTAAATGAAAATATTGATGATATGTTTTAGATCTAGTTCACTTCACCAAAAGATAGTGAAGTGATACCAAATGGTTCCATTCTAGAACTGCACATACTTCTTCCTTCTACTTTGCATCACAGGGTAGCTGCTTCAATCTCCGACATTTTAGAAGATTAAATATTTTATATTTTATAGTCTTAAAAGGTAATAGATATAAGGATCAAAAAAGGGGAAGAGGAAAAACAAGAAAAGCTAGGGTTTTAGAGAAAAGGAATGAGAGAAATGATAATTAAGAATATAATAATATTTTGATTGATACTTCATACAAAAGGCTAAGCACAAACTCTTATTTATACTAATCAAAGACTACAAATCCTAATCAAATATGGAAACTAATTCTAGGAGATATTGTAGGATAACATACTAATCTTAAAAGATATTTTGTGATACTCTAAGACAGGAAACTAATCTAAGAGATAATTGAAGATATTCTATAATAAAATAGAGATATTTTTCCTAATATTCTAACAATATTAAAAGAGAATATTATCAAAATATTCCAAAGTTTAACTGTATTTCGTGTATGTATAAAATATTATCAGAATTTTTTTAAAGGAAAAAAGTTACAGTCTAGTCATTGCTATTAAAACTGGACTGGACTGGCCAATCTAGCCAGTTCAACTAGAAACCGGACCCACGACCAATCTGGCCATGGGTACAAACCATATATTCACCAAAACCGGCCACAAACCGGTTAAATTTGTCATCAACCGGCATAACCGGTGAAAACTGGCCCAGTTCAGAGTCAATCAACAGATAAGTGGTGGTTGTTATTTACTAGAAAAAATGGAAAGGGGGCTGCGCGGGATTTGAACCCAGCTGCTGCGCGCAGAACACACACACTGAACCACTTCACTAGAGTTGTTTCTTACTACTTATGTGCCAATTTTTATATATATACTATAAACACTGCATATCTGAAAAAAAATCCAAAAACCTAATAAATGAGCTTTGAATTCAAATCTTAATCAATATAAAAGCTAGAGTAAATACACTATGCCACAATCAATAATAAATATTAATTTACTTATTTAATATATATAAATATATTTCATAAATACATTTATTTTTATTAATGAATATATTTTAATATATTTTCGGTTTAACCGGTTCAACCAGTGACTCACTGGTTCAACCGGTTACCCATTGACTAAGTACCCTGACCGGGTCATTGACCGGTCTGTGTTTAACAACATTGAGTCTAGTGCTATAAAGCTCTTGCCATGTCAAGGACTCAAGGTCTAGAGAAGGGTCGGACCATTGTGAATTTATTGTAGTTAGCCTTACCTTGCATTTTCAAGAGGTTGATTCCGCAATTTGGACAATGTTGTACAAGAAGCTTTAAGGTAAGTATTTGGAGCTGTATCCTGAATGTATGGTCAATAATTTCATTTTAAAAAAATCAGAGGATACTCTTTATAAATGTATTTGGGCATATCATATGCATTTTGGTATCAGACATGCATACAACATTGACACTTAAGCAGTTTTTGAGTATCTGTGCTTCATAGGGTGCCATTAATTTGGTCAATGGTCACAACTAGTTTGCCTCCAATGAACACTGCACGAACACTCTTGCCATAGAAGAACCTCTTCATTGCATAGCACATGTAACAGCAACTGATGCTGAATGACCACAACATTATAGGAGACCATCCTCAACACTCTCTCAACACACAGAACATAACAGTGTGTAAAAGTAAAAGACTTTGGAGGACTTTTCTTCACAAGCAAATTCACATGATCTAAACCTTGATATCAAAGATAAAATGCAAAGAAGACAGTCTTTGGAATTATTGGTTTTTTCTTCTTCCAACTCTACCTTGTTATGAATCAAATGAGTGTGTAAAAACAATGTAACAAAGCTACAAAATGTGCAAGACATATAGTGTCTAACTTGAGAAGAATAATATTATATGAAAAGTTATGAAATAATTCCAATCATAATTTAAAAAATTATACATCCATTAAATATGCATTGGTTTAGACACATTATTAGCTTCACTTTCCCCATCTATTCCATCCTTTTTCACTCTTACTAACCAAGCCTTTATCGTAAGCATATATTTCAAAGATTCACAATCAATTTAATAATGGAATTGCCCTACAGTGACCTTTCAGAATAGTAATTAATTCCTGAGCAGATGGAAGAGTTATGTCATCTCAATTGTTTTCCACCTTTAAATGGATGCCTCCACTCCAAAGTCAGATAACTTCAACATTACCTCTGGCAGAAAAAAGAGAAGTGGCACTTCTAAATTGTTGACGTTTTGGTCTAATATACTAATTTGTCTTTTCATCCATATTTTAGTGGCTACTCTAGGCTCCAGGTAACTTGGTCAAATCCTTCTGTCATTCAGTGTCCCGCTCAGAGCTTGGTCCACCTTTCCTACATTGCCTATGTGCATTCAATCCTTAATTGTGCAATGCATTTTGCAAACTACATACATGAGAGGCTTTGCTATCAAGCACCCATTAACTCATATTGACCCATTAACAAATCTTTCCAATGTTATACCCTCAAAATTCCCCAAAAAGATTAGTGAGACCATGCTATCAAGCAACCAAAAACTCAGATTGGCACTTACCCAATTCCTTATTATAAAGCTTTCTTAGAGCTGATATACAACTTACAAGTGGATTATAAAATTATTGTTATAAGCAACAAATATAAAAGAACTTTACAAGGAAAATGCACCACAGAAAGAAGAAAAGAATTACAAAGTAAAAAGTGCACTGTAGGAGGCATATGAGGGCAGAACAAAACCCATTATGAGAGCTTGTTAAAATTTTGCAACATTTGAATGAAACTAAAGGACCAAAAAAAGGAACAAGTTAATGCATTCTGATCATTATAATGAAGAACAAGACCAAGATGCGATGTCAGTGGTATTGGCTTGAACTCTGATATTGGCAGCAAAGAAAAAGGAAGGAAAAACCCACAAGCAGCAACTACTACGGCATATGAAGGGGAGAAGGAAGAGGGGGTTCACAGAGTGAAGAGCACTGAAAGGAACAAATCAGAACATAAAGACACTGTGGAGGACATGTGTTGTCATTTTGCAAATTCAGATGGGATAAATTATAAATTGTTCTCATCCTTTGACACCCACTTTATCTCTCAGCTATCAAAGGAGCTTTGTTTTAGAAGCCAAAAGGCAGAATTTATTTTTTAATAGCTTCTACTTTTTAACAAAAAGCCCATCCAAACACACATACGTGTTAAAAGTACGTCTTTATTAAAAAAGTTCTTTTTTTTTTTTTTAATTTTGTAGAAGAAAATCTTAATCAAACAGGCTCTTGAAGTATTACTTATATTGGCAGCAGAAGTTTAATATCCTCATACAAAGTCACATTTATTCTTTGCTACTTAACATTGAAGCATAGACTACTGAACAAGCTCAAGAAGAGCTTATGGCTTAGGATAATGTATCTTCTGTTTTGAGTTGTTCCTTTTTTTTTAATAAATTTGTTTTATGTATAACACAGATGATGAATCGGCTATGGCTACCAATCAACCTGTCAGAGGGAGCTTCATGAACCTCTTACCTCCTCAAATGGAAGTTCCTGAGAAAAAATGAATCACAATGATCTAAACTAATATTTTACAGCACTTCTAGATGGCCATGGACATATGACTAAATGTTGATGACTGCTGATTGTTATACTCTTTCTCACATTCTTTTGTTAGTTTGGAGTTGATAGATTTGGAAGCCAAGGCCCTGAAACTTCTGGTTTTGGATAGCTGGATTTTTGGCTGACTGGGATATTTATTGTGTAGAAGAATTGTTGAAGGTGTATATTCTTTAATTCACCTTTTATCAAGCTGCAATGTGTTAAATATTCTAGTTGTTTCCTGTAATTAAATTACTGCTGAAGTGCTGATAAGGATGCGCAATTCAAACATTTTTGCACTATATGTAGATATTGACTGTTTGTAGGCTAACATTTCTCCTTTTATGACTTTTAAGGTCCAAATTTTACACCTCAAATCCTGCTTTTAAATGTTAGTCTGTTTTTTTTTTTTCTTTTATCTTCTGCATTTAATGACTAATTCTTAATTGAAGGGGGAAAAACTGCAATTCCTATCTTATTTTGACAAAAATCTCAATTTTCATGAATTTTGAGAAGTTATATAATTCCTGCATGGTAACTAATTGTGTCAATCTTGTTACCTGTATGCTACGAATAAAGCAAATTCTTCTTTATTTTATAATTCTAGAATCATGATCCTTTTGGACAAAAAAAAAAGAGTTGAATTCTAGAAGCAATATATTTTCAAAATAATGTAATTAAATAATTTTATGAGTACTAAAAGCAAGATTGGTTTCATCTAGTTTTAAGAGTCCATTTAGTAAAAAAGATAAGTTGCAATCTTCTACTCAAAGGAGCATAAATCAAAGTCTTGTCGCTGAATCAACTGCTGTCAGGAACATGGGGCACAAAATAAATGGAATCCAAAACTAGACGGAAGCCTCTCTCCGTTGTTGGGAGTCAAGATGGAAGGCCCCCTAACTTTCTGTTTTCACTCTTTGGTAAACTTTCTTCACTCACCTTTCAGCCCTTTTGTTTCCTCCAAAATAAAAAAAAAAACTCCCTTTCTCTCCATGCCTTGTGTCTTTTTATAGGATGAATCTCATAAGTTTCTTTTCAGTTTCCTATCTTGTGATTTTAGTAGTAGTAGTATTATATCAATGTTTGATATATAAACATGTGTAGATTTTTTATTATGTATGATGTATTTATTCATTTTTAAATATTAATATGTTTTTATAAAAAGTTTTCACCATCTTTTATGATGTAAATACTACTAGTATTATATCAATGTTTGATATATAAACATGTGTAAATTTTTTATTATGTATGATGTATTTATTCATTTTTAAATATTAATATGTTTTTATAAAAAGTTTTCACCATCTTTTATGATGTAAATATTTATTCATATTTAGATATTAATACGTTTTTATATAAAGTTTTCACCATCATGCAATGTAAATATTCATTCATATGATATTTAGACTTGTTATGTTTTATGTAAAATTTTCATTTCTATATAATGTACATATTTACTCTTGTGATTTATATATTAATAAGATTTTATATAAAATTTTCATCTCATATTATATATATATATATATATATATATATATACACCCTTTTCCTTGTGATTTAGATGCTAATATGTTTCATTTAAACTCTCCATGCTAATTTGATATAAATATTTATTCATCTAATTTAGAAGTTAATATGCTTTTATAAAAGTTTTTCATAGGTATGTGCGTATGTGTATGTTGATGATATGATCATTTCAAATTTTGAAAGTTTATTAGCTTATTTAGTTCATATTTGTATTATTGCTCTTTTTAGTCGTGTGGCATTTATCTTCTATAAAGATTATAAGCAAATTAATATTTTTAAATATTTGTGTTGGAAAGATTATTGTCTTTTAATAAAAAATATTCTGATTTGAGATGGAAAGAGATAAGAAAAACTTTGAGGTATTTTTTTAATTGAATTAAAAGGTTCAATAATTGATAATTCATTTCCTTAGCCTTATGGTTCATTTACCGAAGTTTTTGTGTGAACTATAGAAATATAGGTGCTCGACATCTAATTCTAAGTCTTACAAACAAATCATGGTTGATTCTCTGATCAGCCAAGCAAAACTTCACAATTTGAGGTGCAAGGGGGGGTTTTCCTTGTATATAGGCACGAGCATGATAAACGGTGTTTCCTCTTAGTAAGGGCTTTACTGCCTTTATGACTAAGAAACAATATACCATCCTTCAAACTTTGAACCTTCACCAGAGGTTGATTGCTACAAGAGGAATAAACTTTGCATTGTTGTTTTGTCCCTCATGCTAAAGATAAATAGTATAGTCAACAATCATAAAAATCAAATATAAATCTCCAGATGGAGGATCATTTGCTAGGTAATAGAAAATTTGATTCTAGAAATTTGAATTCCCATAACCTTGTGACATGGACTAGATTCCCTTGGGAAATGATGGGTTTGTTCTTGAAAGCCAATAAGCATGTTAGCCTGCAGGGGTCTGGGATCTTGGAGATCATAAACTAATATGGATTTGACTTTCTCATCTGTTATTGTTTCAGTTAGAACATAACTCTTCCTATGTAGTAATTCTAAATCACAGAAAATTGTTTTCATGACATTGTTCTCAACTAATATGATGCTCCAAGACTCATCATTAGGCCTACGTACAAAAGGCAATGTGGTGCCTACCAAAAAACAAATCTGCCATAATACATTCTAGGCAATCTGGTCTTGAATAGGCCTTCATTTTTCTAAACAATTTATACCATTTCACGGGATAGGGAATGTTTAACTTTGTTGGTAGCATGACTTTAGCATCTGAAATAGGGTTCCAAAAAAAGAATGATGAGGGTTGGTGATTGGAAGAGGCATAAAACTCTGAGTTTGATTACTCTATTGAGTAACATCAACCATGATCAACCAACCCTCAATTGAACCAAGACAATGCACATTCCCTTTGAAAAGTGGTTTCTTAGGATGAAACATTTTTTGTTCCTTTAAGCTGAAAATCCAGCTTTCACATTATTCAAGATGTCCAATTGATACACCAAAAGCAAGGGCATGGAGGGTAAAGGAGATCAATCCTATAATCAATGGATTCAGTAACAACGTGTCTCCAAGAAATGCATATCTCACCAAATCAGTAGAAATCCGCTCGAGAAAGGCGTTTCAAAATCAACTTTGAGACATTGGTTGGGATATTATACTAGTTGTCAGACTTATTTTCTTTTGAGTCGTCTTCTTTTGACAATGGTTCTTGTCGAATATGTTAAGACAAACCCTTAGATGTACAAGGTTTTAATGATTGACAACCCCTCTGACTTAGTAAAAATTTCAAGTTTGAATCTGAGTTACTTTTGTATCTGACCCATCTACTTGATTGTACAACATTTTAGAAATATTTGATTAAAGTCACAGATACAAAGGCTTAAGAATCACTCTTCATTAAAATCCAAAAGAAAATCCCAGAGTCAGACGCAGATGAATGCCAGTTAGACTCAGAACCAAATGGTGCAAACAAAGTCATAAGTCAGAAATAAGAATAGAAGCCTCAAGATCCTTAAAAGAATCATCTGCTCAAAATACAAGAAGCACAAAGTCAGAAACATATCTCAGAAGCATTTCTCAAGTCAGACACAAAATAAAGATCAGACACAAATTGAAGGTCAAACACCAAATGAAGGTCAGACACAGACACAAGTCAGGCATAGACACAGAAACAAGTCAGACGCAGAAGCATTCTGTGTCCGGAAAAAAGCAAGTACAACATGCTGATGTGTCCAAAGTACTGACACAAAGTACAAAGAGCTGTTATGAAAGCCCAACGTTTATAAACGACTAGCTTCAAAGGAAAACCTATGAAAAGCCTTAAAAACTCAGATGCAACGAATCAGTTCACGCTCAACAAGTACATAAACTCTGCAAGAACAACTCTCTACTATTTTATTCATCTTTCTGTTTCTGACCCACAAATCTTCACTGTTTATCAACACTTTGAGTTTTAATTTGTGGATCTCATTATAACTTTACTTGACGACTTCACTGTTGATTCACACTTTGTGTGTTTACTGTAGAAACCACAGGAAATACTAGAAGGGGGGTTGAATAGTGTTTTATAAATTCAAACTGATTTTAGGAAAACCTTTCACAAGCAGAACTTTTCACAAATGATTTTGGCAACTTGCTGAAACTGGGAGTGAGGTACTTGTTGAAGTTGCTTCAGCAGGTCCAATAAAACAATTTTGTAAACTTGTTTTTAAAAGCGTTTGAATGTGCTTTCAGTTCCAACTTATAAAACAGTTACTTAGAACCCTCCAGGTTAGTTTAAATCAAAAGTAAAGAGATAAGGGTAAGAGAAAACTTAGCCACAGATTTATCCTAGTTCACTCACTTCCACTATAAGCTACGTCCAGTCCCAATGCCAAACCGGTAAAGGATTTTCCACTAACTGATTAGTTACAAGTATTCTTTTACAGACAAGCCTCTCCAGGCTCAAACCCAAGTATTGTTTTGACAAACCTCTCCAGGCTCAAACCCAAGTATTGTTATACAGATAAGCCTCTCCAGGATCAGCAACAAGTATTCTTTGTTTCTCCAAGCCTCTCCAGGCTCTCAGACACTTAAGAGTGTTTACAAATGAAATTTGTTTAAGTTACAGAACCAAACTAGTTCCTAACTTAAACTGAAAAAGAACTTGTACAAAGTAACTGAGTAAAACTCAGGATATATGAAATTGAGTACAATATATCATAGAATGAGCAGCACGGAATTTTGCAGCGTTTTTACTTGATATTATGTCTTCTCTCTTACACATTTGAAGTCCTTCACGAAGCTTTATATAGAGCCAAGATTGCGTCCGTTGAAGATTGCTTGAACTCATCGTTGAGAAATAGCATTAAATGCTATTAGAACCGTTGTGAGACAATCTCCAAAAAGCTTATGACTTTTGTGCAGTGCAGGTGTGCAGACTTTGATACAGTTCTGACACATTTGCAGGTACTATGTTACTGAAGTTTCCCTTTCTAGGTAAGATGATTTGAAAAGCTCAAAAGGGTCTCTGTAAACTTCCTTAAATGAAACACACTTGCAGAAGACGTTGAGGATGCATTTAAGTCTTGTTCAGAAAGCCTTCTGATTAGAGACGAATGCCACGTAGAGAGTCTTCAACAGGTCTTTTCAATTCAGACAGTACATCTCTTCAGAGGGTTGAATAACTTCAGCAGGTTCTTCTTCTTCAAAAGGTTGCACCACTTCAGAGGGTTGCTCCTTCATAGACTTGCTGAAACATATGAAATACCCTTAAGAGAATTTGTACTTTTTATCAGCATACTTTAACAAAATTTGTTACTCATTAAAACTTAGGGTTATGAGACTTAAACATTATTAATCACTTAATAATATTTGGCTTAATTGCATTTTTGGTCCCCTATTATCATCAATCCGCGATTTTGGCCCCCATATTATTCCAAATTCGTGATTTTGGTCCCTCTAACACATAGATTTTGAAAATAGGGGGATCGAGATTTTGAACTAAATCGCGAATTTAGAATAATAGGGGGACCAAAATTGCGAAAAAAGTAGGGGGACCAAAATCGTGGATTGATAATAATAGGGGGACCAAAAGTGCAATTAAGCCTAAATATTTTGAGACTCAACATTCTCCCCTTTTTTAATGATGACAAATTTGCTTAAACTATCAAATATCTGAAGGGAAATTTAAAGATAATAAGTTTAAAGAAATTCTCCCCCTTTATCAGTTATTTGAACACAGTGCATAGCTCCCCTTGAATATAAGATCTTCTCTCTAAAAAACTCTTAACCTTCAGATTTTGTTAGTTTGAATTACTCTCCCTTTTGTCATCAATCAAAAGGGTTATTCGGAGCTTGCTGAAGTATTAAATGCGTAGCAGATAAATAAATGAGGGGTGAACAAGCAGCAAATAAATTCGGTACACTTAGAATTTTTGGTGAAAACATAATGATTATATCAATCAAACAGAGTAGTTTCAGATATTTACGTAGCAAAGTAAATACGCACAGAACACGTAGTCACATCAGCAAGTATGAGAGCATTAAACACATATGTGAGTCAAAACAGCTCATTCATTAAAATCATTCAGAGAGTTGAATAATAGAAAAACATAGAACATATAGACTCTCTGAAAAGCACTACAGACTATTGCTCCTTTTATGCTTGGGCCTTGATACTTGAGTAGAAGTAGTTTGCAGCTGTTTCATCAGATTCTGAAGTCTCTGGTTCTTGTTTCTCAACCTTCTGATCTCCCTTTCCCTTATTTCAAGAGCTTCAGTAAGATCAGCTTCCCTGAAGATAATGGATACATGCCGTTTGGTAAACACAATCTCCCCAAAGCCATTGGGTAAGCCATAGTTAGCAGGCTTTACCACAAGACAAGTGTAGATGGCAGGGGTCCATTTCTGCAGAGTCCATTCATCATGTAGCTCATACTTGGATCTAGGAAAGGTACCAGGGAACCAAGTTATGACTTCTTGAATTGAAAGGGTGCTCTTGGTAATTGAATCAGAAAAATCAAACTTTGTCCTAGAGCAAGAACCTTCCTCCTCCCTCTCATGCCAATAAGAATTCCAAAGCCAATCTCTCTATGAATGATCAAGTCCACCATAAGTTTCAACATCTTCAGGAACTCTCTCCCACTGTTCTCTAGTCATAGGTTCTGGGTCATCCAAGTAAGCAGAGTAAAACTTGGGCTCCTTCTTCTTGTCATTGACTCCTTCAGCAAATGGCAGCTTGGGAATAATTCTGTTAGGTTGCCTGAAGATAGTGGTGGAAGGCTTCAAAGTGAGTGGCTTAGGAGGCTTGAAGCTCTTATGCCCAACAGAAGATGCAATGTATCTAGCATACAACTCAGTTTCCAAGTTGAGATGCCTGATGAATATCCATTCTTCAACAGGTATCCTAACATGGTATGAGGAGTCTATATCAATTTTCTTCCAAAAGTGCTTGGGCGATTGAACTCCTTGCCTTATCCTTTCCAATTGATCTGATAAAACATCACCACCAAAATCTTTCTGAGCATCAACCCTTTTATCTCTAGCATCATCCAGTGAATCAACATGCAGACCGTAATACTTGAGAAGAAGAGGAGGATGTTCTCTGAAGTACAGCAACTCCTCATAGAGATTGGGAAACTTTGGCACTCTGAAACTTTGATTGTAGGGGGTGGTGTAGAAATTGTGTGGAAATTCAACAGATTTCAGCAAGTCCTTGAAGGTTATGATACGAACCATATTCTCAATGGATGGTTTTCTTGAAAGATCTCTAGACTTGGGCTTCCACATTATCTCCCTTAGGGGTAAGATTACCCTCCCAAACAAACTTTCCCTCTCCTTTGCTTACATAACTTCCCTTTGTTCTCCAGTCACTGGAACTGGATAAAACAGGAACGAGGGCAAGCTCAGTGGACATCTTGTTCTCCTCTCAACTACTTGTTCTTCTTCTTCAACAGTAGGAGGAGTGGGTGAATGTGGATCATCAGCATCAACAGGTGCAGATGGTGTGGGTTCAGCAGGTGTAACTTCAGTAGCTGTGGGTTCTTCAACCATAGGTTATGAAACCTTCTCAACATCATCAGGTGCACTAACCTTATTAGCAACCGGTTCAGTGACCTTCTCAGCAATTGCAGCAGCTTCAAGTTCTTTCACTGGAACCTTGGAGGGACTCTCATCATCCTCCAAATCAATGGGATCAAGGTTCCCAAAATTGACCTTGATCTTCTTGTAAGGTTCCTCTTCAGGAATGGGCAACCTACTGATCTCTTGCATCTTCCTCTTATATCTCACAGTTTCAGTAAGAGGATTTTTAGAAGGATTGTAGGGAACATAAGTAGCAGCTGGTTTGATAGGCCTTCTCACAATTCTTTCTTTCTTTTACTCCAAGACCTTTTGAGACTTTACTTTCTTCAATGCTTCCTGAAAAATACCAGAATCATCTTTGGGAATGGATCTGCTCCTTGTGATCATCTGAGGTGGAGCTTGTTCCCTTACAAGAGATAACAGTCTCCTATTCTTTGATCTTGCAGCCTTTGAAGGCCTCTTTCTCTTAGAAACTGAGGACTTCTCCAGCTTCTCATCTTCCAATATAGCTTGCTGTGTAGTAACAACAATTAATCTATCATTGTCTTCCTGCTTCTTCTTCTTCTTCATTGTCTTCCTGCTTCTTCTTCTTCTTCTTCTTCTTCTTCTTCTTCTTCTTCTTCTTCTTCTTCTTCTTCTTCTTCTTCTTCTTCTTCTTCTTCTTCTTCTTCTTCTTCTTCTTCTTCTTCTTCTTCAATGGCATTGGCGAAGGCAGCAACTTCTTGTAACTCAGGGTCTGGGTGGATTGTTGCAAGAGGCATCACCATTAGTGGTTTTTCAGAAGAGCTCCCACTAGGTGCATCACCCATCACAGCCTGTCCCTTAGGGGTTAAGGTAGGCTTGGTCACTTCTGTAACATGCACTTTAGCAGCCTGACCCACAATTTCAGCAGGTTCATGGTGAACCTTCTGAACAGGTTCAGAAGCTTTTAGTGGTGTTGCCTCAGTCAATTTTTTAGATGATGTTGCCTTCTGAAATGATGCTTCCACCTCCCTTACACGTTCCAGATCAGCAGGTGCAAGAGTTGCTTGAGCAATCTTTGTTCTCTTTTTCTTTACTACCTTCTTCTCAGGGGTTTCAGCAGCAGGTTGGAATTCCTCCTTCCTAGCATCCCCTTGAAGTTCCTATTCCAGAATCTCCAGCACAGATTTCTAAAAGGCAGCAACATGAGCCTCTTTAGACATTCCAGTAGCAGGTTTCTTGATGGGAATCCCCATTTGCTTCACAGTTGTAGCATTGAAGAAGCTTGGGGGCTTCTGGTCAAGCATCTTATCCACAGGAAGCTTGTAATGAAGCATGATCTTCATTATCAGTGTGTTGTGGGGAAGGTTGGCAGCTGGGTCTCTTGCCCTTCTGGTCATACCGTAGAGGATGATCCAAGGCAAGTTAATCTTCTTCTTTAGAAGCAGATGAATGAGGCAGAATCTCTCCAGTTCATAGATGTAGTCTTTGCCTCCACCCTTTAGAATAATACAGCAACCAAGGATGGCAAACAACAATCTGGGAGTTTCTAGCAACCCAGTTCCTTTTAGGTTTGAGGGAGTTTCTGACCCAAATAGCAACTGGTTAAACTTCCTTGCTCCTCCATTTTGTATTTCCCAATCAGGTACGAAAATGGCTCCTTCTGCCTTCACATTAGTGAATTCTTCCAGCACAGAAGTCTTCACAGTAATGTCCTGACCCATAACCTTAGCCCTAAGGTATATCCTTCTGTCACCTTCCACTTCTTTAGCAGTCCTCCAGAACTCGTAAACACTGGCCTCATGCCAACCACAGAAAATGCTATCAAAGAAAGGTAGCCAACCAGCTCTTCTGAAGTAATCAGTGAGGTCATGGCTATGTTCAGCAAGGTTGATGAAGTTAACGCATCTGGTTGGAACAATCTTTCAACCAGCCTTAGAGGAAGCAACGTCACTCTTCTTGGGTGCCATTGCAGTTGCACATAAAGCTTTGGAGAAAGTAGGGTTGAGAGAAAACACAGAGAGCTTGAATGCACAGAACGTTTCTGGTTGCAGAGAGAGAGAAAGCAAAGGGAGTGTAACTTTGAAAAGCTTTCCATGCGCTCTATAAATAGACTCAAACATAGCATTAATGATGGCAGTTACTGGCTGCACAGACATAGGGAGTCGTGCAACGTGCAAACTTCAGAGGATAGGTGAAAGATCAACTGTTTCTTAGAGCCACGTCATCAAGTGACATTTTCAGAGAGTATATGTGTTTAGTAGGTTCAAACATTTCAGCAGACACATATATTTCAACAAGTTCACACATCAGAGAGTTCATATATTTCAGAGAGTTCACACAACACATTTCACAGATTTTCATATAAATCATATATTTTCGAGTATTTAAATTGTAATAGTAAAAAAATGTTACCAACAGAGATTCTCAGAGATTTATCAAGTGTGTTGCTTTTGTTGAGACTTCAACATTGTTTTTTGAAATAATTCAACAGCTCTTGTTTCCAGGTCTGGGCATATAGACCTTTTTTCCATCAAGGATTCCTCTCATCCTTTCTTCTGTTGTAATCCTAGGTGTCTTCTTGGATTTATCTAAGACATCTGCAAGTGAAACAATAGTGGTTTTTGGTACCCATACATTTTTGGGTCCACTTGGGTTAGTGTTGGGTGTGGATTTTTCTTTCTGTTTACACTTAGACACATGTTGTCTAGGTTTATCACAGTAAATGAACCCATCTACCTTCTTTTTGGCCTTTTTTGAAAAATTAGACTTTGATGATTTTGATGATTTGTCAGAGAAACCCAAGCTTCTTTTGTCTTTGAAACTTCTTTGAGTTCCTAATAATCTGTTAAGATTATTAGTTCCTTCTACAAATTTGGCTAGGTCAATAGTGAGTTCCTTAATCTGTCTTTGAAGATTCTGATTTTCTTCAAATAGACTTTTGGAATTACTATTCTCTTGTTCCTGAATCTTTTCTTTAAGTGTAAGATTCTCCATTTCAAGATCTTTGTTTTTATTGCATAAAACAGTGTATGCATTGGAGAGTTTCTTATACTTTCTGAAAAGTTATTTGGAACTGTTTACCAAAACATCATATTCATCTAGAAGAGTTAGAGAGGTTACCTTAGAATCTGTAATTTCTGGAGGAAGTTGATTTGCCATTAAGCACATGTTTGTCTCTTCAGATAAGTCATTTTCATCTTCTGAGGTGAATTCTTCTAGATTAGAATGGAGAGTCTTATTATCCTCAACATCTTCATGAATAGATGAAGCTAGCCACTCCCATATTTCCTTAGCAGAGCTGCATCCTTGAACCTTCTCATACTCAATCTTGTTCAGGGAACAAATCAAGTAGAGTTTGGCTTGAGCATTAAGTTGAACTTCAATCTTTTGCTCATAGGACCACTCAACTTTGGGAATAAGTACTCCACATCTCATAGGAACATAATCACCATCAGTAATTATATCCCAGAGATCTAGATTATGACTTTCAATGAACAACTTCATGTGTTCTCTCCAAAAAAGATAATCTTTTCTGTTGAAAACAAGAGGCCTTGTTATTGATACTCCTTTAGAGATATAGAGACCATAGCTTGTTGAGGTTTCCATATGGATTTTCTTTCCTCAACACTTGTTAGATGCTCAACCCGAGGTTGAGCTCTGATACCAACTGTAGAAACCACATGAAACACTAGAAGGGGGGGTTGAATAGTGTTTTATAATTTCAAACTGATTTTAGGAAAACCTTTCACAAGTAGAACTTTTCATAAATGATTTTGGCAAGTTGCTGAAACTGGGAGTGAGGTACTTGCTGAAGTTGCTTCAGCAGGTCCAATAGAACAGTTTTGTAAACTTGTTTTTAAAAGCATTTGAATGTGTTTTCAGTTCCAACTTATAAAATAGTTACTCAGAACCCTCAAGGTTAGTTTAAATCAAAAGTAAAGAGATAAGGGTAAGAGCAAACTTAGCCACAAATTTATCCTTGTTCACTCACTTCCACTGTGAGCTACGTCCAGTCCCAATGCCAAACCAGCAAAGGATTTTAGACTAACTGATTAGTTACAAATATTCTTTTACAGACAAGCCTCTCCAGGCTCAAACCCAAGTATTGTTTTGCAGACAATCATCTTCAGGCTCAAACCCAAGTATTATTTTACAGACAAGCCTCTCCAGGCTCAGCAACAAGTATTCTTTGTTTCTCCAAGCCTCTCCAGGCTCTTATACACTTAAGTGTGTTTACAAATGAAATTTGTTTAAGTTATAGAACCAAACTAGTTCCTAACTTAAACTAAAAAAGAACTTGTACAAAGTAACTAAGTAAAACTCAGGATATATGAAATTGAGTACAATATATCAGAGAATGAGCAGCACAGAATTTTGTAGCGTTTTTACTTGATATTATGTCTTCTCTCTTACACATTTGAAGTCCTTCACGAAGCTTTATATAGAGTCAGGATTGAGTTCATTGAAGATTGCTTGAACTCACCGTTGAGAAATAACATTAAATGCTGTTAGAACCGTTGTGAGACAATCTCCAAAAAGCTTCTGACTTTTGTGCAGTGCAAATGTGCAGACCTTGATACAGTTCTGACACATTTGCATGTACTATGTTACAAAAGTTTCCCTTTCTAGGTAAGATGATTTGAAAAGCTCAAAAGGGTCTCTGTAAACTTCCTTAAGTGAAAAAAACTTGCAGAAGACGTTGAATTTGCATTTAAGTCTTGTTCAAAAAGCCTTCTGATTAGAGACAAATGCCACGTAGAGAGTCTTCAGCAGGTCTTCTCAATTTAGACAGTACATCTCTTCAAAGGGTTGAATAACTTCAGCAGGTTCTTCTCCTTCAGAAGGTTGCATCACTTCAGAGGGTTGCTCCTTCAGAGACTTACTGAAACATATGAAATACCCTTAAGAGAATTTGTACTTTTTATCAGTATACTTTAACCAAATTTGTTATTCATTAAAATTTAGGGTTATGAGACTTAAACATTATTAATCACTTAATAATATTTTGAGACTCAACATTTACAACCAAAAGTCAGACTCAATATTTCTTCCATCTTTGTTGTAACTCCTCCACCAAGTCAGAAGGTCTTTTTTGGACTGTGGTGTTGAGTGGAGAAGCTTGGGGAAGCTTGGACAAGAATACTCAGGAGCCTGAAGAAGCCCTACAAGAAGAACTTAAGTCAGAAACAAGTTTAACACTTCAAACAGTCTTAGACGCGTCTCAATTCAACCCCTCTTCTTGAGACTTTGCCAACTACAAAATATGCTTTCTTGATTTTTTTTTGTTGATCATGATTTCCCAACATCTAGCAAGAATCACTTCAAAAAAAGTTACAAAAAGCACACACCTTAACTTTTCAAGTCTCGAAAATTAGTTTCGATGCTGAAGTGCAAGAGGAAATGGTTAAATGAAAAGAAACATAAGGGAAGAATTATTTAAAATTAAATAATACCTGAAACAGAAAATCAACCTATATTTATTGTTTCTAATGAGAAACTTGAAAGCTATTATGTAACATCCCAAAAATTAGGGCCTAGAAACTGTATTAGGAGTTTAAGGCTGTGAACCCAGCCAAGAAACAAGGAGGTTGTAAGTGTCATTAAACTTGGGGGGTTAGAATGCGAACTTAGACAAGAATCAGGTAAATAAACCAAGAGTCTAAAGTCTTAAGAGGTTTTGGGCATGTATAACCAAATATTAAGTAAGAAGAACTTAGTAGAAATCATATTCTACGTCAAGGGAATTATAGTGGCACAAGAATGAGGAAAAGAAGTTAGGTCAAGAAGAACTAAGTTAGAAACATGTTTTAGGGAAAAGAAATAGGGGTGAGTGGGAAAGGTTGAGATAGAATCAAAGAGCGGTAAAAATTAGGGAATTGAATCTTAGGATTCTAGCTCAAGCAAGAATAGGCTCACTTGAGCGAGTTATGCAGCAAAAATGTAAGATTTGGTTTCTGCATATCTCGCTTGGGCGAGAATGTTCTCGCTCAAGCGAGAAGCAGGTGAGGAAAAGTGTGCTCTCTGGTCGATTTTCGCTTAAGCGAGAAAGGGCTCGCTCAAGTGAGAATCATCTAGAAAGAGGATGCTCTTTGGAGCATTCTCGCTCAAGCGAGGATTAGTTTTGCTCGCTCAAGCGAGAAACTCCCGCTTGAACGAGGATACTCAGAACTGGTTTTTAAAAATAGATTCGCGAGGGCTTTTCCCTCATTCTCTTCCTTATTCTCTATTTCTAGAGGGAGGAACTAGAGAGAGAAAGGGAGATCGAAGAAGAGGAGCACAGATTGAAGCCTCAAATCTCTAGAGGAGCCTTGGATCAACGTTCGTTACCACTCGATCATCTTATTTCTCCATTTCTTGAGGTGAGTGTGGTTCTCACTCACTTTCCTTGTTGTTTGATAATCTATGTATGACACCTATTCCTACTTCCCCTTCCTATTATTGTTAAATATTAGTGATTATAGACATGCCTAGGATGGATTATTGATGTGATTGGTTGTATGTGCTTGGATTCCAAACCCTAGGTTGGTAGATTTGATGATTTTGTACTTGTGAATATATTGGCTATACTCTTGAGCATTCATGGGCCTAGGGGTGTAATCGGGTTAGGTTGGATCGGATCGGGTTTGGGGTGATATCAAGTTCAAACCGATAGAATAGTGGTGGGTTGGGTTGGTTCGGGTTTTGTATTTTTTGGGTGAGTAACCCGAACCAAACCAACCCGAATATGTTCGGGTTGGGTTGGGTTGAGTCATCGGGTCATGAACATTTTGCTTTTTTTTTTTTAAAATTTGGAAGATGAAATTAAATTAAAATATAAAATGATAAAAAGAAAAGAAATAGAGAAAAATAAATTGAGAGGAGAAGATGGAATAGGATTTGGAGAACCACCTCTGCTTGTGCTGCCGCTGCACCTATTTTTGTTCTCTCCTTGCATGAAAATGAAATAAGATTAGGACCTTTTTCTTGGTTTGGTTTGGGTTGGGTCTATCGGGTTCAACATAGGCAAACCCGAGACCCGAACCGATCCAGATCGGGTTTGAAAGAAAATCTCTGAACCGAACCGAATACCTGAATCGAACCGTTAGATATCTTCGGGTTGGGTTGGATTCGTCGGGTTCGCGGGTTGGGTCGGACCCGCTTACACCCCTACATGGGCCTTTGGCCATCATTGAACATATTGCATGGGTCTTCGGACTATCAGAGTGCCTTCGAGCTATCATACTGCCTTCGGGCCATCAGAGTGCCTTCGGGCTATTACAGAGCTTTCGAGCTATCACAGGGTCTTTGGACCCTCACAGGCCTTCGGGCACCCATGTTTAAGAAATAGGAGGTACACTCATCGACCTCCCTACCAAGAGGAAGATGAGGGATCCTCACCCTAATAATAATCAAAGTCATGATCCATACATGCTTAATAAAATTTAATTTTTAAGTGGCCCTGGACGACGATCTATGGTCACATGGCCGAGCGCTCAATAACAGTTTACGTTACAGTGGAAGACCCTGGTGCCGGGTAACAACACGTCACAAACATGTTGCATCATTTCATAGACATTATATATGACCTGGAAATTCTGATTATGTTTACTTACTCTTATGTATGTGTACTCTTTATGAATTATGAAATGTATACGTATGCTTGTTGCATCTCAATTGTTTGACTCCCCACACCACACTATCGCACTCACTGGGACGTTAGTCTCACCCCTTGTTGTGGGGAATATATTCAGTTGTGCAGGTTGTTGTCTGGAGGCTAGACTGGAGAGCTGAGGACTCACTTAGATGGATTGTCGAAGACTTATTATTGTAGGCTTTTGAGTTGGAATTGTGATGTAGTGGATAGGATAAGAATCTGTAAAGTTGTAGTAAGCCACTGAGTGGCATTTTAACTGTAATTCATTGAGTTATGTATGAATGGCTTATGCTTATGTAACTGTTGGATTACCTAAGCGTCGTGATGTATTGTTTGTGGATATCGATAATGAGCGAAATAATTTCAAGAATTTGGAAATGGTGCTCCCAACAGGCATTATTTGTGAATTCAGGAATTAGGACGTTACATATTAAATAAAGGTATTTCAAGATAGGATCGAAACTCTCTGCAGTTTGACAAAACTGCATAGGATGCAGTTCTAATAAGATGATTCAATCTTTTTCCATTGTGTTTTTTTTATATTTCTTTTAATATATAAAATTTATTTTTTAAGGCTAAGATCGTTTGCAAATTTTTTATAATTATAGACGATCGTGATCTTTAAAGACAAAGGAAAGTTTGAATTGAATTCTAGAGGTAACATATTTTATAAATAATTTATATTAAATAATTTTATAAGTACTAAAAGCAAAAGATTGGGTTCACCTAGTTTTAAGAGTCCATTTAGTAAAAAAGATGGGTTGTTCCGACTCAGAAAGGGACCCACCAACTCATGATGATGTTTACTTTTATATTTAAGTCACGTGAATTACCACCTAGCGTTACACAACATAAAAAAAGGATACAAAGATAAATAGAAAATGAAATAAAATTTAGAAATGTGAATCAATCACAATAATCTAACTTGTCACTAATATTTTAAATGGCGAGAATTGAATCGAATAAACCACAAAATATGTAATTTAGATAATTTGATATGAAAAAAAATTTAAAAATAGTTCTATAAAACACAAAAGTACAAATAAGTTTAAATGATGTAGTCTTAAAAGAACAAGGTGATAAATTATCGTTGATTTTAAATGTGAGTAATTTGTGTATATATGATGTAATGTAGTTCGAATAATTTTGGATAAGAAAAAAATGTAAGGTGGGATTCTTAAATTTTATCCTCTAGATGTAGCGGAATATATTACATGATCTTATATGAGTGAAAAAATGAAGGATGAGCCTCACTTCATTGGTAGTTCTCATTTTAGTCAAAATAAAATTACTTTTTAATTAGAGTGTTTGGACCACGTTACAAAAGAGGGTAAGGAAATAAATAAGAAGGGAAATACTTTTAATGAAAGAATTTTGTAAAGTCAAAGGTATATAACCTAGATCATACAAGATTTGTGCTAAAAAATATAGGATGAGAATAAATGTAACGTCCTAATTTTAATATTAAAGAAAATGCCCATTGAGGACATCTCATTTCAAATTAACATTAAACACATGTCATTTAAAATATCATAACATGTCTCAAAAGAAATATTTATTTCAAAATAAAAGAGAAAATAATACTAAAGGTCTATATGATACTCTAAAGATCGATTAGAACCACAAACTAATCAATAGAGACAAAAAATGTGTAACGCCTTAATTTCTAAATTCAAGATTTAGTCCGTTGGAAACTAAATCCTAAATTTTCGAAACTTAAATCGCGCCATTCCGAATATCATACATCACAATTCAATAAGAAACCAACGATATCTTATAAAATTTGTGAAGAACTCAACTTATATACATATACAAAATCTGTAAAAGTGCACAAAAGGCCCAAAGGCTACAAGCGAAACATCTCTAACATAAAACAAAATATACATAAGTACTCCTACACAATCTAAGAGATACTAAATCCGACATATATCAGACTCCTGCCTTCAAATCACTAATCCCTGCCAGGAGATACCTGCACACCTAGATTGTGTCCACAAAACGCGTGGTGAGACTAATGTCTCAGTGAAGTATAACTATGCAACATGTTATATGAGAGAAATAGAGAATGAAATGCAACAATCGTCACCAAGCAAGATATACATACAAACTAAGCATTTTAAATATATAGGCATCTAATCGGCATAACCCAGCCGACGGGCTGTGGCACATACGCCCTCAACTGAACTCAGTGCATACACCATCAACTGGACTCAGAGCATACTCCCACAACAATAACTAAATTCTTAACTCACAGCACAAGGCTAACTTAACTAACACATAATTGAACTAGCACACATGAATCGATAATAAGAACCGAGATTTCGAACATTTCAAAAGCTTCTTAACTTCGTCATTCCAAGATTTTCCAAACACTTAAACATTAATTACTCAACTCAAGCACAAACATCATAAATCCAATCAATTTAACCCAATAGAAAGGGAATCGAAGGGGTAGGGTTCATACATTGAGCATTTCGTCAATTACGT
Organism: Sesbania bispinosa; assembly: GCA_026901365.1. Classification (NCBI taxonomy): domain Eukaryota; kingdom Viridiplantae; phylum Streptophyta; class Magnoliopsida; order Fabales; family Fabaceae; genus Sesbania; species Sesbania bispinosa. The sequence continues at coordinate 1,830,739 of QLOH01000092.1, forward strand.
AATCTTGCTACTTTCGTAAATCTCGCTACCCTAAGGTTTTCAACAAAATCACCGATCAAATTACTCAATCCTACACCAATATTGATAACACTCTGGTAGAAGCTTGGACCTGCAAGACCTACATTGGAGGATATGCATCGACTTCAAGCAAGGAAGAGTTGGAGAAATTAGTGTCCTACAAATAAAGGGTCACTACCCTACAAGATAAAGGTCACTACCCTACAGAAGGACACCCTTGACCCAGGAATAGGACACATGGTCCTATGCACCACCCTAGACTAGGACATTTCTATTTTGATGTAATTTCTCCTACCTTGGGCGCCCCTACCCTTGGGTTTAATGGTTAGTGGGTCACCTTGCTACAAGGTATAGGAGGTCATGGGATCAATTCCCATGTAGGATAGTTTTATTTCATCTTTTCCCTTTTTCCTTAAGAGTGGGGCGCATGGGACATGGCTTTAATGGCTAAGTCATAGTTGAGCTAGGAGCCTCTTGGGGAGTGGGTTCAAATCCCACCTTGGATGAGTATTCACTCATCTTTTATTTTCTTTTCTTATTTTTCTTTTCCTTGTAAAGTCCCACATCGCCTAGAGTAGGCCGCCCCTTCCCCCTCCTTCTCCTATATAAAGGAGCTCTCCCTCATGTAACAAAAACAATTGAATTTTGAAGTAAAGGCATTATGCCCATTTTCTCCTATTTGTGAGTTGAGAATCTCCTCCCTTGTGAGTTGAGTGTGCTTGGTGGTTGTTGCTTAAACCATGGATGAGTCTTATCTAATTCTCCTGAATTAGTGGCGACTGGCGATTGATCTTATCTGCTGCAAGAAAGGACTTGCATCAGTGGCGATCTTCCACTTCTTTCCTCTCCATTTTTCTTTCATTTTCCTTCACTTTCTTTCATTTTCCACGTGAATATAGCTGCTGTTCCAGCACCTATATTTGCATTTTAATTGCTTAATTTTGGTTCTAATTGGTTTGCTTTGCTCAATTCTAGGTCCTTGGCAATTCCTGTCATCAATTGGTAAGATCGCCACTGATGCAAGTCCTTTCTTGCAGCAGATAAGATCAATCGCCAGTCGCCACTAATTCAGGAGAATTAGATAAGACTCATCCATGGTTTAAGCAACAACCACCAAGCACACTCAACTCACAAGGGAGGAGATTCTCAACTCACAAAGAGGAGAAAAATGGGCATAATGCCTTTACTTCAAAATTCAATTGTTTTTGTTACATGAGGGAGAGCTCCTTTATATAGGAGAAGGAGGGGGAAGGGGCGGCCTACTCTAGGCGATGTGGGACTTTACAAGGAAAAGAAAAATAAGAAAAGAAAATAAAAGATGAGTGAATACTCATCCAAGGTGGGATTTGAACCCACTCCCCAAGAGGCTCCTAGCTCAACTATGACTTAGCCATTAAAGCCATGTCCCATGCGCCCCACTCTTAAGGAAAAAGGGAAAAGATGAAATAAAACTATCCTACATGGGAATTGATCCCATGACATCCTATACCTTGTAGCAAGGTGACCCACTAACCATTAAACCCAAGGGTAGGGGCGCCCAAGGTAGGAGAAATTACATCAAAATAGAAATGTCCTAGTCTAGGGTGGTGCATAGGACCATGTGTCCTATTCCTGGGTCAAGGGTGTCCTTTTGTAGGGTAGTGACCTTTATCTTGTAGGGTAGTGACCCTTTATTTGTAGGACACTAATTTCTCCAACTCTTCCTTGCTTGAAGTCGGTGCATATCCTCCAATGTAGGTCTTGCAGGTCCAAGCTTCTAGCAGAGTGTTATCAAATATCAACAATCTAACTACAATATGCATATAGAAAGGGAATCAAGAGAGTAGGGTTCATACAATGGGGAGAAATCAAAATCAAGGAAAAGTGAGAGTGTGTGAGTTATACTCACCAATTTCTTGAAATTCTTAAGAGGAATTGATGAATTGAATGTCCCTTTGATGAGTTCTAGCTTTCAATCCTTTCCAGAGCTCTCAATCAAGCGTTTCTCTCTCTAACTTACTTTCTCTCTCTAGGGTTCGCGAAAGGGGAAGAAGAGAACTTAGAAAATCTGATTTTTGCATGCCTCAATATATATACTGGACAGCTGGTAATCGATTACAGTAATGCTGTAATCGATTACCAGAGATGAAAATTACACTAGAAAACGTTTCTGGGAATCTGGTAATCGATTACAACCTTTGGTAATCGATTACCAAAAACTCAGCCCTCAGGTAATCGATTACAACCTGTGAGTAATCGATTACCTAAAAACTAGCTCTCGAGTAATCGATTACAGACCCTCTGTAATCGATTACCAGCAACCCAAAACCCTTTATTTTAACTAGAATGGAAATCTAACTTAGTTTTAAACTTAAGTTTAAACCTTCGATTATTCAACTTACCTTCCCTTAATTACTAATACTTAATTCTCTTTACATTTAGCCTAATGAGTTATTAAAGTTCCTAAATTGCGGGATGTTACAAAATGATTAAACATATGCATAAATAATTAAGCCATAAATACGTTTGGCTTTACAACTATAATTAGAAGTCCTAAAGTCGTAACAAAGACCCATACAAATAATAAACGGTAATTTAAAAGACTACAAGGTGTAGTAAGTTTGTTCGTAGTAAACCCTCGATGCTATGGGATACCCTTAAAATCTCCCCTACAAGTCTATAATATCTGAAATAGAGAATCAACCTATATTTTTGTTCACAAGGTGTAATAACGTCCTAATTCTGTGAACTTAAAAATAATGTCCGTTGGAGACACTTCCAAGTTTATGAAATTATTTCGTGCCATTATCGATATTGGCATACAATCAACCATATACAATTACTTAAGAAATCCAACATTTACATAAGCGGACTTCGACCATACAAAACTCAAGTTGGTAATCTAAATACCACTTAGTGGTTTAAAGTACAACATTACGATTCCACATGGAATTTCAAACTACAACAAAACAATTATACTAAAAAGTCTCCATAAGGTAGCATAGCTGACCTGGAGGGCCCATCCAGCTGTTGAGCATTCAAGCAGTCTGACTCTACTTCTGACAAAAACTTCCTGCACACTAAGATGAAATACACGTGTGGTGAGACTTAAGTTCTAGTGAATGTGATCATGCATACAGTGTAGGGAGTCATACAAGTGAAAACGCATCATTCAACAAATAAGCCTCTAGGCCTAATAGTTATGCATATCACACCACACAAATCAGTCAAGTTAGTTCTGTGACATTTTCTCTTTTCTGTGGCTGTGATTGAGCGCTCTGCATTGTGACCAAGAATCGTCGTCCAAGGACACTTATATGATTAAGTTTTATTATCAAACATGGATGCAATGCATGTCATCAATTTAATTGAGGATCCCCATTTCGCTCGTGGCCAAGAGGTCCATGTGAATTACCTCCTCTTTCATTAGATGGTCCGAAGGCCGATGAAATTTCTCTTTGTATTGATGTTGGAATAGTTAAGTATGTTTTCCTGTTGTATCATTTCACAGTATTTGTATTGATGTTGGAATAGTTAAGTATGTTTTCCTGTTGCATCATTTCACACTATTTGTATTGATGTTGGAATAGTTTAGTATGTTTGCTTGTTGCATTTCATTTGTGTGCTATCCTACACTTCATGTTTTATCACACTCACTGGGACGCTAGTCTCAACCCACGATGTGGGATATATATTCAGATGTGCAGGAATCTCGTCAAGATGCTTGATCGGGAGGCAAGAGTTGTTGGTTGGGTCTTATGGTGGCTATAACATCCCAAGAGTTAAGATCAAATGGTAAAGGAGAAGTACTAAAATAATAGGGTTTTTAAAATGAATTAGGAAAAGGGAAGAAGAACTAAGAAAGAAACATAGAAAAGTGAAAATCAAGGTGTTCCTGTTTGGTTAATTTCGCCTAGGCATGCTTGAGCGCGCCTGAGCGAGAGTGTCAAGCAAAAAAGGGGTGTTTCTGTTTGGTAATTGCTCCCAGGCTCGCTTGAGAGCACCTGAGCGAGGACGTCAGTAGAAATGGCGGAATTCTGCTTTGGTTTTCTTGACCATGCTCACTTGAGTGAGAGTGCATGTCAGCATTCATTAAAACAAAGATAAATAGAAAATGAAATAAAAATTTTAATGATGAGCCAACCATAATAAGCTAACTTATCATTGATATTTTGAATGACGAGATATGAATTAGATAGAGCACAAAATACATAATTTCGGCAATTTGATATGAAAGAAAGTTGAAAAATAAGTCTACAAAGCAGAAAAGTATAAATCAATTTAAACAGAGTAATCTCAAAATAACTTTGTGATTAAATTATCATTGATTTTAAATGTTAGTAATTTGTGTATCTATGATGTAACGTAGTTCGAATAATTTTAGATAAGATCAATATGTAACGTGGGTACCATAAATTTCATATTCTTGAGGCAGTGGTGTATATTGTAATATCCACAAGTTTCAATCTTTGTAGTAAATTAAATTATTAGGGAAACAAGATTTTATGGGAAGAATTAGGGTATAATAGTCTGCAACTTAGAAAATAGGCAAAAATGAAATTCTGGCACTCTCGCTTAAGCGAGGGATCTCGCCCAAGCGAGAGTTGCAGAAAAACTAGAAATTTCACTTCTGTCAAACTCGCTTAAGCGAAATGGTTTTCGCTTAAGCGAGATACAGGGCAAGTTTTGGTGAGCTCTTTGGCATATTCTCGCTTAGGCTAGAGTGTCTCTCCTAAGCGAGAATGGGGAGTTTTTAGGAATTATGCTCATCTCGCTCAAGCGAGAATTCATTAATTGAGTTTTACAGCACCGTGAACCCTAATTGGATTCATTTTATGTTCTATTTCTAAAATCTTAGAGAGAGGGGGGAGAGGAATCATAGAGAGAGGGACACCTTTTAAGGCTTGAAGAAGGGCTCAAGGGCAAGGATTCACCTCACGTTTCCATCTCCAATCTCCAATTTCGTCTTGATTCTTCTCTTAGGTGAGTAAAAACTCACCACCCACACACTATTCCTTTGCATGTGATCATTGTATGAACCTTTATTCTTTTCTTTCCATTTCTAATGTATGTGTTTGATAAATTATGTATGCTATTCCTTATGATTAGAGTGAAAATCATGAAGTCAAGGTCAATTGTGATAAAATACATAGGATAGACAACTTTTGTATGTTTCGGTATGTTCGAAAAGTTTTGAATTAGTCGTTTATGATAAAAAATGCTCATGTAATCAAGAAAATTCATGTATTTATGATAAGGCTTCGGCTGTTATGGGTCATGGACCGTTTATGTTAAAACTTGGCTTCGGCCGTTAGGTAATGGTGGCGACGTAATGTCCCCAAGGGGATACCCCTTGTAGTCTGAGCTCAGTCTAACTGCATGTCAAGTGAAAAGAATCCTTCTGCGGGGAAAGGCCGTTCATGATTATGTTAGAATTATTGATTTCAAGGTTGAAATTATGATTATATCATGATTAGTTATGTATTGTTTCCTTATATCTATATATGTTATGAATTGTTTTACACTGTTTTGCTCACTGAGGCATAAGTCTCATCCTTGTTTGTGGGTTTATGTTTAGATCCTTAGCAGGTCGGAGAAGTTCCATGCTTGATCGGGGGCTAATAGCTAGATTTGGGCGGAAGACTTCTTTTGTTCTTTTGTTTTGATGTTGGATGTATAGTTTCTAGGACATGCTCTAGTCTTTGTTTTGGTTTATATGGATATTTACCACATGTGTATTTTTTTTTTTGTAATGGTGCCACTCCGGTTTGTAGCATGTGTTGTAATATCCATTAGACACCTTTGTATATATATGTGTATATATGTATATATGTTTTTCCCAGGACAAGTTTCTTATGAAACCATGTATTATTTCATACTTGTTGGATTTACTGTTCCCGATATTAATAATGTTTTAGTTTAATTTTCTAACTTTTGGGAATTTGCTTCCAATGGGCAAAAATCCCAAAGTCTTGAAATTAAGGATGTTACATTTTGGTATCAGAGCAATTCAATCCTATTGGACTGTGGATTAGTGTTCTTTTGCTTATGGTCATTTTCTTATATGCATAATTATGAAATATAGAGCCTGATCAACTCCATGTTTTGTAATTCATGTGTAGACGATAATGGCTCGAGGCAGGAGGGGTAGACCCCGTATTAGACCAAGATCTCCAACACCCCCTGATGCTACTCCAGATGTTAATACGGATCCGGTGGCCGCAGCCCTCCAAATGCTCACCCGCATTATGGGGGACCAGGTTAATTCTAACCGGGATCAAGCTGCTGCCAACGCTGCCATTCTTCAGGAACTTCTTCGTGTACCAACGGGACCACCACCTCCACCTCCAGTGGTTGATCCGTTTGTACAAGGACTCATGGAGTTCCAGAAGCATTGTCCTACTCCGTTCCTGATGATCAAATTTTTATTCACACTTTGCATAATTAATCTTAGCTTTCTTGGGCTCTAATTGTGATTAAATCCACTGTTTTAATTGGAATTTACCAAATTGGGCTTTAACTGTAAATGTTGTTTAAATTCGGATTTTTAAGCCTACTGACCTACCTGTCTTGTTTTGATGATATCTGGCGCTATAGGTGTCCGATTTGAGTGATTCTAGTGGCATTGGAAAGCTAACTTCCGGGGCTTTAATTTGATATGCAATATGACCATATTCCCATGAAGAAATTAGGAGCAGTTGCTGTTTCAAAATCGCCTACTGTTGCTGTCTGTCACAAGTCCGAATTTGATTAGTTTTGTAATTAGTTTGTGGGTCTGTTTCAATTAATTTCGGCCCAATTAAGGCCTAATCAGTTTGTTAATGATTTAGGCTCTATAAATAGGTGTGTTGCTGAGTGGTTTGAACACTTTTCATTCATTTTTCAGATTTTAGAAAAAAGACTCTTCACTTTCCCTCTCTTTTTCTCTCTTCCTCCAATTTCGGTTTTGGCTCTTCTTCTTCCTCTTCTTCAAATTTCGAATTTCTCCTCCATGGAAATGGAAGGCTAAGCTTCAAGGATTGTTTCTCTACTGAATTCACAAAGGAAATTGAGGTTCTAATTTCGTTTTTCATCTCTTGATTTCTTGGACAGATTCATGAATTTTCCTTCTCCTAGTTTCTTGATGTTTAGGTTTGAATTTGAAATTGAGTTGCATGCTTTATGGAATTCGAATTCTAATCTGAATCTAACTCACATTTTAGGTTGCTTAATCTGAAATGAATTCTAGGTTTGCTTAATTCCAAGGATTAGAAATTAGGATTCATGCTAGTTTGCTTAATTCTAGTGTGAAAATTAATGAGGATGCTTAATCCGAATTTGATTCTGTCAAGGATTTGAGGAATTTTGTATGAACCAATGATAGACCCAATTTGTGAATGAGGTAGAGAACCAATCCTTTTTTCTTGAATTGCTTTCTGCAAATTTAAATTCAATTTGAAAATTTAGAAAATAGAATGAACAACAATCAAAAACCCCTTGTGTGTGTGTGTTGTTTTGAATTTGAAATTCTGAGTTTGTAATTGGATTCCTTGGGAAACGAATTTGGGTTAACCAACCCTCACTGCACTTTAATTCTTTCTATTTGATTGAGTACGGCCTTGATCAGTTCCCTGGTGCTTTTGATCCGGAAGCTGCTGCCAAATGGCTCAAGGATCTCAAAAGGATCTTTGACGACATCTCAATTCAATATTAACACTAAACACCTATCATTTTAAATATCATAACATGTATCAAAATAAAAGTTCATTTCAAAATAAAAGAGAAAATAATACTAAGGGTCTAAGTGATATTCCAAAGATCACTTACAACCCATAAACAAGTCAATACGAACAAAAAGTAATTAAACAAATTCTAAAATAATTAAGCTATAAAGACGTTTGGCTTTACAAATGTAATCAAAAGTCCTAAAGTCGTAACAAAGATTCATACAAAAAATAAACGATAATTTAAATGACTACAGGGTGTAGTAAGTTTGTACGTAGTAGACTCGCGAAGCTATGGGAGACCCTTAAAATCTCCCCAACAAGTCTATAATATCTGAAACAGAGAATCAACCTATATTTTTTCTTGTTTATAATGAGAAACTTAAAAGCTATTAAATATGGGTGTTTAAAGGTAGGGTCGAAATCTTCTGCAATTCGACCAATCTGTATAGGATGCAATTGTAATAAGATGAATCTATCTTTTTTACATTGTATTTATTAAATTTCTTTAAACGTATAGATTTTATTTATTAACGGTTGAGATCGTTTTCAAGTATTTTATAATTCTAGATGATCGTGACCTGTCAAGACAAAGAAAAATGTGGGTTGAATTCTAGAAGTGGCATATTTTTTGTTATAATAAAGTATATTAAATAATTTTAAAAGTAGTTAAAGCAAAATTGGGTTCACCTAGTTTTAAGAGTTCATTTAGTCGAACAAATGAGTTGTTTTAGCTCAGAAAAGGGACCCACGACCTCAAGTTTATGTTTACTTTTTCATTTCAGTCATGTGAATTACCACCTAACATTATGCAACATAAAAAAAGATACAAAGATAAATAGAAAATGAAATAAATTTTTTAATGATGAGCCAACCATAATAAGCTAACTTATCAATGCTATTTTGAATAATGAGAATTGAATTAGATAGAGCACAAAATACATAATTTGGGCAATTTGATATGAAAGAAAGTTGAAAAACAAGTCTATAAAGCATAAAAGTACAAATCAATTTAAACAGAGTAATCTCAAAAGAACTAGGTTATTAAATTATCATTGATTTTAAATGTTAGTAATTTGTCTATCTATGATGTAACGTAGTTCGAATAATTTTAGATAAGATCAATATGTAAGGTGGGTTCCATAAATTTCATATTCTAGAGGCAGTGGTGTATATTACGTGATTTTATATGAGTGAAAAATTAAGAGTGAGCCTCAATACATTTGTAGTTCTTGTTTTAGTCAAAATAACATTACAATTAATGTGAGTGTTCGGACAAAATTACAAAGAGGGTAATGAAAGAAGTAAGAGATAAAATACTTTTATTGAAAGAATTGTGTAAAGTAAAAGCTATATAACCTAGATCCTACAAGATCTGTGCTAAAATATGCAAGATGAGGATAACTGTAACGTCCTAATTTTAATGTTATAGAAAATGACATTGACGATATCTCATTTCAATATTAACACTAAACACGCGTCATTTTAAATATCATAACATGTATCAAAACAAAAATTCATTTCAAAATAAAGGGAAAATAATACTAAGGGTTTAAGTGATATTCCAAAGATCAATTACAACCCATAAACAAGTCAATAGGATCAAAAAGTAATTAAAAAAATGCTAAAATAATTAAGCTATAAAGACGTTTGGCTTTACAACTGTAATCAAAAGTCCTAAAGTTGTAACAAAGACTCATACAAAAAGTAAACGATAATTTAAATGACTACAAGGTGTAACATCCCAAAAATTAGGGCCTAGAAACTATATTAGGAGTTTTAGGCTGTGGATCCAGCCAAGATACAAGGAGGTTGTAAGTGTCATGAAACTTTGGGGTTAGAATGCGAACTTAAACAAGAATCAGGTAAATAAACCAAGAGTCTCAAGTCTTAAAGAGGTTTCGGGGAAGTATAACCAAACGTTAAGTAAGCAGAACTTAGTGGAAATCACATTATGAGTCAAGGGAATTATAGTGGCACAAGAATGAGGAATTGGAGTTAGGTCAAGAAGAACTAAGTTAGAAACATGTTTTAGGGAAAAGAACTAGGGGTGAGTGGGAAAGGTTGAGATAGAATCAAAGAGGGGTAAAAATTAAGGAATTGAATCTTAGGATTCTCGCTCAAGCGAGAATGGGCTCGCTTGAGCGAGTTTTGCAGCAAAATATAAGATTTTGTTTCTGCATATCTCGCTTGGGCGAGAATGTTCTCGCTTAAGCGAGAAGTCGGGGAGTAAAAATGTGCTCTCTGGATGATTTTCGCCTGAGCGAGAAGGGGATCGCTCAAGCGAGAATCATCCAGAGAGGGGTTGCTCTCTGGAACATTCTCGCTCAAGCAAGAAGGCTCTCGCTTGAGCGAGAACGTGTTTCCAGTAAGGATTAGTTTTGCTCGCTCAAGCGAGAAACTCTCGCTTGAGTGAGGACACTCAGATCTGTTTTTTATAAATAGACCCGCGAGGGCTCTTCCCTCATTCTTTCCCTTATTCTCTATTTCTAGAAGGAGGATCTAGAGAGAGAAAGGGAGATCGAAGAAGAAGAGCACGAATTGAAGCCTCAAATCTCTAGAGGAGCCTTGGATCAACGTTCGTTACCAATCAATCATCTTATTTCTCCATCTCTTAGGTGAGTGTGGTTCACCCACTCACTTTCCTTCATTTGTGAAGTTCTTCCATGGTCCCTATTCTTCCTCCCCCTTCCTACTTGTTTGTACTTGTTTGAGGATTAATCTAGGTTTTATATTTTTATTGGCTTGATTGCTTAAAATGTGACTTAACCCTAGGTTGTAGAAGTTAGGGTTTTCATTATAAATGTTGATTATGGGGATTGTATGTCATGGAATTTCCTTTTAGCATGCATATAACATGTTTACATGTCATGAATCATGCTGTCATGCTTTTAAACCCTAATCATGTATCATATTTTCATGGGCCTTTGGCCAAAAGGTTAATCAGGCAATCAGGGGTCTTCAGACCAATTCAGGGGTCTTCGGACCAAATCATGTACAAGAGAGGTAATTCTCATTTACTCAACGGCCAAGGAGTTAAATGGGGTTCCTCAACTAAAAATGGATTTCATGATGTCTGCTAATAAAACTTAATCAGGGTGGCTCTGGACGACGGTCCTTGGTCACATGATCGAGCGCTCAAGCATGTTAAGTGAAAAGAACCCTTGGGTGTTTGGGTTAAAACACTTCAGACTAACCCTGCATTGGTTGTTTTGCATGTATGACGTATGATCATTACTCTGACTATAATGTGCATTATCTGACTTCTTGTAGCTTATGATGTTGTACCAAGATGTATCTATGTGTAACTTGTTGCATATGTTATTGTCTGCTTATCCCCACACTGCACACATCATTGTCACACTCATTGGGACATAGTCTCATCCCACGCTGTGGGAAATTACTTTCAGTGTGCAGGTTGCTACTCACAGGCTTGGCAGAAGAATTGAGTAGTTAAGTAGGATGGTGCTTTAAAGAACTATGATGTATTAGTAGGAATACTTATATACATGTATATGTACTGTTTTGGCTGGATTCTTTTGGATTTTAGGTTGAGTTGAACCTTTTGGAAATGTCCAATTTTTAGGAGAGACTCTGTCGGATTTTTCGAAAAGAGTTTCCTAGACCTTAATCTCCCAAAGATGTTGTAGTTGTAGCCACCAAGTGACACTCTAATTTTTGTAATCAAGTTTATGTGATAGTCCTTCACTTAAGTAAACGTTGGATTACCTAAGCATGTATATGTGATTGTTTGTGTGTCGATACTGATAATGGCGCGAAATAATTTCATGTACTTAGAAATGTGTCTCCAACAGGCACTATTTCTGGGTTCACAGAATTAGGATGTTACATGTAACGTCCTAATTTCGAATTCTAGGAAAATGCCTATTGGGAGCACATCCCCGGTATTTCATAAATTATTACGCGTATTACAAATATCAGAAATAACCACTCAAGCATAGTAGTCCAATAACATACATATAAGCTTTGAGTAACCAACTATTTACAAATTAAAGTATGCCATCATGGCTGAATACAAAACAACTAAGTTATTTACATCTCAAAGATACTATTCAAATAACAACATCATAACAAAAGCACAAAAGAGCTAAGACAAAAAGACATCCACAAGCCCTTCAGCCAAAGTACCTCACTGGTCCTGGGAGGTATCCTGCACATCTAGAGAATTCCACATATCATGTGGTCAGAATAAATCTCAGTGAAAAGGTTGTGCTGGTGTGCGAGTGTTCAAACAATCAATGAGCAAAGAATCAACATTTAAAGCACAATTATCATATTATAATATCAAATTAAGTTACAAATCATAATTTTTGTCACAATTAATACTTTGGTGTATTACCCAACACCCGTGGGGTCTTATCACTTTTACTTCTACCTGGAATTGAGCTCAAAACCATACAAGGAACGTCTCCCTTGTGGCCACTTAACCTCCTGTTTTCATTTAACATACAATTTCATACTTTCACACTCAACAATCAATTTGAGCATATAGCTCCCTCACTGGACCGGAGTCCCTCTTGGTACAATTAAGCATATTCATGTACAATTACAAGGAAAATTTGGATGGAAGTACATTATTTCGAAGTTTATCTCTTCTTATTCACCCATAAGTCGAGAACCCAAATACATACCCAATAATTCACATGCATACAAATATTCAATCCAACAATTCTACTACAACACATGTCATTTATCCCTTATTTAAAATCAATCATGAACAATTATTACCCATAACAATTCCTCTCCTAATTCAATGGTCTCAACACCTAGGGTTTTAATACAATAAGTGAAATTTCTACACAATCAAAACTTCCTATGCATTAATCATACCTCTACAATAGAAAGGAAGGGAGATAGAACTAGGGTTCATGCATGTAGGAAAACAGGAAAACACTAGAAGTGGGGTTGAATAGTATTTTTAATGGAAACTTTTTCTGTTTCAAATATTTTGAAAGATTTGCTTCTGAAAACCTTCAGATGATAGTTATCAGTCCGAAGTTCTTAGGTACTTTCTGAAGAGCGTTCAGATTAAAAAGAGTTATGAAAAATTTGATTCAGATTGAAAGTTTTCACCTAGATACTTAATGAATCCCCTTGTTAGAATAAAAAGCAATTGAAACAAGTTGAGGGATGGAGAAAACATAGCCAAGATATTATCTTGGTTCACCCACAACCACAGTGAGCTACGTCCAGTCCCAGGGCAAAAAACCAGCACTTGGATTTCCGCTATTCTTGCAAGAATACAAGTATTCTTTTCTATCAAGCCTCTTCAGGCTCTTCCACGAGTATTATTTCTTCCCCCAAGCCTCTTCGGGCTCTCAGACACTTATCCAAGTGTAACCCAAGTATTCTTTCAGACAAAAAGCCTCTCCAGGCTTAACAACCCAAACTGTTCTAAGTTTAAGCAAGAAAGGGAATTAGTTCACTATCTTCAGATGATAGTTTACGAACTAAGATGCACAATAAGCTGAGAGAATCTCAGAATATAAATGAAATTGTACAAGATTATCAGAGAGTAAAGTTTCGCAACGAGTTGGTTCTTTGAATAATGACTTCTCTATTCTTTAAATCTTCAAGATAGGTATATATAGCTTTCTGAGAATAAATGACCGTTACCAAATAGCATTAAATGCTCCAAGACGTTGGGACACATTGACTGGCATCTCTTGAGAAATTGCAGGTGCAGCAGGTTCTGCGCACACAATGCTTTTGGGTGCAGGAGCAGCAGTAACAGACTTTCCTTTTATGTGTTAATCATTAGAGCGAGGTAGGAAAGTGATTCTGACTTTAATGCTGAAATAAGTAAAGATTTGATTTGAACATTCCTCGTACACAACAATGTCTCTTAGAGTTAAACCTTTATTCTGAAGACTTGATACTTTTAGATGTAGAAAATTCTTTAGATGATCTTCTTTACTTCAGACAAAAAGCATCCTTCAGAAGATGATAAACTTTCAGATGATGTTTCACACTCTTATGATCTGAAATAAAATAGAGTATTGCGAAGGCATTTTGTCATAAATTTATCTGAATATTTATATTTGTTATTCATTAAAACCTATTGAGAGACTGAGACTCAAGGTAAATAATTTTATAACTTTTGAGACTCAACAATCTCCCCCTTTTTAATGATGACAAATATAACATATTCTGAGTTTTGAAAAAGGGTTTAAGAAGAATTAAGGTTTAGAAATTCTCCCCCTTAACCAGATGTTCCATCTGATATAAATTTCCTCCTTCTGAAACGAATGTTCTGAAGTGTTCTTCTGAAGAGTGTTCATATCTTTTTCACTTTGTAGCTTTCAGAATAATGTGTTAGTAAAAAATTACACATCATTATAATATAATAAATACTCCCCCTTTTGTCATCAATGAAAAAGGGTAGTAACAGACAACAAGTAAAGTGAAGTTGTGGAGAACACATAGCAATAAATGCAACAAACGTAGCTATGACATGCAGTAATGTTTCAGCCAAAATTAAACAAAGGTAAACTGAAGTAGCTATGATATGACAACATCATTAACTACTTGGAAAGCTTCTTGAGAGCTTCTTCAAATATGGCTTGCATGGCTTGCTTCTGACTGTCCAGCTCAGCTATAACTGCTTCCTTCAGCTCATTATGACTTGCCCTGATCTGAGTGTGAGCCATGAGAAGCTTGTCTGATTTCTGGATTAAAGCTTCCTTCTGAGTACTAAGAGCATAATTTTCTCTAGAAAGAGCAATCAATTCAGCTTCAAGATTGCCTTCATAAAAGATCAAAGAGATATGCTTGTTAGAGAAACGGTAGTACTGAAAACCAATTGGCAGATTGAACCTAGGTGGATCTGAGATCTGATAGATGAACTCTGGTCTGCTGAAAAGAAAACTCACTCTCCATTCAGGGTGAAATTCCCTTGCCTCAAAATCAGAGAAGGGAAATCTCCCCCTAAAGAACGTAGGAGTCTCCAAGGTAGTATTCTTTCCAACCTTTACCAAGGAGTCAACATCATCCCACTTAGCTCCAGATGAGCTACCATTCTTCTCAACCAGATTCCAGTGATAATTCCACATGGCTTCAGACTAAGAATGATCTATCCCTTGTTGCTCAACAATATAGTCATACAGCCCTTCCCAATCTTCTTTAGATAGAACCCTTGGTTCATATTCTTCTTCAATGACCACACCTTTACCTTTTTTAGAAGAGGTTTCAGCAAAAGGATACCTTGGAATAATCCTATCAGGCTGAACTAGAATAGATGTGGAAAGCTTGGTGTGAACCTTTCTGGGAGGCTTGAAATCTGGTTTCCCAAGAGAACTTGTATACTTGGCAACCAGCTCAGATTCTAAGCACAACATCCTTACAACAATCCAGTGCTCATAAGATAAGGAGTGCTGGTCTTGAGAGAAAGGATCAAGTACTCTCCATTTGTGATGAGGGACGAGTACTCCATGCCTTATCATTTCCAAAGCATTTGAGACACATCCTCCCCCTGAGAGTCTTCTCCTCCTTGCTTCAGCAGCAGTCTCCAAAATAAGATTTGAGGCTTTGAGAATAGGAGCAGCTTCTCTGAAATACAGCAATTCTTCATACAAGTTAGGAAAACTTGGAACTCTGGGTCTTTCCTTTAGAGGCACATTGTAGAACTTGTGAGGCACTTCACAAACCCACAATAGCTGCTTGTTGTTCTGAGTAGTGAGAGCCAAATCATAAGTGGGTTTCCTACTGAGATCTCTGGGTTTCGCTTTCAGCAGCTTAGTCCTAGTCAAAGGTATGTTGCCACTAAACCACACACAACTTGACTCTTCATTTCTGAGTTAAGTTCTGAATAGCCTGAGAGGGATGAAGATGATGATGAATGAGGTGGTGAAGGTAGGGGCTCCTCTTCTGTTATGTTTATCACCTTGGGTGGTGGAGAAGCTTCATCCTCTGAAGAGGTTACATTCCCAAAAATGACTCTACGCTTTTTATCAGGGGCCATAGAACCTTCATCAGCTTGTTTCTTCAACTTTAGTTCCTCCAGCTTCCTTTTCCTCTGTTCCTCAGCTTCCTTCTGAAATTCAACTGCATCCTCTTGTTGAATGCTTTGACTTCTAGTGACTCTCTGAGGAGCCTCAACAACAGGATCAATCAATCTTCTCTTCTTTATCCTTCTGTCTTTAACACTAGCCCTTCTTCTCTTAAGCCTATCGGTTTGCTCAAGTCTTTCATCTTCCAAAAGGGCTTGTTGTGCAGCAACAGCAATGGCAAAATCTTGTTTCTCTTGATCTTCCTTTTTCTTTCTTTCTTCTTCTTCTTCTATTTCCTCCACTACCTTTCTGATGTCAGTCTCAGGTAGGCTTTCAGCAAGAGGAATGGCCTGGATAAGCTGAGACACATCAACAGCATCAACACCAAGGTGTTCAGCTTCTAACATGTTGTTGTCCTCTACCTGTCCTCCCAAAGTGAGAGTAGGCTGAGTAGCAACAGTAGAGAGTTCAGTAGCCTAACCCACAATCTCAGATGGTTGTGCAAGCACAGTCTAAGCAGGTTCAGACAGTCTGAATTGAACTTCTTTTTCAACAGAAAATTCTTTCTGAAGAACTTTGGTTCTCTTTTTCTTTACAATCTTTGTTGGAGTTTGAGCAAAAACAAACTTATCTTTGTGAGGATCACCAGTCAGCTCACCCTCCAGCATCTCTAAAACCTTATGAGGACTTTTCCTAGTCCTTTTTGTCTTAAGATTAACAGCTTCTTTCAGCAGAGTCTTCTCAGGTGAGGGCTTCTTTACTGTAATACCCATTCTCTTGATGTTCGCCAGAGAGAATAAGGCTGGGCCTCTTTGATCATACAACTTCTCAATGGGCACTCTAAACTTCAGCAGAATCTTGGTGATTAAAGTATTGTGAGTGTAGCTAGCAGTTGAATAATTCACCCTCTTCAGCATGTTGTAGAGGATGATCTTGGGAAGGTTCAGAGGCTTCTTGTCCAGGAGATTGATCATACAATACCTTTCAAGTTCTGACACGTGATTCTTGCTTCCATGCTTGGGCAAAATGCAGCAACCTAGGATAGCATGGAGAATCCTTGCCTTTGGATGCATAAGAGAACTCTTCAGCTCACTGGGATCTTCAATCCCGTAGAGCTTCTTTGCGAACTTCTTAGTTCCACCATTTCTCAGCTCCCATTCTGGAGAGAACATCTCCCCAGAGTTTGGCACATCAGTAACCTGAGCAATGGTGTTAGCATCCACCAGAATCTTCACACCCATCACAGTAGTCTTGAACCCTTGAAACTTGCCGTCCTGAGTAGAGATGTCTTCAGCATTCTTTCATAAGTCAACCACACTTTGTTCATGCCATGCACAGTCAATGGCAGTGAAAAAGTTGGTCCATCCACAAGTTTCGAAAATCTCAGAGAGGTAGATACCACCAGTTTGAAGTTCGTCTAGGTTAACAGTCCTTGAAGGAACAATCTGACAACCTGCAGATTTCTTGGACGCCATTGAAGAAAGCTTGAGAAGAAGACGAGAGCTTTGAGGAGATGAAAAGCTTAGGGCACAGGGAATATACAATGTATAAGCAGCGAGAGTGTGAGTAGCCTGTAACCGTTGACAACACATCCTTAAATAGCCGTCACAGCAGTAATGATGGCAGTTGTAGTCTTGGAGAACGTGCAGACGTGCTGAGAGAAGTTACTCAGTGAAGGAGACCAAACGTTTCAGCTTTTCATGTCATCAGACATAGTTACTTCAGATGCACATGATATTTCAGACAATGCATGTTCAAATGCAACTATACATTCAAATGATGCATGTTCAGATGCAACCAATTATTTTTCAAACAAAGCCAAGATTTTCAGATTATCTCTAATGAATTTAAATCTATCTTCAGATAGAGGCTTTGTAAATATATCTGCCCATTGATGCTCAGTATCAATGAACTTTATATCAAAAACTCCTTTCTAAACATAATCTCTAATGAAATGATGCTTGATTTCTATATGCTTTGCCCTAGAGTGTTGAATGGGAATTTTAGACAAATTAATGGCACTTGTGTTATCACACATAACAGGTATAGAAGACACATCAATATTAAAATCTTCTAACTGATATTTTACCCATAACAGTTGTGAACAACAACTTGCCGCTGCTATATATTCAGCTTCAGTTGTTGATAGTGTAACACCCGCGTTTTTACCGTTTTGCCGTATTGTGTGTTTTATTGAATTTTGAGTGATTAAAATTATTTTTAATCATCAAAATTTATATTTTTGAGTTTACGAATGAATTTCCTATTTTTCTAGAATTTTTGGGAATTTTTGGGATTTTTCTGTGAAAAATGACCTTTTTGCCCCTCCTGTCCCTTGAACCGGGCCCGAATACTCTTGATCCGGGCCAGAAAAATTGCACAAACCTTCCCTTTGCTTCTCATGCAAGTCGTGCATGTGGGAGAGCTTTGCATGAGGGACACTTGTCATTTTCTTTCTTTTCTCCAATGACAAGTGTAGCTTAAGCCTTTATGGCATTTAAAACACCAAAATCCATTTATTCTTTCTTTCCTTCCAACACATGCAAACCTTGAAAATTTCTCTCATTTCTCCCATCCTTTTCTCTTCTTGGTCGTGAACTCTCCACCATATTCTCTCAAAATTTTTCATCTTCCCTTAAACACATCAAGCCAAGGTTCCATCTTTGAACCAAAGCTTCAAATACTAAGCCTTCTAGCCTTGCAAAAATTCTTGTTGGTGACCAAAGGAGGCTTTTTTTGAGAGCTGTTTTGGGATCAAAATTCTGCACCTATTTCCTTGAGAGTTTGAGGTAAAGGGGGGGGAGAACTTGAACTCTAGTAGGATTGGTGACTAGAGTCAAGGATTACCCTTGATCCTTGTCTTTGATCATCTTTTTCTCTTTGAAAAATTAACTCTTGGAACCTATTTTTGAGTATAATGGTTCGGATTGTTTGAGCTGGGTTGTTTGTGATATTTCTATGTTTATTTTGATGCTTGAAAAGTGCTTGGATTGTGATTGTTGATGCATGCAAGCCAAGGAAACAAATTTTGGAAAAATTTCTCCTTTTTCCCCTAAAAGCTCTCGGCTTTGAGGGATATTTTGGGCTGCATGTGTTTCAAAAATTTTTTTTGATGCTTGGAATGTGTTTATATGTTGAATTTAAGGGCATGCATGAAGTTGTTTGAGTTTATGAAATTGTTTGGATGTTTGATCCTTGAAAATGGTGCTTATGGCCTTGAAAATAAAGTTATGAATTTGAATATGTGTATGGATGAATTTGGATAAATTAGTATGATATTTGTTGTTTATAATGCTTGTTGATGATTGTGTTGAATTTTAGTAAAGTTTGGATGTTGTTGAAAAATTGGAGTTTTGATGAACATTCAAGGTGTTCTTGATGTTCTTGAGTTGTTCTTGATGAAACTCATCAAGAATGCTTTTTGATCTTGAAAAGATCAAGTAAGTGTTGAAAAACATGTTTATGGGCTTTGGTGGTCCAAAAGGACTAAGGAGAAATTTTACAAACAAAAGGGTTAAAGTGCAAATAAGGAAAAAGCTTTTAAAATAATAAAAGAACTAAATTCGGATTTTTAATTTAACCCAAGTAAAAGTCAACCCAAAAGTCAATGTTTTGAGTTGTCATGAGTAAAAATGAATTTCTAAGAGTTATCAAACCTTTGGGCCTTTGGTTTAGGCCCAAAATCTTCAAAAAGGTGAGTCAAGGACTCATTGAAAGTCAACCAAAAATAATTCATGAAATTGGGCTTAGATTAGAGTTGGACTTCAACTCTAATCCAAGTTTTTAATTAAAACTCAAGAATTAATTAGTGGACTTAGCTAATTTAATTATCCAAGTTAATTAATCTAATCTACTTAATTTAATTAAGTAAAAGAATAATTAATTAAGGCTAAAGTTAATTAACCTTAATAAAGTATTAATTAAGTAATTAAGCCTTAATGACGATCAAGAACTAATTAATTATGATTAACCTTAATCAAGTATAATTAAAAGTTTAATCCAAGATTAAGGAAGAGATTAAGGAATAATTAGGATCTTAAGTAAGGATTAAGACTGAATTAAAGTAGATTAAGACTAATTATAGTTCAGTTAATGAAGACTAATTATAATTAAAGGTTAAACTTAATCTTAATTAGTTATACAAGAGGAATTAGGATAAGTAATGCTATCCATAAGACACAATCATAAATCTTAGTAAATTATAGGACTCAAGTGGAAATGATTATTGATTCAAAGAAGAACATTAGTACAAACTACCTTAAAAGATTTTAACCAACACACTCTTTCTACATAAGACTTGAGAAGCTTAGTGAGAAAGTGCGGTTCCAACCCAAGATAGGGTTCGGTTTTCCTTGAAGGAAAGACATTGAATCGGGTCGTACCACGGGTAAGTGGTGACGTAGAATGATTCAATGGGCTTTGCCTGTAAGGACTGAGTATGCTGAGAAAGCGTTGTTTGATTTTCCTTGAAGGAAAGACATTGAATCGGGCCGTACCACGAGTAAGTGGTGACGTTGAATGATTCGATGGGCTTTGCCTGTAAGGATGTTAATGTTTTAAGCATTGTTGTGTGACATGCATCATAAAGCATTAATGATGTTCAAGGTTGAAAACCTTACGACCTATATGGCAGTGACACTTTGGTACAGTGTGAAACTGGTTGGGAAGGGTGCACTGGGTTTTGCAAAGAACGCCAGCGGGTCCTCGAAAGGGACGCCAGCCCTGAGGATAGTCGAGTTCCAGAAAGGACATCATGAGACGTAGGCTAGCTCCCTACTGTCGAGTCCGAAGGGGGCAGGCTTGACTATCCTATCGCTCTCATGGTTTCAGGGTCAGTTGAGATTGTCTGGAAGGACGCATAAAAGATTTGGCCAAAAGAAAATGAATGAGCAATGCTCCTTGTACTGATTGCTAGTACAGACTCTAACTCCTGATATGTTGTACATATATGGTCGGCCAGTTTCTGTGTGCACTGTGGTGGTGATGTTTCCCTGGGCCCTCATGCATTAGTCATTGCATTATAGTTGCAAGGTTGCATTCAAATGAGTGTACTATGATGACATGTTTGTGATTGTTTGTTGATTGATCTGTGTGGATCATCCCTGTGTGTGTGCTCTAGTTCATTATATCCTACGTGATGTGAGTTCATGCGATGTTCTCACCCTTCCTTTCTATCTTTTGTTGTTATATTCTTCTCGTTACGTCAATAGCCGGTATCGGAGACTTCAGCTATGACATCGATGCGAGTGCAGCTGCGGTGGATGCCGAGAGGAACATGGAGGGTGATAGATATCCCTCATAGATGCGAGTTCACTGGGGAAGTCCGCGTTATCATTACTCATCTCGGACTCCCGCTTGTACCAGAGTTGGATTTCATTGTACCTGTGACTCTCGAGTTTCCGACGCCACCTAACTTGGTGCGCTATACTACTTTTCGTTCTTCACGTCGTCGCCCCGCTTCTTCGTCGTCGTCGCGATCATCTCGGATGGCTGATATTGTCGGACCAGACTCCCCTAGGTACTCACCTTCTTCCAAGGCATCTGATTCCCATCCTATGCGTCCTGATGCGTAAGGCCGCTCTCTCACAAGTAAGCTAGATCTGATTGTGATTGACGACACCTCGGAGGAGGAGGATCCAGAGGAGGACCCTGAGGAGGAGCCGGAGGAGGATTCTTCTAGCGAAGATCTCTCAGAGGATTTTGGAATGATCACTATCGGGGACGCTGGGAGGAGGAGCAGTAGGGTGTTTACTACTGAGTCGAGTGACGACGAGTAGGATCAGTATGGTTTGAGTCTAGGTAGTAGCAGCTCTGAGTTAGCGACCTCTTCCTTTGTATTTTGTTTAAGGTCTTGTTTATTTTGGTTTACTACCGGAACTCGTATTTTGATGTAGATATTTGGGGTGGCTCGAGAGATACACTAATGTTATGTTAGTATATGTATATACTTCATGTCGTTTCCCTTTTCTTATGTTGATGTTATAACTGCGTGTATGTTGTGTATTTGCGCGAGGAAGTAACCGTCTAAATGTTTTCGGAAAACAAGTTTCAGAATAAGGAAAGGATATTTCATAAATACTTAAAATGAAATTAGAGATGTAATAGGTTGATGACAATTAAATCCTGTTTATACAAAAAAAAAATTAATAATTCCGCATTTTAACGTTTCTAAAACTGTAAGTTCGTTGGTCACGTGTAATACATGTGATATTCTTAGTGGTAGAACTAAGGGTGTCGCATTTAGGGCAATTGTGCTTTGCCTTTTGCTGGACCAGCTGATCATGTTATCTCCAATGAAGTGACATCCTCCACTGGTTGATTTTCTTTCAATTCTATCTCCAGCAAAATCAGCATCAAAAAATCCCACTAACCTGCAATCCTTACTTTTCTTATAGCAAAGACCAAGATTAGTAGTACCATTCAAATATCTGAAAATTCTCTTTACAGCTTTGTAATGAGTAATTCTTGGATTATATTGAAATCTAGCACAAAGACACACACTGAACATAATGTCAGGTCTGCTTGCTGTTAGATACAATAATGAGCCAATCATTCCTCTGAACAAAGTTTGATTTACTGGTTCTTCCCCTTCATCTTTGCTAAGAGCAATAGAAGGATGCATAGGAGTTGACATAGGCTTGCAATCACTCATGTTGAACTTCTTAAGCATCTCTTTTGTATATTTCTCCTGATGGATCCATATACAATCAGATTGTTGCTTAATCTGAAGTCCTAGGAAGAACTTAAGTTCCCCCATCATGCTCATCTCAAACTCAGACTGCATAAGCTTAGAAAATTCCTTGCATAGTGAAGAATTAGTAGAACCAAAAATAATGCCATCCACATATATCTGAACTAGAATGAAATCTTTGTTAGACAGTTTTCTGAAAAGAGTTGTGTCTACTTTTCCTCTTTCAAAACCATTTTTGATCAAAAAATTTCTCAATCTGTCATACCAAGCTCTTGGGGCTTGTTTCAGACCATAAAGAGCTTTCTTTAGTTTGAAAACATGCTCAGGAAAAATAGTATCTTCAAAACCAGGGGGTTGTCTAACATAGACCTCTTCCTCAATAAATCCATTGAGAAAGGCACTCCTTACATCCATCTGATATAAGGTGATGCCATTATTTACTGCATAAGAAAGTAAAATTCTAATTGCTTCAAGCCTGGCTACAGGAGCAAGGGTTTCAGTAAAATCAATACCTTCTTGCTGATTGTAGCCTTGAGCAACGAGCATGGCTTTGTTTCTGACCACCTTTCCTTCTTTTGACAGCTTGTTTCTGAACACCCATTTGGTTCCTATAATAGTTTTCCCATGGGGTTTAGGCACAAGTGTCCAGACGTCACTCCTAGAAAATTGGTTCAGCTCTTCTTGCATGGCTAGGATCCACCCTTCATCATGCAGAGCTTCCTCAATATTTTTAGGTTCAATTTAAGAGAGAAGCGCAAGATTGTTCAAGCTTCTGAACCTTGATCTTGTTTTAACTCCTTCTGAAGTATCACCTATTATTTGCTCTCTTGGATGATGAGTTTTGTATCTCCAATCACCATTGTGAGAAGGTACACACTCTGTCTGAGACTCAACAATGTTGGTCTGAGAAGGTCCAGCTTCAGACATAAGTTCAGTCTTTTGCTCAGCAGTTCCTTCAGATTTTTCATCTGTATTTATCTCCATGCCTGCAAAATCATCTTCTAGATCTGATAGTTCCCTATCAGTCTCTTTAAAGTCATTGAATCTTACATGAATAGATTCTTCTACAGCTAAGGTTCTTGAGTTGTATACTCTATATGCCTTAGAAGTTTCGGAGTATCCAATAAAGAAACCTTTATCAGACTTAGCATCAAATTTTCCTAGATCATCTTTTGTGTTAAGTATAAAACACTCACATCCAAAGATATGGAAGTAGGATATGTTGGGTTTTCTTCCTTTCCACAATTCATATGGAGTCCTTTTGAGAATTGGTCTTACCAAAATTCTATTTTGAATGTAACATGTTGTGTGAATAGCTTCTATCCAAAAGGATCTAGGTAGATTGCTTGAAATGAGCATGGTTCTTCCCATCTCTTTCAAGCTTCTGTTCTTTCTCTCAACAACCCCATTTTGCTGAGGTGTTCTAGCCATAGAGAAATTGTGTGAGAACCCATTCTCATCACAGAACATTCTGAAGCTTGAGTTTTCAAACTCTCCACCATGATTTGTCATTCTGCACCTTCATACAGAATTTTGTGAAATTCTCACAGGTTTCTTCTTTGCTTCTTAGGAATATAACCCATGTGAATCTAGTATAATCATCAACAATGACCAAACCATATTTCTTCTTGCTAAGACTTTCTATTCTAGTAGGACCAAACAAATCCATGTGAAGGAGTTCTAAAGGTCTGTTGGTTGAAACAATATTCTTACACTTAAAAGAGTTTCTGGTTTGTTTCCCTTTCAGACAGTTTTCACATAAAATGTCAGATTTGAATGAGAGCTTGGGTAAGCCTTTAACCAGGTTGTGTTTGGTTAGCTTTGAGATCAATCTCAAGCTGGCATGTCCAAGTTTTTGATGCCAAATATGTTTTTCATCTTCAATGGAAACAAAACACTTCACATTTTGACTTGCAAGTTCCTCTAGATCAATCTTATACACATTATTGTGTCTCTTAGCAGAAAATAGAACATGATTTGAAGCATCTTTGACTATACATCATTCTTTAGTGAAAGACACCACATATCCACTGTCACATAATTGACTTATGCTCAGAAGATTGTGTTGTAATCCTTCCATTAGAAGCACATTTTTTATCAGGGAAAGAGGAGTCAAACCTACTGTCCCAATGCCAGTGATCTTCCCTTGCTATTTTCCACCAAAGTTGACCACTCCTCCTGCCTTGGGTCTAAGGCTTTGGAACAAACACCTTTCTCCCGTCATGTGTCTCGAGCACCCACTGTCCAGTTACCATTTGTGGTGTTTCTTTTGTCCTGTTAAACACATCTGCAACAAGAACAATCAAACTCTTAGGTACCCATACCTTCGTGGGTCCTCTTTTGTTAGTTTTGGGTCTCATTTTCCCTCTGTGTCTACACTGAGACTCCACATGTCCAAGTTTGCCACAGTTGGAACACCCATTACCTTTCTTGGATCCTTTATCAAGCACTTTAAATATTAAGGATTCAGAGGATGATGAGTCGGAAAAACCTAAACCACTCTTGTCTAAGGAATGTCTCTGAGAGCCCAATAATATATTCAGATTATCAGTTCCTTTGACAAATCTGGCTAGATCCAGAGTTAATTCTTTAACCTTGTTTTTTAGCTTTCTGTTCTCTTTAACAAGATTATCAGAATTACTTGGATCTTGCTGAAGTAGCTTTTCTTTGAGAGCAAGGTTTTCTGTTTGCAAATTCTCATTTTCTAAAGCGGCTTGAGTAAAAGCTCTTGAAAGTTCTTTGAGTTCATTAAACAGCTCTCTGCTACTTTCAACAAGGTCATCATACTGATCTTGTAAGGTTTGAGATATTACCTCAGAATCTGAACTGTCTGAAGATGGTAGGCTTGCCATCAGACAAAGATTGGCTTCTTCTGAAGTGTCATCCTCTTCTTCTGAAGTTGAGTCATCCAGATCCTCCCATGTTGCCATCAATCCTTTCTTTTTCTTAAAGAATTTCTTCTTCTGAAAGTTTGGCTTCCTTAGCTTGGGACAATCAGCCTTCATATGACCTGGTTGTTTGCTCTCAAAACAAGTAATTTTGTTAGTGTTAAATAATTCTATACCTGACTTACCTTGTTTGATATTAGGGGGTTGAGATCTTCTGTATCTCTCTTTTCTTTATAGCATCTTTTTAATCTTTTTTGCTGAGAAGAGCTAAATCATCATCTTCTGAACAACCTTCAGACTCAGTATCACCATCTGAAGTGTCCTCTGCTTGCATGGCTTTCATGCTATCATGCCTAGACTGTCTGGCCTTTGAGTTCAATGCCAGTAAATTCTTCTTGGTGTCATCTTCCCCAAGTTTAAGCTCATGAACTTTGAGAGAACCCAACAGCTCCTCCATCCTAAGAGAGTTTAAATCCTTAGCCTCTTGGATGGCAGTGACTTTGGGTCTCCAGGATTTGGGCAAGCTCCTTAGAATCTTTCTGTTATTATCCCCGGATTCAAAGGTTCTTCCCAATGACCTGAGTCCATTGGTTATTGTCTGAAACCTCCCAAACATTTGATCTATGGTTTCAGATTCTTCCATCTTGAACATCTCATACTGATGTACAAGCATGCTGATCTTGGATTGCTTAACAGTCTCTGTCCCTTCATAGGCAGCTGCAAGTGTATCCCAAATCTCCTTGGCAGAAGAGCAACCATGAACTTTCTCATATTCTGATTTGTTCAAAGAACATATCAGATAGAGTTTAGTCTTGGCATTTAATTGAACTCTAGCCTTCTGCTCTAAGGTCCAATCAGCCTTAGGTATGGGCACTCCAACATGCATGGGGACATAGTCTCCATCAGTAACCACATCCCATACATCAATGTTGTTGCTCTCAATGAACAACTTCATACGATCCCTCCAGTAGTGGTAAACCACTCCATTGAATGCGGGGGGTCTCGTGATGGAGGCGCCTTCAGTGATGTATTGTCTGTTGCTGGTAGAAGTTTCCATCTGGATCTTTGTCCTTTACACTGATTAGGTGCTAACCCCAAGGATAAGCTCTGATACCAACTGTAGGAAAACAGGAAAACACTAGAAGGGGGTTGAAAAGTGTTTTTAATGGAAACTTTTTCTGTTTCAAATATTTTGAAAGATTTGCTTTTGAAAACCTTCAGATGATAGTTATCAGTATGAAGTTCTTAGGTACTTTCTGAAGAGCGTTCAGATTAAAAAGAGTTATGAAAAATTTGATTCAGATTGAAAGTTTTCACTTAGATACTTAATCAATCCCCTTGTTAGAATAAAAAGCAATTGAAACAAGTTGAGGGATGGAGAAAACTTAGCCAAGGTATTATCCTAGTTCACCAACAACCACAGTGAGCTACGTCCAGTCCCAGGGCAAAAAACCAGCACCTGGATTTCCGCTATTCTTGCAAGAATACAAGTATTATTTTCTATCAAGCCTCTTTAGGCTCTACCACAAGTATTATTTCTTCCACCAAGCCTCTTCAGGCTCTCAGACACTTATCCAAGTGTAACCCAAGTATTCTTTCAGACAAAAAGCCTCTCCAGGCTTAACAACCCAAACTGTTCTAAGTTTAAGCAAGAAAGGGAATTAGTTCACTATCTTCAGATGATAGTTTACGAACTAAGATGCACAATAAGCTGAGAGAATCTCAGAATATAAAATGAAATTGTACAAGATTATCAGAGAGTAAAGTTTCGCAGCGAGTTGGTTCTTTGAATAATGACTTCTCTATTCTTCAAATCTTCAAGATAGGTATATATAGCTTTCTGAGAATAAATGACCGTTACCAAATAGCATTAAATGCTCCAAGATGTTGGGACACATTGACTGACATCTCCTGAGAAATTGCAGGTGCAGCAGGTTCTGCGCACACAATGCTTTTGGGTGCAGGAGTAGCAATAACAGACTTTACTTTTATGTGTTAATCATTAGAACGAGGTAGGAAAGTCATTCTGACCTTAATGCTGAAATAAGTAAAGATTTGATTTGAACGTTCCTCGTACACAACAACGTCTCTTAGAGTCAAACCTTTATTTTGAAGACTTGATACTTTTAGATGCAGAAAATTCTTTAGATGATCTTCTTTACTTCAGACAAAAAGCATCCTTCAGATGATGATAAACTTTCAGATGATGTTTCACACTCTTATGATCTGAAATAAAACAGTATTGTGAAGGCATTTTGTCATAAATTTATCTGAATATTTATATTTGTTATTCATTAAAACCTATTGAGAGACTGAGACTCAAGGTAAATAATTTTATAACTTTTGAGAGTCAACAATGCAAAAGGGAGCCCAAGAATTCGAAGAAAGTGAGGAGGATAACCAACTCACTTCTAAGAGTGCCCAAAACTTTAGGAGTACACAAGGAATGGTTGGGGAAAGGAAGAACTTGAAGTAGTGAACCTTGAAGTGGTGAGGAAGCTCCTCCTTCTTTTCAATTTCCAAACCCTAGCACCCTCTCTCTCTAAGTCTCGCTCTGTCTCTCTCTCTCTAGGAAGTGGGAAGTAGAGAAAATGAAGAAAATGAATAAAAACTCAGTTTTTACAGTAACAGACGTGTCGCTAAACGCAGCTCCTCCCCAAAATTCTCTGATTTCTACGCTTCAGTTATGCTTAGCGCAGCTTGGAGCGCAGAAAACAGAGCGGAATTGAGGAAATTTCGCTGTTTCTCGACAACTTTCTCGCCTGAGGGAAAATGTGTCTGTTAAGGGTGCAAACGAGCTCAGAATACTATTGTATAGCATATCAAACTGAAACCCCAGATCTTAGCTTTCTAATCCAAGTGGAATCACCTCAATTGGACACCTCTAACTCTAGATATTTCCAAATTAGTGCACCAATGTCATTAAGTTTAGAACCCGAAATTAAGCAACAACCTTGGTTTTTGCCCCTCTTTGATTTCAATTCAAATATCTCCTTTTCAAACCTAATTCCTCTCCTTTAAAACCTTCTTTTAGCTTAGTTCTTCTCATCCAAACCCTTTCCCAACTCTAATTCTTAACAAATCAACTCCCTTGATCACAAAGCTTATTCTTCTACACTTAATGGCTAAGATCTAGGGTGTTGCTCTTCTCCTTAACTCTTTCTCGTGACACTTCCTTCAAACTTAGTCCTTTTTTACCTGACCTCATTTCCTTATTCTTAAACCATTATACTTCTCTTTGATACAGGGTACGGCTTCTCCCAAGTTTGACCCACAGTTTGATTGGCTTAACTCTTAGTCCCTCTTCTAAACTCTTTTTAAAACTCATAGTTCCTAATGGATTCCTTTAATTTATTGTCTGGCACGCTCTTAACCTCCGAATTCTCATCTTACTTTTAACTTCCTTCTCAAGGCTGGGCTCACCACCTAAGGTTTCTCTTATATATCCTAGGCCTAATTTTCTGGGGATGTTACATTACACAAGACGCAGTAAGGTTGTACGCAGTAGACCTGTGAAGCTATGGGAGACCCTTAAATCTCCCTTGCAAGTCTATAATATTTGAAATAGAGAATCAACCTATATTTTTTTATTTATAATGAGAAACGTAAAAGCTATTAAATGTGGGTGTTTAAAGGTAGGGTCGAAATCCTGTGCAATTCGACCAAACTGCATAGGATGCAGTTGCAATCAGATGAATCTATCTTTTTTACATTGTATTTATTAAATTTCTTTAAACGTATAAATTTTATTTATTAACGGTTGAGATCGTTTTCAAGTATTTTATAATTTTAGATGATCGTGATCTGTCAAGATAAAGAAAAATGTGGGTTGAATTCTAGAAGTGGCATATTTTTTGTTATAAAAAAGTATATTAAATAATTTTAAAAGTAGTTAAAGCAAAATTGGGTTCACCTAGTTTTAAGAATCCATTTAGTCGAACAAACGAGTTGTTCTATCTCGGAAAAGGGACCCACCAACTCATGTTTATGTTTACTTTTTCATTTCAGTCATGTGAATTACCACCTAGCATTATGCAACATAAAAAAGATACAAAGATAAATAGAAAATGAAATAAAAATTTTAATGATGAACCAACCATAATAAGCTAACTTATCATTGATATTTTGAATGATGAGAATTGAATTACATAGAGAACAAAATACATAATTTGGGCAATTTGATATGAAAGAAAGTTGAAAAATAAGTCTATAAAGCAGAAAAGTACAGATCAATTTAAACAAAGTAATCTCAAAAGAACGGGGTGATTAAATTATCATTGATTTTAAATGTTAGTAATTTGTGTATCTATGATGTAATGTAGTTCGAATAATTTTAGATAAGATCAATATGTAAGTTGGGTTCCATAAATTTCATATTCTAGAGGCAGTGGTGTATATTACGTGATCTTATATAAGTGAAAAATTAAGAGTGAGCCTCAATACATTTGTAGTTCTCGTTTTAGTCAAAAGAACATTACAATTAATGTGAGTGTTCGGACCAAATTACAAAAGAGGGTAAGGAAAGAAGTAAGAGGTAAAATACTTTTATTGAAAGAATTGTGTAAAGTAAAGATATATAACCTAGATCCTACTAGATCTGTGCTAAAATATACAAGATGAGGATAACTGTAACGTCCTAATTTTAATGTTGTAGAAAACGACATTGACGATATCTCTTTTCAATATTAACACTAAACACGTGTCATTTTAGATATCATAACATGTATCAAAATAAAAATTCATTTCAAAATGAAGGAGAAAATTGTTGAGTCTCAAAATATTATTAAGTGATTAATAAAGATTTAAGTCTCTATATCCCGAGTTTTAATGAATAACAAATTTGATTAAAGAAGTTTGTTAAATAGTAACTCTCTGAAGAGTAACCCTCCGAAGCAAAACAACTCTCTGATGTAGTACTACCTGTTGAAAGGAGAACCCTATGAAGATTTAGGATCTACTGAAGTCTTCTAACCCTCTGAAGAAAAGTACTATCTAAAACATGAAGATTTGTTGAAGACTGCTTTTGTAAGTAAATAAGCTCGAACAGAGTGAAGCCCTCTTTGGATAGCTGTTCAGAATAATAAAGCACTCTATACGTCTTCTGCAACATCTCATTAAGGAAAGTATTACAAAGTCCTTTCTGTGCATATTTGAATCCCCGTACCGGAAAAGGAAACCGTTGTACCTGTTGTATGTCAGAACTGAAACAAACCTGCACACCTCATTGCTCAAGTCAGAAGCTTTCAGAAGATTATCTCACAACGGTTCTTACAGCATTTAATGCTATTTCACAATGGTGGTTTTAGCAATCTTCAACGGACTTGAGATTGAATCCTATATAAAGCTTCATGGAAGACTTTAAAAAAAAGAGGCAAAGAGAGAAGAAATAATATCAAGCCAACACGCTGCCAAAATCTCACTGCAACTCTCTGATATTTTGTACATAGAAATCTTATTTGTATCCTGAGTTATACTCAGTTATCCCTGTACAAGATTATCCCTGTTTAAGTTCTTCAGGAACTTAAGCCAAAATTCATTTGTAAACACTTTCAAGTGTCTGAGAGCCTGGAAAGGCTTGGTGGAAGAAAGAATACTTGTCTTTGAACCTTGAGAGGCTTGTCTGTAAAACAATACTTGGTTTGAGCCTGGAGAGGCTTAACTGAAAAAGAATACTTGTTGTAAAGATCCTGAAGAGGCTTGACTAAAAAAGAATACTTGTAACTGATCAATTAGTGGAAATCCTTTGCTGGTTTGGCATTGGGACTGGACATAGCTAACGGTGGATGTGAGAGAACCAGGATAAATCTCTTGGCTAAGTCTTCTCTACCCTTATCTCTCAATATCTATTATTTAACTAACAAGAAGGGTTCAGAATATAGTGATTTAAACTGTTGAAACATCTTTATAACAAAATAAACTTTTAAGAAAACAGTTTTACTCAACCTTGTTGAACCTGCTGAAATAATTTCAGCAAGTACCATCATTCCAATTTCAGCAAGTTGCTAAAAATATCTGTGAAAAGCTTTGCTTGTTAAAAGGTTTCTGAAAAATCTATTTAAACTTTTAAAACACTATTCAACCCCCTTATAGTGTTTCATGTGGTTTCTACAGTTGGTATCAGAGCTCAACCTCGGGTTGAGCATCTAACAAGTGCTGAGGAAGAAGATCCTTGATGAAACCTCAACAAGCTATGGTCTCTATATCTCTGAAGGAGCATCTGTCACCAGACCTCCTGCATTCAACAGGAATGAATATTTATACTGGAGAGAGCACATGAAGTTGTTTATAGAAAGCAACAATCTGGATCTCTAAGACATTATTGTTGATAGAGACTATATTCCCATGAGAGATGGAGAGTCCATCCCAAGAGCTTAATGGTCAAGTGAGCAAAAGTTAAAAGTTCAACTAAATGCACAAGCCAAACTCTATCTGGTATGGTCTCTGAACAAAACTTAATATGAAAAAGTTTAAGGATGCATCTCTGCAAAGGAAATATGGGACATGCTTGCCTCATCAATCCCTAAAGAAACTGAAGATGATGAATCTATCTCAGAAGAATCCACTTCAGAAATAGAGGAGGATTCATCTGATGAAGAGAATATGTGCTTAATGGCGAATCAAACATCTTCAAAAGATCTTGAATCTAAGGTAACATCCTTAACTCTTCTAGATGAATATGATGATCTGGTAGATAGTTCCAAAGAACTTTCCAGAAAGTATAAGAAACTCTCAAATGCATATATTGTTATATGCAATAAAAACAAGAATCTGAAAAAGGAGAATCTTATACTTAAAGAAGAGTTTCAGGAACAAGAGAATAGTAATTACAAAAATCTACTTGAAGAAAAATAGAAACTTTATGGAAAGATTAAGGAACTTACTAAAGGCCTAGCCAACTTTACTGAAGGAACTAATAATCTTAACAGATTATTGGAAACTCAGAAAAGGTTAAAAGATAAAAGAGGCTTAAGTTTCTCTGGAAAACCATCATCAAAATCATCAGATTCCAAATTATCTAAAAAGGCTAAAAAAAAGTTGATGGGTGTCCTCACTGTGATAAACATAGACTATTTGAGTATGAGTGTAAACAGAAAGAGAAACTCTTACCTGAAACTGACCCAGGTGGACCCAAGAAAATATGGGTCTAATTGTTTCTCTTGCAGATGTCCTGAACAAATTAAAGAAAACTCCCAGAATCACTGCTGAAGAATGGATGAAAGGAACTCTTGATGAAAAGAAGGTTTATCTACCAAGAGCCTTCAACATAAGCTGCTAGAAACATCCATCTTTAATACATCTCAGAAAGCAATGTTGAGTCTCAGAAAATACAGATCATCCATTCAAATTCCTAAGTATTTATGCTAGTAACATTGTTTATTACTGCAATTATAATATCTGAGATTGTATGATTTACTTGAAAATTCTGTGAAAAATATTATGTGCGCGACCTTCTGAAATGCATGAACTGTTGAAATTCTGTCAAGCGTACCAAAACCTCAGCAGTATAATAGTAAGTAAGAGTATCGCATCCACAGGGAACGATTCAATTTATAAAGGTTAGTGGTCACAACTATCAAGTAAGAGCGTATGTTTTTTTGTTGATAATTGCAAAGTAAATAAAATTGAACTTGAAGTGAGATAGGTAGAAACAATTACTTGGACTAGGATTGAACTTTGTTTCATCGCACCCCTTTCGCATGTGACCCTCAATATTATTTATGAATATAAACTTATGATACCCTAGCAAAACTATATTATTTTACCCTGGGCTCCACAGTGATAAAATACTCAGAAATAATTCATGCGGGTTCTCCCAAGAGACAAATTACCCCGGCTTTAAAGATCTATTTTTCCGTTTGTTAAAACTATCAATTTGCCCTGGTCTCCACAGTGACTACTATGAGTATTTTTACCAATCAGAGTTCAAGTTTCCTATCTCTAGGCTCCCCCAAACTCACTATTGGTTCTATAGAACCACCTCTCGAATGTGCCCCATAAAACCAACCTATAACTCCGGCACACAGGCGGAAGTTACGCATTAAGCAAAGTATAAAAATACCGATATCATAAAAATAGGGATTCATAAATAATAAGGAGAATTCACATACAATCGGGGATTGAATCGACTACGTTCAATCTTATCGGAGAGTTTAGCTACGCATGGTAGCCATTACAAACCAACGGAGAAACTATCACTTTCTCCAGCCTTGGCTCTGCTTTGCCGTCTCCCTTCCTTAGCTTCTTCGTCTCTGATCTCCTAAATGCTCCCTTTGATCTTTGCAAAAGGTTCTATTTATAAAGGTTGGAAAGCTATCTGAAATTTGGAAGGAATATGATCTGAAATCTGTTTGAAAAACTGATCCGCGTCCTGTGCTTCATCTTGCGCTCAGCGCGCTTTGAAGCACAGGATCCAGAAAGCTATTTTAATATTGCGCTCCACCTACGCTCAGCGTAGGTGGAGCGTGAGTTACGTTCCAGCTTTCCTTGTTTCCCTCTTTTTCAGCTTGATCTCTTCCTGATCTTATCCTTGCTTGATCTGCTTTCCATACTTTCCTCTTTTTAGCTTGATCTTGTACTGATTTGATCTTTAATTTGAATTTAGAATTAAATCCGCAGAATCCTTATCCCAATAATTGTTGATCTTATTCAAATTAGTTGCCATTTAAATCCTTATCTTGCAAAATCTTTATTCAAATAAATGCTATCTTGTTTTTTCATTTAAAACTTGCCCTTTTATCTGAAAAATCAACAGAGTTTCTATCAAAATAGCATTATATTCAAATTCAAATCAAATACTCATAATTTATGCAATTATTACTAAAAAGAGGTATTTGGGGGCATGAATTTACTATTTTACCCTTGATAAGTGCAGAATTAATACAAGAAATCATCATATATTTTTCACTTATCATGAACTTTCTGAAATATATGTGTGTCTGTTGAAATTCATACTTGCTGAAATTATTGAACCTGTTGAACACATATACTTTCTGAAATGTCACTTGATGACGTGGCTCCCTGAGACGGTTGGATTTTCTACTATCCTCTGAATTCTGCACATCGCACAACTCCTTATGTCTGCACAGCCTGTAACTGCCATCATTAATGCTATGTTTGGAGTCTATTTATAGAGTGCATGGGAAGCTTCTCAGGTTACACTCCCTTTGCATTCCTTCTCTCTGTGATCAGATACTTCCTGTGCACTCAAGTTTTCAAACTTCTCTCAAAACCCTACCTTCTCCAAATTCTCTTTGAACTGCAATGGCTCCCAAGAAAAATGATGGTACTTCCTCTAAGGCTGGTAGGAAGATCGTCCCAACCAGATGTGTCAACTTCAACAACTTGGCTGTGAATGGATATGATCTCTCTAACTACTTCAAGTATGCTGGTTGGTTACCATTCTTCGAGGTCATCAACTGTGGTTGGCACAAAGAGAGTGTGTATGAGTTCTGGAGAAACATCAGAGTGGTAGAACATGAAAATAGAGTCTACCTTGGAGCAACTGTGATGGGTACAAAATTTACCATCAAAACTTCTACCCTGGAGGAAGTAACTGGTGTGAAAGCTGAAGGTGCCATGTTTATCCCTGATTGGGAGGTACATCATGGAGGTGCAAGGGTGTATAACCAAATGCTATTTGGTTCAGAGAATCCCAAAAACTTGAAAGGAACTGGGTTGCTGCCAATTCCCAGATTGTTGTTTGTAGTTCTTGGTTGCTACATTATCCCTAAAGGTGGAGGAAAGGATCATATCTCTGAGATGAAGAGATTCTGTTTGATCCATTTGATGCAGAAGAAGAAAATTAACCTACCTTGGATTATTCTCTTCAGTATGATCAAAAGGGCTAGAGACTCTGCTGCAAATCTTCCCCACAACACCCTTATCATGAAGATACTGATGCATCACAAGCTTCCAATGGATAGAATGTTTGACTAGAAGCCCCCAAGCTTCTTCACTGCCACTACTGTGAAGCAGATGGGGATTTCTCTTAAGAAACCTACTAATGCTGCTGAAACAACACAAAAGGATCATGTTGCTGAATTTCAGAAGTCCATGTTGCAGATTCTGGAAGAGGAACTTCACGGGGATATCAGGAAGGAGGAATTCCAACCTGTTGGTGTGACCCCAGAAAAGAAGTTTGTGAAAAAGAAAAGGACCAAGTCTGCTCAGGTAACTCTTAATCCTGTTGATTTGGAAAGAGTAAGAGAGGTGGAAGCATCATTCCAAAAAGCAACACCATCTAAAAAGGTGGTTGAAGTAACTCCACAGAAAGCTTCTGAGCCTATTCAGAAGGTTCAAAATGAACCTACTGAAATTGTGGGTCAGCTGCTGATATGCCAGTTACTGAAGCCACTAAGCCTACCATACTGGGACAGGCTATGGTGGTTGATGCTGCTAGTGGTAGTTCTTCTGAGAAGCCACTGATGGTGATGCCCATTGCTACCAGTCATCCAAACCCAGAACTACAAGAGATTGTTGCATTGGCAAATGCTCTTGAAGAAGAGGAGTTGAGAAAAGTAAAGGAACAAGAAGATAATGATAGAGCCTTGGCAGAAGCTGCTCAAAAAGTAATGATTGAAGATGAGAAACTCGAAAAGGCTGTTGTGATCAAGAGAAAGAGGCCTTCAAAGGCTGCAAGAAATAAGAACAGGAAGCTGCTATTTCCTATTAGGGAAGAAGTTCCAACACAGATGATCACTAGGAGCAAATCAATCCCCAAGGATGATGATGGGATTTTTCAGGAGGCCTTAAAACAAGTTAGGTCTCAGAATGTGCTGAATTTGAAGAAGGAGAGAATTATCAGGAAGCGTGTCAAGCCTGTTGCTCCTCTCATTCTCTATGATCTCACTAAAACAAAATTGTACAAGAGGAAGATGCAAGAAGTCAGCAAACTTCCAATTCATGAGGCTGATCCATACAAGAAAATCAAGGTAAACTTTGGTAACCTTGATCCTATTGATTTGGAGGATGATGAAAGTCCATCCAAAGTGCCTCTAAAAGTCTTGGAAGCTACTGCTATTGGTGGTGAAGTCTCTGATCCACCTACTGAAAAGGTTGCTGCACCTACTGAAGCTAAAAAGGTTGCAGAACCTTCTGTTGTCGATCCCATGGTGGTAGAACCAGTAGCTATTGCTGTGGAACCCATCTCTGTTGTACCTAAAAGATCTGAACCTGATGGGGGGTAAACTTGCTGAAATTCCATCTACTGAAGTCCAATCCACTGAAGTGCTACCTACTGGAGAGGTTGTTGAACCAGTTCTTGTTACTAAGACTGGACCCTCTGAGGTATCTAAAGTTATTTCTCACTCTACTCCATCTGCCTCTACTGGTACTGATGCTAGAATCTTTAATTGGAAGGAGACTAGAAGATATGTTCACAAAGGTGAAGGTGTATTTGTTTGTGAAGGAAGCCATGCTGCAAGGGATGAGCTATTGAAGCCGAAAACAAGACTTATCTTAAGAAAGCCATCCTCTGAGCACATAGCACGTATCATGTCTTTCAAGGATGTGTTGAAATCTGCAGAATTTCCACACAAGTTCTATACCACTCCCTACAATCAACGAGTCAGAGTGCCACATTTCCCAAATATGTATGAAGAAATATTGTACTTCAAAGACCACTTGCCTCTGTACAAGCACATTGGTCTTCACTTGGACTCTTTGGAAGCTGGTAGATAGAAAATATTAGCAAAGGCTTCAAAGGGAGTGTCTGAATCTGATCAACTGGAGAAGATCAGACATGGAGTGCAACCACCCAATCACTTTTTGGAAAAGAATTGATGTTGACTCTCCTGACTAAGTAAGGATACCAGCTGAAGACTGGTTTTTCATCAGGCATCTGAAATGTACTCAAGGTATATTGCATCAAAAGCTGGGTGCATAAACTTCAAGCCTCCCAAACCCCTTACCATGAAGCCCTAAACCAAAATCTACTGGCAACCTGACAAGATAGTGCCAAGATTACCTTTTGCTGAAGGTCCTGAAGATAAGAAGAAAGAACCAAAGTTCTACTCTGCCTATTTGGTTGAACCTGAGCCTATGACCAAAAAGGAATGGGAAAGACTCCCTAAAGATTTAGAAGCTTATGGGGGTTTTGACCACACTTACAGAGACAGGCTATGGGATTCATATTGGCATGAGAGGGAAAAAGAAGGGTCTTACTCTGGAACAAAGTATGACTTTGCAGATTCAATGACCAAGAGCACCATTTCAGTTCAGGAGTTTCGTACCTGGTTTCCTAGAACTTTCCCTGGTTCTAAGCATGAGCTGCATGAAGATTGGACTATGCAAAAGTGGACTCCTGCAATCTACACTTGCCTTGTGGTTAAGCCTGCTGACTATGGCTTACCAAATGGCTTTGGGGAGATTATATTTACCAAGAGGCATGTATCGATTATCTTCAGAGAAGCTTATCTCTCAGAAGCACTTGAGATCCGAGAGAGAGAAATCAGAAGATTGAGAAACAAGAACCTTAGACTTCAAAACTTAATAAGGCAATTCAATGTTGCTCCTGCTCGTCTTAATACTCCATAATCCAAGCCCAAGCACAAGAGGAATAGCAGTTTTTAATTTTCCACTAATTCAGAAAGTCTATGTGTTCACAAAAGTTTTTACGTTAAACTTTATATGTTAAACTCTCTGAAATTTCAATATGATTGAATTGTTTATTCTCCTTGAGTTGACTACGTAGTGTGCTTATTCTCGTATTTACTATGCTACGTTTTCTGAGATTTGCAATGATTGGAATTGATAGTTGTATATGACGCAACTAAGTTTCTGAAACAATCATTATATACCTACCCTGCATTTATTATTCTATTATGCATTTAATACTTCAGTATCTATTATATACCAACCCTTTTGACTGATGACGAAAGGGGGAGATATAAACTAACAAAATATATAAAGTTTAAATGTTTCCAGAAAAGAATTCACAGATTCAGGGGGAGTAAAGCATTCTGATTAAGTATCTGAAAAAGGAAAATTTCTTAACTCAATACACTTTATTTTTCCTTCAGATATTTAAATAGTTTAAGCAAATTGTTCATCATTAAAAAGGGGGAGAATGTTGAGTCTCAAAATATTATTAAGTTATTAATAATATTTTAAGTCTATATATCCTGAGTTTTAATGAGTAACAAATTTGATTAAAGAAGTTTGTTAAATAGTACATATTCTCTCAAAGGTATTTTCTATGTTTCAGCAACTCTCTGAAGAGCAACCCTCCGAAGCAAAACAACTCTCTGATGTAGTACTGCCTGTTGAAATGAGAACCCTCTAAAGATTTAGGACCTGTTGAAGTCTTCTAACCCTCTGAAGAAAAGTACTATCTGAAACATGAAGATTTGCTTAAGACTGCTTTTGTAAGTAAATGAGCTCGAACAGAGTGTTTAAAGGTAGGGTCGAAATCCTGTGCAATTCGACCAAACTGCATAGGATGTAGTTGTAATCAGATGAATCTATCTATTTTACATTGTATTTATTAAATTTCTTTAAATGTATAGATTTTATTTATTAACGGTTGAGATCGTTTTCAAGTATTTTATAATTCTAGATGATCGTGATCTGTCAAGACAAAGAAAAATGTGGGTTGAATTCTAGAAGTGGGATATTTTTTGTTATAAAAAAGTATATTAAATAATTTTAAAAGTAGTTAAAGCAAAATTGGGTTCACCCAGTTTTAAGAGTCCATTTAGTCGAACAAACGAGTTGTTCTAGCTTAGAAAAGGGACCCACCAACTCATGTTTATGTTTACTTTTTCATTTCAGTCATGTGAATTACCATCTACTATTATGCAACATAAAAAAAGATAAATAGAAAATGAAATAAAAATTTTAATGATGAGCCAACCATAATAAGCTAACTTATCATTGATATTTTGAATGACGAGAATTGAATTAGATAGAGCACAAAATACATAATTTGGGCAATTTGATATGAAAGAAAGTTGAAAAATAAGTCTATAAAGTAGAAAAGTACAAATCAATTTAAACAGAGTAATCTCAAAAGAACAAGGTGATTAAATTATCATTGATTTTAAATGTTAGTAATTTGTGTATGTAACGTCCTAATTTCTTAATTCAAGAATAATGTCCGTTGGAAACACTATTCCGAATTTCTGAAATCATTTCGCTCCATTTTCGATATCGTCACACCATTCATACAATTTCTTAGGCAATCCAACGTTTGCTTAAGCCTTCACAAAGTTCATACATCATTATTCTCATTACAAAACTTAACCAAAACTTAGGGAATGGACCAACACTTGGAGTGTCATGGTCCACAAAACCCATGTCGGAATTCCAACAGAGTTTCCCCTAAAACCGGACGTTAATCCATTCTCACTGTTTCCTGAAAATCAGCCAAAGCCACCAATACAATTTATAATGACACAACCTAATTTCAACTACAAACAAGCCTCCAAGGCCAATCTAAAATTTTACAACATTACATCATTAACTAACATTTACAAATGCTTCTATTTCAAAAGTCCCTATCTAACCACTAGGAGTGTGGTTCCACTCCAAAAGCTCCCTTCCTCTCCTGCACATGAAGCTAGAACACCCTGCACAACTAGAATAAATACCTGAAACGTGGGGTGAGAATATAGTCTCAGCGAGCAAAGCATGCAACAAACAGTGTGGGGAGGCAATCATATGAGATGCAACACAGATTACAAGTCAACATGGAATTCATCAATCATTCTAATTCCTTTACATAGTGACAACTTCCCTTAGCTCAATAAAAGAATATATGTAAATACATTCAGAATAACATTGCAGCAACATAAATCATTTAGTACAAGTCTAAATTCATAATGATCTCATGATGCAACTCACTGTTGTGCCCAGCAGGCATGATCTTCTCACTTTAACTGGAGTTAGAACTGAGCTCAGACTACGGGGAAAGTCTTCCCCGGGGACGAATCTCACCCATTACTGGACCGAAGTCAAGTCTTAATACATGAATCTCTGGGCTCTAGAGGGCCTCAATGTGGTTAATACTCAAATTCCGACTACGACCATCCATTCTAGGCCCATGCCTGAATTAGAGTATTAACAACTTGAGCTTTTCCACCCCCCTAAGGTGAATTATTCTCCGAAGAGAACCCTCTATGCCTAACCCAAAGGTCTAGGGACTCAGCCCTTGGATCCTCTGATAATCTGTATAATATGTTGGTCTTAAGAGGCGTTGGCGGAGTTAATACTCAAATCCCGACTACGACCAATACTTCTTGGCTCATGTCCGGATAGGAGTATTAACACCCTGAACTTTTCCACCCCCCTAAGGTGAATTATTCTCCGAGATGAACTTCCCTTAACCTAATCTAAGACCAATTGGGACTTGGCCCTGGACACATGTGGAATTAACTGTGTCTTTTAGATAGTGCAGATGCATGGAGAATACTTCTAGCAAAACATAACACATATTATTAATAACATATCTTCATGCTAGAACTAACATTCACATAAAGTCCATGTCAATCCAAACTTATTAATCTCCATACAAAACCCTAAATAGAATTTATCAGTTTTTGCATTCTCGCTCAAGCGAGAAACTATCGCTTGAGCAAGAATACTCCAGAGAGTATCCCCTTCTCTGGAAGATTCTCGCTTGAGAGAGGATCCTAGTACTTAAATTCTCAACTCTAACTCCTCTCATTCATTCTTTAGTTCCTTTCGCCATAATCATCTCCTAATTCTCCTC
Source organism: Sesbania bispinosa (assembly GCA_026901365.1). NCBI lineage: Eukaryota > Viridiplantae > Streptophyta > Magnoliopsida > Fabales > Fabaceae > Sesbania > Sesbania bispinosa. The sequence continues at coordinate 1,871,736 of QLOH01000092.1, forward strand.
TAGATTCTTTTTAGGTCCAAATTTTGGGATGTTACAGTGTATCTATGATGTAACGTAGTTCGAATAATTTTAGACAAGATCAATATGTAAGCTGGGTTCCATAAAGTTCATATTCTAGAGGCAGTGGTGTATATTACATGATCTTATATGAGTGAAAAATTAAGAGTGAGCCTCAATACATTTGTAGTTCTCGTTTTAGTCAAAATAACATTACAATTAATGTGAGTGTTCGGACCAAATTATAAAAGAGGGTAAGGAAAGAAGTAAGAGGTAAAATACTTTTATTGAAAGAATTGTGTAAAGTAAAAGCTATATAACCTAGATCCTACAAGATCTGTGCTAAAATATACAAGATGAGGATAACTGTAACGTCCTAATTTTAATGTTATAGAAAACAACATTGACGATATCTCATTTCAATATTAACACTAAACACGTGTCATTTTAATTATCATAACATGTATCAAAATAAAAATTCATTCCAAAATAAAGGAGAAAATTCTTGAGTCTCAAAATAATATTAAGTGATTAATAATGTTTTAAGTTTCTATATCCCGAGTTTTAATGAGTAACAAATTTGATTAAAGAAGTTTGTTAAATAGTACATATTCTCTCAAAGGTATTTTCTATGTTTCACCAACTCTCTGAAGAGCAACCCTCCGAAGCAAAACAACTCTCTGATGTAGTACTACCTGCTGAAAGGAGAACCCTCTGAAGAGTTAGGACCTACTGAAGTCTTCTAACCCTCTGAAGAAAAGTACTATTCGAAACATGAAGATTTGCTGAAGACTGCTTTTGTATGTAAATGAGCTCGAACAGAGTGAAGCCCTCTCTAGATTGCTGTTCAGAATAATAAAGCACTCTAAACGTCTTCTGCAACATCTCATTAAGGAAAGTATTACAGAGTCCTTTCTGTGAATATTTGAATCCCCGTACTGGAAAAGGAAACTGTTGTACCTGTTGTATGTCAGAACTGAAACAAACCTGCACACCTCATTGCTCAAGTCAGAAGCTTTCAAAAGATTGTCTCACAACGGTTCTTACAGCATTTAATGCTATTTCACAATGGTGGTTTTAGCAATCTTCAACGGACTTGAGATTGAATCCTATATAAAGCTTCATGGAAGACTTTAAAAAAAGAGGCCAAGAGAGAAGAAATAATATCAAGCCAACACGCTGCCAAGATCTCATTGCAACTCTCTGATATTTTGTACATAGAAATCTTATTTGTATCCTGAGTTATACTCAGTTATCCCTGTACAAGATTATCCCTGTTTAAGTTCTTCAGGAACTTAAGCCAAAATTCATTTGTAAACACTTTCAAGTGTCTGAGAGCCTGGAGAGGCTTGGTGGAAGAAAGAATACTTGTCTTTGAGCCTGGAGAGGCTTGTCTGTAAAACAATACTTGGTTTGAGCCTGGAGAGGCTTGACTGAAAAAGAATACTTGTTGTAAAGAGCCTGAAGAGGCTTGACTGAAAAAGAATACTTGTAACTCATCAGTTAGTGGAAATCCTTTGCTAGTTTGGCATTGGGACTGGACATAGCTCACGGTGGATGTGAGTGAACCAGGATAAATCTCTTGCTAAGTCTTATCTACCCTTATCTTTCAACATCTGTTATTTAACTAACAAGAAGGGTTCGGAATATAGTGATTTAAACTGTTGAAACATCTTTATAACAAAATACACTTTTAAGAAAACAGTTTTACTCAACCTTGTTGAACCTGCTGAAATAATTTCAGCAAGTACCATCATTCCAGTTTCAGCAAGTTCCTAAAAATATCTGTGAAAAGCTTTGCTTGTTAAAAGGTTTCTGAAAAATCTGTTTAAACTTTTAAAACACTATTCAATCCCCCTTCTAGTGTTTCCTGTGGTTTCTACAAAAATAATACTAAGGTTCTAACTGATATTCCAAATATCACTTACAACCCATAAACAAGTCAATAGGAACAAAAAGTAATTAAACAAATGCTAAAATAATTAAGCCATAAAGACGTTTGGCTATACAACTGTAATCAAAAGTCCTAAAGTCATAACAAAAACTCATACAAATAATAAACGATAATTTAAATGACTACAAGGTGCAGTAAGTTTGTACGTAGTAGACCTGCAAAGCTATGGGAGACCCTTAAAATCTCCCTCTATAAGTCTATAATATCTGAAACAGACAATCAACCTAAAATTTTTTTGCTTATAATTACAAAATTAAAAGTTATTAAATATGGGTGTTTTAAGATAGGGTTGAAATCATGTGCAATTCGACCAAACTGCATGGGATGCAGTTGTAATCAGATGAATCTATCTTTTTTACATTGTATTTATTAAATTTCTTTAAACGTATAAATTTATTTTTTGGGTTAAGTATGTTTTTAGTCCCTCAAAATATAGCGAAATTTGGTTTTGGTCCCTCATTTATTTTTTCATTGATTTTGGTCCTCCATTTTTCAAAATCACATGAGCGAGGATCCTAGTACTTACATTCTTAACTCTAACTCCTCTCATTCATTCTTTAGTTCCTTTTGCCATAATCATCTCCTAATTCTCCTCTAGATTCTTTTTAGGTCCAAATTTTGGGATGTTACAGTGTATCTATGATGTAACGTAGTTCGAATAATTTTAGATAAGATCAATATGTAAGGTGGGTTCCATAAATTTCACATTCTAGAGGTAGTGGTGTATATTACGTAATCTTATGAGTGAAAAATTAAGAATAAGCCTCAATTCATTTGTAGTTCTAGTTTTAGTCAAAATAACATTACAATTAATGTGAGTGTTCGGACCACATTACAAAAGAGGGTAAGGAAAGAAGTAAGAGGTAAAATACTTATAATGAAAGAATTGTGTAAAGTAAAAGCTATGTAACCTAGATCCTACAAGATCTGTGCTAAAAAAATATAAGATGAGGATAACTGTAACGTCCTAATTTTAATATTATACAAAACCACATTGACGATATCTCATTTCAATATTAACATTAAACACGTTTCATTTTAAATATCATGACATGTCTCAAAATAAAGGAGAAAATAACAGTAAGGGTCTAAGTGATATTACAAAGATCGCTTACAACCCATAAACAAATCAATAGGGACAAAAAGTAATTAAAAAAATGCTAAAATAATTAAGCCATGAAAACGTTTGGCTTTACAACTGTAATCAAAAGTTCTAAAATCGTGACAAAGACTCATACAAAAAATAAATGATAATTTAAATGACTACAAGGTGTAGTAAGTTTGTACGTAGTAGACCCGCGAAGCTATGGGAGACCCTTAAAATCTCCCCTGCAAGTCTATAATATCTGAAAAAGAGAATCAACCTATAGGGCTCTCTCTCTAGAAGTGAAGGGATGGAAGAAAGTGAGAGAAATGAGCCCTAACAGTGTTTTTATATAGTTCTGGTCGAGTACCCTCGCTCAGGCTCGCTTGAGCGAGCCCTAAGCGGAATTTCTAGCATTTCGTCTATGTTTTCGTCGCTCAGGTTTTCCCTGTTTCTGTTGATATTTTCGCTCGGGCGAGGGATTTCTTGCTCGACCGAAAATGAGCCTGTTTGGAGGTACAAACAAGATCTGAATACCTTCGTATTATATATCAAACTGAAGCTCCGGATCTTAGCTTTTTAATGCAAGTGGTATCACCTTAATTGGACACCTTTAACTCTAGATATTATCGACTTAATACACCAAGGTCATTAGGCTTAAAACCCAAAATTAAGCAACAACCTTGGTTAAAGCCCAACGAGGCACACTTCACATGAACCATAATGTAAATCATCAATTCACTTAAATAAGGCTAAGGTTAAGGGTTCTGAGTGTCCATGAGACTATGCTCCTCTATTCCCTTGTTCCTTTCCATAAAATCACCTTTCTACCTTGGTTCCTTGAGTATACGCCTCTCCTCTTCCTTCCCACCAATTCGTTTAAGCTTACTTCCTTCCGTCTCAATCTAATTCCCTAGTTCCAATGTCTTTACTTCCTTCCTCACCTATTCACCATGCTAGCCTTTCCACCACCGAGTGTGACTCCTCCTAAGCTTACTCTACAATCATGTTTGGCTTAATGCTTAGCTTTTCCCTTCTCGATTCCCTTAAAACTCACAACTCTTAACCGATTCACTCACTCTTGTCTTATTTTCCCTTCAAACCCCTAAGTCCTAATTCTACTTTTGACTTCCCTTATTGCGGTGGGATTCACAGCCTAAGGCTTCCACGGTATTTTAGATTCTAATTTCCGGGATGTTACAAGAGCAACCCCCTGATCCTGCCCCATTTTCGGTTGAGCGAGACAGCTTTCACTTGAGTTAGAAAACCAGAAGTGAGTTTCCCTAATTTTAACTGATTTTTTCACTCAAGTGGGGAGATTCTCGCTTGAGTGAAAATACTCCAGAATGGAAATTCCAAATTTCCATTTCTAACCAACTTTACCAAACTTTACCCTACTTTTCCTACTTATTACAAAGAAAATTCATTTCTATTCCTATTTGAATTATGAAATTGATTTATTAAACTCGGGATGTCACAATTCTACCCCTTGGATTAATTTTATCCTAAAAATTGATTATTAGAGTTTTAAGTTTTACCTCAATCGAATAACTCAGGATATTGAACACGAACCTCATTGTATTTCTCCCATATGGCCTCCTCAGACGTCTGACCTACCCAAATCACCTTCACTAACGGGATTGTCTTGTTCCTCAGGGTTTTGACACTTCGGTCAGTAATTTGTGTAGGTCTAGTGGGAATTGTCAGATCTTCTCTTATTTGTACTAAATCTGAGCTTATGATGTGTGAGGGGTCATGAACATATTTTTTGAGTTGTGACACATGGAAAACATCATGAATGTTGGACAAGTGGGGTGGAAGAGCTATCCGGTATGCAAGAGGACCAATCCTCTAAAGGATTTGGAAAGGGCCAATGAATCTGGGATTTAGGTTTGTGGCTTTAATGGCTCTTCCTTTGCCTATGTCGGGAGTGACCTTTGAAAACACATGTTCACCGACCTCAAACTCTAGGTCCTTCCTCCTCCTATCAGCATAACTCTTTTTCCGGCTTTGGGCAGCCACAATCCCTAATCCTCTTGATTTTCTTAGTGGTTTCCTAAACCACCTTCGGACCTAAAAAGTTCCTCTCCTCCACCTCATATCAACAGAATAGGGACCTACACTTCCAACCATATAACGCCTCATAGGGTGCCATACCTATACTGTTGTGGAAACTGTTGTTGTAAGCAAACTCTATGAGTGGCAGGTACCTATCCCAATTACCCTTCTCCTCTAATACACAAGCCCTAAGCATGTCCTTTAAGGGTCTAGAAGGTCCTCTCAGACTAACCATCGGTTTGTGGATGGTAAGCAGTGCTAAACCTTAGTTTAGTACCAAAGGCCTGGTGTAGAGCATTCCAAAACCTAGAGGTGAGCCTAAGATCTATATCTAACACAATGCTAGAGGGTACACTATGGAGTTTTACAATATCCTTGATGTACAGGTCTCCTAGTTTACTCAAGGAATAGGTAGCCCTGATAGGTAGGAATCGAGCCGACTTAGTTAGTCAGTGATGTGAATCCAACCAGGTAAAATTGAAGAGGAAGTTAGCTGAGTTTATTTCTTGTTTCAATTAATTAAATAAATGGCTGAATCAATTTCATCACATGGGGCGGCCAGTTAAGGGACTTGAAGGCTGAATTATGATTCAAGAGACAAGGGGAGTTACAAAATAATTTGGCAATGAAGAGTTGTTACAACACCTAAAGGGGGCGGCCAGCATTTAACACATGGGAGGTTACAAATTGATGGAGCAACTAGCAATCAATTTTGGGGCCGTTATGTCTTCCATTTGGAACGGCCAATTCATGGTTGAATCATTAGCCTTTTTATTTCTTGTTGGTTGTTACAAAACTATGTGTAAATATGCGGCCACATGTGGGTAAATTGTAGGCTGATTGTTTAAGGCTTTGCTGGTAGTTTTTCTCTAAGTTTTTAATATCCATTAGTAGAATTATTAGAGGTAGTAATCTGGCTGAATGCAAAGAGCCTTGCATGGTGCGCATGGACTATAAATAGTACGTACAAGGCATGCAGAATTGTTAAGTTAAGTTTTATTCAGAATTTTATGAATTGGAGAGTGTTTCTCTAAATTTCTTGTTAATTCAAGAATTGAGTTTTATCAAAGGTCCTTCATCCCTTTGTGTGTATAACTCCTAGGCTTATCTTCCATCCTTGGAAGTGTGACGTCTATCAAATTCCATTCCATCTTCTTACCTTTTTCCATTTTCTCGTTTAAACTATTTCCCAAATTTCTTACTTATGAGCATTCCAACCTAGATAGATCCGTAAAACGAATCCACCCCTCCGGATTCTCGTTATTTGGTATCAAAGCTTCGGCTCTGGGTTTCGAATGGCGATGGAAATTTACTATAGAAGGTTTTTAATCGAAGGCCACCCATGTATAGTTGCATACGATTATGGAAGCGACAACAATGTTGTGAGTCAAAGATTGGTGGAGAAACTCCACCTACCAACGAGCTTTCATCCGAATCAAGCGTGGATCACATTCACTGTGGGGCAGTGTGAGAAAAAAGTATTATGTGATATTGCTCCCATGGACTCTTGTCATCTTATTTTAGGATGGTCATGGCTTCGTTATAAAACACTCAATCTTGATGAACGCTCGCTTTCTTTGAGGCATGAGGGACGTAAGATTAAGTTCAAATTTCTGACAGCAAGCCGAGCCAGTGAGTATCAATGTAAGTTGAAGGAGAAAATAGAAAAAGAAAGGAGAGAAAAAGAAGCAAGAGAGAGTGAAGAAAAAATAAGAGAAAAAGAAGAAAAAGAAAAAGAAGAACAGAGAAAGAGAGAAGAAAAAGAAAAAGAACTAGAGAAAAGGAGCGAGGAAATTTTATTTGTTAATGAATTTTCTTCTATTATTTCTGATGTTATTTTACAAAAACAAAAGGATGGATCTTTGAATGAAACACACCAGCTTCCAAGTTTGAAGAGGAAGTTTGTCAACATTGTTCCTCAAGCATCACTGTACATCCAGCCCACTTTTGGAAGCCAATTTCAAGAGGATTTTGCAAACGAAAACATTGAAATGTTTGCTTGGTTATATAATAATCATACAACACATTTTCAAAAGCCTTTTGGGACTACAATATTTCTGTTTGGAAAATCAAATTTGTAGGTCCAACATAAAAGAAGAATTTCTCTTGAATCCAGTTTTTGGGTTTGTACACTCCAGAGGAAGACTTCTTTGAAGCATGAAGAAGATAGGAAAAAAAACTGAATTTGTATAAGTTGTGTTTGATCCAGGAGGTTGGGATTGTTTGTTTTAATTTATTAGCAAATAAAATTAGTAGGAAAATAAAGCCTTAAGATTCGGGACGAATCTTCTCGAAGAAGAAGGGTATGATGTGAATCCAACCAGGTAAAATTGAAGAGGAAGTTGGCTGAGTTTATTTCTTGTTTCAATTAATTAAATAAATGGCTGAATCAATTTCATCACATGGGGCGACCAGTTAAGGGACTTGAAGGTTGAATTATGATTCAAGAGACAAGGGGAGTTACAAAATAATTTGGCAATGAAGAGTTGTTACAACACCTAAAGAGGGCGGCAACATTTAACACATGGGAGGTTACAAATTGATGGAGCAACTAGCAATCAATTTTGGGGCTGTTATGTCTTCCATTTGGAGCGGCCAGTTCATGGCTGAATCATTAGCCTTTTTATTTCTTGTTGGTTGTTACAAAACTACGTGTAAATATGCGGCCACATGTGGGTAAATTGTAGGCTGATTGTTTAAGGCTTTGCTGGTAGTTTTTCTCTAAGTTTTTAATATCCATTAGTAGAATTATTAGAGGTAGTAATCTGGCTGAATGCAAAGAGCCTTGCATGGTGTGCATGGACTATAAATAGTACATACAAGGCATGCAGAATTGTTAAGTTAAGTTTTATTCAGAATTTTATGAATTGGAGAGTGTTTCTCTAAATTTCTTGTTAATTCAAGAATTGAGTTTTATCAAAGGTCCTTCATCCCTTTGTGTGTATAACTCCTAGGATTATCTTCCATCCTTGGAAGTGTGACGTTTATCAAATTCCATTCCATCTTCTTACCTTTTTCCATTTTCTCGTTTAAACCATTTCCCAAATTTCTTACTTATGAGCATTCCAACCTAGATAGATCCGTAAAACGAATCCACCCCTCCGGATTCTCGTCAGTCCACAATGACCCAAATGGGGTCAAACCCTAATTGGACTCTAGGTAATCCCATCACAAAATCCATAGTAATACCCTCTCATTTCCACTCAAGGATTTCTAAAGTTCGAAGAGTTACTGAAGGTTTCTAATGTTCTATCTTATCCTGCTCACGTACTATGCACCTAGAAACGAACTCTGCTATCTCCCTCTTCATACCATCCCACCAAAACATCCCCTTCAAGTCCGGGTACATCTTGGTAATTCCAGGATGTACCATGAACTTGCTCCTGTGAGACTCCTCTAAAATCTTATGCCTGAAACTACCCCCCTTAGGGACGCAAACTCTCTATTGGAAGAGAATCATCCTATTGTTTGACTTAGAAAAACCCGGTTGTCCCTTCCTGGCTTGGAGGTCCAAGTCTAATTCCTGGGCCTCCCTAATTTGAGTTCTCAGCTCACTTGTGACCTCTAACCTATGTAGCCTCAAACTATCCCCCTCAAGACTCACATACAGACTCAGGTACCTAAATTCTTCCAACAACTCCATCTCATGTACCATAATGGATGATAAATGTAGAGACTTCCTACTCAGGGAATCGACCACAACATTAGCTTTGCCAGGGTTGTACTTCAGCCCAGAATCATAATTCTTTAAGAACTCTATCCACCTCCCCTGCCTCATGTTGAGCTCTTTCTAATCAAAGAGATATTTCAGACTCTTGTGATCACTAAAGACCTCAAACCTCACACCATACAGGTATTGCCTCCAAATTTGAGGTCAAATACCACAACTGCTAACTCTAGGTCATGGGTAGGGTAGTTCACCTGATAGCAGATACATAGGGGATCTAGAAATGAGCAGTGAGAGCTGTTAGAAAGCAAATCAAATTCGGTTTTCCAACAGTAAAACCAGAAAATTAAGTTCATCTAAATGAAGAATAAAAGATGAAAAATGGAGAAGAAAATGAGGTGGAATGTCATCACTGATGAAGGCAACCCCTTCAATAGATAAACCGGCAATGTTGATTCGCCACCGGCTCGTGGAGCGGGATAAGAATCACAATGGTTTGAGCAAGAACCATCAAGCCTCTCATCATGCTTCTATTACTAAATATGGTGATTAACTTATAAATGAAAAGTCCCCCTTATATAGACTAAGTGGGCGGCCAACTCATGGAAAGGAAAATAATTCCAATCCTAATGGGGAATTGAACTCATGCCTCCTAAAGCTTTTAGTAAACAAACCTCCTAGCCACTAAACCCATGTGTTTAGTGCCCCTAATGAGAGTAGGAGGTAGGAAAATACAATAAAATTCAAATACAAAGAAATCCTCTCAAACTAAGGTTTAGTGGCCATGACTAGGTATACCTCTATTTTAGGGAATTCAAATTACAATTAGAAAATGATGGAAATTATTTGTTTGACCAAGAGTAGTATGGCCAATGTTGACTTTATAAAGCCAACTCTCCTTTGATGGGCCTTCATGCGCCCAAGCATTAGTGCTATTGACCCAATCTCTATGAATCCCAGCTGCTTCCATCAACAACATGCCATCATCCCCTCTCCCTTGAAAAGGATTTGACCTCAAATCAGCATAGAGGCCTATAGTAGGAGAAAGCAAAAGGGGGTAAGAAGTAGAATAGTAGAGAGATGGATTGTATGAAAAGGTTAGTTGAGGTAGGAAGGTATATGCTCCATCATGTTGTCACTTGCCAGTACGGGAGTATCTGAAACAGTAAGAGCTTCATTCAGTACAGACCCCAAGTATTCATAACAAAAGATTTTGGAAGCATAAAGATAGAAGAAGATGATGCATAGGGTAAGAGGAACCCCCTTGTAGATCACAAATCAGCATCCTCTTCCACTGAGTGTCTTTCCATACCTTCAAAACAAACAACATTAGTGTCTAAAGGGAGCTTAAGTAAAAGCATAGTCTCCTTCTTCCTAATCCCTTTAGTTTTTCCTTTGCTATTCTTAGGTTGTTTGCTAGAGTTTTCTTCCTTCTTTTTATCTTTCTTTTGTTTTTCTTCCTCACAACCTGACTTCAGTTGAAATTGATCCTCACATATTTCATGGGGAGCTATTAGCATTAGGGTGATTTTCATCCCCCTATGTTTAAAATTGAATTCATTAGAGAAGCAATCATGGATTTCCCTCTTATCATATTGCCATGGTCATCCTAATAAAACATGTGTAGCATCCATTGGAACTACATCACAAATTATCTCATCTTGGTAGGTTCCAATGGAAAAGGTTGTGAGGACTTGTTTATCAACCACCATTTCCCTATCTTCACTTATCCAAAACAATTTATACGACTTAGGATGGGTGGTGGTCCTAAGACCTAATTTTTCTACCATTCTCATACTAGCAATATTTGTACAACTCCCACTATCAATGATTAGGGACCATATTTTGCCTTCTACAATGCACCTAGTATGAAAGATGTTTTCCCTTTGAAATTCATTCATTTTTACGATTCGGATTCCTAGGACTCTTTCGATCATAATCCCTAACCTTCCTTCATGCCTATAGGCAGCTACTGGCCTAGGTTCCATTTCTATTTCCTCAATATCTTCTTCATAACTATTTATTGGTGTTGACTCCCTAGAACTTGCACTAGTATATATAGAAACTACAGGAAACACTAGAGGGGGGGTTGAATAATGTTTTAAAATTTTAAGTTAATTTATGAAAACCTTTTCTTAAAAGATAACAAATAAGTTTTGGCAAGTTATCATGAAAAACTTCATTGGCAGATAATTGAAATTACCAAAGCTGTGCGGAAGCTATGAACCTTTGTTTTTCAGAGACTTGCTGAGTTTGATAAAACAGTTAAGTGTTCTACGAACACTTCAAAGGGTTGGAAAACTATCTTTAAAACAAAGCTTTGTTTAAACTTGTTTTGAAATGAAAACTGTTAGTTCAAAAATGTTTTTCTTTATTATCCTACTAAACTAGTTACTTGCTGAAAACCGTGTAGTTGAGGAACTTGCTGAACCACTTTCACTAAGTTCAGTAAGTACTCTTTTCAAAACAATTTGTTTGTTATTTGAAATATTGATTTATTAAAAGTTAGTTTACTAATCATGCCCTTCCTTGGTTAGTAATAAACCGATATTAACAGAAAGTAAAAGAGTTAAGGGAAAAGAAAAATTCACACAAAGAATTTATCCTGGTTCACCCACTACACCGTGAGCTACATCCAGTCCCAGGGAAAACCACCACTGGATTTCCACTATCTGAACACAAATACAAGTATTCTTTGTTTTCAACTGCCTCTTTAGGAAACTCAATGAGTATTCTTTGCTTATCAACTGCCTCTCCAGGCAACTCAATGAGTATTCTTTTGCAGGGCGCAATGAGTACACAAGGCCTCTCCAGGCACACAAGTATTCTTTGCTTTTCAACTGCCTCTCCAGGCAACTCATGCAGTATTCTTTTATCCTAGCCTCTCCAGGCTCAATCACAAGTATTCTTTTCTATCAAGCCTCTTCAGGCTCTACAACAAGTATTCTTTTCTATCAAGCCTCTCCAGGCTCTACCCGAGTATTCTTTTCTATCAAACCTCTCCAGGCTCTACACGAGTATTCTTTTCTATCAAGCCTCTCCAAGCTCTACCCGAGTATTCTTTTCTATCAAGCCTCTCCAGGCTCTACCCGAGTATTCTTTTCTATCAAGCCTCTCCAGGCTCTACCCGAGTATTCTTTCTTCCTCCAAGCCTCTCCAGGATCTCTGGAGTATTATTTCTTACCAAGCCTCTGCAGGCTCTAAACAAGTATTCTTTCTTCCCAAGCCTCTCCAGGATCAAGCTACACTCAAAGTGTTTACAATTAAGCTCATGTTTAAGTTTCCTAGAAACTTAAAGTCACAATTTCCTGTACTAATGGTTTACTGAGTACTACTCAGGATACAAAGGTTACAATCTAAGTACAAGGAATGACAGAGATATAGGTGTTTTCTTCTAAGCTCTAATTCATCTCTGTATGTTCAGAAGGTTGGCTGGGCTATGATCTTCGATGAGCTATGGCCATACTCTTCTGAGGACTAGGTGACATGCCATGGATTAAAGATAGAAATGATTTGAGAATTCATGGCAGTCTTTTTGTTTATGGTTGATACCTTAGAGATGCATCTTTGGAAGTTCGGCCAACATCTTCAAAGTCTTACTTCAGGCTATTTATATGTTCTGATAATATAGCCGTTGAAGATTGTTGATAATACCGTTTAGAAGGAATGAGTGAGCTCATAGAGCCGTTGTGAGATGTCTTCTCATCTGGTTGCTTCTTTCTTAGGCAGAATAGGTGTGCAGATGACTTGGCTCTGACACACTTCAGATAAGCTCTTTTATTCTGAGAGGTTTCCATTGTCTTCAGTGAGTTGATTTCTCTCTCTTCTTCGTTTTCTTCTTTCTTCTTCTTCTTCTTTCTCTTTCTTCTTCTTCTTTCTTCTTTCTTCTTCTTCTTCTTTTTATTTCTTCTTTCTCTCTTTTCTTTGTGAGTGTGAGGAGATATGATATAAAGATCCGTTAGACTTTCTCCTTTTTGCCCGTTGTGAGTTAGCTTCATAGCTTTTGTGAAATAGGGCATAGTAGGTGTGTAAATATATATATATTCGATCTGACACCTAGCTATTTTGCCCACACATATTTTCTTCGAGAGTGAAATTTCTTCTTCAGCAAGTTAGCTTATGAGTATTTCCTGAGAGAGTAGTTTAATCTTCAGCAGGTTGGCTTGCTTCTCTCAATCTTTCTTTGAAGTACGAAGCTTTCGGCTGGATGATGATGATAACTTTAGCTGTTGAGCTTCTCTTTCATCCTTGATAATTTCTGCTTTTCTTCTTTCAAGGATTCAGACCTCTGATTGCGTATTGCAGAGGAGATACAGAAGTAGGTGTACAGCAGCGCTGACCTATCTCTGACGTCTATTTGCTTTCTGCAATAGCTTTCCTTTTTGTTGTACTTTGCTTCTCGGGATGAGGAAAATAGCTTTTGTTACTATTTCCTTTGTTGATGATGGCAAAAGACATTTTAAACCCTTCGGTTATTTTGCATAGAGTCTTTGCCTTTGTTGAAGCCTTATATGGTTTGGACACGTCATCAGACAGCTGAGTGATACTTCAGCGAGTTCACACTCTTCAGCATGTTGCATGTCTTCAGAAGGTTGATTGCTTCAGCATGTTTATCATTTCAGCATGTTTGATCATCTCCAGCGTGTTTGACTATTCTTAGTCTTTCTTGATGATTTCAGATAGCTTGACCCTTCAGATAGTTGCGGTTGATAAAAGGTTGCTTTCCTTCTAACCAGATTTCTTTCTTCTGTATTGTAACTTTGAGGATAATTAGATTCAATTCTCGTGTGCTGATCTGCGATCTTCTTGAAGAATTTCTTCTTTTCAACTTGCAGATGGACTTCTTTTCTTCAGTCAATACAATATCAGCAACTTGATTTAGTCTTCAGATAGTATGCTGTATTGTTCTTCTGCTTGTCCTTTTTCTTCTTCTTTTGCTTCATCATCCAATGCTTCATCTATTCTTTTTATTATTTCTGCTTTGATCTTCTCTTGATCTTCTTTGACTTTGCTCTAGTTCTTTTCAGATGTATATCTTCTTTTCTCTTCAGTAGGTTGATTGTGCAGTGAGATACTTCTTCATTCTTCTTCTTCTTGTATTCTTCAGATAGTCTTCTTCTCTTATTTTGTATTATTCTTCTCGTAGCTTGTCGTTCCTTTCTTCTTCTTCTACTTCCAAACCTTCTGGTTCTTTTCCTCTAGTCTTTCTCTTTTTGTCAGCTGGTTGGTTCTTCATGGTTTCTTTTTGCGTTTCTTCTTGTTCAGATTTCCTTCATCTTTTTTCGGATTTTCTCTTCCTTTCTTTTACCTGCTTCCTTAGCTATCTTCATCTTCTTGTCTTCAGATGAATGCTTCATCCTGTTGCCTGAAGCACAATGCACAAAGCAATACCTTTCTCAGTAGAACCTGTTCTTATATGATCTAATTTGTTAATCATTAAAACCTAAGAATAATGAGTCTTGAACTTAATTTGAATACTTAAATTAATTATGAGACTCAACAGTATACTCCCCACTTTCTTTAATCAACATTGTCCTTTTGTTAGGACATTGGGAAGCAATGTGTCCCTTACTCATACATTAAAAACACTTAATATCACGGGTAGAGGTTGAAGGGTTGGCGCTTTGAGACTTGGAAGGAGTAGGGTTCGAAGCAACCCTAGGGCCCTTAGGATCTTCCTTTACTTGACTTTTACCCTCATTCCTTTTTTGGGATTTCGTTGTTTCTAATTGAGTAACTAGAGTTATTTCTTTTAAAGATTCCTTTACTTTTAAGTTGGGTTTCTACTTTAATGGCTTGATGTACCAAGTCCTCTATTTCAACATAAGGTTGCAATTCCACTATATACCTTATGTCAAAATTGAATCCATTGATAAACCTAGCCATAGTAGCCTCTCTATCCTCAATTATGTCAGTCCTAATCATAGCAAGTTCCATCTCTTTGTAATACTCATCAACACTCTTAGAACCTTGTTTTAGTGATTGGAGTTTAGTATGCAACTCCCTAACATAATGTTGAGGAATAATCATTTTCCTCATGATTCCTCTCATTTCGTCCCAAGTTTAGACTAGAGGAAGTCTGTTTCTACCTCGATCAGTTTGGAGTTGATGCCACCAGACTAAGGCATAATTCTTAAACTCCAAAGAAGTTAACTTAACCTTCTCCCCTTCTCTATAATTGTGGCATTTAAAGATTCGTTTAATCTTTAACTCTCACTCTAAGTATTGCTCAACATCATTCCTTCCTTGGAATGTGGGGATTTCTACATTAACTCCTTTAAGGGTATTTTCTCTCCTAGGTTCTCTTTTTTGCCCTCCTTCTCCTATTCCTAGGATTTTGGTAGTATTCCCTATCACTTCCTTCCTCTTCTTCTTCCTCATACCTATTCTCTCCTCGAGAGTTAACAGAACTCCTTCCCCCATGACTACCCTCTCCAAGAAATCTATCTTCGGTTCTAATCCTACAGAACCTTCCATCAGTTTCTTCCTCATGAGAAGATTGCCTTTTCTCACCCCTCCTATTATTGGTTATTTCTCTCCTTATATCAACCAGTTTTTCCTCCATGACCCGGGAAAACCTTTGGGTCAACTCCTCTATCTCAGCTCTACACCTCAAGGTTCGAGGCGTTGGGGGGATAGGTGTTTATTTACCGTTTTAAGCTTTTCTTACAGACCTTTACTCTCGCTAAGTGTTTGCACTCAAAGAATGTTAACACTCGTGTATGTCACTCTTTTTACAACTTTTTCTATAATGTGTTCATTTTTGCCTATTCTACTTGGTTAGGATTGATTTTAGTTCTTACAAAGGCCAAATTTATTTCCCTACCCAAGCTTGATAAGTTGGAACAAACAACTCTATGGTTATTGATCGAGGCCGTACTCAACCAAATAAAATGAATTAAAATGCAGTAGGTTGATTAACCCAAAGTCGTCTCTCTCAAGGAATCCAATTACAAATTCAAAATTTCGATCTCATAGCAACTCACACACACAAGGGGACTTTGATTGTTGTTCATACTAATTTCTTAATTTCCAAAACAGAATTTAAATTTGCAGAAAACAATTCAAGAAAAACGAATTGGTTCTCTACGTCATTCACAAATTGGATCTATCATTGGTTCATACAAAATTCCTCAAATCCTTGACAGAATCAAATTCGGATTAAGCATCCTCATTAATTTTCACACTAGAATAAAGCAAACTAGCATGAATCCTAATTTCTAATCCTTGGAATTAAGCAAACCTAGAATTCATTTCAGATTAAGCAACCTAAAATGTGAGTTAGATTCAGATTAGAATTTGAATTTCATAAAGCATGCAACTCAATTTCAAATTCAAACCTAAACATCAAGAAACTAGGAGAAGGAGAGTTCATGAATTTGTCCAAGAAATTAAGAGATGAAAACCGAAATTAGAACCTCAATTCCCTTTGTGAATGCAGTAGAGAAACAATCATTGAAGCTTAGCCTTCCATTTCCATAGAGGAGGAATTCGAAAATTGAAGAAGAGGAAGAAGAAGAGCCAAAACCGAAATTGGAAGAAGAGAGAAAAAGAGAGGGAAAGTGAAGAGTCTTTTTTCTAAAATCTGAAAATGAGGGAAAAGTATTTGAGCTATTCAGCAACACACCTATTTATAGTGCCTAAATCATTAACAAACTGATTATGCCTTAATTGGGCCGAAATTAATTAAAACAGACCCACAAACTAATTACAAAACTAATCAAATTCGGACTTGTGACAGACAGCAACAGCAGGCGATTTTGAAACAGCAACTGCTCCTAATTTCTTCATTGGAATATGGTCATATAGCATATCAAATTAAAGCCCCGGAAGTTAGCTTTCCAGTGCCACTGGAATCACTCAAATTAGACACCTATAGCTCCAGATATCATCAAAACAAGACAAGTAGGTCAGTAGGCTTAAAAATCCGAATTTAAACAACATTTACAGTTAAAGCCCAATTAAGCCCAATTTGGTAAATTCCAATTAAAACAGTGGATTTAATCACAATTATAGTCCAAGAAAGATAAAATTAATTATACAAAGTTTGAATAAAAATGTGATCATCAAATTCCCCCACACTTGCCCTTCTGCACTCCGGGAAAAACACCACATGAAACCAAAAATCAACTAGGGAGCACAATGCAAATACAAATGGCATAATTATCAAGAGATCCAAGGAATGCATAGGAGTAGGCAAAATACAACATCCAAGGAATCATGGAATCAAGAAAAATATGAATGGAATTCCCTACAATTTAGCAAACAAGACGGTGAATCAAATCAAATGGGTGAATCAAGAGTGATAGAATCCTCACAGGACAAACTCTCCAACTCGCAAGTGTTTAGGCTTATGTATATACACTCAAAGCACTCATGAAAGCAAGCACTACCATAGGCTTGGCAAGACTCTAATATCCACAACAATTGAAACACATGCAAGCAAAGATCAAGAGGACTTCAAATAGGATGTTATGGGGCCCAGGTAAAGGTAGGGAAAATGAAGGATAAGAAGTTAAAAACCAAAGAGAATAGGGGAGCAATGGGGAATAAATCCAAGAAGAAATGCAAGTAGCATACATCTCAAGAATACAATTAAACTCCTCTTTTCTACCTTTTGACCCATTTTTGAATTTCAAGAACATTTTATTTCTTTGCTTTTTTTTAATACTTTTCTTTTGAGCTTTTCTTTATTTTTCTTCTTCTTTTTTTTCTTTTTTTTTACTTTTTCATTTTTTTGTAACTAGCCAAAGGTCAACAATATGATATCCACATGAGGAGATGAGATAAGAAATTCAAGTACACCCCCACACTCATTCAAGAATCTATTCCCAAAACAATTCCAAAGCTCCTTTATCCTCTAAGGCAAGGACAATCATGGTTTTTCACTTTCAAGGCTTGTAATGAGCTTTCAAAAACAAGAAATGGGATCCATAGGCTCAAAGGGGCTAATAAGTGGAAAATCAATAAGGTAGGCTAATATGGCTAGTAGCTCAATTATCGACAAAAATGCCTCAATCATCTCAATACATGCATGTGAACAAAGTTGCAAATCAAAGAGTCAAGCTAAGTTCTAGAGCACAAGCAAACAAGAGTGAAATCACACCAGAAAAAGAGAGAATGGCATAGAATGGTCCATCCATCAATAAGGCTCAAAATCTCACCAAGGACAACTTTATCACAAAAGATTCAACCCAATAATTATCAAAACCAACTTAATCACCAAATTATAAGGAATCCAATCAATATAAGTCATGAAACCAATTATCCAAGAATGAAGAAAATGACAACTACCAACACAAATCCTAAAAATCCAATGAAAAACATGCCAAATGTATTTATTTTCCTACTGTCAAAAATTTTGTTTTTGCTGTAAAATTCGGATAACTGTCAAAATTTTGCTGTAAAAATGAAATACTGCTGTATAAAATTCTGCTGTAAACAACAACAGTAAAAACGTACAGCAGCTACAGTAATGCAAAAACAACAACAGCAAAATAGACAGTTTACAGTAATTACAGACAGCATAAAACAGTAACAGCAGCTACAAAATAGCTATGAAAATGCTGACAGCAACACAAAAACAACAAATTTCCTGCAGAAAACACCAAAAATACAGTAAAACAGCAATTTTTTTTAAAGTAAAACAGCAAATAGTTTTTTTTTATTATTTTTTTTATATACAACCCTAAAAATTACTAACACAAACAATACAATCCTAACCACATACTAATTCCTAAAATCAATTCTAAAATCCTAAAACTACAAATCTCCTCCCCCACACTTAAATACACATTGTCCTCAATGTAAAAATAATCAAATGAGAGAACAAAGGACATAATGCAATAAAATAGTGGGGAAAGAGACTCCCTCATCAAGGTGGAAAAATTTGCACATGAGGGAATGTGGGAAGCTCCAAACTCATCTCCTTAACCTCTCCTCAACCAAAGTGGGATTCTCATGAAATAGCTTGAGACGGTGGCCATTGACCTTGAAGGTCTTGTTGGTGGACTCACTCTTCAACTCTACAACACCATAAGGATAAACATGAGTAACAATAAAAGGTCCAATCCAACGGGAATGAAGCTTACCAGGCATGAGCTTAAGTCTAGAGTTAAACAATAACACCTTTTGGCCTACAACAAACTCTGTCCTAACAATAAATTGATCATGAAATTTTTTAGTCTTCTCCTTGTAGAACTTAGAGCTCTCATAGGCCTCCAGGCGAATCTCATCAAGCTCCTACAGCTGAAGCTTCCTCTGCTCTCCAGCCCGGTCACAATCCAGGTTGCAAGCCCAAACTGCCCAGTACGCCTGATGCTCAATCTCCGCGGGTAAGTGACACGCCTTACCAAAAACAACTCTAAATGAGACATCCCAGGAGGTGCTTTGTAGGCGGTCCTATGAGCCCAGAGAGCATCATCAAGGCGGCGGCTCCATTCTTTCCTGTTAGGCTGCACCATCTTCTCCAAAATCCTCTTGATCTCTCTATTGGAAATCTCAGTCTGTCCATTAGCCTGGGGGTGGTATGGTGTAGAAACTCTGTGCACCACCCCATACTTCTTCAGCAAAGCCTCCATGGACCGGTTACAGAAGTGGGTCCCCTGATCACTAACAATGGCTCGAGGCACTCTAAACCTGCAAAAGATGTGAGACCTGATGAAATCCACAACAACTCGAGCATCATTAGTCCTTGTGGCTATAGCCTCCACCCACTTGGAGACATAGTCCACAGAAAGCAATATATATATATATATATATAACCAAAAGAAACAGTAAATGGGCCCATAAAATCAATACCCCACACATAAAAAATCTCACAAAATAACATAGGCTGTTGGGGCATCTGCTGCCTGCTAGAAATGGCAGCTCCTGCTCTCTGACACTGCTCGCATGTAGAGGAGACTCTCCAAGCATCTCTAAAAATCGTAGGCCAATAGAATCCACAATCCAACACCTTCCGTCCGGTCCTCTAGGGTCCAAGATGTCCTCCAACAGGAGAGGCATGACAAAACTGAAGTACAGACTGGATCTCCTGATCTGGAATACACCTACGGATAACCTGGTCACTGCAAAAACACCATAAATAAGGGTCATCCCATACATAATACTTGGCATCACTCTTAAGTCTATCTCTCTGAGCCCTAGATGCCAAGGGTGGAAAAACAGATGCAATAAGATATTTAACAATATCAACAAACCAAGGGCTAAGGGGGGATGGGAATCATGCAAAGCCATAAGCTGCTCATTCGGGAAGTCATCCCGAATAGGAAACGCATCCTTCGCTCTCTCAATGCGGCTCAAATGGTCTGCTACAAGATTATGCGCACCACTCCAATCCTGAATGTCCAAATCAAACTCCTGGAGCAGTAGCATCCACCTGATCAGCCTGGGTTTGGAATTTGTCTTTTTCAAAAGGAACTTCAGAGCAGCATGATCAGTAAAAACCACTACCCTAGAGCCTAGAAAATATGATCTAAACTTATCCAATGCAAAAACAATTGCTAACAACTCTTCCTCAGTGGTAGTGTAATTTACCTGTGCTGCATCCAAAGTCCTAGATGCATAATATATCACATGAGACAGCTTACCAACCCTCTGTGCCAAAACAGCTCCCAATGCATAGTTTGATGCATCACACATCAACTCGAATGGAAGTGTCCAATCCGGTGGCTAAATAATGGGGGTGGTGGTGAGAGCTCTCTTGAGGCGATCAAATGCCTCTCTTCACCGCTCTCCAAACTCGAAGGTAACATCCTTCTTCAGCAAGTTGGACAGCGGAAGGGCTATCCGGCTGAAGCCCTGACAGTTGTCGAACCTGCACAAAATTATACTTATAATTCTCCGATCTGCAAACTACTTGTAGTAGAATGGTATAAACCGGGTCGAACCCTGAAGATCCACTCAAATTAATCCTTCTTTAGGGGGTGTTTGATTGATTGGAATAAACTGAAGAAAATAAAAGATCAAGTTAAAAGCAAAGGTTGAATCAATTCAAGACAATATCAATCCAAGGAATTCAGAGGCTATTTTGATGGTAAATCATTGGTTATTAATAACATGCATTCAAGAGATTAAATCTATCAACTTAGAATCATGTGGAACCCCTACAATGATCCCGGATTCACTACTGAAATAATTCCCAGAATTCAATTGATTAAGATTAACAAGATCAAATAACCATAAAATCTTATGTTAGATCCAAATCAATTTTATAAACGGAACCCAATTGAAGTAAATAATTAAATGAACACCTTCAATTTAATTGCTTACTATATGCTTTTCAATCATTGTATGATGATTAACCAATCAAGAGTACAACATACATCAATAACAAATTTCATAACCAAAACATGTTAACCAATCAAGCTTTGATAAAAGAAATATGGAATTGAAGCAAGTGGAGTAGAAAAGCATGGTAGATGTAATTCAATCAGCATGTAAATGAAGATCAAACCTCAAAACCAAGATTAAAATAAGCTTGACTCCTTGAATTGAATAAAAACTTAGCCTTCCATGAAGACTTTACAAAAAGATGAACAAAAGTAAATGAAACTCTTAGTAATTTCTACTACAACTTGGATCTCTTCTCCTTAGCAAGCCCTCCTATTTATAGGAGGGGAAAAGATGTCATTCCAAACATGATCACTCAGCAATGAATAAGCATGTTTTGTCCACAAATGGACTTATTGATCAATTACCTAATGCATTTGTCCATTACTTTGAATTATTCACCTACTCTAGCTATCATTCACCTACTTGTCTCCCACTTGCACCGAGCATATCATCCTCAATCTGGCAGAATCCAAGAGAGTTGTCTTCATATGAAATCAAGCTCTGGATCTTAGCTTTCAAATGCCGCTGGGTTGAGCCCAAAAGGAGTTTTCTAGCCCAAGTTATGGCCCAATCATTGAGTGCTGGTCAGGTTTTCATATGATGCTGACTATTCGGTCTTCCAAGCCCATTCCGACTCACTAGCCATCCGATTTAGCTTTTGGGTTCTTCATCAAAGTTTTAGGGCTCTCTTTTATCTTTCCTACAATGTAAAGAACATAATTTTTAGATGTCTAGAAGTCAAGTTATGCTTGAAATACGAAAACAGTTTAATGCTGAAAAAACGTAATTGAGCCCAATATGAACCTGAATTGGCATAATATGCTTATGACTTGTTAATTAAGCACAAAATATGCATTAAAAAGTTAAATTTGAGGGATGATTAATGTGTATAATTTGTATTTATCAAATTCCCCCACACTTATCTTTTGCACGTCCCGGGCAAAATTGGAAACAAGCATGAATTATTGACTCAAAGTGGTGCTTTCCAATGAAATTAGTGAAATGTAAAGAAAACATGAGCTAGAGGTGATTACAAGACATCATAACATTCATGAATTCTTATCTTTATGCATCTCAAAAATAGAAAGGCAACTTCAATTGAAAATAGTGGATTCAAATTGATAGAACCTCGCAGGAAGTACTCTCAATCTCTCAAGTGTTTAAAAGGTCTGTGTTTCTCTCAAATTCGACCCATGAAAATTGCACTATCATAAGCTTGCTTATCTTCTACTTATCCACTGAAAATTACACATACATCCACAAATTAAGAGGTCTTTATTAGGGTACTAATGGAGTGACAATTATGGAGAGGTACAAACAAATATGACAAGTTAAACCAAAGAGAGTAAAAGAGGTTTGGAGAACGAATCCAAGTAACAAGTGTGATAGATACATATGAAATCAAACATTGAAGTTTAAGTACATCATTCAATCATTTGGATTCTTCATTCTTTTGCATATCTTCTTTTTCTTCTTTTTTTTTTCTTTTTTTTTTAGTTTTTTTTTACATAACAATGAAGCACTAAGTATGTAGCAACCCACATAATTAACATTCCCCCACACTTGTTCAAGAATCCATTCTTATGATAACTCCAATACTCTTCTATTCCATAAGGTTAGGTAAAAGTTTGGTTTTATACTTAAGTATGGAACGAGAGACAACAAATAAGGCTTAAAAAAGGGTGATTCAAAGGAAAATAATGTAAGGTTGTCTATTTAACTGGGTAATTTATTCAAGTGAAAGAAAAATTTGCCTCAATCATTTGTGTTCATGCATGTGCAAGAGTAGTTTCAAAAAGAATCAAAGCAAGTTCTGAAGTAACAAATTCCATGGGTGAAAATCACACAAGAAAGAAAGTTTAATTTGTCAACAAGGCTCAAATCCTCACGGCTAATAACTATCAAAATTGATCCATTCAATTCAAATCTCTGTTGCCAAACCAATTAATTTCAAGATGTTAGGAATAAATTCAATCATGTTATAAAAATCTTAAAATCACCTTTTTTCCTATGTTTTGTTTTACACTTTTTAACTTTACTGGAAAGCTTAAAACAAAAACACAAATTCTTTTTTTTTTTAAACTAACGGGATGCGTATCAAGAGTTAAACATAACTCCTTACTCTGCCATCCTATTAATTTATTTTTTTTTTAAAAAAAAAAAAAGAAAACGGACCATCTTTTCCCTCCCCCCAACCTAATCAAGACATTGTCCCTAATGTCTTTATAGATTGGTGATTTTTTTTTTTTTTAAAATTGATATTTAAATGAAAAACTATACAAGTACAACTTTAAGAGGAAGGAAAGTTACAACCGAAGAGTGGTATCAGGATCTTCCTTCCTTCCATCATCTTTGTTATTCTTGTCCACCTGCTTTCCTGATGCATAAGGTCCAAGTGAAAGGTTCTGCATTTGTTCAAGAAGTTCGTTAGCATTTGAAGAGCATGCCATGATTCTTTGCAGTCCTTGAGGTATGAATCCTTGATGCATAGCCTGTTCCAGAAAACTTAACAATCCATTATAAAAACCATTAACATTTAAGAACCCTAATGGCTTTTGGTGGAAGTTAGAATTGGCCCAAGACACAACGGTGAAGATATCTTCTAAGGTTCCAAGACCACCAGGTAATGCAATAAATGCATCAGATTTGTATAGCATTTGTGCCATACGTTCCTGCATTGTTGAAACCCTCAGTACGGTGCCTAGGGTAAGGTTTGTGGTCTTCTTGTTATTACCATCCATTAGAGCAACACCCAAAACTTGGCTCCCTCTTGTGATTGCAGTTCCTGTTGTACAACCCTTCAGGCCTTGTACTCCCCCTCCATACACAACATTGATCTTTCTAGCAGCTAATGCTTTACCAAGGTCATAAGCTGCATGTCGAAATGCTTCATCCTTTCCGAGATTGGTTCCACCAAAGACACAGATACTGTGGAATCTGCGTGTAGATGGTCCTGCAGTTTCTTTAAAGGAAGACATTTTGTTGTACCAATCATTTGTGATAGTGGAAATTTATAAAGATGAAATAACTGGTACAAAGATCAAATTGTCAGATTTTTTTTTCTTTTTCTATTTTTTTTATTAAGTGTTAATCGATGAAAAGACAAGTAAGGATAAACAAAGATACGCATGAATTATAAAGTCAAAAAGAATCAGCTGAAAAGAAAACTCAAAACAAATTAAAGACAGGCGTGAATTATAAAGTCAAAAAGATACAACTGAAAAGAATTCAAAGATGCACATGCATATGAACAGTAGTTGTGATTTTGGCTCACATCTTCCTCTGGTTTTACGTCCAGTAACGGCTTGAACGCCTTCTATGAGTCGGGGAGTTGCTTCCCATCCAATTTTCTTATAAACTGGCAAACAGGGTCTTTTAGAGTCAGATTCCCAAGACTATACTGTTCCTTCTCCCTTCGGAATAATTCAGCTAAATCAAGAAGAACCATTTGAACCTGTCCACTAGGATGCGTCTCAAGAGCCTGGCTAATGTTATCCAAAGACTCCTTACTCAGTCCATCCTTAATGAATTTAATTTTATCTTCTCGATTTAAAGAAGTCATTCCGACATTCTTACATCTCGAGTTACAATTCCATCTTGCACACTTATAACAAACTTGCATTCTTTTTGCTCTTCTTTTTTCAGAAAAAGAGCTCCTACCCATTCCTGACAAATGTCTAGCAAATGAATCTTGAAATTCACCTGCTAAGCGTACCTTGGCCTCGATGATCCAACGTACATCCTCAGGAAGGCCTAAGCGCATCAGTACTCTTAGCCTTTCAAGTCTACATCTGTAAATTTTCCTGAGATCGTCTTGAGGGAGAGTAGGGAACCGAACTCTGAGCTTGGCGAGGGTTTCCTCCATTCTTTCTCTCTAGCAAAGTTGTTCAGTGCAAGGGTGGATTGTTCTGTATATATAATAGCTAAGGAGAACAAATTGAAGCATTGCACAACAAACACAATAATAATAAGATAAAAATAATGAAAACTCTAGAAAACTCTCCACACATAATCAACAAAATGAAAAACACATATCATTAACAACAATAACTGAAGAAAAAATAGAAAAAAAAAATTGGGAAGAGAAATTTCTACTTTAAGTCAAGCCAAGTAGGTGGCATTATGCAGGTGCACCTCTTCCACCGTATGCTCTTGAAAACCCTCATAGAAGGGCTTAAGCCGATGTCCATTTACCTTGAAGATCTTTTTGGTTGTCTCATCTGTGATCTCTACTGCACCATAAGGAAAAACATTAGTAACCACAAATGGGCCTAACCATCTAGAACGTAACTTACCAGGCATCAGCTTAAGACGAGAATTATATAAGAGCACTTTTTGTCCAACAATGAACTCTTTTCTTGTTATCATCTTGTCATGGAATGCTTTAGTCTTTTCCTTGTAAATTCTGGAATTCTCATATGCTTCTAACCGAATTTCTTCAAGTTCTTGCAATTGAAGCTTTCTATGCATTCCAGCTTTATCCAAGTTCAAATTGCATTGCTTAATAGCCCAATATGCTTTGTGCTCAATCTCTACCGGTAGATGGCATGTTTTGCCAAAGACTATCCGGTAAGGGGACATCCCTATAGGAGTTTTATAAGCTGTTCTGTAGGCCCATAAAGCATCATCAAGCCTTTTGCTCCAATCTTTCCTATTCGGTTGGACTGTTTTCTCCAGAATTTGTTTGAGTTCCCTGTTGGATACTTCAGCTTGACCATTTGTTTGAGGATGATATGGTGTAGACATCTTGTGCATCACCCCATATTTCTTCAACAAGGATGCCATGTTCCTATTGCAGAAATGAGATCCTTGATCACTGATGATTGCCCTTGGAATTCCAAACCTGCTAAAAATGTTAGATCTGACAAAGTCAATCACAACATGAGAGTCATCAGTGCGAGTGGCTTTTGCTTCTACCCATTTAGAAACATAATCCACAGCCAGTAAAATAAAATTGAAACCAAAAGAGTTAGGGAAAGGTCCCATGAAGTCAATGCCCCAAACATCAAACACCTCACAGAACAACAATGGTTGTTGAGGCATCTCATTTCTACGTGATATGTTGCCCATTCTTTGGCATTGTTCACAATTCTTACAATACCTGTAAGCATCACGAAACAAGGTAGGCCAATACAAACCAGAGTCCAAAACCTTTCTAGCAGTACGTTGAGGTCCAAAGTGCCCACCACATGCAAATGTATGGCAAAAATCTAGAATGGAATTAAACTCATGATCTGGCACACAACGCCTAATGACTTGATCGCTGCAAAATTTCCACAAGTAGGGATCTTCCCATACATAATATTTAGAATTGCTTTTAAGTTTATCTATTTGTGCCCTAGATGCATGTGCAGGCAAAACAGATGCAACCAAGTAATTAACTAAATCAGCAAACCAGGGGTGGTGTCACGCAGCTCCAAAAGTTGTTCATCAGGAAAAGAATCATGAATAGGGAGGGAGTCAGGTGCTCTCTCAATTCTGCTTAAATGATCAGCAACCATGTTTTCTGCACCGCTCCTGTCCCTAATCTCCAAATCAAACTCTTGAAGTAGCAACATCCATCTAATTAACCTTGGTTTTGCATCTGGCTTCTTCAATAGGAACTTTAATGCTGCATGGTCAGTAAAAACAACCACTTTAAAATTAAGCAAATATGATCTGAATTTATCAAGTGCAAAAACAATTGCTAATAATTCTTTCTCAGTGGTAGTATAGTTAGCTTGTGCAGCATCTAAAGTTCTAGAAGCATAATATATGACATGAGGAAATTTTCCAACTCTTTGTGCAAGGACAGCTCCCATAGCATAATTGGATGCATCACACATGATCTCAAAAGGGAGTGTCCAATTTGGTGGCTTGATAATTGGAGTTGTGGTCAATGATTTCTTGAGTTGATCAAAAGCCTCCTTGCACCTGTCATCAAAGTTAAAATCAACATCTTTTTGTAGCAAGTTAGAAAGTGGAAGGGCTATCTTGCTGAAGTCTTTGATGAAGCGTCTGTAGAAACCTGCATGACCAAGAAATGATCTAATCTCGCGAATGCAAGATGGGTAAGGTAAACTAGAAATTACATCAATCTTGGCAGGATCCACTTCTATACCCTTCTTTGAAATTACATGTCCTAACACTATACCCTGGTCAACCATAAAGTGACATTTCTCAAAATTAAGAACAAGGTTAGTTTCAATGCATCTATGTAAAACCTTATCTAAACTATCTAAACAGGTTTCAAACGAAGAACCATACACAGTGAAATCGTCCATGAACACCTCCATGCACTTTTCAAGGAAGTCAGCAAAGATACTGACCATGCACCGCTGGAAGGTACCAGGGGCATTACATAGGCCGAATGGCATCCTCCTATAGGCAAAAGTTCCAAAGGGGCAGGTGAATGTGGTTTTTTTCCTGGTCCTCTGGTGCAATGTGAATCTGGAAATAACCTGAAAAGCCATCAAGAAAACAGTAATGAGATTTCCCAGCTAAACGCTCAAGCATTTGATCAATAAAAGGCAAAGGGAAATGATCCTTTCTAGTTGCTTGGTTAAGTTTCCTATAATCAATACAAACTCTCCAACTATTTTGCACTCTGGTAGGAATAAGCTCATTCTTATCATTCTTCACTACTGTGAGGCCAGACTTCTTCGGGACCACTTGGACTGGACTTACCCAATGACTATCAGATATAGGATAAATGATGTCGGCTTGTAAAAGCTTGGTCACCTCCTTCTTCACGACATCCAAAATTAGAGGATTTAGACGTCTTTGTGGCTGCCTTATTGGTTTAGCTCCATCTTCAAGTAAGATCCTATGCATGCACATAGAAGGGCTAATACCAGGAATGTCAGCTAAGGTCCATCCAATTGCCCTTTTATGCTTCCTTAAGACTTGCAACAACATTTCTTCTTGCTCAGCCTGAAGACTTGTTGAAATAATCACAGGTAACTTTTCATTCTCCTCTAAATAAGCATATTTCAAATGCTTTGGGAGTTGTTTGAGCTCCAATGTAGGTGGTTGCTCAATTGAGGGAAGTGTCCTGGTGGATGGAATTGCATCTGCAACCTGTAACTCAACAACATCCAATTCAATCAAATCATTACCTTCTAGCTCTGTTGAATCATCAGGTACACCATCATCATAATGTATACTACCTGTATCATGAAAATCCTCCTGCAAGTAAGTATCAATCTCAGCACAAACAGGACATAATATAGAATCTACACAATTGTTACAGGTGTAAACATCATGTAAATCAGCAAAAGAAGGGAAATCTTCATTAAACAGCTCAGAATAGGTATCATCAACCAGATCATCTAGTAACTCAATATGAAAAACAGAGTGCTCCTCCATGGGATGCTTCATAGCATCAAATATATTAAATCTGACAATATCATCTCCAAACTCCATGGAAAGAGTTCCTGCATGGACATCAATCTTTGTTCTAGCTGTCTTAAGGAATGGTCTCCCTAGAATAATCGGAGCCTTATTGGATTTAGACTCTCCCTCCATATCTAAAATGTAGAAATCTGCAGGGAAAATCAAATCATTAACTTTAACAAGGACATCTTCAATAAGTCCAGCAGGGTATGCATTACTTCTATTAGCTAGTTGGATGACAACACCTGTACTCTGCAAAGGTCCAATGGCAAGAGAGTTAAAGATAGACATAGGCATAACATTAATTGAAGCACCTAAATCTAACAAAGCATTTTCAAATTTACAATTGCCAATTATGCAAGGGATAGTAAACGTCCCTGGATCTTTGCACTTTGTGGGCATTTGTTGAATGATGGCTGAAACGTTTTGCCCCATACTAATCTTTTCATCTCCCTTCAGCCTTCTTTTGTGTGTGCACAAGTCTTTGAGAAACTTAGCATATCTTGGAATTTGCTTGATTTCCTCCAGAAGTGGAATATTGACTTCCACTTTCCTAAAGGTTTCCAAGATCTCCTTCTCCATCTCGTCTACCTTCCTGGATTTTGCAGCTCTTTGAGGAAATGGTAGTGGTACATTCTGCTGCATACTTTTCTCAGAATTTCGAAAAGATGCATCATCATCTGATGGCTTTGCTCCTTCTGCGTGATCCAATGGTTGTACTTTTGTATCATCTGGTGCATTGTTTGAATGAAGTCTTGGTTTTTTAGCAGCTTTCTGTATGTTTGACTCATCCATCACCCTTCCAGATCGAAGGGAAATTGCATTGACATTGGGGTTCACCACTGGTTGAGCAGGCAACTTATCGGAACCTTTAGATTGCATCTCATTTAGTGAAGAGGCAAGTTGTCCAATTTGAATTTCTAAATTCTGAATGGTAGCCTCCGTCCTTTGCTGGAATTGCAGATTTGTTGCAGCCATTTGCTTCACAAGATCTTCTAGTGAAGGTTCAGAGTTAGGTTGTGAAGGCTGTTGAGCTGCAACATTTTGTTGATGCATTTGATGTTTCACAGGTTGCTGGTAAGATGGTCTACTAGTACCTGCATTATGCTGAAACTGTTGTTGAGGTTGTGGTCTTGTATTGTTACCCCACCTCAAATTGGGATGATCTCTCCATCCAGGATTATATGTATTTGAGTAAGGATCATAACGTTGTTGTTGTTGTGATCTCCCATGGAAAGCTCCAGTTACAGCAACAGATTCACCTGCTTGAATGGTAGGACAAACATCAGTTGGATGAGATGAGCAATTACAGATACCACATACCTTTTCCGGTGCTTGCAAAAGTAGTTGTTGTGTTTGAGAAGGTTGTTGCTGAGCTACTGCCACTTGTCTCACTAAGGATGTTAGCTCATCAAGTCTATTCTGCAGCCTTTGTTGTTCTTCCTGTGACACTTGAATTTCGTTCACTGCCCGAGTTGGCGTGATTCTGGTCCCAAATTGTTGGGTGTTGGAAGCCATGGTAGAGATAAGGCTTCTTGCTTCATGGATGCTTTTGTTCATTAATGCACCACCACTTGCTGCATCGATCATGGTTCTTTCCATAGGCAATAATCCTTCATAAAAGTATTGGATTAAAAGTTGATCGCTTATTTGGTGGTGTGGGCAGCTGGCACACAACTTTAAAAATCTCTCCCAGTACTCGTACAGAGTCTCTCCAGTCATTTGCCTAATTCCGCAAATTTCCTTTCTGATAGCACCAGTTCTTGAAGCAGGGAAGTATTTCTCCAAGAATACCTTCTTCATGTCATTCCAACATGTTACAGAACCTGCAGGAAGATAAAACAACCAATCTTTAGCAACATCAGTAAGTGAGAAAGGAAAAGCTCTCAATTTGATGTGTTCCTCAGCAACTCCTTGAGGTTTCATGGAGGAGCAAACCACTTCAAACTCTTTTAGATGTTTGTGTGGATCTTCTCCTGCAAGACCATGAAATTTAGGAAGCAAGTGAATTAAACCAGATTTAAGTTCAAAATCAACATCCAAGTTTGGATATTCAATGCACAAAGGTTGGTATGTAACATCAGGAGCAGCCAACTCCCTTAAAGTTCTATCCTGCACATTGTTAGCCATTTGTTCAAATTGATTTATATCAACAGGTTGTTTAACTTGAGCAAACAATTTTCTCTTAGATCTGTGTAAAGTTCTTTCAATTTCTGGATCAAATTCAATTAATTTTGAAGAAGAAGATCTAGTCATAAACTAGGAAAAAAAAAAGGAAACAAAAGAACTAAAAAAAAATCACAATAAAAAAAAAATAAATAAAAGGATACTATCAAGTGGATCCCCGGCAACGGCGCCAAAATTTTGACAGTTGTCGAACCTGCACAAAATTATACTTATAATTCTCCGATCTGCAAACTACTTGTAGTAGAATGGTATAAACCGGGTCGAACCCTGAAGATCCACTCAAATTAATCCTTCTTTAGGGGGTGTTTGATTGATTGGAATAAACTGAAGAAAATAAAAGATCAAGTTAAAAGCAAAGGTTGAATCAATTCAAGACAATATCAATCCAAGGAATTCAGAGGCTATTTTGATGGTAAATCATTGGTTATTAATAACATGCATTCAAGAGATTAAATCTATCAACTTAGAATCATGTGGAACCCCTACAATGATCCCGGATTCACTACTGAAATAATTCCCAGAATTCAATTGATTAAGATTAACAAGATCAAATAACCATAAAATCTTATGTTAGATCCAAATCAATTTTATAAACGGAACCCAATTGAAGTAAATAATTAAATGAACACCTTCAATTTAATTGCTTACTATATGCTTTTCAATCATTGTATGATGATTAACCAATCAAGAGTACAACATACATCAATAACAAATTTCATAACCAAAACATGTTAACCAATCAAGCTTTGATAAAAGAAATATGGAATTGAAGCAAGTGGAGTAGAAAAGCATGGTAGATGTAATTCAATCAGCATGTAAATGAAGATCAAACCTCAAAACCAAGATTAAAATAAGCTTGACTCCTTGAATTGAATAAAAACTTAGCCTTCCATGAAGACTTTACAAAAAGATGAACAAAAGTAAATGAAACTCTTAGTAATTTCTACTACAACTTGGATCTCTTCTCCTTAGCAAGCCCTCCTATTTATAGGAGGGGAAAAGATGTCATTCCAAACATGATCACTCAGCAATGAATAAGCATGTTTTGTCCACAAATGGACTTATTGATCAATTACCTAATGCATTTGTCCATTACTTTGAATTATTCACCTACTCTAGCTATCATTCACCTACTTGTCTCCCACTTGCACCGAGCATATCATCCTCAATCTGGCAGAATCCAAGAGAGTTGTCTTCATATGAAATCAAGCTCTGGATCTTAGCTTTCAAATGCCGCTGGGTTGAGCCCAAAAGGAGTTTTCTAGCCCAAGTTATGGCCCAATCATTGAGTGCTGGTCAGGTTTTCATATGATGCTGACTATTCGGTCTTCCAAGCCCATTCCGACTCACTAGCCATCCGATTTAGCTTTTGGGTTCTTCATCAAAGTTTTAGGGCTCTCTTTTATCTTTCCTACAATGTAAAGAACATAATTTTTAGATGTCTAGAAGTCAAGTTATGCTTGAAATACGAAAACAGTTTAATGCTGAAAAAACGTAATTGAGCCCAATATGAACCTGAATTGGCATAATATGCTTATGACTTGTTAATTAAGCACAAAATATGCATTAAAAAGTTAAATTTGAGGGATGATTAATGTGTATAATTTGTATTTATCAAGCCCTGAATAAACCTACGATAGAAACCTGCATGTCCAAGAAAAGATTGAACCTCTCGCACACAAGAGGGGTAAGGCAAGTGTGAAATAACATCTAATTTTGCAGGATCTACCTCTATGCCCTTCCTAGAGATAATATGGCCTAAGACTGTACCATGCTCTACCATAAAATGACATTTTTCATAATTCAGAACAAGGTTAGTCTCTATGCACCTATCAAGCACTCTAGTCAAGCTATCCAAACATGCATCAAATGAGGAGCCATGTACACTAAAATCATCCATGAAAACCTCTATGCAATGCTCAAGTAAATCAACAAATATACTCACCATGCATCTCTGGAAAGTACCAGGAGCATTGCATAGACCAAAAGGCATCCTCCTATAAACAAAGGTACCAAAATGACAAGTAAATGTAGTCTTATGCTGGTCCTCTGGTGCAATACAAATCTGAAAATAACCAGAGAAATCATCTAAGAAACTGTAATGTGATTTACCTGCTAGGCGCTCCAGCATCTGATCAATGAAAGGAAGTGGGAAGTGATCCTTCCTGGTCGCCTGGTTGAGCCTCATGTAGTCAATGCAAACTCTCCAGTTGTTCTGAACCCTAGTAGGAATCAGCTCATCCTTCTCATTCTTCACAACTGTAATCCCAGATTTCTTCGGTACCACTTGTACCGAACTCACCCAAGTGCTATCTGATATGGGATATATGATACCGGCCTGTAGCAGCTTGGTAACCTCTTTCTTGACCACGTCAAGAATCTGGGGATTCAGCCTTCTCTGAGGCTGCCTCACAGGTTTAACCCCATCCTCCAACAGAATATGATGCATACACAAGGAGGGGCTAATACCCGGAACATCTGCCAAAGTCCAACCTATAGCTCTCATGTGCTCTCTAATCACATGCAACAGCCTCTACTCCTGATCAGCTGAGAGAGCAGTAGAAATGATCACTGGAAGCTTCTGCTCATCCTCCAAATATGCATACTTGAGGTGAGAGGGAAGTGGCTTCAGCTCCAGTGATGGGGGTTGGACAATAGAAGGTAACAACCTGGTACTGGTAGAAACCTCTGCAACCTTCAAATCAATCAAGTCAGATGTATCTGTAATTGTTGTAATCAAGCCACTGCATTCTGACTCAATTGACTCAACCGGTGCATCAATACCAGAACCTGTAGGACAATCAGAACAATCAACAGTATCAACAGATATGAACTCATCTATCCCAGAACACATACTACACACAGATGAATCAGAACATAAATCACAAGTGTAGATATCACTGAAATCAGAAAAGTCCGGAAAGTCCAAATGTCCTACAAACTCAGACAAACTATCATCTACAAGTTCAGCAACCATATCAATATGGAAGACAGAGTGATCCTCAACAGGATGCCTCATGGCATCTAAAATATTAAATTGAACCACACTATCTCCAAACTCCATGGTTAGTGTGCCTGCATGAACATCAATCTTAGTCCGAGCTGTCTTCAAGAAGGGCCTGCCCAAGATGATGGGGGTTGCACCAGTGAGTGAATCTCCTCCATCCATATCCAATATGTAAAAGTCAGCAGGGAAGATGAGGTCATTCACTCGAACCAGTACATCCTCAATAAGGCCTGCAGGGTGGGCAGTGCTCCTGTTTGCCAACTGAATGACAACACCTGTAGCCTGCAAAGGACCAAGAGACAAAGAGGTGAAAACAGATAAAGGCATAACATTAATAGATGCTCCTAAATCAGGCATAGCATTATCAAACTTGTTACTGCCTATAACACAAGGAATAGTAAATGTCCCTGGGTCTTTGCATTTTTCTGGAATGGGAGTCATAGGTCTCTCAATGAGTGCAGAGACATTCCTTCCCATGCTAATCCTCTCATTGCCCTTTAGCTGCCTCCTATGGGTGCACATATCCTTCAAGAACTTGGCATATCTTGGAATTTGCTTTATGGCCTCAAGTAGAGGTATATTCACCTCTACTTTCCTGAAAGTCTCCAAGATCTCTTTGTCAGCCTCTTCCATTTTTTTACTCTTCTGCACAGCTCTCTAAGGGAATGGAAGAGGAATAGAAGGTTGCTCACTGCATGAAGAACTGGGGCTGCTCAAAGGACTAGGAATAGCTCTCTCTTGCACAGGGTCTATAGCTGTATGAATCTCATCTTCTTACTCAGACGGTTGCCTATCAGGTGCTTGCACACTCTTACCCGACCTCAAAGTGATTGCACTAACATTCTTCGGGTTGACAACAGTTTGAGCAGGAAGCTTATTTGAACCCTGAGGCTGCAGCTGATTTAGAGTAGTCGCCATCTGGCCTATCTGATTCTCCAGGCTCTGAATAGTTGCTTCTGTCCTCTGTTGGAAATTCAGATTATTGACTGCCATCTGCCTCATTAATTCTTCCAAGGAGGGTTCACTCTTGGAAGGTGCAGCAGTTGGTGATGTAGGCTAGTGATGTTGTTGTACATGTGGAGGCTGGTAAGGTCTACTAGGCCCAGCAGCATGAGACTGATAAGGCACATAAGGTTGTTGTGGTTGTTGTTATACATGTGGAGGCTGGTAAGGTCTACTAGGCCTAGCAGCATGAGACTGATAAGGCACATAAGGTTGTTGTGGTTGCTGCTGCTGAGAATTCCCCCATCTCAAATTTGGATGATTCCTCCAACCCGGATTGTACCTGTTGGAAGAAAGATCCTGATTATACTGCTGCTGCTGAGGGGTTCTACCAGAACCATAAATATTGGCAGCATAAGCCTGAGGAGGAACAACAACATCTCCTTCAGACTCATGTAAGGTGGGACAAGCATCAGTGGGATGATCAGCAGAAGTACAAATCCCACATAATTTAGCAACCTTCTGAGACACTGCTAACTGCTTGACTAAGGAGGCCAAATCATCAAGCTTGTTCTCCAATTTCCTATGATCAGCAGCATAGGACGTCTCCGTCTCATGAACTCCTCTAGTCAAGGCCACCGAGTTGCTTCTGGTATTGAACTGTTGGTTATTAGAAGCCATGTTCTCAATTAATTTCCTTGTTTCAACTGGAGTTTTATCTACAAGCGCTCCTCCACCGGCTGCATCTATCATCTGCCTATCCATGTTTATAAGGCCCTCATAGAAATACTGGATGAGTAGCTGCTCATGAATCTGATGATGTGGACAGCTAGCACAAAGTCTCTTAAACCTCTCCTAGTACTCATATAGACTCTCTCTATCCATCTGCCTTATACCGCAGATCTCCTTCCTAATTGAAGTCACTCTGGATGCTGGGAAAATTTTTTCCAGAAACATCCTCTTCAAATTATCCCACCTAGTAATGGATTCAGGTGGAAGGTAGTACAACCAGTCTTTTGCTGTATCTTGCAGGGAGAATGGAAATGCCTTCAGCTTAATATGATCCTCAAGAACTCCAAGTGGTCTCTTAGTGGTGCAGACAATATGAAATTCCTTGAGGTGTTTATGTGGGTCCTCACCTGCAAGACCATGGAACTTGGGCAACAAATGAATCAATCCAGACTTTAGCTCACAAGGCACATCTATATCAGGATATTGAATGCATAAAGTCTGAATATTAACAACAGGTGATGCAAGCTCTCTTAAGGTTCTCTCAGCCATGGTATCACAATTAAGATCGGACTCAAGGAAAGAATAAGAAGAAAACACAGAAACAGACTCACTATCACTTACACTAACAACAGAATACACATTATCAGACAAGTCACTATCACTAACAGAATTATGCACAGATGGAATTCTAGAGTCTCTAACTAACCTATGATATGTCTTATCAATTTCTGGATCAAATGAATGTAGGATACCTGGGTTTGCTCTAGTCATACACCAAATGCACACAAAAATGCACAAAATAAGGCATACAACAGCATGTTAGCATATAAAGGCAGCCTATATCAAATGAGCATAAACCAATGAAATGGATACATGGAAAATACTATATTAACATAGGAAACAACCACAAAAAAAATTCAGAACAAAATTCAAAGTTTAAGTACCAAAACTACCTAAGGTAAGAAAGGAAAAATACACCAATAAAAACTTAAAAATTACAGAAAAAATAGAAAACGACCTTTTTTGGCAATTTTATGGTCCAACTCGCCGCCTAGTTGCGAGGGTCACTCTAACTAGCTTCTTCTACCCCAAAAGCATATAAAATATGTGAAATTCTGACACTCCTAGATCAAGTTATGTCCAATTAAAGTCAACAGGTTAAAATAAGTCAGTACAAAGTGTAAGCTCACAATCAGGACTTATCTATCAGCAGCTGGGGTATCTAATATTCATTATTAATTACCTAAAGAAATGTGGAAACAAAAATTGGCACAAAAATTCAACCTCTAACTATGTTAAACAAAAAGTCAGGATTTGAGGAACACACATATTTATAGTGCCTAAATCATTAACAAACTGATTAGGCCTTAATTGGGCCGAAATTAATTAAAACAAGCCCACAAACTAATTACAAAACTAATCAAATTCGGACTTGTGACAGACAACAACAGTAGGCGATTTTGAAACATCAACTGCTCCTAATTTCTTCATGGGAATATGGTCATATAGCATATCAAATTAAAGCTCCGGAAGTTAGCTTTCCAATGCCACTGGAATCACTCTAATTGGACACCTATAGCTCCAGATATCATCAAAACAAGACAGGTAGGTCAGTAGGCTTAAAAATCCGAATTTAAACAACATTTACAGTTAAAGCCCAATTAAGCACAATTTGGTAAATTCTAATTAAAACAGTGGATTTAATCACAATTATAGTCCAAGAAAGCTAAGATTAATTATGCAAAGT
The DNA here is from genome assembly GCA_026901365.1 of Sesbania bispinosa. Lineage (NCBI taxonomy): Eukaryota > Viridiplantae > Streptophyta > Magnoliopsida > Fabales > Fabaceae > Sesbania > Sesbania bispinosa. The sequence continues at coordinate 1,908,821 of QLOH01000092.1, forward strand.
GTGAATAAAAATGTGATCATCAGTTATCTAGGATTGCCTAAAAATTAAAACTCTAAAGACAAAACTAGAGTAGAATTTGACAAGCAAGAAAAGCTAGCTAGAAAAAAACTTATACACAAGAATAGAGATTCAAACAAGACAAACAAACACACAAGAAATTGCAGAGAGAATTGTTTTTTGTTTAAGTTTTGATTCAAAGGAAAGAGTTGTCAAACAGATGTTTTTGAAAACAGCATACACTACAAGAAATTCGCTATTTAGCGACGGCCTTGTAGCGACGGCCACGACACCGTCGCTATTAGCGTCGGCCAGGTCGTCGCAATGACCGACGCTAAAGACATCACCATTGAAAAAAAATATATTTTTTAATTTTTTTATGCTGATCGTCGCTACTTGGTAACGTTAGCGACCGCTCTGGCCGACGCTAAAGGTATAATAAATTTTTGTTTAGCGTCGGCCTTCGTAAAGTTAGTGTCGGCTTGGCCGTCACTAATTTTTTTTGTTATTTTTTCACTATATATAAAATATTGTCTGCTATATACTCCAAGAAACAAACTTGGCGTAACGGTAATGCTCTTTCTCTGTATCATGGAGGTTGTGGGTTCGATTCTCATAATTGATAAATCTGGGAAGGAAGGATGATTTTTGAAAAAACATTACATAGCGTTAGCCATAAAATGTTGTCGCTACTACATTAACGACGAGGCTTGTAGCGACAGCCACGACATCGTCGCTAGGCCGTCGCTAATAATGCAATAACGATGGTTTTTGCCCTTGTAGCAACGATGTAAAATTGAACAGATGCAAGGAAATTGAAAATTGAACAGATACAAGGAAATTGAAAACTATATTGTTGGGTTTTTTCTTAACTTTTTTTTTAAATTGGATGATTCAAATTTTCCTCTATTTTACTCAATGTTTTAAAAACCGGACCGGTAATTGAATCGGTAGAGCCACTGGTTCACGGTTCAGTGGTTCAACAGTGGTCGAACCGGTAATAATTAAATTTATTTTTTAAATATTATATGTAATTATAAAATAAATAAAAAAAATAATAATTAATTAAAATATATTTATTTATAATCAAATAATATGACTATTAACATATATCATTAATTATAAATTTAGAAATACAATTTATGGTTATTTAAATATATTTTTCTTATATAATATTTAAATGGTTTAGTTATAATAGCTTTTAAATTCATTTAAGATTCAAATAGTGTATATATATAATAATTGACATATATGTTTTAAGAAATGCATTTGGCTTAGTGGTAGCGTGATGAAGGTTTGTGCTCCATGACATGGGTTTGAACCTATGAGCACACTCCTTTCAAATTCTTTTTAGTAAGAACGCAAACCCTTATCAAGGAGCTGCCTGCAAACCGGACCGGTTTCGCCGGTTTGTACCGGTTCTTTCTGGTTCAGAAACATACCGGACTAAATGGGCTACTGGACCGGACATAGGCCCGGTTCCCGGTTTCAACGGGTCGGTCCGTCCCGGTTCTGAAAATAGTGATTTTACTTTTGTACTTTTTTTGCTTTTTGCACCTCTTTTTGTATTTTTTTGGCTAGATTTTTTTACTATTTTCTCTTCTTTCTTTTCTCTTTGTCTTTTGCCCCAACAGAAAATTACAAAAAATGTACCAAAATTACAAGTAATTAATTCCTATTCTAAAAGAAAAATCTCCAAGAATCCGGCCTAAAACAGGACCAAAACGGTACAAAAGTCCAGAATTACAAATGAAATAGATAAAAAAAAAATTACACAAGAATTGAATGAATTTACTACACCAAACAGCCAAGGATCTGCGGTCAATGATGCAGCAAACAGCCCCCCAAAAAGTGCTCAAATCAACAAGCTCTGATGACCAATTGATAGCAGATACATAGGGGATCTAGAAATGAGCAAAGACAGTTGTTAGAAAGCATGTCAAATTTGGTTTTCCAGCAGTAAAACCAGCGAATTAAGTTCAGCAAAATGAATAATAAAAGATGAAAAGTGGAGAAGAAAAGGAGGTGGAATGACGCCACTAACGAAGGCAACCACTTCAGCAGATAAGCCAGCGGTGTTGATTCTCCACCAGCTCGTGGAGCAGGATAAGAATCATAATGGTTTGAGAAAGAACCATCAAGTCTCTTAACCTCACAAGGTAGAAATGAAGCAATGATTCTATTACTAAAAATGGTGATTAACTTACAAATGAGAAGGCCCCCTTATATAGACTAAGTGGGCGACCAACTCATGGAAAGGAAAAGAAAGGAAAATAATTCCTATCCTAATGGGGACTTGAACTCATGCCTCCTAAGGCTTTTAGTAAAGCAACCTCCTAGCCGCTAAACTCATGTGTTTAGCTCCCTTAATGAGAGTCGGAGGTAGGAAATTACAATAAAATTCAAAAACAAAGAAATCCTATCAAACGAAGGTTTAGAGGCCATGACTAGGTGGACCTCTATTTTAGGGAATTCAAATTACAATTAGAAAATGATGGAAATTATTTGTTTGACCAAGAGTAGTATGTCAATGTTGACTTTATAAAGTCAACTCTCCTTTGATGGGTCTTCATGCGCCCAAGCATCAGTGCTACTGGCTCAATCTCTCTGAATCCCAATTGCTTCCATCAGCAACATGCCATCATCTCATGGGGTCTAAGTTGCCTAGAGGCATAGGCTACTACTCTCCTCTCTTGCATCAGCACACAACCCAAACCCTTACCTGAAACATCACTGTAAACCTCGAAGGGTTTGGATAGGTCCGGCAACACTAGCACCAAGGCAGTGGTCAACCTCTCCTTAAGTTCCATAAAACTCTTCTCACATTTCTCATCCCACACAAAGGCATGTCCCTTTCGGGTCAGCCGAGTGAGGGGCAAGGCTAGTTGGCAAATTCCCTTAATGAATCTCCGGTAATATCAGGCTAACCCTAGGAAACTCCTCACCTCAGTGATGGTTTTAGACCTCTCCCACTCAACTACTACTTCTATCTTGCCAGGGTTAATCGACAAACCCTCAAAAGATATCACATGCCCTAGGAAATGCACCATATCCATCCAAAATTCACACTTCTCAGGGTTGACAACTAAATAAATTAAAGAATAGGCTTGTTAACTCTTATTATTAAAAACATTACTTTAAATATATGGATTCATATGTTCGCTTGTATTCATAATTGTACAACTTGATGAACCATTGACAGATGTAACTATCACGTTATAAATTATATGAAAATTTGAGTCACTTAGTTGTGTACAAATGTCTTTCTGTATGGTTGTGTATAAATATAATTGTAAATATTATATTAGAAAATGGAGTTAATTTTTTGTGAAGGGGTCGATTTTGAATTTTTTATAAACATAGTAAGGTCAGTGATCAAAATGACAAATCTATTTTCCAACTGTATCATAGAACTAAACAAACTTTAATATCATGTTCAAGGTAAAATCTTCAAACCCATCAATCAAGTATCTACTAGGTAACTCAACCTAACTTACATCATTTGGGTGGGATTATTGGCCATAATTTAGAAAAAAATAAAAAAACCAATTTGGTCCCCTAGAAAAAATTATTTTAAAAAGCAAAAAATGTGAGTAGATTGAATCCTAATAATACCACTCAATTTACATTCTTAGGTATACTATGTGTATGATAATCCTTAAACAAATGGGGTATGTTTATCAAAATACTATTTTGAAATTTATTTTTTGAAAGTCATATATTTTATTCTGGAAAGTATGAATAATATGGCTTCCAAAAATTAAATTTTGAAATAGAAATATGTAAAAATATTCTGTAATTTAATTTCTGGAAGCTATAATGTTCATATTATTCTTAAAATTAATTTCTAAAAAAATTTAAATCATTTTCTCAATCAACAAGAAAATATTGATGTATTTAAGGTATTCTGGAATTAAGTTTCTAGAATTTAAATATGTCAATAACACAGAAATTTAATTTCCGTAATTATTTCAAAAATTTAAAAATAATTCTGGAATTGACTAAAAAATGGGTTGGAGAAAAGTGAAGGGTATTTTAATCATAAAAAGAAAAAAGGAGAACGGTGTGAATAGAAAATAGAGGTGCAAAAAGCCATATCCATAGTATGGTTTAGTTAAAGGGTTGGCCTTTTGCAACTTGAGATTATGTTCACTTTGTTTTGGGGCTAACTAGTGTGTTATTTTGAGTTATGATTTGTATTGCGTTCCAATTTTATTTTGATTTGTGATGAATGAATTTGTTAAGTATTTTACAGGATCACAATGCGTATTAAAAGAAACAGTATCATAGAAGAGAAACCCCGTAGAGAGTCGCAACCACCACAGTCTCTCCTCCCCTTTGGGGGCTTCTACCCCAATAGAGGCTCCTTCTTCCTCTCTATGGGATTTCCTCTATCCTAAGGTGGAGTTCTCTATCGTCATAGGTGGATTTTTTTTTTTCTTTTATGTTTCTATTTTTCCTTCCCTTCCTCCAAACTTCCATTGTCACCGGTTCGGCAAGATAAACCAAGCCGCCATACTTCACTGCATCGCTCTATTGTGTACGCAACCCCAATGCTACTATAAATGGTGGGTCTTCCACTTGCAACCATATGGCAGCCACAAGATAAGGGAACTCTGAACAACACAACTCTTGGGAAAAATTGCAATCTTTGTCAATACAAACTTTGTTCATTCTCCTCTTGACATCACAGTGAGAGTAATCCAAAGTAGATGGTAGTAAATGATTACACTATTTGGGACTTGGGACTGTTAAATGTTTTATTAGGGATTTATAGGATTATGTTTATTTATTATTGATTTAATTAGTATATACTGTCAGTGTAAAAAAAGTTTTACCCAGACATCCAATGGTATACCGCCACATCATTTAATGAATATGACACCTAAGATATTATTAAATTCAATAAATGATGTGGCAGCACATCATTGGATGTCTGTGTAAAACTTCTTTACACTGACAGTGTACATTAGGGGTGTTCATGGGACGGGTTTTACATGTCCCTAACCCGGCCCTAATTTTTGACCGGGCCAATTCTATGGACCCGAACCCGTCCATAGACCCGAAGAGACCCGATGATGTGCGGGTCTAAGTAAGACCGAGTTTGAGTAGGACAGGATCGGGTTGACCCGATATATAAGCTAAATATAATCATGAAATGATCATACAACAATGTTCAAAATAAAATAGTTCATACAATTAATAAATATATTGTATACAATAAAATATCTCTTAATGTATGCAATAATTTTTAATTTTTTATTACTAAACCAAGAATAACATTATATCACTATATAATTTTATATAAAGAATGTATTTTTAAAGGTAAATAGAGGAAACTTAGACTCAAAAACCTCATCTAAAATGAAAAACAATAAGGTTGGGACTTTACATAATAGAAAATCATAAGTAATAAATATTATATTTATATATAAAGGACGGGTCGGGTAACCCGAAGGTTAACCCGAACTCGTCTTCAACCCGATGCCGGGTCAAAAATGAGACCCGGTTTGGTTCTATTCTTTCTTGTAGGACAGGAACAGACCCGACCCAAGTAGGACGGATTGGGACAGGTCAAAGGGACATACCAGGTCTTAAACACCCCTAGTGTACATATATTAAACTCATTTATTATTTCTTGGGTAAAATATATTTTAGTCCCTATAAATATATTGAGTTTTTCTTTTAGTTCTTGTAAATGATTTTTTTTCTTTTGCGTCCCTACAAATACAATTTTTTAATTCATCCTTGTCGTTACTACACCGGTTAACTCTAATGTTTTTTCTCTTCTTCTTCTCCATTTTGTTTAGCATTACCATCTTTCAAGTGTCACACAACCCATTAGTCACTGATTCTGCGGTGGTGAGACTTTGTAGTACTTTATTTCTCTATGGGTTTCGAAGACTTGAGTGCATGGCATCTGAATTGGGGAAGAGGAGGATGAGGAGCGGAAAGAAAAGGATGGGAAGGAAGAGGAGGAGAAAAAACGTTAGAGTTAGTAGGTGTATTAACAATAGGAACAACTTAAATTGCATTTATAGGGAAGTAAAAAAGAAAAAAAAAAAAAAAACATTTACGAAAACGCTCGATATTGTTCTTTCATGATTTGAGATCTCTTTTTATTATAAATGTCGTTTAAATGTCCTATAGGCTTTTATATTAGGTTACTTTGACAAAAAAAAAAATATTTCACATGATCCAAATTTTGAGAAAATTGTTGGTAATTGGTTAAGGGAAATTCCTTTATCCACCCTTTTTTAAAAAACCAAAAAAAATAATTAATTCTCTAACTATCTCTCTCCCTTTCTCCCACCCCTGCCCCCCCTAAACACATTTCCCTCTCCCATTCCACCCCCTTTCTCTTACCTCACCACCTTCTTCCCAGTGACAGAACTTCACCAATAAAATTGAGGAGGCCAAAATTTAATGTACAAATTAAATATATAATATTATATTACATGCGTGTTATTAAAATAAATAAGTTTTTTTAACATATTTATAAACTAGCTTACAGAATCATTTAACCAAATTAGAAGTGCTTGATAAAGAACTTATTATAGTAGTTTATAATATATTTTTAAACGCTATTTCAAGTAGCATTTACGCTTATAACTTATAATTTTTTATTTTTATTTTTATTTTTACCCTTAATATTTTAATAAATGTCATTTTTATCCCTCTTAGATTTTTAAAAACTCTCCTAATATTTTTCAATTTATGCGCACTTTATGAAGAAAAAATAACCTTAGGCTTAGTCTACAAAATAAAATAATTGAAACAAAAAATAGTGTAATTAAAATAATTCATATTTAATAAATTTAAAATTATAATTACCCAACAATATTTTTTATATATTAAATAAAATTAGAGTTAAATAAAAATATCATATAAATATGTCATTTTATATTTATCAGTTACTTAAAACAATAATTTTACTAAATACTTATAATTCAATGAGCTCGACTAAAAATTAATATTTCACCCACAAATTAACTTTTCATCTTTAGCTTATCAACTATTTTTGTTAAATATATATCTAAATCTAAAGTGCAATATTAACATAAAGTTGATCATAAACATAATATTTAAATAGATAAAATTGTCCATAATAGAATAAATTTTGTAGAAAATTTTAAAAAAATTACCTGAGAATTCTATAAAAAAAATCTTTTTTTTTTGTGTTAACCACTTATATCCCATATTATCAGGGACAATCTTGTTCAGGGCTTAGCCACAGTTAAGACTCATCGCCCCTCCCTAAGAGTGTGTTTAGTAGGGATTCGAAATCAAGAGTTCTTCCCACAATCTCAGCCTATATTGCCAACTGAGTCTCAACTCTTTGATTATAAAAAAAATCTTATAATTGACTATTAAAATATAAATAATTTTTCAACTTTGATTTTTCGTACTGCACTTTCTCATATTTCCCTCCATATTTTCTTTTTCTCCCTTTCTCTCTCTTTATTTCTCATCATATCAATTATCACATATTTCATTTCTCTATATTTTCTTTCTTCTTTTTATTTATCTTTCTCCTCTCTACATTTCTCACTCCTATTTTTTGAGTGTGTCAAAATATTTTTATCCATAATTTATAATAATTATATAAATATATATATAAAAATTTTATTTTGGAAAAGCTTGAGGGAGCCATGGCTCCCCCTGTCATAAGGAAGGTCCGCCGCTGCTTCTTCCCCTCCTCCTTTCTCGCACTAGCACCTCGCCCCTTTCGTGGGTTGAAATTAGGCGGTTTTCTTTTTAAATTTTTTTCGGATTAGAGACAAAATTTAGAGAAGAAATTTCTCCATCTCTAAAGACCGACAAATTTGAAGGCTTCCATAAATTAATTTCTAGTATTTGTGACAACTCAGAGTCAGAATTTAAAGATGAATTTTTTTTCCGTCTCTAATTACTTAAAAATTACATGACAATTGCACTTTCATAAATTAATTAGGGAGTGACATCCACATAATTTGATAAAACCCATGTGAATTTTAACCAATGGCATAGAGTGTGTTGGGAAGAGCGTGTTAAAAAGTATATTGATAGTACTCCTCTTTCAACAAATAGACTTCTGAAAATTAATTTCTAAAAGATGAAAAAATGTTTAAATCTACTTGCAAAAATTTCCTGAAGGGGGTGGAGCTATTTTTTAAAAACATTAAGGGGGGGGGGGGGGGACAGAAAAGGGGGGAATGAGAAAAGAAATTCCCTTGGTTGATTTATTTTGTTCATGTTGACTAGAAAACTTATGTGAAACCCAATCCAACTCAACCAAAACCTCACCACTCGAATTGATTTCGACCTAATTTTACACACAACTCTACCCATGCGCAGGGCTAAGTGGAGAAATAAATATGCGATACTGGACCCGACCCCGAAAAAAGTATGAAATACCATTTTGGAGTTCTAAGTAGTCTGCACAATATGCACACTGATCACCATGAAAATGGCAACGATTCAGAATGGTATGAGGTAAGAAAATGTATATAATGAGATGCTAAACACCATGAATAAGATGAAAGAATACAACACACTTCATAGCTGCCTGCCAAAGCCTTAAGCCTGAGAGGCTCCAAACGATTTTGAGTTTGAACGTAAGTTTCATAATTTCCACTTGCACTGTTGCACAGCAGTCTCCTGTTTTTCCTCTAATACATATCAGGAGCCACATACTATCAACTGACAATTTCATTCCCCCAATGCACATAGGGGCAAAATAAAAGGTCCCAATTATGCAAAGAAAGGGTGCAAAACTTGCAAAGCATATTTAGACTTTGCAGTTTCTTTTTCCTTTTTTTCAACAGAAAAATACAGAGAATGTATTTATTATTACAAGTAGCCATCTCAGATATATAAACAAATTTCTAAAGATAGAGACACTCTTCATGAATGGATCCATGCTGAAATAATCATGGAAGAACATCTGAATAGGTATAAGAGGAGTCTGCCAAAGCTTCATCAAGAAATTTCAATTAGCTTTTAGCCTTGAATGGACCCAACATAGGAAGAAAATATACAGGAGTAAAGGAACAGGTGTGAAGAGTGGATGTCTCAAGAAAGTAGAAGGAAATGCAACCTTGACACAGTTTTCTGACCGCATGGATCCTCATTTCCTTTTCCCTGTACCAATTGACAGGAGCTCAAAGCTCCTGAGCGCATCATCACGACCACCTCTTGTCCCTGCAGCACGGGTAAAGGATGACTTGGACTCAAAACCTGGTTGAACCCTCTGAGTAGTAGATAGACGACCACTGCTTGAGACCAATCGACTGGTACGGCTTTCACTAGGTTCACCAGAAGAGCTTGGTCTGCTGCTTGATATGACAGGCCTTTTTGAGGCACTGCCATTACGTGAAGAACTACGAGGCATAGGTTGCTGCAAAGATTGAGTGTTAGATAACAAGAAAAGTTTATGTAGTCAACTTACTATCTAAAAATTGAAACAAAAAGACAGGCTATACAGAAAAGAAAATAATGTGAAGTGACACTAACCACATCTTTGGAAGATGGCACGTCATCGGAAGACCTATGCCTGGAATGATCATTATGCAGTCCATGCCCAGAGCTATTCCTTCTTGAAAATGCCTCCACTGCACCAGATAATCTATCCCGAATCTCTTGTCCAACTAAAATTTAAGAAGTTAGCCAATGGAAGTCTTTTCATTTACAGCTCAGAACTGAAATAACACCAACTTTGTAGTGTATCACGTAAACATCCAAATTATTTAAACAAGTGGAAATGATACTTGTTCTCAAACCTGATATGAGAATAAAGCACATGCATACAGAATAATAGAACTTAAAGGCTAATGAATCTATAAGAAATCAAAACCATTTATCAGCATGGCAGTGAATTGCTTCAGAACAAAAATTCCAGATCTTGCTGTAGGAGTAAACCTGAAGGACGTTCTAATCTCTCTCCAGAAGGTCCAGGGTTTAGGACTGGTTTCCCAATTGGCTGTTGAAAATGCAATGAAAAATTTACTCAGCAAGAACAAGAATTATTACTTTACTGAAGATGCTATGAAACCAAATTTACTGCCTCTTCGCAGATGAAGATGAAAACTATTAGAAGTACTCACTCGAGCTCTAGAACTGGATCCAATTTGTGGATACTTCAACATAGTCCAATCAAATACATAGTCAAACTGATAACCTGCAAAAGCATCATTTCTAAGGTACTTTCAAAGCCTTGGAAGAACTTTCAACTGAGGAAAAGTAAAGCTTATGCTTCTACAAGTTAACCTTCTCTAATGAATAGGTCCCGAAAGAGTCTCTTAAGATATGAATAATCAGGTTTATCTTCAAACCGCAATGATCGGCAATAGTGAAAGTAAGATGTGAACTCCGAAGGATGTGACTTGCATAAGACCTGTCTCAATAATCCATACTATAAATTCTTTGCAAATTGCAACAGATAAAATGTAGAAAAAGAATTAATTGCTTAGTTTCCTACTTAATTGAATGCAGCAGAATAATTGTAAACAAATAACGGGGAAAGTAAAATCATTAGAAAACCAGATATCATCCTGACATGACCAACAATCAAAATCATCAAAGCATTTGCCTAAAAGCTTCTTGCAAGTAAGTATTGGTACCTCTATCGGAGTAAGCATCTTCTTTTCACTTATCTTGTCATATTTCTGCTTTTTAGTGCCAGCTTTCAACCCTTGCCAAGGAAGACTGAAAAACATTTTCCATATCAAGTTAGAAAATGTAATGACAAAGACTATTAAATAAGTAAAAACCATGGCATCGCAACCAAACCTTCCTCTCAAAAAGTACATTAGCACATAACCAAGCGATTCTAGATCATCTCTTCTGCTTTGTTCTGCCAGATAATCAGAACAAGAGTTGTGAATGTACACCCAATTTGAATTTGAGAATTATAATTAAAAAAAAGCTTATTGATTAGTATCTGCACTAAATTGCCTCACCAACTCCAAGGTGAGTGTTAACACTTGCATATCGAGCAGTTCCGGTGAGATTCTTGTTTTCCCTGTTGTGAGAATAGTGTGACCATTCATTGAACAAGAGTAGAGGAATATGTAGGACAATAATTATTGTTTTAATCTAATAAAGTGAAGAAATATAATTCTACAAGTAACTGCAACCAGTTAAAAAATTTCCATCTTTCCATTATTGGACAATCATTGGCATATAAGTCAATTAATAACTGACTTGAAAGCATAGTTATCAATCGCGGATAGCGACGCATAGCGGCCGACCCCCAAACAATACTTGAGTCCCAAACAATACCGCTATAGCGTAGCGGGAAACTATGAGGTTTTGTATAGCGGCAGGGGGCCGCTCTACACCTCTATGCCGCTATAGCGCCAATATAGCGCGCTATTGACTAGTCTGCTTGAAAGTTGAAACAAAATATAAAGAAATGAAAAATTGACACATTTAAAGCCAACTCCCCTCCCCCCAAAAAAAAAATTAAGATAATTTGCAAGAAAACATGGGCAATAATTTTGATAATAAAATCGTTACAGATAAACTTTTCGAAACCTTTCTCTTGTCCCTGCCATTCCACCCCTCCCTTACCCCTGCCCTAGTTGCTTAACAAGAACTGCAGATGAAGAAAGGCTCTATTTACTTTTGCCTCTGGCTGGTCAATTCAAGATATGTAAACAAGTTGCGGGTTCAGATGACAAATAAGGTAAGTTAGCAATAAAAAGATGAGGGGATTTAAATGCATTCAGGTAGCGGGTGCAGATTTAGTGTAGGTTCGAAATTTGTTAAACTCAGGTTGCACCCACCCAGCATATAAAGAAAACTTGCAAACTTCTAAAGGTAACAGTAGATAGACAAGACAGGAATAATATACTCAAGGAACCAAAGTAAGACAAGCTACAGACTTCCCAAACAAAATCTTATATTTGGTACCTGTATGGTATATGCTTATGTGTTTGAAGATCGCGATACTTTTTTGCAAGGCCATAATCAATTATGTATACCTGCAATATATAAAAAAGGTTAGGAAAGTTGACATCAGATGCATAATAAAACAGAAAATATTTTAGTTAATGGTATTAAATGGTGCTGCCTGCAAAATAAATCAAAATCAGCCTAGCATGCATATCTTTTTATAATTTTGGAAAATAAGACCCTTAAAACGAAAGGACGAACACTTCAGTGCAAATACCACTTGAGATGCTAAATAGATGATCTGAGTGTTGTGTGAGAGCACCGAGAGAAAAAGTACAATATTTGTAGCAGCAAAGCCTACAAACTTTTCTATTTCTTTTTTGCATACAAGAGACATGTCTAGGACTAGGAATATGTGACTTCAACAGATGTTTTCTAAGCTATAATGGAAATGATGAATGTAGATTGTGTAGATTAAGTTGGTTAACACATTCATCTCATTGAAAATCATGTTTGTAGACAAGTAGTAAGTGCACCATAACAGTTGTAGGCTTTTGCTGACCAGATGCTCCTAGGGCAGCAGTCAAATACTGCCCATTGATAAAACAATAATGCTAATGAATAGATTCGACACCCCTCCCTACTACCTTTTCTCTTCTAAATTCCTTTCTGTACTGATGAACACTGGGGCTTAACTTCCAAGCTTAAACCACCTAACAAACACTAACATATTCACAGTACTTATCCTCAAATTTACAACAGGGCTCTATCTCCATTTAGAATACTCCATACATAGAAAATAATTCTTGTTAAAATGGTATGAATGTTTGTCTATTACAGATTTTATATGATAACTTGATTTTAGTGTATGCCCTAATCAGTTCAAACTTCAAAGTTTTATTTTGCTTCAAAAATAAATCCACACAATTAACTAAAACAACAGCAGAAGCTTTTTCCCACTAGGTAACTTCGACTACATGGATCAAATGACACCATAATGTCCTACCATAAGTTATTAAGATGCGAATTGAAAAGAATGTATAATTAAAATGGAAAAGAAGGACCAAAAAATCAATTCTAAAGATGGTCCCCAGAAGAATAGTGATAGTAATATGACAATGATGAAAATATGGTTTAATTAAATGATCTTATTATAAAGCACATGTCATACAGGTTTTGTTGGGAATGAGAATGTACTATCAACAAGGAAGGTATGCTTTCTGCTATGGATTCTGAACAGAAGGAAGTTCGCCAAGTATAGTAAAAGTAATCTACCTATGGCTACTAAACAGTCACTAAAGCTCATAAGAAGAACTATAGGAGAGACAAAAAGTGAGAATACAGTCCTCCCTAGAAACCTGCAAACTATCCCTTTATAATAGTAAAAATCACCTACCTTATTGTTACCATATATTAGTTTACAACATACAGGTCTGTACCCATCTTCCCAAGCTGCTCAGATTCTTAAAACAGAACTTTAAGAATACCAGTGAGAGACATAAGCCATGCTTAAACTCCCAAGCAAATAAAACTGAATTAAAATAAATGCAGGAAATTGGTAGATACCTGATTTGCCCTGCGGCCTAAACCCATTAAAAAGTTGTCAGGCTTTATATCACGATGCAGGAAGCCCCGCGAGTGCATGTACTCAACTCTGTTTAACTAGGTAAACCAAATTGACGTAAATTGCTAAAAACACTTCAGCCATATGAAGTATGGTTTTCTTGAAATTAAAGCTATACTTACTAGCTGATCTGCAAGCATCAAAACTGTTTTCAGAGTGAATTTTCTACTGCAGTAGTTAAACAGGTCTTCTAGACTTGGTCCGAGAAGGTCAATAACCATGACATTGTAGTCACCCTCAACTCCAGACCATTTTAAATGAGGTATGCCAGCTTCAAATAAAAATTAACACATTAGTCAGATGAGCTCATAAACTATTATTCTTGCTTCATGAAAGTAAACAGATGCAAGTCTTGGCTGCATGAAAATGTATAAATTAGGAAGAAAAAGACAAAAAAATGAAAAGTAAACAAACAAAACTTACTTCCTCCTTGAAGAAGCGTATACAATTTTGACTCATAGAGAAGTTGAGGATGCTTGGTCTTCACAGATTCCTGACAAGCCAATGAAAAGAAAGGAAAAGTATTGGTACATGCATTAAGTTATGCTCTCCAAAACACAAGTCTATGGACACTACAAATAACAATCATAATGTACAAAGTCAAAACTTGCATTAAGGATTTTAAAGCAACCTAACTTTGAGACAATGTCATAGGCTAATAGCATCCCTAATAGAAATGTATCAATCTTGAAGCAAGAAATGTGTCATTACACGCAAACCAAATCCTCAACTTAGATCAGATCTATTTTAACATTTTTTCCTTTTCAAAGATCCAAAGGGCAAGCCAAAGGACTGAAGGGGTGTGCATACTTAAGCAGACTCATGCTGTCATGCATATAGACAAAAGCGGGAAAATTCCGTAAGTAAATAATAAATACATCCCAATGATCAGGCATCCAATGCTTAAGGAAAATCATTATAGGAATATAGGACAAACCAAGGTTTTCAAAATCGAGATCTTACCTAGGGTCGAGAGGGGGGTGAAAGACCATAAATCAGGTGATTGTAACACGGATCATAAGATCCTACCGAAAATATAAAAGTATATTTTAATAAAATTAGAATAACATAATTCATTAATACATGTATTAATGTCACTAAAATTCAAGTAATAATTTAAATATTTATTTCATAGTTTTTATCTTATTAATATCCCATTGTTTGTATTATATTGAGTGATTATGAAAAGAAAAAAGGAAGGAAAAGAAAATGACAGTTCCCGAAGTTATAGCTCATAATTTATAATACAAAACGTTTTTATAACAAGTGGAAAACACTAATAAAAACCCAGCCAAATAAATATCTGGGTATTAATGACACAAATCAGAGAAAAAAAACAGAGCTTAAAAACCATTGGACCATATAACAAAACAGAGCACCCTGCAAATAACAAACCAGCAAGGTGGCCAAGCCCCACCAAACCAGAAGCAGTAAAGAGGTTAAACCATGACCCACCCTCTCTCTCAACCTCACCGACCACCCAGCCTCTCTTTTTCAACTGTCACCTGCAAGATACAATTGGTAGCAGCCATAGATCAAAGCAGAACCCATAGATTGAAGCTCAAGGAGTGCAAAAGGGTAGTTAGGAAGGGTCCAATGAATGGCAGAGGGGTTTGTAGGGCTTGGGGTCTTAAGTTTCGGGTGGGCTCAGGTTTTATTTTTCAGAAATGAGCCACTAGGCTACACAATGGATTTGTCCATTCCCATGATCAATTGCAACAATCCCACATAATCACACCAGATCATGATTTTGAGTGTGATAAGGATCCAGCAGCAAGCAAAACTCATAGAAACATGCCATCATACAAACTAATACATAATTTCGACAACCCAGACAAACAATGATGTAAGCTTGATGACAAGACCATATAAGTATAATTACAGGAATAGTGTCTGATCATGCCTGTTAAAGCAAATGGCAGTTCTATTTCCTAGTGTATCTCTCTGTTTCTATATGGAATTATCACCATTGTCAGATGTAATCCACCAGTCCCCTTGTAAGTTTTTCATCAAAGAAATTTTCCTACACCAAAGCTATACTGAACATCAGCAGCTTCAGAATGTAACTGTTCAGAAAGAAAGAGTGCCAGAAGCATGTACAACAGTACAAGATCTGCAAATATTCCCTAGACTGAAGATCAAGCAACCAGTATGCAAAAGCATAACCACTAATATAGCCCAAGTAACATGCGTTATATTTCATAAATATAAAACAAAAATAAAAACCCAATTACATCACTTCCACAACCACACAATGCATCCATTCACCATGGAGAAACAAAACAATAGTAACATGAATAATAGAACTTTTAAAACATGCAGCATAAGAGTTCATAAGCTATAACTGCACTCACCAGCTTGACAGCCACTTCCTCTCCACTTTGCACATTAACACCTGAAACAAACAAAAAGGACCAGAAAAGACCACAGAAGGTGAAGTCCAAATTATTCAAAGTAAACAAAAATGCTAATAAGACTTTGATAAATTGCATACCCAAATAAAGCTCGCCAAAAGATCCACTTCCAATCTTCCTCCCAAGCTTGAATTTTCCACCGATGACATGATCCATGATCACAAGCTCAACCAAACATACACTCCAAAGTCCAAACTCAAACTCTTCTCCCTTGTTAAATTACAAACTACTCTACCAAGCACACAAATTGCTAGAAAAAAAAAATTAAAATTTCCTATTCCGAATATCTCATCCCAGATCCATCAATCCGGTGCCGTATTGAATCACAAAAAAATCAGGCTTTCTACACTCAATACCTCAAAAATCCTCCCAAAAAACGCGAAGCCTTTGATCAAAATAGGATCAAGAATGAAGAATCTACAAGACACCCATTGTTGTTTAAATCGAAGCAAGCACGAATCTGAGTAGTAGAAAGAAACCCCATTTACTTCCTCTCCAAAGAAAAAGAGCTAGAAACGCGAAAATGATGAAGCAGGAAATGGAATCTAATGTCTGCGATAATTGCGCAAAGAAAAGTGATGAGTGTCGATTTGGGGGTGAGACTTTGGATTCGGATCTATGTGCGGAGGTAGATGAGAAGGAAACGGAGTGAGTGAGTTTTCTCCGAAATTTTTTAGATTCTAGCAAAGAAAATGGATTAGAAAATTTGGTTATTGTCGAGATATCATAATAAATAAAAAATAATTATAATTATAATAACTATATGATAATGCAATACCAATAATAATAATTGTTGGCATTATTAAATAAACTAGAGTCACCATATCATGATGTGGATGTTCCGGTTTGGATCCCCATGAAAGATAATATGGTTCAAACCAAAAAAATAAATTGGAGCCAACAAAATGCAACTAACTATCCCAAAAAACTTAAGTGATAAGACACTTCACGCATGAATTCATTGGGCTTGAAACGTGGACAATGCACATGTCCACCTACCATGTGTTGAAATTAAACTTTTTACTGGAATAATGGGGGCAACAAAGTCACAATGATCGAACTCTTGACCATTTGGTCATAGAGACTCTGATTAGAGCTGGCAATTCAGGCTACCCGAGCCGCACAACATGAGTGGCAGGCTTTATTAGACTGGGCTAAAAAGCCCGAGAGTTATTTGGACTTCTAAAATAAGTGTCCGAACCCTTTTTTTTTTTTGCGAGCTTTTTGTGGATAGCTCAATTTTTTCAGGTTTTTGCGGGCTGTTCGGCCTTTTGCGGGTAACAGACTTTGTCGGGCTATACTAAAAAGCCCGAAAGCTATTCAGGCTTCTAAAATTAGTGCCTAAACCCTACGTTTTTTGGAGCTTTTAAGGGCCGACCCAGTCAGTCTAGCCCATTTTTTGTGGCTCTGGCTCTAGTTGTAATATCTTAAATTGTATAATCATTTTCATATGTGAAATTATGAGTATAAGAGATTTTCATAAAAGGAACTAGGTGAAAAAGGGTTAAAAACTGTTAAAAATGGCATAACAATGTCCCTTTTTCGCTCAAGTGAGAAATGGCTCGCTTGAGTGAGTATAAATGGAAATTCGGTAATTCCATTCTGTGAGATTTTCGCTCAAGCGAGAGCATTTTCGCTTGAGCAAAAATATCTGACAAAATGGGGGTAAAAATCTTCTGATATTTTCACTTGAGCGAAAGAGCTCTCGCCTAAGCAAAAATGAGGCAAAGAGTGAGTGTTTTTGCCTAATTTTCGCTCAAGTGAGAAAGAGCTTGCTCAAGTAAAAATCAAATTCTTGCTCAAGCGAGAATGCGACAATGAGCTTCTGTGTTGTTTTCGCTCAAGCGAGAAATGTCTCGCTTGAGCGAAAATGCGGGAGCATAGTTTTAAAAATAGAACTTAGGGCATTTGAGCTCATAATTCTAAAACACTCTTCTACCATTTATTGCCCTAGCAGAGAGAGTAGAGAGGAGAAGAAGAGGAAGGAGCTTAGCTTGACCCAATCAAGGAGGATTCAACCACGCACAACCTTCTACAATCCCATTGCTTGTCTCTAGAGGTGGGTGTATATCACCCACTCACTCTCTCATCTTGCTTGACATTCTCCCATGATCCCTCTCCTTGAAATCCCTTTTCATACTTGATTATCATTGTTACTTCATTGATTATGGATGGTTTGATGAATATGGGTGCATGAATTATGTGAAATCTCTTAAAATGCCTATGTGCTTAGGGTTAAGGTGAAGTCCCATGATTACATACTTGTTTGCACTTGATATATATTTCACATGCTTTTATGGCTAATTTACATTCATGAAATCAAGTGTACACAAGAAAATCATATATGAGGAATTACATGGTTCTTTGGATCAAAATGGGAAAAAGGAACAAGGAAAAAGGGATATGATAATGTTCATGTTGTTTGAAAACATCACGTGTTAATGGCGAGGTCTAATGACTGTGGGAAAGACGTTCCTCACTAAGATACTGAGCTCATATCTGGCCAATGGAAAAAGGACAAGTAGAAAGACCCCTTAAATGACGTACTGATTGTTATAGTTGTGGAAATTGTTCTAGTATGCTAGTATATACGAATTGTTTTGATGTGTTCACATTTGTGTCCTTAACCTACACTGCTTGCTTGTATACAATCACTAGGACTTTAGTCTCAACACACGTTTTCTAGATCACTCTAGGTATGCAGGACTCATAGCCTGAGGCTTGATGAAGTGAACTTTGAGGTTCAACGGAGGCCTTTTGAGTTATTTTGCCAGGTTTGAACTAGCATTGATGTATATGTATATATTGCAATTATTTGAATTAACTCATTGTGTATTTGGACCATGTGGTGGCGATTTGAAATGTATTTATGGATATGTCTTTGTAATTGAGGCTTAAGTAACGTTGGACAACTTGGGCGCATTGGATGTGTATGTATGATAATATCGGTAATGTCGCGAAAAATAATTCGGTAAATTTGGAAGTATGCTTCCAGCAGGCATTATTTATGGATTTACGGAATTAGGAAGTTACACTGCTACTGTGTCAAGAACCAAATATTCCAAAAGTCTAAGCTGGTAGATGAAGAGACAAACACGTGAATGGTCCTGCAAAAATATAGGGTTCGAGACTTTATGTTAGAAACCCGATTAACTTCTGGATTTTTTAGTCTGGCTCGATAAAACCTGTTACCCGCAAAAACCTGTAACAGATATAATGTTTGTGCCTTTATTTTAGAAGCCCATAAAAATACAATGTCCGTGTTTTTACTTTAGAATCTCAAATAACTCCAGAATTTTTTAGTCCAGCTCGCAAAAACCCACTACCTACATCGGGATGAGCTGGACGAGACCGGGTCTGATAGCCCAAATCAACAGCTTTACCTGACACTGTGACAACCCTAGTTACCACTAAGAACATCACATGTATTGCATGTGACAAGCGGACACTTAAACGCAAGTCCGTAAAAATGCGGAATATTTTTCCTTTATTTATAAAAAGAGTTGATAACAAGTCCCAGTATAACAATGATCTACTACATTTCTAACTTTATTTTAAATATTATAAAATATCCTTTCCTTATCAACCATTTTCGTAAAACACGAAATTGCTAACATAATATGGAAGTATAAACCATACACCAATTTAACCATAACCACCATTAACATAACAAATAAAGTAAATAGTTAGGAATACATCCCCCAAATCCAAGGTACTCATCATAATTACAGACATCAAAACAAACCATTAGTTCTAGTAGTGAAAATAATGTGCTAATGACTCCAAAACAAAATATAAAGTGGAGGTCACGAAACTCAGAGCTAAACGCAACTAGACTCAAAGAAACAAATGAAACAGGAACTCCAACGTCACAGGGATAGTAAAAATGACAGGTGGACTCCGTGGAAGGGTTGAGCGATTGAAACTTGAACTTGCCCGGTGTAGACGCACCTCCCAAGCACGTCAGTGTCCCTCCAAGTTCTGTCCCGAATGCACCTCAGCTGTACTCTCATGGAGTTCATCGGATTTGTAAGATCCCAAAAATTAGAACCTTAGAAAGTGTAGAAGAAATCATAAGTTAAGGATCCTATTAAGAGATGAGATTGGGAATTAAATGAGAGTGCAGGGTTTTAAAGGGAATGTAAGGGAAAGATCAAGTATTAAGCCCCAAAGATCAATTTTGGTGGAACTTAGGAGAAATTTAGATGTTATTCAAGAATTTGAGTTTAAAGGAGTAAGGAAATAAAGGGGGAAGTTTAAATACCATCCTCATGAGTTAGAGCTTGGCAAGGATGTTAGCAAAAAGAAGTCCCTAACACTAAACACAAAAGCCAAGCAGCCTAGGCATGGAGCCATGAAAGCCATGCAAGCTGAGGAGACTTCAGATGCTGAAGAAGGATCTGAAGATAGTTCAGAAGATGAAGATGATCTTGCCCTTCTAAGTAGAAAGATAAAAAAGATGCTTCAAATGAAAGGGAAACTCATAAAAGACCAACCTTTTAGAAAGCCAAATGGAAAGTCAGGCAAGGTAAACTCAAGTGCTGACCAAATTATCTGTTCTGAGTGTAAACAGCCAGGTCACATAAAGGCTGATTGTCTTGAGCTAAAAAACCATCCTTCAAAAAGAAGAAATTCTTTAAGAAGAAGAAAGACCTGATGGCCACCTAGGAAGATCTTGATGACTCTACCTTAGAGGAAGAAGAGGAAGACTCTGGTGAATAAGCCAACCTTTGCCTAATGGCTAGCTTGCTATCTTCGGAAAGTGAAGATTCAGAGGTAAGACCTGCTTCTGACCCTGATCTCCAAGAGAGGTTTGATGATTTGCTGGAAAGTTCAAAAGAGCTTTTCCAAGAGTAAAATGACTTTTTAAGAGCATACACAGAAATGTGTGAAAAGAATGAGGCTCTTGAGAAGGAAAACCTTTTGCTCAAGGAGGAACTCTTGAACTACAAGAGTGGTGGTTCTGAAAACCCATCTAAAGAAGTTGAGAAAGTTCAGAAGAAGGTAGAAGAACTTACCTTAGACCTAGCCAATTTTGTTAAAGGAACTGAGAATCTGAATAAGCTCTTAAGAGTTCAGAAAAGTTCCAAAAACAAGTGTGGCCTTGGTTACTCTGCAAGTGAATCATCAGATCAATCTGATGTTAAAGTTAACCCCAACAAGGCTAAGAAAGGTAAAGGGTGTTCCCACCGTAGTAAGCCTGGACACCATGTGTCAAAGAGCAGACACAAAGGGAAAAGTAAATCCAAAGCTAACAAGAAAGGACTAAAAAGTTATAGGTACCTAAATTTTTTATTTATCCTGTTGCAGATGTGTTTAATAGGACAAAACAAACCCCACAAATGGTACCTAGACAGTGGGTGCTCGCGTCACATAACGGGAGAAAGGTCTTTGTTCCAAAGTCTTAGGCACAAAGATGGAGGAGTGGTCACCTTTGGAGGAAATCAACAAGAGAGGACCGGTGGCATAGGTACAGTATGTATGCCACCCGTGTCCTCTATTAATAATTTCTTAATCAATTATTAATCACCTTCTTAATCCTTGATTAAGTCTTAATCATATCTGATTAGGGTTAATCATGATTATTTAAGTCTTAATCATCATTAGTGTAACCCTTAATCACTATTAACTTAAGTAAATAGGATTAGCCTTAATTAATTATATTAGTTAATTAACCTAAGTAATTGAGCTAATGGGCTCATTAATTGTGTTGTAGTCTTAACCACTTATGGTTTAGATTAAGATTAAGGCCCAATCATGGATTAGGCCCAATGAGTTACCATGTAACATTTATTGGGTTTTATGTTTATTTTATTAACATTTTATAAGTAAAGAGACCCAAAATAGTGACTAAGTCTTATATGATCCATAGGGGTCCATTTACTCATGTCACTACCATGAAAACTAAGTGTTATGTACTTATGTTGAATTTTATGTTGACTTAGGATTTTACTCGAATTTGCATTTGGATTTGCTCTTCCACTTTTTACTTTTCACCTTTAACCTAATGGGCCACTTAAGCCCATTAACACTTCCATACTCATCATCATTCATCCACATGAATCAAAACATAACATGAGTTTGAATATGGTATGAGTTTCATCAAGAACACTCAAGAACACCATGAATTCCATGAAAAATCAATAAATTTTCAAAAAAATGTAAAACTCATATATGATGAACTACTCATACCCAGCATCAAGATTCTCATGTCAAATCATCAAATTTCACATTAACACATACCAAAGGTCATAACTTTAGAAATAACATCAATATTTTTTCCAAAGATTTAAATTCCTACACAATTTATTTAATTCAAAACAATGCTTCATACAAGCTTATACTCATCAGAGAAGTATATTCCAACCATCAAACAAAATTAAAAACCAAGTATACCCATTAAAGCACATATGGCTGAACCATATTGACACACACACACACACACACACATGTTTACCCATTCAAAATTTCAACGAAGAAAAATGAAAAGGGAAGAGGGCCAAGGATCACCCTCACTCTAGTCACCAATCCTACTAGAGATTCAAGGGTTCTCCTCTCCTTACCAAGCTTCCCAAGCTCTCCAACAATGGTGATGACTCTAGGGTTTTGTTCTCCAAACTTCACACTCCACCACTCTTTTTCCTCCTCTTCAACTTTCTCTAAAGGTCTAAGGTGAGATTCTTTGAGTTGAAAGCTCAAAAATGGAGCTTTCAACCTTGGTGAATGAGAGAGAAATGAAGGAGGAAGAAGGAGAAGAAATTCGACTAGGTTGAAAATGAGGAGAGAGAGGAAAAGTTGAATTTAAAAGGGAGAGGGGACAAAAGTGCTTTAGGGGACAAATTGTACATTTAGTAAGGTAAGCATGTTTCCTCTTACCTTTTTTTGTCTAATTAAGCATGCTTTAAGCCTTTAATGAAGAGTTAATAGTATGAGGATACCTTAATTAAGGATTAAGGTATTGGGTTAGGAAACATAGGGAATTAGGTCAAATGACATTTTGGTAATTTTCAAATAAGGGTAGGGGCAAAATGGTAATTTTCAAGCTAAAATCCCAAAATATTTAAAAAATGCTAGAAAAATATTTAAACCATTTCTAACCTTAATTAGACTCCAAATGATGATTAAAACTCATTTAATCATCTAGTCACACAATCACACATACATAATTTCATAGAAGCAAAAATTGGGTGTTACAGGCACATTGCCTTCATGAAAATTACTTGTTGCAAAAAATAGTAATAATAAATATTTCAGTTTTTAAGTAAAATGTTCAGTTCATTAAGGTTTGATTTATTTAAATAAGAGTAAATCTCTAATTTTATTTGGAACATATTATCTCCCTCCTCATTAATCTTTAAATTAAAATAATTATTAATTAGATAAATAATTCTCTAACGTTCATAATATCTATTATATTGGTGAGTAACGAATACTGTAAAAATGAGAAGAGTAACATGATAGGTATTGAAAAATATGAGGACTATATATTTAATTTAATTTATCGACTAACAAAGAGGATAATGATAAATTTGGCGGTTAAAATTGAGGATTTGTTCATTTAAATAATATTAAAAATTAGTTCTATGTTTGAAAGAGAGCATAAGAATAATGATTTATCAAACAATAAATCGCGTGCAGAGTCCTCAATGTATTTCATTCCTTTATTTTATTTGTTTAAGAGTAGTCGAATTGGGTGATTACTTTTTTATTGATTTATTTATACACAACACACAAACAAAATACAATACTGTTTCTTTCAGTTTTACATTGCAAGATAAAGATAAAAATAATTAATTTTTAAATTGTGATTTTTTAGAATGGTAGTGCTACACGGGTAATGTTAACTTGCAGTCATGGGTTTTAACCATCAACATTTATTATTTTTTGAAAGATTCGAATATTTTAAAAGTAGTACAAAAGTTTGCATTATTGTAAAGTGAGGCAACATTATTGTTAACTTAGAGCGCTCTTTCTCCATTATTTCTGCTAGCTTAATAGTATGATGGTGTTTATCCCGATTTTTTTTAACAAAAATTATTTTAAGAACAATTTGGGGACAAAATAAAAATCCTCTTAAAAAGAAGAAGAGGAGGAGATGCATAAAAGTAAAATATGAATTTAAAAGAATAAAGAAAAGACCTTACATTAATTAAAATAGAGGGATTACACAGTTTCAATCTCGTTTGTCAGTAGTCACCGATGGATGGACGTGTTAGGCTTATAGATTTTCAGCAAATGGATCCAACCCTTTTTATATTATACAAACACATATTTATAGACAATATTCCCAACTACTAATCTATACAACTTTTCCACCTAGTGGACACATGTCAATTGTACATTTAAACACACTTATTTAATAAAAACTATTTGAACTATTGTTAACTTCCAATAACTCTCATTTAGTAACTTCTTAGAACTACTTTGAGACCTTCCAATCCCTTCATGTTCTTGATTCATCTTCCATCTTCAAATCTTGCACTTGAAATGTCTCATTGTGAAGATAAAATTATTTCGATATCTAGTCGAAATAATTATGGTATTAACACAAGCCCCCCAATATTTTATCTTTTGAATATTTAGAAAAAAGGTAAAATACTAAAATATTGAAAAATCAAATTTCCTATTTATTAAGGCCTAAAAAATCACCCCTCATTTCTATTTATGACCCTAAAAGTCATTTCTATTTTTTATGAGGTTTTTCTTTTTAAATGCTCGAAAGTCGCCTTTAGTATCTATACCAAAAAATCCTAGTCAATGGAATCATTTTGAAAACTTTTTCAATGTCCTCTTGTTTCTCTTTCTCAAATTTAAATTGTTCAATTTATCTAACTTCCTCATTATTCATGTATTGAGATGAAATTTGAAAAATTATTCTTTTGTTATTATTTTCCTTTGAAAGTGTGTTCTTCCACTTCTTACTAACACACTACATATTCCAAGAGATGAAATTTGAAAAATTATTTATTTGTTATTATTTTCCTTTGAAAGTGTGTTCTTCCACTTCTTACTAACACACTACATATTTCAAATTGAATACAACACTACCCACAAGATGTCCCCCCCCCCCGACGTGCCAATTTGTTTACCCTTATTTTTTTGTAACAAAAGTTATCTTAAGAACAATATGGGGACAAAATAAAAATCCTCTTAATAATTCTTTTTAGGGGTAGTTTTACTTGGAGTTTCAAAGGAGGAGGAGGAGGAGATGCATAAAAGTAAAATATGAATTTAAAAGAATAAAGAGAAGACCTTACATTAATTAAAATTGAGGGATCACACACTTTGGATCTCATTTGCCAGTAGTCATTGATGGATGAACGTGTTAGACTTGTAGAAATTTTCAGCAAATGGATCCAACCCTTTTTACATTATATAAACACATATTTATAGACAATATTTCCACCTACTAATCTACACAACTTTGTCACCTAGTGGACACATGTTAATTATACATTTAAACACACATATTTAATGAAAAAAACTATTTAGACTATTGTTAACTTCCAATAACTCCTCTTTGGTAAACTTCTCAGAACTACTTTGAGACCTTCCATTTCCTTCATGTTCTTGATTCATCTTCCATCTTCAAATCTTGCACTTGAAATGTCTCATTGGGAAGATAAAATTATTTCTATATCTAGTTGAAATAATTATGGTATTAACAAATGGTTCCTACATCCAAGAACTAAGGAACACAAATTGTAGCATATGATTTAATTGACATTGTCTCAATGAACCTGTAGGCCTGCACTTTACATACATATCTATAATTGCACAAACTTTGTCTAGCAATCATCTATTTTCCAGTAGAGTAGAGGCATTCTTTAGAAGGAAAAAAATGCAGGGCTATGCAAAGAAGAGAATGAGAGCAAAGTGGGAGACCCATTTTTTTGGAAAAAGAAATAAAAACAAGGATTAAGAGGAGGGATTCTCCAAGCTCTAACCTTGCTTGAGGAGCTTCATCTTGAGGTCGCAGTTTCCAATCTCTGCAATCACACAACGCAACGAAAATGGAACGATTGGTTTTAATCTTACACATGACTAGGAGGGAGTGGAGAATAACAAATTATAACAAAAAAAGAGAACCAGATCGTGTTATGAAAATATTATTTTGGAATCTTGGACAACATGCAAAATTGGGAAATATTTTCACTTACAACGTGCAACCGATTTTCTTCTTTAAATCTCCACCCTCGAATAAAATAATAATATATCATATGATTGTATTTTACCTGTGTAAAAATACAATTTTTTTTTACTCATACCTTAGACAAAACCTTTTTGGAATGCATTATGTTTTGGATTATGTTTTGGATCATGTTATTTAGTTTTATACAATATACCTTTTTTCTTTTTTTTTCCTTGTGGAGGCTTTATTATCATTTTTATTGTTATCATTATAAAATTTTATTATATTCAACCATGAAAATATGTTATTTTTTATTTTGGTTTTGAAACCTTACAATTTTAAAGTAAATAATTTTAATCAATATCATTAAATAATTATTATTAAGTAATGATGTGGTGTAACATCCATTTTTTTTTTGTGACAAGAAATAAGGATGGTAAGGCCATTTAAAATAAATAATAAATATATGATATAAAATTTGAGGAAAATAATTCTATAAGTAATCTTAAAATACATTTTTTATTTTTAGGAATATTTTCAGTTTTTTAAATGGATTTAGTATCTTTATCTTTATCTTTATATATATAAAAGTAAGGTAGTGAAAGTGGCCAATAAAATCTAAAGTGAGGACAAAATAGTAAATTTCTTTAAGTAAAACTTCTAAAAATAGAAAGCATCTTCTACATTTTAAATGATTAATATTATGCATCACCATTAATTAACTATAGTGATTATATTGAATTAAATATCACTATAAAAATACAAATAATAATAAATATAAATAATGATAATTTAAAATATATCTAATAATTTTTTAAAAAATAAAAAATAAGAAATTTAAAATATTCTCAAACACTTAAAAACTATTTTATAATTATATTGATAGTAATTATAGTAATTATTTAATTATATTTATTTTTATATAAAAAATCAATATTATTTAAATCCCGTTTTAACAATTTCAATATTAAAAAGGAATGGTTTATAACACAAATAAAGACATAATATGGAAATTAAAACATAATAAACTAATTTTAAAAGGGTAAAACTTAATTTTAAAAAATAAAAATATAATATGAAATTTGAAACATGCTCAAACACTTAAAAATTATTTAATAATTATAATGACAGTAATTATATTAATTATTTAATTATAATTACCTTTAGTATATCAAATATCAATATTAAAGCCAAACTTAACAATCAATATTAAAAAAATTATAACATAAATAACAATATAATACGAAATTTAAAACATATTAAAATAATTTAAAAAAATGATTTCACAAAATAGAATATTACATTTTTAATGAGATAACTAACTTTTTCTAAAGGTTAATAACTATTTGTCCTATAATTGCTCCCCCTAACCCATTTATCTAACTGAAAATATGTCTCACCACTATTTTCAATCATACTCTCTACCGACTTTTTTTCCATGGAAGTCATAATTAAATTTTTTGTACATATCCATGAAATTGACCAATTTTTTAAACTTCCCTCTCATATACCCCTTTCATACCGAATGAAATTTTCTCCAAAGAGATTCACTTATGATTAATATTTTCCGTTCTCATTTATCAAATAGTTTTAAGGGTTAAATATGTTTTTGTCCCTAAACTTTCACCCGAATTTGGTTTTGGCCCCTAATATTTTTTTCATTGGTTTTGGTCCCTAACGTTTTCAAATCATTGAAATTAGTCCATGCCGTCACCCTTATATTTAACATAGTTGACGGAAAGGACTAATTTCAATGATTTGAAAATGTTAGGGACTGAAAACAACGAAAAATAAAGATTAGGGACCAAACCCACATTCGGTTTTGGTCCCTAAACTTTCACCCGAATTTGGTTTTGGTCCCTAAAGTTTTCAAATCATTGAATTAGTCCCTGCCGCCACCCCTATATTTATCAGAGTTGACGGCAGGGATTAATTTCAATGATTTGAAAACGTTAGGGACTAAAACCAACGAAAAAAGTTTATGGACCAAAACCAAATTCGGGTGAAAGTTTAGGGACCAAAAATATATTTAACCCTAATTTTAAATTAAATGATTATATCTTTTATTCCTAACACACTCTTATAATGTAATACGAAATTTGAAACATGTTCAAACACTTAAAAAATAATTTTTGTAATTATGTTAATATTAACTATAATAATTATTTAATTATAATGACTTTTATTATATTAAATATCAATATTAAAGCTCATTTTAATAATATTAATATTGAAATAAAGGTTTATAACAAAAATAAAATATATAATACAAAATAGAAAATATAATAAAATAATTTATTAAAAAGGTAAAACTTAATTTTAAAAAATAAAAATATAACAGGAAATTTGAAACATATTGTAAACCTTAAAAAAATAGTTTTATAAGTATATTAATAGTAATTATAGTAATTTTTAATTATAGTTATATTTATTATATAAGATATAAATTTTAAAGTCCATTTTAATATTTTAAAAATTTAAAACATAATAAATTAATTTAAAAAATGTACAACTTTTGTTATAATAATTATAAAAAATTATTATATGAAAATATCAAATATCAATATTAAAGGTCATTTTTATAATTTAAATATATTAAAAAAAGGTTTATAAGATAAATAAAAATATACTATGCAATTCTTTTTTAAGTGTTTGAGCATGTTTCAAATTTCGTATTACATTTTTTAATTTTGTGAAATGATTTTTTAAGTTATTTTAATATTAAAAACATTAATAGTATTTATAATTACATTAATAGTAATTATAATTATTATTTAATTAGTATTTTTATGTGGTTTTTCTAATTTTTTTAAAAGGGTCTTTGTGACCTAAGATCAAGAACAATTTTTTTTTAGTTGTTCATACTTCGTAAATGTCAAAGTCCCAACTAAATATTTGAAAAAATTAAATTGTGATTGGTTATGATCATCTTCATTTGGTTTATGAGTTTTGTTTTTCTATTTTATTTTATTATTGACAGTGATAAACGAAATATTGAAAATTTTAACTAGCTAACAAAGTTTTTAAGTGGTTGATGAACTAAGCAATGCATATAACTCATAAAATTTTAACTCTATTCAATTTTACTGCCAAATGCGGGTATATATAAGTTGGCAAGAAAACTATTGGTGTTTAGAAAAAAAATAGTTTTATTCTCCAAAGAGATTCACTTATGATTAATATTCCTCGTTCTCATTTATCAAATAGTTTTAAATTAAATTATTACATCTTTTATTCCTAACACACTCTTATAATGTAATACGAAATTTGAAACATGCTCAAACACTTAAAAAATTATTTTGTAATTATTTTAATATTAACTATAATAATTATTTAATTATAATGACTTTTATTATATTAAATATCAATATTAAAGCTCATTTTAATAATATTAATATTAAAATAAAGGTTTATAACAAAAATAAAATATATAATACAAAATCGAAAACATAATAAAATAATTTATTAAAAAGGTGAAACTTAATTTTAAAAAATAAAAAAATAACAGGAAATTTGAAACATGTTGTTACACTTAAAAAAATAGTTCTATAAGTATATTAATAGTAATTATAGTAATTTTTAATTATAGTTATCTTTATTATATAAAATATAAATATTAAAGTCCATTTTAATATTTTAAAAATTTAAAACATTATAAAGTAATTTAAAAAATGTACAAATTTTGTTATAATAATTACAGAAAATTATTATATGAAAATATCAAATATCAATATTAAAGGTCATTATCCCATTAAAAATGTAATATGTACAAACAATTGAAAAATGATTTCCATGGAAAGATGGTTGGTAGAGATTATGATTGAAAATAGTGGTGAGACATATTTTCAGTTAGCAATTATAGGACAAATAGTTATCAATCTTAAAAGAGTCCATTATCTCATTAAAAATGTAATATGTAAAAATTTTTTTGGCAAACTCAAAAAAGAATAATAGTTTCTTTTTTAAAAATATACTTTTGAAACTTTTAAAATGTTTAGATAATCATTTATTGAAAAATATTATGTAATGAATAAATTAAAATAATTTTAAAAGTAACTTAGTTTTAACTTCTTTTATAAATATAATTTAAAATATGATTTAATGGATATACACGGACAATATAAAAAACTTTACATATTGGGGTGGAATAAAGGAAGAAGGGAAGTAGCTTGAATTGGTTGGGATATATTGTGCAAATGAAAAATTGAGGCAAGGATAAGAAAAAAGATATGAATAGAAAAAATAATCATTCACGTTAATATGCAATTTTTAACTTTCTTATATTATGAATTCTATTTATTAAAAAATTATTGTATGTTTTTTTATCAAAATATTATTGTATGTCTAATAAGACAAAATGACTCGTGCATGTCACGGGAACGCGACTAGTAATTACCAAAATATCACTGCTACAGGTGCACGCCAAAAACAATTGTTATTTATTAAAGGAAAAATCAAATTCAGAAAAAGAATGTTTTGAGCATGAAACTGAAGTGAGAATATTTTTTTTTAATTTTCTAATTTTTAAGTAT
This sequence comes from Sesbania bispinosa, assembly GCA_026901365.1. NCBI lineage: Eukaryota > Viridiplantae > Streptophyta > Magnoliopsida > Fabales > Fabaceae > Sesbania > Sesbania bispinosa. Next base: position 1,939,397 of record QLOH01000092.1, read on the forward strand.
TTTTACAAGAATGCCTTTGTACTTTTTAAATTTTCAAAATGACCCTCACATCCTATAGTGAAATTCGGTCATGAGAGGCTAAAATAGAGAGAAAACTCATTTATTTATTAAAGTTAACCATTTAAAACAATTCAATTAAATCTTGAAAATGATGGAATTTTCTTAACCACTTTTAAGTGGTGATGGATTTTGTTCTAATTCTAGGCCTAATGTCTTACCTACCACTTTAATCACCATGGTGTCACATCTCTCATTCTCCACCACTCCTGGCTCCATCAACCAATTAACCAACTTCTTCTATAAATTAGCTTCTCTTCTCTTCATTCATTCCATTTGCTTCACTTGGGATTTATCATACACGCTCACTTCCAAAGCCTACTTAAGTGAATCATCACTATCTTGAGCACTCAATTCTACTCGAAGCTTGACAACCTCTTACAAAATGGATTTTCAAGTTCCTCTCCTTCTCTCTTTGGACAGTTATGGGGTACCATCTCCCTCACCGTGAATTTCTATTTCTATTTCTTCTTCTTCTTCTTTGATGATGGATGAACTAACTAATTTTTTCTTTTTTTCACGGTTGATTTTGAAGTGTTTAGAAACTTGTTCTTTACCATTTGAGAGGAAACTCTTGGAGAAAAAATCTTGGCTGCCTAAAGAACCCATCAAGGCCGAACTCACACTAGGTAAAGGGGAGGGAACATTTGAAAAATCTCAGTGGAAAGTATTGGAGGGTTAAGGTTTTGAGGAAGACTGTGGTGATCTTAACCTTTTTTAGAATGTTTTGGAATTATGACATAAAAAATTGCTTGGAATTATTTCTCTTGACTATGAAAATTTTTGTGATACAAATTGTTTGATTTCTATGGATGATGAAATTTGTTTAGGAACCGTGATTGGACATGTTGGTGATTGATTTTGGTGCATAAAATGTTAAAATAAGCAATGTGATGAATTATCAATGAATCGATCATTGTTGATGAAGGTTTGATATTGTTGAACCTTGGGCATGATTTTGATTATCATGATTTGATGAGAAGCAAAATTTTATAATTTGGTTTGTGATGAAATTTCTATTGTTGGTAGTATAAATTTAATAAGACAGCAAGAGGAGACCTTTCATACTTAGAAATCTTGATCTCCAAATTAGATACTTGAACCGATGATGCACTAGAAAACATAAAAGAATTAAGAAGTGAGAACAATGAATAAGAGTGCAATTTAGGGAGAAAGGAAATTCATAAGATTTGAATGTCTCAAAATTCAAGTGGTTATGGTGAGGTCAGAAAACTTGTAACAGGAAAAAAAAGAAGTTTATAACTAAAGACCAAAATGTTTGTAACATGAAACTAAATAGTTTATAATTGGAGGTTGTCAGCACACAATTTTGTCCAGAAGACTTCATTTTATTTTATCATTTATCTTTATTTTACTTTTTTTCTTTATTTAACCTTAATAAAAAAACCCAAAAAAAGTTTAAAAAATATAAAAAATAAGGACAAATTAATTAATTAGTTAGTCAATTAATTATTGGACGATTTGATTAATTAAATGATTAGTTACACATTTTTAAGGAAAAAAAAGCGATTGCTTCCATCTTTGCATTTGGGCCAACTTGGGCCCATGATTTGTAAAGCTCAAATAAAAAATATTTTTGGGCTAACTTAGGCCCATCTTTTACTTGATTCAACATTTTAAAACAAAAAGAAAAGGAAAAGGGGAAAGCGTGACCCATAATAGCAACAGCGCAACTTGCGTTGTGTCTCTGTTCATAATGTATGGGCACCTTATATCAACTTGCACTGGGCGGTGGCGGCAAGGGAAAAAGAAAAGAAGGGATGGTCCATGGCAGTGTAAGGGCGATTAAATTTTCTTATAAATAGAAGGAATATACACAGAGTGGGGGATTGGCAAAGTAATTTGATACGAAGGTACACAGAACCAAAAAGATACACAAAAAAGGGTAAAACATACACAACAAGGAGGAGGCACAGTAGAAAATTCTTGCACATAGTTGGTGATACATGTATATTTTTTTTTTAACTATGTAATTTGCTTGAATATATCATGTTGTATTTTAGTTTCTAAGTTTATGCCATAAATCATAAAACAGTTCAAGGGAGTGTTTAATGATCATACGAGAGTCTTGTTCCTATGAATTAAATAGCCAATGATTTTTTTTATAACCATGTACAACCATTGTATACCCTCAATCAATACCCAGAAATTATCCCCCTAAACTCAGTCAGTAACTAGCCCTCAAATCATGCATAGTCCCATTAAAAAATTAAAATGAAAAATTGGAAGTTCCATTCTGGAGGGTTTTCGCTCAAGCGAGGCCATTCTCGCTTGGGCGAAAATCTCAGTCAAAATGGGTAAAACTTGTGCTAATATTTTCACTTGAGTAAGAGTCTTCTCGCTCATGCAAAAAAGAGGCAGAGAGGGGTTGCACTCTGGGCGTTTTCGCTTGAGCGAGGCCTTCCTCGCTCAAGCGAGAAACATGTTCTTGCTCCAACGAGGAGGTCTTGCTTAAGCGAGAATCTTCCTAAGAGCTACTGTCTCTGTCTCGCTCAAGCGAGAATGTGCGAGATCATATTTTTAAAAGCATTGAGTTAGGGAACCTAACTTATTTCTCACCATCAATACACGTTTTAGAGAGAGAAGCTCCCCAAGGCTTGGATTGAAGAAGGAGAAGGAGATTTCTCACCCTCATACCATCACTACCTCTTCCCCCCTTCTCTCTTGAGCTTGAGATTGGTGAGTACTACTCACATACCACTCCATTCTTGCTTGAAATCATCATTTATGATCCCTCCCCCATTATTCCCCTTCTAATCTTGCTTGTGGTATGATTGTTGATTATTGCTTGATGTGTGCCCTAGTTTATCCCCTTGAATAGAATTAAATGTTGAAAACTTGCATACCTAGACCTAGGGTTTGGTTGTATGAGGGTTTGAGTGGGATTTGGGGTTCCATACCATGTGGGTCCATACCTTGCTATTGCATTTTCATTATTAATATATGTTTCAAGTAAAACCCCTTAAGTTTCAAGTTTTCAAGTACGCAAGAGTTAAGAATCACATTCGGCTTCAGCCTCACAGGTCTAGGACCATCGTGTTCAATATAAGAAAAATAAATTCATGTTTCAAGTTTGATATTAATCGATTTAGGTAATAGCGACGACTATATGTCCCCATGGAAGATATTTCTTATAGTCTGAGATTAGATCTAGCTTCATGTCAAGTGATAAACCCCTGTTGTTGGGTTTAGCAGTCCATGTTGAGTTAAAATCCAAGTTGCCAGTCATATGTTATTTAATCTTGTCTCAGTTATTATGAATATGTTGTTGCATTGCATTTGCTTTATTCCCTACACGTGTATGCTCTAGTTGCGCTCACTGAGGCATTAGTCTCACCACAAGTTTGTGGATTACATTTTAGATTCCCAAGGTCCTCCCCAGGCTGGCCGTTAAGGGCTTTGGAGCTCCTGGAAGATTATTGTCACATATTGCTTATGTAGAGCATTTGTCTCTATATTCATCATTTTGCAATACATTGATGTTATATTCATTTTAATGGATATTTAGTACATGTGTGGCCCATGTTGGGCGTTTCTATTTTGTTTAGGACACATGTATTGTAATATCCATGCCACGTTATGTACTTAGATTACTCTGATTAGGTTTAAGTAAATGTTTGATTATTTAAGCAAATCAATATCATGTTTATCGATATCGTTAATGTCACGAAAAATAATTCCCTAAATTTGGGACTTATGTCTCCAACGAGCATTAATCCTGAGTTTTTGGAATTAGGACGTTACAACTTCACCAAGACTCAAATAGATGCCTCATTCCTTGATCTCACCACATAAATATCCCCCACTTTCTAGACAAACGTTTCTCCAAACAAAAGAACATGAGATTACAAAATTGATGAATGCCTATGAAAGCATATAGGTTGCAAGCATGAAACTTTAGCCTTTTTCTTGAATTACCCTCAAAATTTAAAAAACATTTCAAAACAATGTGATTTCTAGTCTTTCTTATTGTTTCAGTATATCAAAAACTTATTGGAATGATCTTTTTATAGTGAGTGTTAATCCATCTCAAGTGAGTTAGCTTTTAACAACTTTGTAACAGAAAAATTGCTAAAACTAACTTAAGATTCTCATTCTTTAACTTAGGTAATTGATTACTAGCCTTGGTAATTGATCACTGAACCCTTCTAATTTGATTTAATTAAATTATTTCACAATTCAATCAATTACAAGACGCTTCTAACATGTTTTAATTTGACTAACTCTCTTTGTAATCGATTATCGACTTCCTGGAGCCTATGCAATTTAATTATAATTAACTTAATATAATTGATTACTAAGCTTCTAAACTTGTTTATAGGGTTTCAAATAATTTCTCCCTGGTTGAAAATCATTTTCCTTTGCCTCATACTTTCAACTTATGTTTTTGACTTAGTTTCATTTTAGATAATTTTAAAACTCTTAGCATTTTAGAAAACCATATTAAGGCTAACTTCATGATGGAAATTATATGCTTTTACATACTTGAAACTATAACAATAATACTATTTAAGAATTTATAACTCTTGATTCCTTTTAGTTAATGTCTTCATCAAAACCAGTATACCAACTATATGGAAGATATCTTCTCACACCACACACTATTACTTAAATGTCTTGAAGTTGTTGCCACAAGTCAGTACGTAGAGCTGGAAAAAACGGGCTACCGACCCGACCCGGCTCAAAGCGGGTGGACGAGCTAAAAAACTCAACAAAAATTCGGTCCTGAAAAATTAAAGCCCGAGCCCGACCCTATGCGGGTTGCGGGCTTGTGTAAGCCGACCACCGACCCAGTTAAATCATAATTTATTAAAACATGTAGCTCTTTAAAAGTGCAAATGAGTCTCTCAGAATCTATAAGGGATATGTGAAATACTATTTGTTGAAAATATAACCGCCTTAAACGATATGTGCTAACCAAAAGTAGGGTTTTGGATTATGATAGAGAGATCTGATCAGAATATTTTAAAAATACATTTTCATTCAAAACAATCAAACCAAATAATACACTACCAAAATTTTTACTCGGACAAACAACTACAATTCTAAAAATATCCAGCAACAACTCAAAAAGGGGGGCAAAATGTTCAATGTACACTCTTTAGAAAATTTTACAAGAAAATGAGCAACAAAAGCTAGAGCCAATAGTAAGCTAGCATCAAACCATGATGACTTCCACGGAAGCTTCTGACGTGGTAATCTGAGGATGAAGCTAATTGAAATAAGAACTGAAAAAACCATAGTTAAACATCTAAAAACAGAGAAGGAGGAGTGGGAACCAGAGGGACGAGACTTGACCGGAAAAGGAGGGGCGAGAAAGGACGGGACTTGACCGGAGGAGGAATGATCCGTGACCGCGCGACGATACTTGAGCGAGAACTAGAGGGACGCCCCTTGACCGTAGGAGGAGGAGCAATAACATATGGGATTTGACTGGAGGAGGAACAATGTATTGCGGTCGTGCGACGGTGACAAGCAGCGTCTGAGAATGATGAGAACGAAGGAGGAGGATGAGAATGAATGCTTGTTGTTGCTGCTGCTAAGTCTGAGTGCGGCCGCAGGAGTGGAATTGTGAGTGGTGACAGAAAGACTTTGAGAGTGTGAGTTAGGGTTTGGTTTTTTTATATTTTCAATTTAGAAAATCAGTGGCAGGCTAGAAGCTGTACACTCACGTAACAGGTGACTCACCCCCTTTTTGTTTTTTCTTTTTATTTTTCTAATATATCCGGGCAACCTGGTAGCCCGTCCAGGTATCCCGGCCCGAACCCGAATTGAGTCTGGGTTGATTTCCTCCGGGCTAAAAATCCCGCCAAAAAAATGGGCCTCTAATTTTACTGCCTAAGCACTACAAAATTACGGGTTCGGGCGGGCTGGCCTGGTCGGACCAGCCGATTTTGCCGGCTCTATCAGTATGCAAATGAGGGTGGGGAGAAGCATACAAAACCGTCAACCATTAAGATTCCTCGCTCTTCCAACAAACCTTCATATGAATCATGTAATGAGATTTTTTTAAAAAAGAAACCTCCACCTTCCAAACAACGTTATCCCACAACGTTCAGAGACCATTAGCTTAACCTTTTACATCCGCCACACAACTACTATCCAAACTAATCTTTTAATGACATTTTCTACTCTAACACCAAACTAGGTAAGCATCACGCGCTCACTTTAGATCGCTTATAGAGAATTCTTTGGTGTGAGTCCCCCTACAATTCCAATAGATATAAGTCATTGGTTCATAATATCAATAGAGGCCATCACCGACCCCTTACTATCATCACCCGACCTCTTCAAAATATGATTTCTTTCAAGTTTCCCATCATCGGATTGACTTGTGGATCACTAGATTTGGGGGCTTTTGTTGGTGGCAAGCCAATGTAGTGATTTTACTACATTTACCAGCCAAATGAATTAATTCGTCATCCATACTAATAATATTCCTTTGCAACTGGTCCTCCCAAGCTTTACTTGTTATCTACTAAGTCTTGTCATAAATGCCCCATGGTCTTTATAAGTTAGAGGACATACTGGTGCTCCTCCTCTCATTGCCTCAAGGTCATTGTCTCATTAAGCGGTTCCATATTTAACATATTCTTCCCTTTGGTAGACAGCGTTAGTTGCTTCAAGCTTTCCTGCCCCTTTAAAGGCTTGTTTTTTTTTCTAAGCACTTTATTATGTTTCCTTCCTTCTCCTCCAAGTGAGTGGTTCAAGGTATTCTTACCCGCACATGGGTTGTACACCCTACTCTTCTTAAACAATGGTTTTAAGTAGTTCAAATTTGGCCCGAAGTGGATTACAACCCATTTCCATCAACATCCATAAAATTCGACCTCCCGATTTGATAATGCATGAAATCGGGAAGCCACCAACTTTCTCTCGGCTAGTTAAACCTTCACATCCCCATTTAAAGTTGTCCCTACTTGAAGTGATTGGATTTTTTCTACCCTCATTTTGAAGTTCCGTTTCACTAACATCTAAATGTTGAGTCTCAAAAATATTATTAAGAAATTAATAATGTTTTAAGTCTCAGTTTTAATGAGTAACAAATTTGATCTTTGAAATAATTATAAATACTCTTAAAGGTATTTTTCATGTTCAACAGATTGGACCTTCTGAAGTAAAGAAGACTTGCTGAAGTCAAGTAACCTGTTGAAGGTTGAAGACTCTCTAAAGTTTTCTGACGTGGCTCTCGTTTCTGCATTTTAATCTAATTAACTTGAAGAAAGGCTCGTTGGAGACTTTCTCAAGTATCAAGTCTTTTCAGAGACCTATGCAAGATGTCTGCGCTGATAACTTCTCTTAGCATAGTGTTCAGAACTGCTTTCTGGAACAAGTTTAAATTCCATACCATAAAAGGAATGTTCCTGCTGCAGAAGTATAAGTGCTCAGGAAAAGTAAGGTCAATGCTGCAAGCCTACTTTGCCCTGTTCAGAAGCCATCATAATCTATGTCTCAACGGAAGCATTAGCATTTAATGCTATCTCACAATGAGATTAAATAGAGCTCAACGGATCTCAAATCCAACTCTATAAATACCCTCATTCAGACTTCATGCAAGTTAGAGAATACATCAACCTGCTAAAACGCTGTAAATTTTACGTGAAAAATTTATACTATGATATTCTTGTACAAAACTTTCATATCCTGAGATTAACTCAGTTTGACTATACATTCTACCCAGTTTGAGCTTTAAACTTGTGTAGTTTTTAAGCTTAGGCTATTTTTCTTCAAACACAATTTGTATAGAGCCTGGAGAGGCTTGGTAAGGAAAGAATACTTGTGTAGAGAGCCTGAAGAGGCTTGGTATCAAAAGAATACTTGTAATTTGTTCAGATTAGTGGATAAATCCTTAGTCGGTTGGCTTTGGGACTGAATGTAGCTCATAGTGGTAGTGAGTGAACCAGGATAAATTCTTGGCTGAGTTTTCTTACCCTTAACTCTCTTAAATTTCAGTTTAAGCTAACGAGAAGGGATTTGAATTCACTGTTTTATAACACCTAGCTTTCAAACACATTTTCTAAAACCGTTTTATTGAACCCTCTGAAGCAACTTCAGAGAGTATGAAAACTTCAAATAACAAGAAGTTATTTGAACCTTCTAAAATTTATTCTTCTTGTGAAAAGATTTCCAAAAACTCACTGAGTTTTATAAAACACTATTCAACCCCCCTTCTAATGTTTCCTGTATTTTCCTGCACTAAGACCCAAAATTACTCCTATTAACATCATTCATAACCGGTACCACTGGTACGAAATCATTTGCAATAATTATATGATTAATGCTTCCTCTAACTTTGGATCCATGTAGTGTATTACCATTTCCCAAGATTAAACCCTTTCCTTTTACATTACACTCCTTAATGCTGACATCAACCTTAAGGCACTCACCTTCTCCATGCAGAGTGGTGACTACACACTGTCATCAATTTTCTCAATATGCCTTTTTGTTAGTACCTCCAAAATCATAGTACAACTTGTCATCTTGTGGCCATACTTGCCATATCTGAAGCATATCATGTGTAATCTTTCATATTCAAGTTTAAGGACCTGCCTCAATACCTCTATAGTCGGGACTAACCTTCTTCTCATATCCACCTCAACATATATTTGTGCAAACCTACCCCTAGAATGAATAGAGGTGAGATGATATATTTTTAACATAGATCCAAGATTGGCCCCAACCCTCCATAAAATTTTGAATCGTATAATCCAATAGGAAGATTTGGAATACAAATCCAGACGACAAGTTTCCTAATTAAACTTTTGTTCATTAAGAAGAACAATCGCCATCTGCGGACTATCAAATAGTGATAAAAAATCATCCAGGGTCCCCAAATAAGACATGATGATAATTATCTTCAAACATAAAATGAAACAAAAAAATAATCCTCTAAGATATTGATAATCTAGATCAATGTTTTTAAAACCGGACCGATCATTAAACCAGTTAAGGCACTGGTTCAAGGTTCAATGGTCTAACTGTGGTTGAACCGTGATCGAATCGGTATTAATTAAATAATATTAAAAAATTATATGATATATTAAAAATATTTATTTACATAAAAAATAATTGATATTGGAAAGATAACATAATACCAACCAATAAAAAAATAAATAATACTAAATAGAGTTACAAAATTAACATGTTTTTTATAAATATTTTTTATTTTATGTAATATAATTTTATTTAAATATATTTTAATGTTTTTTATTGTAACTGGAAAAGGTTTTTTTGTTTATCTAATTATACTGAGTATGCTACAACTACAAAAAATAATCAGATATATTATATATATAAAGCTTGGTGAATTATTAACCAAAGCCATCAGTGGTGTGATGGCATTTCATTCGGCCCAGCAAGCAGGGATACGCAGTTCGATTCCTGCTGGTTGCAAAAATTTCTTTTTTTAAGTAAGTAACATGCACACATGTAATAAGAACCGGAGACCGGTTCTCCCGATTTAGCCGGTTAACGACCGGTTCTGTAGCACATGCGGTTCTTAGCCATGACCGAACTGATCCTGGTTCCGGTTGAACCGGTCGGGGCGGTCCGGTCCTGTTCTGACAACATTGATCTAGATACCTCCTTTATTTTCCCAATTCCTTCACACTCTATTCTTCAAAAACTTCAAAGTAAACCTTCTTTCCTAGTAACTTGACCACCAAAGCCCTTTTCCATGACTTACACCATTCTCTAAATTCTTCTTCTGAAACTTGGATCACGGGACACAGGTCAAGGTTATCTTCACTAGCAATCATAAGTCCTTGGTCTTCCATATACCACTTGTCTTATATGTTTTCTATATCTTCCAACACAAACTCAATATGTTCAACCACCCCCATTGGATACTCTATGTAGGTTTTCCCAATAGGATTTCTCTCTTCTTCTTTTTCACATGCATCTTCCACCACTATTAGGTCTACGTGACCTTTTTAGTGCTACAGCCAACCAAGTCTTCCTCCTCAATTAAGTGTTTTGGAGTATCCTCATCACTGCATTCTTATCTTATGAGATTTTCTATCCTTTTGAAGGTGAGTTGAGAAACATTACCCACACCTAAGGCAATTTTGGTCTGCAAAAAAAGTTAATTGTAACCTATAAAATGGTGGCTTGGTGGCCTACCAAGTCGCCAAAAAAGTAAAAGTTTTAAAAAATTTAGTTAAACACATTCAATCAAAGTTATTACATCTATAAATTTTAATATAATATTATTTAGCTCCTCTGCTCCTAAATCTGTAATTAAACAAGTTTTTTTTTTTAAAAAAAATAAGTTCAATTCAACGAGTCAAATTGTCTAAACCCACCCTTGACCCACCGGGTTAGCGGGTTAAGTAAGGCTGGGTAGGTGGGTTACCTTGTTTGAAGTCACGATAGAACAGTGAATAGTTAATTTTTGAAAAATTAAAATAAAATGAAATCGTTTTTATTTAACGTGTATTGTAACTTTTCATAATTCATTTTCAGCCATTAATTTTAAGATTAATTCTAAAATAACTGAAAATCAAATGGATCACCCTGACTATTTTTGATAGGTTAAACTGGTATATGCACGAATCCAACTTGCCATAGTGAATATCATAGGTATCATTTTAGTATAACAAATAAACATCATTTTATTACTCAAGTTTCTTTAATTTCTCCAAAAAAAATAAATAAATAAAAAGAGAGTTGGTTGAATTTCATTTTCGCCATAACTTATGCCTCTTTCTAGATTCAATTCTCGGTAATCTCTTTTCCAAGCAGGCAACGTGGCTAAACAAAAACCCAAAATATAATCCGATTTGTTTATTAACAAAAAAAAAAAAGAAAGAAAAAAGAAGGAGAAGATCCTAACCCAACCCAACTGAGTAACAAAAAAACTCACACAACAAGGTGCTGTGCTGCAGTTGCAGGTGCTTCCATTTTGAACACTCACCAGATCCCAGTGATCAATTGCGTCGCCACCGGTACGTCCTCAGTTCCATTTTCAGGAAATCTATCTGTTCTCCTCTTCTAAACCCATCGCTATCTTACTACCTCAAATCTGTGCCCTAGTTTAGATTGTACCTGATTTCAGGTTCAAACACACACTGTTACGATTCGCGTGCAATGCAATCTGACCCACGATTGCCTTCTTCCCAGATTTACATATACATAAGACCCGCAAAGCCTATCATTATTTCTAGGGTTTCAATAATTTTCTCAAGAACCGTATTTTTTATTTGCTTTTAATTTTTGCAGTTTTTATACTTAAAGTTATTGTGTTGAAATATTGATAATTGCAAAGTTGATTTTTTTTCTGGGTATTTTTGTGTTTTGAGTGTTTTATGTCTGATTGCATTGGGGTTGGGATTGTATGGTGGTGACTTGATCGGTGCTGTATATTGGGAGTTACTTTTTTGTGAGAATTCTCTGTTTACTATGGCATGGTCTGAACACTGGTAAATATTTTAATTGTATGCTTTTGAAGTGGTAAGTATTTGAAAGTATTTTGATTGGTAATTTGATTTTGAAAGCATGCTTTGGAGTTTTGATTCATATGCTCTGATTTTATTGGTTACTGGTTAGAGCCAAAGTTAATGGCCAATTTTATTAGCACTATTTATTTATTTTTTATGATATCTAGTTTGGACAATTTGATTAACATTGAGCAACCCTAAATCTTTTGTTCTGAAACCTGAAATTATTGTCAGGTTAGGCAACCATGAGGGGCATTCTTTCTTTAAAGAGGGCAGCCTTGGTTCGACATCACAGTGAGAAGTGGGGCCTTGGTTTCAGATTATTTAGCACCCAGGGTGCTTCAACTGCTAGCACACCGCAGCCTCCGCCACCACCTCCACCTCCAGAGAAAACCCATTTTGGTGGCCTTAAGGATGAGGACAGGATTTTTACCAACTTATATGGGCTTCATGATCCTTTTCTCAAAGGTGCCATGAAACGGGGTGATTGGTATCGAACTAAAGATTTGGTACTTAAGGGTACTGATTGGATTGTGAATGAAATGAAGAAGTCTGGCCTCCGTGGGCGTGGTGGTGCTGGTTTTCCTTCTGGCCTCAAATGGTCATTTATGCCAAAAGTATCTGATGGCCGCCCTTCTTATCTTGTTGTTAATGCTGATGAAAGTGAACCTGGAACTTGCAAAGACAGGGAAATTATGCGGCATGATCCACATAAATTGTTAGAAGGTTGCTTGATTGCTGGAGTGGGAATGAGGGCTAGTGCTGCTTACATCTACATCAGGGGTGAATATGTAAATGAACGTAAAAATCTTGAAAAGGCTAGGCAAGAGGCTTATGCAGCTGGTTTATTGGGTAAGAATGCTTGTGGCTCGGGCTATGATTTTGATGTTCATATCCACTATGGTGCTGGAGCTTATATTTGTGGTGAGGAAACTGCCCTCTTGGAGAGTCTTGAAGGGAAACAAGGTAAACCAAGATTGAAGCCACCTTTCCCAGCCAATGCAGGGTTGTATGGCTGTCCCACCACTGTAACAAATGTGGAAACCGTGGCTGTTTCTCCAACCATTCTAAGACGTGGGCCAGAATGGTTTGCCAGTTTTGGCAGGAAGAACAATTCTGGGACAAAGTTGTTTTGTGTGTCAGGGCATGTGAACAAGCCTTGCACTGTTGAGGAGGAAATGAGCATACCATTGAAGGAATTGATAGAGAGGCACTGTGGAGGTGTTAGAGGAGGATGGGATAATTTACTTGCTGTGATTCCAGGAGGATCATCTGTTCCACTGATTCCAAAGAACATATGTGACGATGTTATGATGGATTATGATGCATTGAAGGCTGTCCAGACAGGGTTGGGGACTGCAGCTGTGATTGTGATGGATAAGTCTACTGATATTGTGGATGCTATTGCGAGGCTCTCCTATTTCTACAAGCATGAAAGTTGTGGTCAGTGCACACCATGCAGGGAGGGGACAGGATGGCTTTGGATGATCATGGAAAGAATGAAAGTTGGGAATGCCAAACTAGAAGAAATTGATATGCTTCAGGAGGTGACTAAGCAAATTGAAGGGCACACAATCTGTGCTTTGGGTGACGCTGCTGCATGGCCAGTACAGGGTCTTATCAGGCATTTCAGGCCTGAGCTTGAGAGAAGAATTAGAGAGTATGCACAAAGGGAGTTGCTGCAGGCTACTGGTTAAGCTTTATATACTAAGGTTGTTTATTAAAATATTTACCCTCATTTTTCCTTTTTAATCATTTTGAGAAATGTTTATTGCATCTTTCCTGATTTTATATATATCTAGGCTTGAAAACAGCTGATAAAAACAAGGGTTTTTAAATGAAGAACATATATCTACTCCTAAATTGATAGATCAAAGGCAAATATATTAGATGTTTTGATAGGTATGAGAGATACATGTTTGGAAAACTTAATTTGAGAGCTATTATAAGCTTAATTGCATAACCAGGTATAAGAGTACTGAACTATGGTAGTATGTTATTCCAATGAAGTTATAGATGCTGAATATATAGGTATTGTTGAAACCTCATTTAAGGATGTGGCTTGTTAAATTAACTAGCTTAAATAAAGTTTGTGTTTGAAGTGAAGCCTTGGCGCAACAATTAGAATTGCTCTATGTGACTAGGAGGTCACAGGTTTTAGTTGCGGAATCAGCCTCTTGCAAATGCAAGGTTGCCTACAATAGATCCATAATGGGTACGACCCTTCCCTGGACATAGCCGTGGCAGGAGCTTTATAGCACCAAGTTGCCCTTTTTAAAGAAAGTTTTGTGTTTGAATACATTTGTTAAGGGAAGAAAATTTGATAAAAGCAAAGGTTCATCAATAATATTTGTTTATGATTATGATTGCTACTTATTGTTTTTATTGTGTTCATCAAGAATAAAAGCAAAGTTGCCCTTTTTAAAGATACTTCTTAGTTGTGTTTTGTTTATGATTACTACTTATTATAACATGAAATTCCAATGAACCCATTTTGGCTCAGTGGCACATTACTTTTATTTAGAGGCTAGGATTGCTTACAACTTGTGTAGAATTTTTTTTTTTTGAAATTGATATATGGCTACATTGGATATTTGTTTTTCTTAGCTTTGATTTGTGTAACATTCAGTTCTTATTGAAGTATATTTGCTCAAAGAATTATGTGTATGTGGTATGCTTTAGTAGGAATATGAATATGAATTCTAATATAAAAAATTATTCGAGGATATCATGTAGTAAGTTATGATTTGAATATTTTGCTATGGTAAGAGTTTGTTGCAGGCATTCTTTTGAGGTTGATCAGGAAAATTAGCATGAAAACAATGCTAGGTTCATACTTTATTTGTCAAAATGTTAGCATCTTTGCCATTGGGTTAGATTGATTCATCTAAATATTTTTAATATGAAAGAAAAAGTCATACTTATATTTACTGGTGCCTGACTGTTGTAAGGGAAGGTCTCTGACTGTATGCCTGACTGTTCTTTGCATTTGAACTGTGTTGTGTAGGGGTGTGACTGTACTGGTGGGTAGCAAGAATCAAAATAAGGCAGTGCCTGTCATTTTGGAAAGATAGGTGGCTCACTGCAGCTTTATGACTACTCTTATTTACTTTTATGCTGTAGCAATTATGGCTGGACCATACCAGTGATACCATCTGGGCAAGTTTAAACCGTGTTAACTAAACTTGTCATTTGGCACATTTTCATGTAATTTGTTAATAATATCTGTATACTGTCATTGATTTTGAAAAACAATTTATGGTTATGTTTGTTGTTTATTAATGAATGATGAGGGATAATGTCAACTGGATAGTCATGGCTTTGATCTGGATCTGGGATTAAACTGTTCATTTGGATTAACCTTTTTAATATGTCATGTTCACAATCAACCTCAACTCGGTCCAATGAAGTCCGTTAATCTATGCATGGGTTAATATATGTTCATAATCAATGATAGGACATTCACAGTTTATAAGTTCTCAGCTAGGTCATTATCCTGGCACCAAGATCATTTTCTGTGTATTTGTCTTACTATACAAGAGGTATATTTCCTTCCAAGCAGTTTTCATGACTGTTTCCAATTACACGAGTGTCTCTCTTTCTATGCTCTTCTTTGGATACTTCATTTATTGCCTAATGTTTTATCCTGTATGGCCTGAATTCCACTTGCTGTGTTGTGATCTTGACATTCTTCATTTCAGTAGCAGACAACATTCCACGTATAGCCCTCGTTTGGTTGTTTGGTGGAGAAGTGGGGGAGAAATAGGGAGGGGATAGAGAAGTTGTCATCTTCCCTTGTTTGGTGAAGGAGAGAAGTGGGGGAGAAATGCCAAAAAGGTGTGGGATCCACATTTTATTTCTTCAAATTTTGGTGAGAAATGGACGCGAACAACACAATAATCGATTTTCGATTTTTTATTCATAAAAATCGATTATCACAACAAACTTTACTAATCATAAGATATAAAATCGATTAAAAAAATCGATTTTGGACTAAAAAATTGATTTTTTTTAATAATCGAATTTTTAAAACTCACTTCTTTTTTATTTCACACATTTTTCTCATACCAAACAACTTAAAAATTTATTTCTTTTACATTTTACACTCATTTTTCTCATACCAAACAACATAAAAATCCCATCTATCTCTTCTCTATTTTTCTTTCTTATTTCTTTCTTCTCAATTTTCTTAATACTACCAAACAAAGCAATAGTGTTTTTTTTCCTACAAGCATATTATTATTTGATCATCCTTGATTCTTATTAACTCTTTGTTACAAAGGAGGCTTAAGTGAGATTCAATGTTGGAATAAAATGTATATACTTGGTGATACCTAATTTATTGATGAAGTGATTAGCTACATCTACTCTTGTTATATTTTTGCCTCTTGGTCCTGGAATTTTATAACTAAAATTAGGCCAAGCTTGAACTCAATTGCAAATTTCTGAAAAATATTATAGTTGTAGGAAAATTATATGATAAAAACCTAATTGGTATATTTTTAATTTTTGAATGACTAAAACCACCGGTTTTGAATTAAGCAGACTAAAAACAAATCTCGACTATATTTCAAAGATCAAAAACATATTTAACCCTACTTTTTTTTTCTTTCTAAAGTTTTTTTTTAAAAAAAAATTGTTTAGCTCAACTTTTACTTTTAAGTGATTTATAAATCAAAACTAAATCATGCCAAACGAGCACCCGGTTGACGTTGGAGAAAAAATAATGCTAACTCCAGAAAATCAAGGAATCTAAACGAATAAAAAGTGAGAAGAAATCAAAACCAAATACTCACATAAATAGATGTCAGCTTATTTATTGTGATGGAAAAAATACATTTTTCAACAACTTCCAAATAGTTTTTTCAAATGGCTATTTAAAAAAGGCGGCTTTTAGGGTGCAACAACTAAATAAGTTGTGCATCGTGCCACACTCAATTTTCATCTTTTTCTCAAATCTCGGGGGTCAAAAGATGAAATGAAGAAATATGAGGGAATTTGAGTTTTTTGCAAATGCGTCCCCACTGTGAACAACGATTTTCCTTCCCCACCGTGTCCCTCTTGTGTTCGGCGCGACCGTGGTCGTATTCATCCAAGACCGGTCTTCTCCGTCGCCAATGTTGGTCGTCTCTATCGCTCACAGTGAAGCGGATACACAGTACAGCTTAAGACGCACGACTGTGAAAGGCCGCTCTGAACGTCGCACACGGGCAGTGGTGGAGGAGTCACGCCGTGCTCTGCGCCCTTGCGAAAGTTCGTGATGGCGTACCCTCTGCAGTGCTCTGCCTCCATAGCAACGAAATCACAACAAGTGAACACTTGCTTTTGCGCTCCTTGTGAGGTAATTTTCAAGGGCTCGATGTCTTTGCTGTTTAGAAATTGATTCACTTTTGAGATATTGGAAATACTGGATCTGAAGTTAACATTTGATTGCCAAAGCCACAAGCTTTATTTTGCTATTTTACCTAAACCAAGCCTTTAATGGATGCATTAGTTCAGAGGTAACAATAGGAAAAGAATGTATTAGGGTTTAAAATGTTGGCTGCCTTAAAATTGTTGATGGAGCTTGTGCATTTTCATTCATGTGTGCAGTGAAAAAGTGTACCCTGTATCCTCTCCCTAAATTGGCGATATAAATCCCAACCCTTCACTTGGCTGCTAACTGTGCACATTATATTCTTGTCATGACTTTGTTTGTAGTAGTGATTAATTTGGCGTTGCTTCAAATGAGTGTTTTAAAAGCACATAGTTCCTAGGAGATTCCTTGTTCCACTCTCTTCTGTTTAGCTATTTTAGTGTGTTAGTGGGCAGATCTACTTTTTTCAGTTCACTTAAATACACAAGACAAGAGTGAAGTGAATGAAGGGTATAGTTTAGTTCCAAGTGGAAGAATCATGATTAACAAAGTTCTCGAAAAACCACTCCCCTTCTAACTTTTGAGTGAAATTGTGAATCCAAAGCACTCTCCAATAAGATAAGTTTGTGTCATTCCATAGTGTTTGGTTTGAGATTTCTGAGTGTCCAAGTTTGCAACAATACAAAGGTTAAGTTGTCAATTAGTCATTTCAAGATAAAAGTAAAGTATATACTTCTCTTTTTGTATGCATAAAATATCTCTTCTTAAATTTCTCTATTGCATCACACAAATGAAGGTGGTGATAAAATTTTTAGTTTAAACAGTTTTAGCTTGCTAGGTGTCCTGTCTTGCTATTAAAAATACTGTTTTGGAGGAGACAATCAGTGACTTAAGAGTAAAGACTCCAGAGTATGCAAATATCAGAAGTTCTGACATCTTGTAATGAAGTTCTGACAACATTGTGTAAACCACTTCTATTGCCCCCATGATGAATGACAGGTCCTTACTTAAGGACCTAAGAAAGGAAAGAGCAATGTGTTTTCTGTTTACTATTATGTGTGAATGTAGTAATGACAATGAATATATTTGAAATATTAAATTTAAATGTCTGCACTGTGTTGTGATGTTTAAAGATGAATCCTGTCTGTGGACGTGTGGTGTTAACATAAGCTGATAATTTGAGTAGTTCCTGCATGTGTTCTAAATTACTGAATTTTTCTATTTGTAGTCTTGTCTGCTGTAACATTAACCAATCTGCACCTCGAATTAACCGTGGACCGAAACACCATTAACCATGTCCTGACAGCAATCTATTCCAGGCACTTGGTAAGCATAAAGGGGCATTGTCATGGACAAGGTCACCTTAGAACAAGGATTGAGGTCATTTGAACCACTCTTTAATTTGGTTGAAGTGTGGGCCATAAGAAAATATTATGGATTTCATTTTCTGATCACGTTAACCACTTTGTACATTAAATTAACCGTTGACGCGAATAACATTAACCGAGTTGTAACAGAATTGCATTCCACGTTGTGAGTAAGTATGATCAGAAATTGTCATGGGCATGGTCACCAAACAAGAGGGTGTGTGGACAACTGCATGACCATTTAATTCTGTTCCAGTAACGACATATAATTTGTGCATTTTGTTTCCTGTTCAAATTAACCAATCGGAACATGTAGTTAACCGTATACGGATACAACATTAACCAGGTCCTAACAACATTGCATTTCACGCACTTGGTAAGTAACAAGAGGCCTTGTCATGGACATGGTCACCAAACAACATGGATTATGCTCAACTGCTTGAGTCTTTATTGAGGTTTAAAAAAGGGACACAAAATAGTGCATTTCAATTTGTTGTTAACATTAACCAATCTGCAGTTGGAATTAACCGTGGACCACAACACCATTAACCACGTCCTAACAACATTCTATTCCAGGAACTTGATAAGCATAACGGGGCCTTTTCATGGACAAGGTCACCTAAGAACAGGGACTAAGGTCAATTGAACCACTCTTTAATTAGGTTGAAATGCGGGCCATAAGAAAGTATTATGGATTTCATTTTCTGATCACGTTAACCACTTTGTACATTAAATTAACCGTTGACGCGAATAGCATTAACCGAGTCGTAACGGAATTGCATTCCATGCTGTGGGTAAGTATGATCAGGAATTGTCATGGGCATGGTCACTAAACAAGAGGGTGTGTGGACAACTGCATGACCATTTAATTCTGTTCCAGTAACGACATATAATTTGTGCATTTCGTTTCCTGTTCAAATTAACCAATCGGAACATGTATTTAACCGTATACGAATACAACATTAACCAGATCCTAACAGCATTGCATTACACACACTTGGTAACCATAAGAGGCCTTGTCATGGACATGGTCAGCAAATAACATGGATTATTCTCAACTGCTTAAGTCTTAAATGAGGTGTAAAAAAGGGACACAAAATAGTGCATTTCATTTTGCTGTTAACATTAATCAATCTGCAGTTGGAATTAACCGTGGACTGCAACACCATTAACCACGTCCTAACAGCATTCTATTCCGGGCACTTTCTAAGCATAACGGGGCCTTTTCATGGACAAGGTCACCTAAGAATAGGGATTACGGTCAATTGAACCACTATTTACTTAGGTTGAAATGTGGTGCATAAGAAAATATTTTGGGTTTGATTTTGTGATCACGTTAACCACTTTGTACATTAAATTAACCGTTCACGTGAATAGCATTAACTGAATCGTAACGGAGTTGCATTCCACGCAGTGGGTATGATCAAGATTTGTCATGGACATGGTCACCAAAGAAGAGGGTGTGTGGACAACTGCATAACCATTTAATTCCGTTCCATTTACGCCATAAAATTTGTGCATTTCGTTTCTTGTTCAAATTAACCATTCTGAACATGGAGTTAACCGTATACGGATACATTATTAACCAGGTCTTTATAGCATTGCATTACACACACTTGGTAAGTAACAAGAGCCCTTGTCATGGACATGGTCACCAAACAACATGGATTATGCTCAACTGCTTGAGTCTTTATTCAGGTTTAAAAAAGGGACACAAAATAGTGCATTTCAATTTGCTGTTAACATTAACCAATCTGCAGTTGGAATTAACCGTGGACCGCAACACCATTAACCACGTCCTAACAACATTCTATTCTAGGCACTTGGAAAGCATAATAGGGCCATTTCATGGACAAGGTCACCTAAGAACACCGATTCACCTCAATCGAACGACTCTTTAATTAATGACAGGTAACCATAAAAATGATATATTAACTCCCAAATATACATTGTAATAACCATGGATCCCCGATGTTAACCAATTAAATAACCCCATTAACATCATGTACAAAATCAATTAACCTCCTTCGGACATAAAATTTTCGTAACTATAATGACCCCATCAATTGTAGGATATTGAATGACAAAGACAACTTATATGGAGTAACTATTCTACAATGCCAGAAGGATACCTGTCACCATTTGGTTAATGATTGCCTCCATCGGGACTTGTCATCAGTTGGTTAATTCTTCCTTTATAAAAGGTTAACAAAATTTAAATATCGGTTAACGTGACCAAATTCCCATGAATATGATAACTTATATGACCACTCCTTCTAATTCAATCCAGGAAACTGAAATCATTTTCAACATCACAAATGACATACTTTACACGTCATCTCCACCCCGTTGGATACAGGTGCTTTGACAATGTTATTTAAAAAGCAAACTCCAGAAAATAAGATGCACAGAAGATGCAAGTTCAATAGTCAGTCATGGTAGTTAACCATAATTATGATATATTCACCCAAATTGAAGAATGTTTTAAGCACGGTATCCCCCTTGTAAACCACGTATATTACCCCATGAACCTCCTGCAGAAAATCATTTCCCCTCCTTCTGACATGAAAAACTAATGACTGTAATGACACCATGAATGGGAGGATAATGAATGACAACTTTATGGAGAACATAGTCAACCATGAGAAAAGGGTAAGCTGTTATGGGTACTTGTCAAGATTTGGTTAATGAATTCTATATGAAGGGTTAACAGAATACAAAGTTTGGTTAACCACAACAGACTCCACTGAATATCAAAAGGTGTATAACCACTCCTTCCAAATTCATGCTGTCAATTTAAAACATTACCAGCATCACAAATCAGACACTTTACATGTCATCTCCATCCCATTGGTTAAATGGACTTTCTCATTCGTATGCAAACAACAAACTCTTGAAATTTAGATGCACAGTGGATGAAAGTTCAATTGTCAGTCATGACAGTTAACCATTATTATTATCTAATTACCCCTAATATGCAATGTGTTAACTAGGGTATACCCCTTCTTAACCAGTTATATTACCCCATTAACCTCCTGTTAAAAATCATGTCCCACTGTTCTTACATTAAAATATTATGACTATAATGACACCACCAATTGGAGGATAATGAATGACAACATATATGGGATAATGAATGACAACATATATGGATAACCTATTCAACCATTCCAATAGGGTAACCTGTTAAGCCTACAGGGGGACCAGTCAACATTTGGCTAATGATTCCTATATAAACGGTTAACATAATACAAAGTTTGGTTAATTACATCAGACTCCACTGAATATCAAAAGTTGTATAACCACTCATTCCAAATGCATGCTGTCAACTCAAAACATTATCACCATCACAAATCACACACTTGACATGTCATGTCCTCCCCTTTGGATGAATCCATTATCCCCATGTTATGCAAACAACAAACTCTGTAAATTTAGATGCACGCTACATGCAAGTTCAATATTCATTCATGGCAGTTTCATCAATCTAACAGTTAAAGGTACCTTTGTCCCTTCCTAATAAGTACTATTTACATTACATAATCATCAAACAAACAGTGTTTGATGTGATAATGGTTCACAATCTGAGTCATTAATTACATATTACCCCAATTGAAACCATATCATGGTCGACCATGACATATACAAACAAAATAATAATAACTGTAATGGTCTACCATCACATATCAGTGCAATGCAGGGCTAGGAATTTACTGCATATTTACAGGGAGGGAAGTTGACCATTCACATGTCCTGGGGTCCCAAAAAGACTTGTTCTTTACTTTGGAATTAGTGAGTAGGAAACATAGTACGATGCCAGAAGGTTTCTACTTGAGCTATGATGTTGTTCTTCTTCTTGTTATGGTCTCCGGTCACTAAAGTCAGAGCAGTTTGCATGCGCACAGTCTTCTCGTGTAGCTGTACCCAATAATAACATGAACAAAGTAAGAGAATAAAAGGTTCAAACGTGGGGCCACGTGGAGAAACTCCATATATAACACATACTTACCACACCAAGAAGATTAGAATTAAAGCAATGTTCCATGCTCATCCAGTCCATCAACCAAATAATAGCACAACCCTAACTCCAGGCCTAGATGTCATTATTCAACACACAAAAATAGATAAAGAAAACAAAATAGAGGTCAAACATAAGAAAATGGGGCAATGCAACTACAACAAATTGCGAAAAGTGGTAAAGCAAAACAAAACCAAGTCAAAATTCAAGATGAATAAAGCAATGGGTTTTCGATCAACTCCAGAAAGAACCAAGATGTACGCAAATTAACCAACCACCCTCATTCAAATTTTACAAAAAATACATGCACAAGCTCCATCAACAGTTTACATGCAACCACCCTTTGATAAGCTAATACATTCTTAACCTTATGTTAACTCTAAGTAATGCATCCACTAAAGGTTTCGTTTCAGCAAAACATTAACATCAACACTGAGGCTTTGCCAGTCTACTGTTAATTTCAGTTCAATTATTTCCAATATATCGAAGGGAAACCTTTTCCAAAATCCAATTACATAGAACCCACAAAATTTACCTGACTAGGAGGGCAAAAGAAAATTCGGACTTGTTGTTATTTGGTTTCCTTGGAGGCAGAGCAGGCCACAAGCTTTAAGCCCCTCAATCCTTGGCCGTCACCGACGAACGCAACCACCCACAACACGGCTTCAATCCTCAACCCCTCAACGTGTGCGACGTTCGCACGCCACCTCACACCCGTCACACCTGACCACAGCAAACACTTCACCGTCAGCGACGTAGAAGAAGAAGATTGGTTC
Organism: Sesbania bispinosa; assembly: GCA_026901365.1. NCBI lineage: Eukaryota > Viridiplantae > Streptophyta > Magnoliopsida > Fabales > Fabaceae > Sesbania > Sesbania bispinosa. Next base: position 1,962,430 of record QLOH01000092.1, read on the forward strand.
AAACGGGGGAAATCAACCCAAAAAATTAGGGCTCAACCAACACATGTTTTTTGGGGGAAATCCAACTAACCTATAATCCCACACATTCACGGCTCAATCAACACAAATTTTTTGGGGGAAAAGCCACTAACCTCAATCGCGGCTCCTCCGTTTTCCTCCTCCGTCTTTCTTCCTGCCCTTTCTTTCTCTCTTGTGCGACTCTCGGGCTATTAAGACTCTAAAGGGATAACTCTAATGTGTATTTACTCAATTGTTTTTTTTTCAGGGCTTCATTTGCAAAGATGTGGAATTCTTTTAACTTTGCATAATTCACGTTTTGACCCCCGACATTTGAGAAAAAGGCTGAAAACTGAGTGTGGCACCGTGCACAACTTAATTAGTTGTTGCACCCTAAAAGCCACCTTTAAAAAATAATGATTGCCTCATTTTGAGGAATTTTTTCATAAAGGTTTACAAAGTAGTTGGAGAAAAAAACTTTAAATATTCCCCGTGCCAACCTTTATTTTTTAATGAAATCACGGCACATGGGACATTTCTTGAATATAAATAAGTCACACATGAAAGACACCATCGCTTATCACATATACCCCAATAACAATAACTTCAAATAATCTCTCTTGTAATGGCTTCCATTTACAGAAACCATCTACAGTTACATAACATGCATGTTTTTCACAATTTTGGCTATTTGAGTACTCTTACACTATATAATATTCAATCACCTAATCTCTTGGAATCACTTGGTTTGACACAATGGCTGTCTTCTCCTTAAGTTCTTCTGCAAGCACTTTTATGGAATCTGAAACTTCAGCTCTATACACATAGAACTTTGTAACCAAGATGAAGAAGATGAAGTTCAAGAAATTTAGTATTGCCAAAAGTATGTAGTAGTAATCAAGATGAGAAGCATTCAGGTTGTTCAAAATCCAGCCTTGGTGACCATGTTCCTTGGTGACACGTGAAACTGTTGTGAGAATAAAGGTACTAAGGAAATTTCCAATGCCTAAGGAAGTCATTGAATAAGAAGTGCCAAGGCTCTTCATGCTCTCTGGGGCTTGGTCATAGAAGAACTCAATTTTTGCAACCTCTAAGAATGCATCAGCTGTTCCCATAAGTATAAATTGAGGAAGCAAGATGAATATGCTCAATGGAACCTGTCCTCCATTTTCAACTACCCCATGTTCTTTGGCCACACTAAGTCTATATCTTTCAGTCAAAGATGCAATTACCATAATCACTATGTGGATTATGATTCCTATGCCCATTCTTTGAAGAAGGGTAATCCCTCGGGGGTTCTTAGTTAACCTCTGCATAATCTTGACAAAGAAACGGTCATAGAGTACAACACTGATAAGCATTGATAGAGTGACAAATGTACCTAAACTTGCTGGGGGAATATTGAAGCTACCAATGCCTCTATCAAGTGTAATTCCTTGCTTCACAAAAAGAGTGCCTATTTGGGCAACCATTGTACTAGGAATAAATGTAGCAACCAAGATGGGGATCATCCTTAGCATTTGTTTGGTCTCCTCTACATGGGTAACAGGGCATAACATCCATGCACTAGTACTGGAACCAGTTTTGACACTGGCCTTGTTGAGGAACCTGCGTTTATATGTATTTGTAATAACATGTTCACATAACAAATTAACAATATTTCCTATTGAAATCAAACATAAAGTTGCTAAGAAATAGGATAGAATTTATACCTCATTGTTGGAGTGGGATCAATTTTGACTTTCCCTTTCTTAGTATACTCTTCAAAATCAAGTTCATATAGTTCTTTAGAGTCACTAGGAATAGGTGCTTTCCATTTCCTTAAAGCAGACACTATGACCTTGGCCATTTTAGTGAAAGGACTCCCTGTGGGTAATTTGTGTCTATAGAAGGGTGTGCCTACCAAGAATATGATGATTGATATTGCAAGTCCAAGAGTGGGAAGACCATACCCAAGGGTCCAACCCACATTATCTTGTATATAAACTAGAACAGAGTTTGCAAAAAGGGTCCCAATGAAGATACTGAACATCCACCAATTGAAGAAGGAGAGTTTTTGCCTCTTCTCTTTGGGGTCAAAATCATCAAACTGGTCAGCACCAATGGTTGATATATTGGGCTTGGTTCCACCAGTTCCCACTGCTAAAGTGTAGAGTGCACCATAGAACATAGCTAGTTGTAATGTGGAGGCTTTTTTGCAGTTTGTCATATTCATTTCATGGCACTCAGGTGGCTTTAAACTTGGAAGGGAAACTGATAGTGTAAGAAGAGACATACCCTGCCAATGCCAATTAATACACATTAATCTTTCAACCAAACACTAGTAATTTAATAAAGGTTTAACATGATAACTCATCCTGAATCCTAAACAGGATCCATAATTATATGAATATACATTGAATTACTTGTTGCTAAAGATGGTTTATAATTCATTGTCCAAACCATTGAACACATATAAATTAGGTTTTACCAAATTTATATGGGTTTAATGGTGGGTGTTATGAGGTGATTTCATTTGCTTTTTCTTTTCTTTTCATAAATACTTATAAGTTGTATATATAGTTGGGGAAGGATTTAAAGAACAAATATTTAAGATTTATATAAAAATTAAATTTATACATGTATTATTAATTTTATATATAATTTAAATGTAAATTAGAAATATAAAATTATAAAATAAATAACAATATTAAAAAATATATATAATTAGTTGAAAAAATTGGATTTTAAATTTAAAGGAAAAGTTAATAATAATATATGTTACTCTTTTTAAAAATGATTAAATTAAAAATTAATCCACTTTTAAGAAAGTATACTCTAGTTTAATATATAAGAGTAGTAGATATATTTTTTCTTTATAATATATAAAAAATAGTAATTTTGAATTATTCTAACTAATCCTTTTAGGTGTGTTTGGTAACTAAATATTTTTTAAAAAATATTTATTTTTCAAGATCGAACTTTTATGTGTTCAATATATATATATATGTATGTATTGCAATACTTTCAATAATTATTACTCATCATTATTTAATAATTAATAATGTCTTTATATATGTGTTATTAATTTTACCATTTTCAACTAATTTTATTAAACATTTTCAATCAAATCAGCTAGTTTTTCTGCTTTCAAATTTTAACTAACTTTTTAGCTTTTATTTAGCTCTTCAACTAATTTACCAAACATACTCTAAAAATGAAATGAAGAATTTAATGTGAAGGATAAAATAAAAAAGTAATAAAAAAATATTATTAATAAAAAATTTATAATTTATTTTTAAATAGGATCATAATTTATATCTACATACACACACTCATATACATATATATATATATATATATATATATATATATAATTTTTCAATATATATTACTCTAAAGTCAATCTTTTAGTCAAATCCCTTATTAAACTACACTGCAATGCGACAGCCAATGTTAATGAATTTGGGAGTTGGGTGTTGAAAAGCAGTATATATATGTAGTGAATGCTTTGGCTGGGAAGTCCTATCAGTTCTTGTTCTTCTAATTCCGCGGTTGAAATTAAAATCCAATGAACATTTATTAGATGGGGATTAGAGTTATAAAATAAAAACGAAGTCATGAGCGATTTTTACAACATTATAAAGTGTAAAATAATATTCTTATGATTGTACTATTAAGTATAGGCATGTCTAACCCATAAATTATAGATAGAGTCTTCACTTTAAATTCCAAAAAATATTTTTTTTATCAGTATTATCTCTTAAAATTAACATTAATTAAATGAACTAATGAAAAAGAGAAATGCTAATGAGTAGCTAGCACTAATTAATGAATCAAAAATTAGAATGACGTGATTTCCAATAAATACACGTGCCCTTAAAATACTCATTAGCATATTCCATTAATAAACAATTAACTAAATATTTTATTATTATTTAAATAGATTTCTTACTCTAATAAATAATTTTATTAGTTTAAAAATGACTTATTTTAAAATTTAATTTGAATTTAGATATACATTTACTCAATCTTGATTAATTAGTATGGGTTACATTAATTATTTTTTGTGACATTAGAGTTGTGTATATGAGTTACAATCCATAGATCAATTTGCATGACCCATAGACCGTTGAGTGGTAAATCAGATATAAATGATGTCGCCATATTAAATGGTATAATATATGAGTTGTTGGTGTTATTAGTATTATTTTACATAAAATAAAATTTTTATATATTTTTTTAAAACATGATATTTTCACATTTTTATAAAGAAGGGAGAATTTTTGTGTTTTGTTTTTGGTCGAAAATATGGGAGAATTCTTTTTTTTTTTTTTGTTGGAAAATTGGGAGAATTGAAAATTGTTAGAAAAACATACCATGAGATAGATGACAGAGGCAATAACAAAAGTCCAATAGCGGCCAAGGTGGGCATCAGCAATATAAGCCCCAAGGATGGGAGTTATCCAAATGGTGCCAACCCAATTGGTAACATTGTTAGAAGAGGTGACAGTGCCTTGGTGAAGCTTCTTTGTCAGGTACAGGATCAAATTTGATGATATCCCATAATATGCCATTCTTTCGAACACCTCATACACTGCATGACAGACATACATACATACATATGTCATGAATTTAATTATTAGACCAAAACGATTCATTTCAGTGGGCAGCGCAGCAATAAGGTTTTACGTATTAATTGTTACAGCCTAGCTAACGGATGCCGCACGCCGGTTTTGATTTAATTTAGCTTTGAGCATATCTGCTACTATAAGGTTTTATTTCCTTTTATCTTTTGGGTATTTGAGCAATTGATATTTGATGCTATGCATTTGAATTTCTTTTTACAGCTTTCGGTGATAAGCGGTATTTGCAATAAAAATCTTTGGTTTAAAAAGGACAGAGTAACAATAGACTGTATGCAATACTTTGGCAGAAAAGAAAATGATTTTACATTATATATATATATATATTATAAAATCGCATGTGTCTTTTATGTGGGAATAATATGTTACTCTGAAAATTGAATAAGTTCCTAGCTACGAAAAAATCAAAATAATGTAATGATAACTAAAATATATACCTACACAATTAATTTTAAGATCTGCCAATGAAAAAGCAAACATATATCTCATAAAATTAATTAAGTTGAAAAACATGCGGAACAAAGATACAATCACAACAAAGATACAATCACAACCGTGGAATCATATAAAATCATAATTATTTTTGTAGAAGTTACTAATAAATTATTGTCAAATAATCATCAATAAAAATTGAACAAAATAAAGTCATTTTACTAGTACAAATTTTCCAATACAATATGTGTGTGCGCGTAGGCATGGTAAACAAACCCGAACCCGTGGGTGTCGACCCGTCCCGACCTCGACTTTGACGGGAAAAACCCACTTTGACTGGGTTTAAGTAAAACCCGATCCCGAACCCGCCCCGTTAAAGCCCCGCCTTTAACGGGGACGGGGAGGGTTTGGGGATGTAAGAACCCGCCTCGCCCCCGAACCCGAACCGACAAAAAATTAAATAATTTTAATATACTAATAGTTAAATAATAAAGGTAAATTTATATATTTTCCTTAAAATATAATATAGTTCTTAAATTTCTTATTTTTATAGGATTATTAATGTTTATATTTATATGTTATTTGAATTAGAGTATATTAGATATATATAATTGATTTAAAAACATATATTTAAGTTATAAAAAATAGAGAAAAAATAAAAAATAAAGAAGGTGAAATCCCCACGGGTTTCCCCGAACCCGACGGGGACCTGCGGGGATGGGGTTGGGTTTCATAATTGCATACCCGTTCTCTTAAAACCCGAACCGAACCCGCCCCGACTTTTACGGGGGTGGGGATGAGGAGAGCAAAACCCGCCCCGTTGTCATGCCTATGTGCGCTTATGTTTCTTATACGTATAAAATTTTGTAATAATTTTGTACATATATGTACAAAAAATGTATAGTACATAGTATTTCTTTAAAAGGTTTAACGATAAAGCGCTTTAAAATAGTTAATATTGTTAATTTTAGCTCTCATTTTATAAAATAATATATTCATGCTACCTCTATTTATATTAAATTAGTGCACACTTTATTGAAAGCAAGTTAATTATTTAATCTACTTTCTGCTTATAAAGAATATTTTTTAATTTTTAATTTTCAATTTTCAATTTAGTTATTTATATTTAATTAGGCATATTTTTTATAATTTTAAATATTTCTTTTAAATATTTTTAATTTATATTTTAGAGAATCCAATGTATGTGCGGATTGGCTAGCAGCTTTGGATCGTCTACTTTTGCTTGGAACTACTGTTTACAACCAGCCTACTGAATCCTTGAAAGATACGTTGTTGGAGGATATTAGAGGTGTATTCTTTCCTAGGATGGTTCGGTAATGTAATGTTGTTGTCTTTTTTTGGGATTTTTTTGTCTCATAATTATAAAAAAAATACAACAGTTCATATAACACATTTTTTCTCAACATATATCTATATTTACATAAACTATTACAAAATTACATTGATCTCATATTTCTCTCCCTTTTTCTTTTTTCTATCTTTATCTTTCTTTATTAATTGTATATTATATGGATGTACAATTATCATTTTTTTAATATAAATATAATATCTGTTCTATTTATATATATGTTTGTACATAAATGCAATAATTGAGAGTGTAACAAGAAATAAATACTCTCTGCCTATTTTTGTTAAATTTAATTGTGCATATTTTTTTTATAATTTTAAATATTTTTAAAGTTTTATTTGAATTTATAATGATAATATGTTTAGAGAATCTAATCGATGTGCAGATCAATTAGCAGTTTTGAGTTATTTATTGAAACGACTGCATGTTTACAACCAATGTCCTCAATCCTTGAAAGATATCTTGTTGGAGGATATCATAAGTGTATCCATTCCTAGGATGGTTCAGTTGTGTAGTGTTGTTGTCTTTTCTTGGATTTTTTTCCCTAAAATTATAAAAAAAAATATAACAATTCATACAACATATTTTTCTTTTCATATCTATTTTTTCACATTAATTATCACATTTCACATTTTTCTCTCTTCTTCTTCTTTTCTTTTTTTTATCTTTTTTTATTGTACTCCCTCCTTCCCTATTTATAAGACCACTTCTAGAAGAATTGGATGTCCCTTAATATAAGACCCTTTGCAGATTTTTAGGTAAATTAATTATTTTTTCCATAGTTGCCCTTCATTAATATTCAACTCTTTTTATTCCCCATATATTGATAAGTGTGAATAATTAATGAAGTTTTACCCATATGCTCAACTACCTCATTGGAAAGCGAATTTTGGAGTCTTTCACTATATCATCATTAATGTTACTAAAATATAGTGACTTCTAAATAGGGGTATATTTGGAATGCTATTATTTTTTTTAAAAGACCAATACATTAACTAACTTTTCTTAAACTGTGTGAAACGATTAAGAGGGTCTTATAATAAGGGACGGAGGGAGTATGTTGTATGGTTGTACATGTATCATTTTATTTCTTAATATAAATATAATATTTGTTCTTTTTTATGTTTGTACATAAATGCAATAATTGAGAGGGGAACAAGAAATAAATACTCTCTGCCTAACCCTAACAGACTAGCACATTAATATCATAAAGTTGACAAAAATTTTACAACAAAAGTGTAGGCAACCCACGAAAAAAAGTATATATGGACAATAAATTAAATGAAATAAAATAATAAATTGGTATGTTTTTTTCTCTGCCGCTGGTCATGGTTTTTTTTTACACCAAACTATATCTCTCTTATGAGTTAATTATGAGTGCATTTTCGCATGCTTCAATATAATTCATATAATGTTTCAAAGCCTTCTTAATTAACTGCTTAAATAAAAAAATGTTTACCAGTTGAATTGTGATACTGGCAAACTAGTATGCTTTCACACAACAATATGTGAATGACTTAACCTCATACAACAATAGGTTCATGAATTAAAGTTGGGTCTTTTTAAACTTTTTTACATTTTCATTCAATCAAATTACTGAGTAGTTGAAGAAATTTCACAATTATATTGTTGAATGGGTTAAATATATTTTTTATACTTAAATATAACCGAGTTTATGGTTGTGGTCTCTTAAAAGTTAAAAATACATCAATTTAATATTTATTATATAATTTTTCTATAAATTTAAAATCCGTAGGAAAATGTGCATGAAACCTATAGATAAAAATTAAATTGATGTATTTTCAATTTTTGAAGAATCAAAATTATTAATTTTAAATTAATTATAAAAGTTAAAAGCAAATCACAACTATATTTTATGGAAAAAAACATTTAACCCTTTTTGAATAATTTAAACTATATATATCATTGAATAATATAGTATTTTGAAATAAATATATACTCTAATTAAATATACAGTACGAAAAGTTACTATCCTTTAATCAAGTTGTATTTTTAAAAACTAAATAAATTTGAAATAAAAAATTAATTACTAGCCATCACAATTTCAAAAGAGATAGCGTAAATGGTTTTATTGAAATAATAATTTAAACTTTTCTAATACTATTTTTATATATACATTTAATTAACAGCGAAAAACACTATTAAAGAATTAATAAATAGAAGGGTTTTTATTGAAAATTACTATATTAATTGCATTTGTAATTAAAATCTATACACTCAAATAATTTTTATTATATTTTGATTACTTAAATAGTGTCTTAAGGGCATTTTTTAGTATTTTACTAATTTAATTATTTAAAATAAAAATGTTTTAAGATTTGTGTATAAAATTAAAATGTTTCATTTTGTACTTGTATGAGAGAGACATATTATACAAGGACAGACTCACAGAAGTCGGTACTACATCTCTTTATATGCAAGGCTACCACCTATGAGTATGACCTACCTCTGCCACAAGAATTTACTCCTCCATTAATTTAATTAAAAGTAGGTCATAAAGTAGAGCAAGAAGTAAATTAAATTAAACCTACTATATATAGTAATTCTCAACATGTTGCGTATGCTTAAAAGAGTCCTTTTGGATAAACTTTTGGATAAACTTAGGCAGAAGAATTTTTAGAGTATAAAAATAAAATAATTTAAAGATGTCAAATGAGTTTAATTTTTAGTTATTTTTGGAGAAATTAAATGAGAGAGCTTTTGGAGTGATGAGCTGCAAAGATTAATTTCAACTTATATGAGAAAGTTAAATGCATTTGACATTTTTTATTCATTCTATTTTTTTCACTTTAAAAATACTTCTGTAAAATTTTCATCTAATGATACCCTAAAAGAGTTTGAAATACAAATAGAAGTTACTTTCTATTAATCTTGAAAACATGTGCTAATATAATTAACAAAGTTTTAATTATGAGCATGGGAGGAAGCAAAATGAGACCAAGGTTGAGGTCTCCTACATTCTAGGAGCTATAAAACACAACTCAAAGAACCATGTCTCTTGAAGGAGAGGGTTGTCGATCACTTGTTATTTGTTAAGTTGTTATCAAAACATCACATATATATTCACACACATACATATATATGCCTTAAGAGGAAATCACTTTTGAATTTAAAGAGATCATGAAAATGACCATATAATATAAGAGAGAAGAGAGAAAGAGAGATACCAACAACAAAGGAGCAAGCTTTCCAACCACCGGTTTTGGATTTGAGAATGGGTTTCCCTTTAAGATCCACAGTTCCATCTTGTGTGTTCTCACTCACGACCCTCCCCTCTTCCATGGCTTTGTTTATTCTTTTAACTTTTTTGAGGAAAAAGAAATTAAAAGAGCAAGAACCAGCCAAGTGTATGTTTTCTCCACAATTGGAAGTGAGTCAAATATTTGCACTCAGCTTTGAAGTAGCCATTAGACGAAACGACCCAGCCTTTATAGAGATAGAGATATTGGTATTGCCCACTGAATGTATTTCTAGCTCTAACTGGGGCCTATTATTAAATATTTATGGAAAATAAAAACAGTGCGACTATTTAGTACAATAATTTATATAATAGTCACAGAAAAATGTGATGTGATGAAAGATCAATAAAAATCATAACTCTTAATTTATTATCACATCCGACGCCGCCAATTCTGGCATACTCTTTTCCTTTTTAGTTTTTTTTTTTTATGTTAAATGGCTGGAATGAATTATATATCCTAAAACCACTTATTTATAAATGGAGAAAATATAAAAAGCTGTCCTTTTAACAGTTTTAAATTTTTTATATTATTAACTATTTTGATTATCTATTCTATTTATTACTGTTAATGCTGATTACATCCCTCCACGTGTCACTTTCTCATAAAAATATTTCTCGCTCAAAATTTCATAGACTCAATTTCTTCTCTTCATCTGCGCTAATTCCCTCCCTCTTTTCTTTTTCTTTTTTCTTCTTTTTACTCCCATATTTCTTCTCTTCCTCCGTGCTTTCCCTCGCTCTTTTCTTTTTCTTATTTCTTTATTTTTATTTTTATGCTTCTCTCTCTTATCTTTTTTTCTAAAAGTTTCTAATGTTTTTTTCTATTTTTCTATTTTCCTTTTTTCTTTCTTATATCACACTTTTATTTTTTATTTTATTATTTAAATATTATTTCTCTCATTATTTTTTTTATTTATCACTATCATTACATTGATACACAGATTGAAAAATATAATAAATATATTGATTTACATTAAATTTTAAGAATTTTTTCAATATATAATTTCTCTTTTCTTTATTAATTTTTTCACTTATTATTTTTTTATCTATTCTATCTATCTATTTACTTTCTATTTTAAAAATGTTTTCGTAATGCACGTGTCACATTTTCTCACTTGAGCTTTTTTAAATTTTTATTCTCATTTTAATAAAGTGATTTTTTTTTAAAGACAATTTTGTCCACGGGAAGCAGTTCTCCTCCTATCATTTCTTTTTTGTTTTTTAATCACACTTTAATTTTCCTTTTTTTATTATTATTATCTATCTTTTCTATTCTATTCTTTCTATCTATCTATTCTATCTATCTATTTACTACTGTTAATTCTATATACATAAGGGACATGTGTCAAGTGCTCAAGAAAAATTTTTCCCGCCTATTTCTCCCTCAACCTGTTTTCTCAAACAATTTCTTTCCCTCTCAAAAACATCACTTCATCCTTTTTACTTTCTTTTTATTTTTTTATCAAAATTATATCTCTATTTATTTAGATTCTATTACAGTGTTTTTTTATGAATCATGGATATTTTCCACTGGAGGCGGTCTTAATCTATTTTATTCTATCTATTCTATTCTATTTCTATTTATCTATTCTATTTATCTATTCTATCTATCTATCTATATATTCTATTCTATTTATCTATCTATTTACTACTACTAATTCGGTATACACAAGGGACACGTGTCAAGTGCTCAAGAAAAATTTTTCCCGCCTATTTCCCCCTCAATTTGCTTTCTTAAACAATTTCTTTCCCTCTCAAAAAAATCACCTCATCCTTTTTACTTTTTTTTTTATTTTTTTATCAAAATTATATCTCCATTTATTTAGATTCTATTGTAGTATTTTTTTTTATGAATCACGGGTATCCTCCACGGGAGGCAGTCTTAATCATGTTGTTTTCTTTTTTCTTTTATTTTTTTTATCTCACCTTCATTTTTTTTATTATGATATTAAAATATTTTCTCTCATTTTCGTTTTTTTTAATATGTTTCACTATAAAAGAATTTTTTTAATGAACTGCGGATATTCTCCACGGGAGACAATCCTGTTTCTACCATTTTATTTTCTCTCACACATTAATTTTCTTTTTTTATTATCCTTTTTACTTTTTTTTTTATTTTTTATCAAAATTATATCTCCATTTTTTTAGCTTCTATTGTAGTGTTTTTTTTATGAATCACATGCATCCTCCACGGGAGACAGTCTTAATCCTGTCGTTTTCTTTTTTCTTTTATTTTTTTTATTTCACTTTCGTTTTCTTTTTTTAATTATGATATTAAAATATTTTCTCTCATTATTCGTTTTTATTAGTATGTTTCACTATAAACGAAATTTTTTAATTAACTGCGGATATTCTCCACGGGAGACAGTCCTGTTCCTATCATTTTATTTTTTTCTCACACATTAATTTTTATTTTTTATTATCTTTTTACTTTCTTTTTATTTTTATCAAAATTATATCTCAATTTATTTAGCTTCTATTGTAGTGTTTTTTTATGAATCATGGATATCATTTTTTTTCTTTTATTTATTTTTATCTCACTTTCATTTTTTTATTATGATATTAAAATATTTTCTCTCATTATTTGTTTTTATTAATATGTTTCACTATAAATTTTTTTTTTAATGAACTGGGGGTATTCTCCACGGGAGACAATTCTATTTCTACCGTTTTATTTTTTCTCACACATTAATTTTGTTTTTTATTATCCTTTTACTTTTTTTTATTTTTTTATCAAAATTATATCTCCATTTATTTAGCTTCTATTGTAGTGTTTTTTTATGAATCACATGTATCATCCACAGGAGACAGTCTTAATCCTGTCGTTTTCCTTTTTCTTTTATTTTTTATTTCACTTTCATTTTCTTTTTTTATTATGATATTAAAATATTTTCTCTCATTATTCATTTTAATTAGTATGTTTCACTATAAAAGAAATTTTTTAATGAACTGCGGGTATTCTCCACGGGAGACAGTCCTGTTCCTACCATTTTATTTTTTCTCACACGTTAATTTTCATTTTTTTATTATCCTTTTTACTTTCTTTTTATTTTTAATCAAAAATATATCTCAATTTATTTAGCTTCTATTGTAGTCTTTTTTTATGAATCACGGATATTGTTTTGTTCTTTTATTTATTTTTATCTCACTTTCATTTTTTTTATTATGATATTAAAACATTTTCTCTCATTATTCATTTTCATTAATATGTTTCACTATAAAAGAAATTTTTTAATGAACTTTGCGTATTCTCCAGACAGTCCTGTTCCTACCATTTTATTTTTTCTCACACATTAATTTTCTTTTTTTTATTATCTTTTTTACTTTTTTTATCAAAATTATATCTACATTTATTTAGCTTCTATTGCAGTGTTTTTTTATGAATCATAGGTATTGTTTTCATTTTCCTTTTATTTTTTTTTATCTCACTTTCATTTTCTTTTTTTATTATGACATTAATGTGTGTTTTTATGTAATAAAAAAAATTAGAAATGGACGATAACAAAAACTGTATCATCCTTTTTACTTTCTTTTCTTTTTTTTTTTATCAAAATCATATTTTCATTTATTTAGCTTCTATTGTAGTATTTTTTTCTCTTTTTGTTTGTGTTTTAATTAATCATTCACTTATAATATCATTATTCTTCATTCTCACGTTAGTAATGTGATTTTTTATGAATCACAGGTATCTTCCACGGGAGACAGTCTTAATCCTGTCGTTTTCCTTTTTCTTTTATTTTTTATCACACTTTCGTTTTCTTTTTTTATTATGATATTAAAATATTCTCAGATTATTTTTTTATTAATATGTCTCATTATGAAAGAATCTTTTTATGAACTGCGAGTATTCTCCACGGGAGACAGACCCGTTCCTATCATTTTATCTATTCTATTTACTATATATTAAAATTATTTTCATAGTACATGTGTCGTGTTTTCAAACTTCTGCTTCTTTTTCTTTTTTTGGTTTTTTATTCTTAATTTAATAATTTTTTTATGCAATGAATAACAGACATCCTCCATAGGTGAGTCTTGCTTTTGTTGTTTTCTTTTATTTCTTTCACACTTTTATTTTCTTTTTTTATTATATTAAATCATTTTCACTAATTATTCATTCATATAATTTGTTTATTATAAGAGTAATTTTTTTAAGAAACCACATGAGGCAGTCTTGCTTTTACCATTTTATTCTTTTTTCTCATGCATTTATTTTCTTTTTTATTACTATATTAAAACATATTCTCTTAATATACAAGTATTTATGATAGCTAATATTTTATCCCGTGCGAAGCACGGGCAACATAAATCATACTTCGCACGGGTCACTTACTAGTTAAATATAAAACTTTATACATGATTAATAACTTCATGACAATGCTAATTATTATAATATATATAATAACAAGTATTTGAAAATAATTAAATAATTCTTTAAATTATTAAATATTAGCCATGGAATATAAACTTTTATATATATAATAATATAGTTTAAAATTAGTTAATGACGTCAACGCCACTATCTATCATTAAATATTAACTATACTATATGTGTGTAGTTGAGGAAAAGTATTACAAACATTTAATAATATCTTAAGAATATAAGGTCCTTTATTTATTTATTTTTTATTTATCTCTTTTTTTCAAGTCTAATATAAAAATTTAAGAAACCAAAAAAACATATAGAAAAATTATATAATCTCTAATGAGCATATATATGTCATATGCTTTAATATTGTGTTATCATTATGTTCATGAAAAAGAGCTCTTGCTATCCTCTAAACATATATACACAAACTTCATAGTTGATAAATCAAATAATTTAATATTTTATTTTGTAAATGTTTATTCTTACTATGTTGATTATCATTTTTTGTCCTTTTAATTTCAATAAATCTTGAAAAAATAATTACAATATATAAAGAACTTATATATCCTTTAGAATTTGCAATATCTCTTACTCATATTCTATTTACTTTTCAACACTCATTATTAATTGATTTGTCTTCATACTTTCCATATTCAGTGTAACATCCTGAATTTTATTAAAAAAAATTAAATTAAATTAAATTCATAAAGTAGAAGTAATAAATAAATAAATAATAGAATTAATATTATGAGTAGTTTTATCTATAAAGCTAGTTCAAATTTAAAAAGGAGATAAGGGAGTTGAGGACGGGCCCAAGCCCATATAGGCATTTTAGTAAGGAGGGGTTACCAGTTCACCCTAATCCTTATTCGTAAAATCTTCAGAGAGCGAAACGCTAAGGAGGGGAGAAACCAAGTCTCAAGAGGAGATTGCTGGAGAGTAATCATCGAGAACCAAGAAAGAGCCTTCCTTACTGTTGTTCGATCTTCACTCAAGGTACGGTGGGGGAGAGGGTGCTGCTTGTATGTGCATGTGGGGGTGCTTGGGTAGTAATTTAAGACTTTAAATTCGTATTGATGTATATTATATTGAGTATGGATGATAAAAACTGTTGATTAATGATTGAATTGATGAATCTTGATGAATTCTTGGGTGAAATTGAAGAGGATATTGAGAATAATGAAAAGGGGTAAATAGGGGTTTGATGATTTGGGGTTTTGATGGATTAACCGTATAATTTGTGTAAAGATTATTGTTTTTGCTGAGTTTAGTTAATATAATCGTATATGATTGATAATATAACAAAGAGGATCGATTAGAGGATGAATAAAGAGGATTAAAAGGGTTAAAGATCGCGAGAACTGCGATCTGCGTTGCGGGTAATCGATTACCAGGGTGTGTAATCGATTACCAGGGTTTTCTGGGTAGCCTGGAGTGCTGTTTGTTCGCAGGTAATCGATTACAGGGATGCTGTAATCGATTACCAGAGTGATTGCTTGCAGGTAATCGATTACAGAGATGCTGTAATCGATTACCAGTGTGTTTGCTTGCAGGTAATCGATTACAGAGGGGTTGTAATCGATTATCAGAGGCTTTGTTTGCAGGTAATCGATTACTGGAGGTTGGTAATCGATTACCAGTGTGGATTTTGAGATCTTAGTGATTGATGATGATTGTTATACTTGAGTTTGGTGTGTCCATGAAGATATGATTATACCCTTGATGAATAGATGTCTATTATGAGAATGATGATGATGTATATAACCTTACGATGGGTGTGATTTGATGTTTATATAATGATGCATTGAGCATGCAATGAGTGTTATGATCATGATGATGATGATTAATGATGTTTATGATGATTTATGATGAGGATGACTGATGATGATTTTATGATGATGATAATGATGATGGTGATGTACTTGTTATTATGATGTTAATTCTGCATTGAGCATATGAGATGTTATACTTGAGATACACAAGCCCAATGAGGGGTGGGGTGTAACTCAGGGAGGTGATTGTACTTGAGATGCACAAGCCTAGAGAGGGGTGAAGTGCAACTCGGGGAGGTGATTGTACTTGAGATACACAAGCCCAGTAGGGGGTGGGGTGTAGCTCAGGGAGGTGATTGTACTTAAGATACACAAGCGAGGGGTGGAGTGTAACTCAGGGAGGTGATTATACTCGAGATGCACAAGCCTAAAGAGGGGTGAAGTGCAACTCGGGGAGGTGATTGTACTTGACATACACAAGCCCGGTGAAGGGTGGGGTGTAGCTCAGGGAGGTGATTGTACTTGAGATACACAAGCCCAGTGAAGGGTGGAGTGTAACTCAGGGAGTTGATTGTACTCGAGATGCACAAGCATAGAGAGGGGTGAAGTGCAACTCGGAGAGGTGAACTATTTTGGGTGTGCATGATGATAGATGAACATGCAATGTATTTAATGATGATGTTTTGGTGTGCATGATGATAGATGAACATGCAATGTATTTCATGATGATGATTGATGATGTTTGAGTGTGCATGATGATTGATGAACATGCAATATGATTAATGATGTTGTTGAATTATATTATGATGTTATGAGAATTATTGATGAGATGAGTGTAACATCCTAAATTTTATTAGGATAAATATTAATTAAATTAAATAGATTAATTAAGAAAATAATTAATTTAATGGGAAATAAATAATATGAGTGTTATTATTATTAGTTTTGTTTCGTAAAGGTAATTTTAATTGAAAATAGAATAAGGGGGTGAGAGTGGGCCCAAGCCCAATTAGTTATTTCAGTAAGGAGGGGTTAACAGAGCACCCTAATCCTTATTCGTATCATTCGTCAGTAAGCGAAACGCTAAGAAGGGGAGAAACAGAGTCTCAAGAGAGAGCTGCTGCGAAGTGAAAGTCAAGAATCCAAGAAAGGACTTCCTTGCTGTGATCAAAGCTTCGCTTAAGGTACGGTAGGGGAGAGGGTATTGCCTGTATATGCATGTAGGGGGTACTTGGGTAGTAATCTAAGATGAATAATTCGAATTTATGAATGAATAACAGAATGATGATATAATCTGGTGATTGATGATTTATTGTATGTGTATTGACGAATTATTGAATGAGAGTAAAGATGATATTGAAGATAATTGAAAAAGGGGTGATTAGGGACTGAGAAATTGGGGTTTTTGATGAATTGATGGTATAATCTGTAATAGATTGATGATTTATTGAGTATTTGATGTTATTAATGAGTATGAATGATGTTTAGACGAAAAAGACTGAGTAGGGATTGATTGGATGGGTTTAGAGGGGTGAGAAATCGTGAAATCTGCGATGTGCGTCGCGGATAATCGATTACCAGATGTAGTAATCGATTACCAGAGTGTTTTGGAAAACCCAGAAGCACTGTTTGCTTGCCGGTAATCGATTACAGAGGTGTTGTAATCGATTATCAGAGAGTTTGTTTGCGGGTAATCGATTACAGGGGTGCTGTAATCGATTACCAAAGAGTTTGCTTGCGGGTAATCGATTATGACGGGGTTGTAATCGATTACCAGAGACCTTGTTTGCGGGTAATCAATCACTAGAGGTTTGTAATCGATTACCAGAGTGGATTTTGAGATCCTAACTGTTTGATGATGATTGATGTGGTTTGAGAGTACTTTATAATGAGTATTGTGTTGATGATTAATGATGTTTGATGAGGATTGCGATGCTTATGATGATGAATAATGATGATATTTGATGGTGAGTGTGATGATGTATTATGATGATATTTGATGATGAGTGTGATGATGTATGATGATGATGTTTAATGATGAGCATATTGATGTATGATGATGATGATAAGTGTATATCACTTTATAATGATGATGTTTGATAATGAGCATGTTAATGCATGATAATGATGATTTATGGTGATGGTGTATATCACCTTTTGATGATGATGTTATCTAAGTTGTGCGGGCCCATAGAGGGGGTACAACTTAGGAGAGATGCCTTGAGCAAATGTGATGAGACCTGAATTGTGCGGGCCCATAGAGGGGGTACAATTCGGGAGGTGAACTGAGTTGTGCGGGCCCATAGAGGGGGTACAACTCAGGGGATCAAGATGGGGCATTCGATGCACGGTCCCATAGAGGGGGTGCAACCTAGGAGTGATTGTACGGGCCCAAGAGGGGGTACAACCTATCGGATAGTGTGTGGTAACACCGGTAGACCACCTTGGTACTAACTAGAGTGATTGACGAGGTGCACCCATTGTGTGGAGTTCCAAGTCATGATCTTTGGGTAGATGATGAGAGGAGTATTGGTGTGTGATATATGATGATGAAATGGTGTTATTAAATGATGTTATGAATATTGATGATAATGAGTATTATGTGTGAGAATAGAATATATTATTACTTGGGTGAATGATGGTATGAGAACTATATGATGATATATGAATGATGTTACGATGATGATGAGCTTGGTGAATGTATAATGGATGTATCTATGCGTTAAAAATAGAAATGATAGTATGGAATGTGTATGTTGATATAGATGGTTAAAAGTATGTTGAGTTTAGATGAATGTTATTCATTGGTGATTTAATGTATTGATGACATGATGTAATGATGTTGTGGGTGAGGATGGGTATTCTCTATGTGTATGTATAGGTAGTATTCCTTTTCCTCACCGTATTCTGTGGATATATTTTACAGGTGTTGAGGAGGACACGACTGGTGTCGACTATGATTAAAAGGGTATGCTCTGATAGATGTGACACCAGGGTGTATTCGGGATGTTTTAATATGTTTCTAGATTAGGAGTATTTTGTGAACTTTTGGATGCCTTGTATGGCAGTAGACTAGTAGTAGTTCTTTTTATGAATTGGAGATTCCGCTGCTTATTATTTAAATTATATTTGAAAGTTTAATTTCTTTTAATAAAGTCATTTTCGAATTATGAGATATTATAAGAGTAATTGTGAACCTTTTTACCTAACGTGGGACTTTCCCTTTTCTAAACTACAATTTCTTAAATATATAAGAGTATGGGGTGGAAGGGTGTCACAATGAGTATTAAGTATTGAGGATGTGCTTGATGATTTATAAAGTGTGATTCATATAATTGTGATGAGATATGATGTTTGATAATAAAGGTGTAAGATGTTCTGTGTATTTTATTACTTGATGATTTATGACGAAAATATGTGGGTGAGGATAGGGTAGTCTCCCATGTGTATGTATGAGTTGGTATTCTTTTTCTCACCGTTACACTGTGGTTAATTTTACAGGTGTTGATGATGACACGACTGGTGTCGAGTAGTAATTGAAGGGAATGTCGCTCTGATACTTGTGACATCAGGGCATACCATTGAGATTTTTACTTTATGTTTTTAGTTAGGAAGAGATTTTGTAAACTGTTTGAGTGCCTTACATGGTCAGTAGGTTATTTTGATGATTGATTCCACTGCTTAAAATATTTTGAAACATTTGACTGCTATTTCTATTTTAAATGAGTTTACTTTTGAAATAAATGACGTTTTATACGAAGAGAATTGTGAACCTTTTTACCCGTGGTGGGACGTTACCTTCATATATTTCGATTTATTTAATGTATAAGAGTTTGGGGTCGAAGGGTGTCACATTAGTTGGTGTCAGAGCAGGTCGGTTCACCGGCCTTGAGTTATGAGTTTACTATGCTTCTGTGGTGTTATTGTTTAAGAAATTGTAAATATAAAGTTAAAATTAAATAAATATAAATATTATGACTTAAAAAATAAATAAATAGTTATCTGAAAGAATTTATTAAAAATCAATTTTATCTTTTCAAAAATAGTTTGAGTATTTTTTATAAAATTTATACGATGAATTAAAAAATGAAATTTAATAAAATTATAAAGCGTTTAAAAACGCTTTAGAATGAATAATAATAATAATAATAATAATAATAATAATAATAATAATAATAATAATAATAATCTATATTATCTATAAAGGCTATGCCTCAATTTGGTGTCCACAATTGCTTTCTCATTATACCCCTTATTTTTACAATTCAAATTCAAATCCTATTTAATTTTATTTTTTCCTATTCAAATTTTAATCCCTATTTCTTAATTTAAATTTAAAATATTATCCTTATTATTTAAGTCGTGAATTTTTAAGATCCTTTTGTTCAAATTTTTAAGAGAAAGACATAGAAGGAAAAAAGATTTATAAATACTAAGAAGATCAACAGAAAAAATGTTGCAGTAGAGATCAACAAAAAGACGTTGCAACAGCAAGAATTAACGCTTTGAAGAAATTACCTACAAGAGGTTGTGATGCGAAAAAATAGAACGGAGAGATAAAACAAAGATAAGGTTAAAAATAGAAGGATCTGAAATTTAAAAATTAGCAAGAGGATAATCTTCAGGTTCTATTTTGTTTTCCGTGCTTCTTATATTTGTTCTTCTTATTTTCATTTTTTATTCTTAAATATTGAGTTTGTATGAATGAGATTGATTAATCTCATGAATTTTCTTCAAATGGTTAATAGTTTGATGATTTAGTACAAGGTAAAATAATCAAAATAATATTGATACGAGCAAAATAAAGTGTGAGTGAGATCAAGGTGATTAAATTTTCAATTATAATATTGAAGTATAAATTATTAAGAAAATAAAATAAATTATTTTACAGACTACAGATTACTATAAAATAGGATTAGATTTAAATTTTTGTATTTAATTGAAATAGATGAATATATGATTATATTTAATTGAAATGTATTAAATATTTTAAAGAGATAATATAATAGTCATGTCTTTATTTAAGAAGAAGGTAATATAATTTATTATTTTTTTATTAAAATAAATTAGGATTACATTTAAATTTATATATAAGAATATATATTAAGTATAGACTACAGATTACTATAAAATAGGATTAGATTTAAAACGTTTATTTATATAAAGGTTTTAAAAAAGATATATATTACAGCGTTTAAAATGCTTTAGAAAAACTGATTTTCTGAATGAAAAGTTAATATTCTACAACGTTTATTCGGGATGTTTTAATATGTTTCTAGAATAGGAGTATTTTGTGAACTTTTGGATGCCTTGTATGGCAGTAGACTAGTAGTAGTTCTTTTTATGAATTGGAGATTCCGCTGCTTATTATTTAAATTATATTTGAAAGTTTAATTTCTTTTAATAAAGTTATTTTCGAACTATGAGATATTATAAGAGTAATTGTGAACCTTTTTACCTAACGTGGGACTTTCCCTTTTCTAAACTACAATTTCTTAAATATATAAGAGTATGGGGTAGAAGGGTGTCACATTAGTTGGTATCAGAGCAGGTCGGTTCACCGACCTTGAGTTATGAGTTTACTATGATTTTGATGTGCTAATCTGATTGATTGGTTGAGTAATTGATTGGTTGTTTGAGTGAATTGTGTTGCTTGGGCTTAATTGTTTGTTTGATTGGTCGGTTCATCGACCTTGAGTTATGTATTTATTGTGCTTATGTAGTGCTAAATTGTGATGTAGATTGAGTAAGGTGTATTAATGATTTTTTTCTAGATTTTCATTGTCCTGCAAGATTGGTAAGTCTTTGATTATCTTGCTTCAAGTGATTGGGACTGGCCACCCTAATAATTTGAACATGATAAAAGTAGAGGTAACAACTTGAGGAGAGTATTTTGTCAATAACATTGCTAGAAGAAAATCTTTGCGAAAATGTTTTAAGAAAGAAAATTTAAAAAAAAAGATTTTATGTGTGAATGATGATATGATTATTAAATTATATAATTGTGATGATTGATTGATGGAATTGTGTTGTCTTGATTGGATTGTTTGTTTGACTCCCCTACTTTTCTGGGAATCAAGAAAAGTGGTGGCTAGAAGAGGTAGGAATGATTGTGTGATTGCTGAAGCCTTAATGGCTATGGCACAGGCTATTGGCAACCTGAACCAACATCATGAGGTGGATTGGCTTGCTCGGTTCCAGAGGAACCATCCACCTACTTTTCATGGGGGTTATGATCTCGATGGTGCTGCTGACTGGATCTTTGAGATCGAGAAGATTTTTAGAGCGATGGACTGCTCGTTGGTGCAAAAGGTTACGTTGGCTGCGTTCATGTTATCAGGGGATGTCGGGTTCTGGTGGCAGAGCACTTATCAGAGGATGATCGATGAGGGCACCGCGTTGAGCTGGGATAACTTCAAGAAGGCGTTCTTCGAGAAGTACTTTCCCCATGATGTTTGTAACAAGAAACAGATCGAGTTCCTTGAGTTAAAGCAAGGAGATGGCACCGTGGCAGATTACGTATCCAAGTTTGAAGCGCTAGTACGATTCTGCCCTACATATGAGGGAGCTGCCAATGAAGAGTCCAAATGTATAAGTTTCTCAGCGGTCTTCGTCCGGAGATCAAGCAAGTGTTCAACTACCAAGGGATGACGCGCTTTCACGAGTTGGTGAACAAGTGCAGAATTTATGATGAAGGCATTAGGGCTAGCGCGGCACATCACAAGAGTGGAGGGCTTGTGAGGAATCAGAACAAGTTCCAATCAACTAGCGAGGGCAAACCGTATTCTTGTGCAACAAGAGGCTCCAAGTTTGGAGGTGTCAGTAAGGGTACAATGTAGAAAAAATGAGTTTCTTAGATCATGTGATTTCTAGAGGAGGTATAGGCGTAGATCCTTCTAAGGTAGAAGCTGTGCCTAAGTGGGAGGCTCTTAAGTCAGTAAGTGAAATTAGAAGTTTCCTTGGGTTGGATGGGTACTATAGGAGATTCATAGAACGGTTTTCTAAGTTAGCTTTGCCTTTGACTAAGTTGACTAGGAAGGGAGTTGCCTTTGTGTGGAACAGTAAGTGTGAGACTAGTTTCCAAACCCTTAAGAAGAAGTTGACTAGTGCACCAGTGTTAGTGTTGCCTGACCCTGGTAAACCTTTCGTAGTATATTGTGATGCTTCTAAGATGAGTTTAGGTGGAGTGTTGATGCAAAAGGGTAAAGTAGTAGCCTATGCTTCTAGGCAATTGAAAATCCATGAGAGAAATTACCCTACCCATGACTTAGAGTTAGCAGCCGTAATGTTTGTGTTGAAGATTTGGAGACATTACCTGTATGGTTCCCGATTTGAGGTTTTTAGTGACCATAAGAGCCTTAGATATCTGTTTGACTAGAAAGAGATGAACATGAGGCAGAGGAGGTGGTTAGAGTTTCTTAAGGATTATGATTTTGAATTAAGTTACCATCCCGGTAAGGCCAATGTAGTGGCTGATGCCTTTAGTAGGAAGTCTATCCATGTTAGTTCCCTAATGATTAGAGAGATGGATCTTTTAATCCAGTTTAGAGATCTAAGTTTGGCTTGTGAAGTAACATCTTCTAGTGTGAGGTTAGGAATGACTAGAGTAAGTAATGATTTGCTACAGGATATTAGTAAGGCCCAGTTAGAGGATCCATTTTTGGTTAGCAGGCGAGAGGCTATAGAAGGATGTAGTGGTGGGGAGTTTGTAATTGGTACCGATGGAGTAGTGAGATTTGGAGATCGAGTGTGTGTGCCTAATGAACCTAGCATTAAGAGATTAGTACAAGAAGAAGGGCATAGAAGTAAGCTTAGTTTCCACCCAGGATCCACTAAGATGTATCAGGATTTGAAGAAAGTATTTTGGTGGCCTAGGATGAAGAGGGACATAGAGGAGTTCGTGAGTGCTTGTTTAGTGTGCCAGAAGGCTAAGGTAGAGCATAAAAACCCTTCAGGATTGCTCCAACCCTTAAGTATACCTGAGTGGAAGTGGGATAGTATATCCATGGACTTTGTAGTTGCCTTGCCTAAGACTGTGAAGGGACATGACTCAATTTGGGTTATTTTCGATAGGTTAACTAAGAGTGCCCATTTCCTTCCCATCAATGTTAAGTATTCTTTAGAGAAGTTGGCTCAGTTGTACATCAGTGAGATTGTGAGGTTACATGACATACCATCTAATATAGTCTCCGATAGAGATCCCAGGTTTACCTCTAGATTTTGGGAGATTTTACAGAAGGCCTTGGGGACCCAGCTTAGGCTTAGCTCAACTTATCCCCCTCAGACTGATGGTCAGACCGAGAGAACCATCCAATCCTTAGAGGATTTGCTTAGAGCTTGTGTATTAGACCAAGGAGGTAGTTGGGATAGCTTTTTACCTTTGATAGAGTTCACCTATAACAATAGCTTTCACTCTAGCATAGGTATGGCGCCTTATGAAGCATTGTATGGTAGGAGGTGTAGAACCCCTTTGTGTTGGTGTGAGCCGGGTGAAAGTCTTGCATTAGGACCGGAGATAGTGCAGCAGACCACTGATAAGGTTAGGATAATCCAGGAGAGGATGAGGACAGCTCAGAGTAGGCAGAAGAGCTATGCGGATAAGAGAAGGAAGGAGTTAGAGTTCAAAGAAGGGGATCATGTATTCCTGAAAGTCACTCCGTGGACTGGGGTTGGTAGGGCATTAAAGTCTAGAAAGCTTACACCTCGATTCATTGGTCCTTACCAAATCCTTAAAAGAGTCGGCAATGTTGCCTACCAAATCGCTTTGCCTCCACACTTGTCTAATCTTCATAACGTTTTCCACGTTTCTCAACTCCGGAAATACGTTCACGATCCTTCTCATGTGATTGAGTCGGATCATCTTGAGGTTAAGAAAAACCTAACAGTGGAAACCATGTCGGTGAAAGTTGAGGATCGGAGGGTGAAACAACTTCGAGGTAAAGAGATTCCTTTAGTTAAAGTGATCTGGGGAGGACCTACACCCGAGAGTGCCACTTGGGAACTCGAAGATAAGATGAAGGAGTCTTATCCAGAATTGTTTGCTTCAGGTAAATTCAAGGACGAATTTTCTTTTTAGGAGGGGAGAGTTGTAACATCCTAAATTTTATTAGGATAAATATTAATTAAATTAAATAGATTAATTAAGAAAATAATTAATTTAATGGGAGATAAATAATAGGAGTGTTATTATTATTAGTTTTGTTTCGTAAAGGTAATTTTAATTGAAAATAGAATAAGGGGGTGAAAGTGGGCCCAAGCCCAATTAGTTATTTCAGTAAGGAGGGGTTAACAGAGCACCCTAATCCTTATTTGTATCATTCGTCAGTAAGCGAAACGCTAAGGAGGGGAGAAACAGAGTCTCAAGAGAGAGCTGCTACGGAGTGAAAGTCAAGAATCCAAGAAAGGACTTCCTTGCTGTGATCAAAGCTTCGCTTAAGGTACGGTGGGGGAGAGGGTATTGCCTGTGTATGCATGTAGGGGGTACTTGGGTAGTAATCTAAGATGTATAATTCGAATTTATGAATGAATAACTGAGAATGATGATATAATCTGGTATTTGATGATTTATTGTATGTGTATTGATGAATTATTGAATGAGAGTAAAGATGATATTGAAGATAATTGAAAAGGGGGTGATTAGGGGTTGAGAAATTGGGGTTTTGATGAATTGATGGTATAATCTGTAATAGATTGATGGTTTATTGAGTATTTGATGTTATTAATGAGTATGAATGATGTTTAGACGAAAAAGACTGAGTAGGGATTGATTGGATGGGTTTAGAGGGGTGAGAAATCGTGAAATCTGCGATGTGCGTCGCGGGTAATCGATTACCAGATGTAGTAATTGATTACCAGAGTGTTCTGGGAAACCCAAAAGCACTGTTTGCTTGCCGGTAATCGATTACAGAGGTGTTGTAATCGATTACCAGAGAGTTTGTTTGCGGGTAATCGATTACAGGGGTGCTGTAATCGATTACCAGAGAGTTTGCTTGCGGGTAATCGATTACAGGGGTGCTGTAATCGATTACCAGAGAGTTTGCTTGCGTGTAATCGATTATGGGGGGTTGTAATCGATTACCAGAGACCTTGTTTGCGGGTAATCGATTACTAGAGGTTGGTAATCGATTACCAGAGTGGATTTTGAGATCCTAACTGTTTGATGATGATTGATGTTGTTTGAGAGTACTTTATAATGAGTATTGTGTTGATGATTAATGATGTTTGATGAGGATTGCGATGCTTATGATCATGAATAATGATGATATTTGATGATGAGTGTGATGATGTATTATGATGATATTTGATGATGAGTGTGATGATGTATGATGATGATGTTTAATGATGAGCATATTGATGTATGATGATGATGATAAGTGTATATCACTTTATAATGATGATTTTTGATAATGAGCATGTTAATGCATGATAATGATGATTTATGATGATGGTGTATATCACCTTTTAATGATGATGTTATCTAAGTTGTGCGGGCCCATAGAGGGGGTACAACTTAGGAGAGATGCCTTGAGCATATGTGATGAGACCTGAATTGTGCGGGCCCATAGAGGGGGTACAATTCGGGAGGTGAACTGAGTTGTGCGGGCCCATAGAGGGGGTACAACTCAGGGGATCAAGATGGGGCGTTTGATGCACGGGCCCATTGTAACATCCCGCAAATTAGAAGCTTTAATAACTCATTAGGCTAAAAATAAAGAGGATTATGTAATAGTAATTAAGAGAAGGTAAGTTGAAGAATTGAAGGTTTAGACTCGAGTTTAAAACTAAGTTAGAATTCCATTCAAGTTAAAATGAAGAGTTTTGGGTTGCTGGTAATCGATTACAGAGGGTCTGTAATCGATTACCCGATGTAGATGCCTTGATTACAGGTTTTGATGATGCCAATAAGAATGAAAGAAAAGAGAAATGCAATGGCAAAGGAAAGAGTTAATTCAAGAATCAAGGATGAATAGAATATCAAGATCAAAGTCAAGTCAAGAAGGTCAATTAGTTTAAGTTTAATTTAGTTAGACAAAATGTTAAAAGAAGTCTAAGGTTTGCAAGGAATTTGGCACTAAAAAGAAAATTGAACAAAGTATTTTTATAAAGTCAAAATCAGTTCAAAGAATAAATTTTTTGAACTGGTAATCGATTACCAAATTGTGTAATCGATTACCAGAAGTTCCAGAATTTAAAATTCAAGATTTTTTGAACTGGTAATCGATTACCAAATCCTGTAATCGATTACCAGAGTGCAGGAATTTCAAAATTTGAATTCCAAGCACAACGGTTCGCAATTTTGAACTGTGTAATCGATTACCATATTCCTGTAATCGATTACCAGAACACTTTTTTAGAAAATCTTGAAGAGTCATGACTTCTAATCAAGGATTACAATGTTTCATCATCATCCTTATATATATGTGACTCATTTTCGAAAATTGCAATAGATTACTCATGTAGAAACTTAAAAGAGTGAATTCATTACAAGAAATCAATTGTGCCAAATACTTGCTAATCTTAAGAAGTTCTTATAGATCTTTCAACTTGTATTATCTACTCTAAAGGAGAGTCCATATGTATTCAAAGATTGAATTTATTATTATGGGTTGAAGAGAGGGTGCCTCTCTTGTTTTGTGGGTGATTATCAACACAAGGAAGGATTCCAAGGTGTTGGAGGATTCATCATTTGTAAAGAGTTATACAAATAGTGGAAATCTCAAGTGGGTACTTGAGGACTGGACGTAGGCAAGGGGTTGGCCGAACCAGTATAAACTGAGTTTGCACTTTCTTATCCCTTAACTCTTATTTAATTATTGCAATTACTTGTTCATTATCTTAAGTATACGCATTCTTCTTCATCTTAATTAAAGGATTGTAAGTACACTAAAGGCAAGATAAATCAGTAATCGAAAAGATTAGTTAAAATCGAATAACTTAATTCACCCCCCCTCTTAAGTTTGTGAGGCCACTTGTCTAACACCCGAGAGCTAGTTTTTAGGTAATCGATTACCTGAGGGCTGAGTTTTTGGTAATTGATTTCCAGGGGTTGTAATCGATTACCAGATTCCCAGAAACGTTTTCTAGTGTAATT
Source organism: Sesbania bispinosa (assembly GCA_026901365.1). Lineage (NCBI taxonomy): Eukaryota > Viridiplantae > Streptophyta > Magnoliopsida > Fabales > Fabaceae > Sesbania > Sesbania bispinosa. The sequence continues at coordinate 1,990,344 of QLOH01000092.1, forward strand.
TTCACCTCTGGTAATCGATTACAGCATTACTGTAATCGATTACCAGCTGTCCAGTATAAATAGACGGACATGCAAAAATCAGATTTCAAGTTTCCCTTCTTCTTCCCTCACGAACCCTAGAGAGAGAGTGTGTGTGTTAGAGAGAGAAACACCTATTTAAGAGCTTGGGAAGGGATTTGGAGCTAGGAATTCATCAAAGGAACCTTCTACTCATCAAATCTTCCTTGAAATTCAAGAAATTGGTGAGTATAACTCACACACCCACTTTCCCCTTTGATTTTGATTTCTCCCTAATGTATGAATCCTATTCCTTAATTCCTCTTCTATATGATTATTGTAGTTATATTAGTAATGTATGCTTGAGATTAAGTAGTTTGATTAGTATTTTCATTGAAAACCTTAGGGTAGCGAGATTTACGAAAGTAGCGAGATTACGAAATTAACGAAATGCTCAATGTGTGAACCCTACCCCTTCGATTCCCTTTCTATTTGATTAAATTGATTGGATTTATGATGTTTGTGCTTGAGTTGAGTAAATGATGTTAGGGTTGCTTGGAAAATCTTTGAATGTCGAAGTTACGAACTTACGATAATTACGAAGCTTTCGAAATGCTTGAAATCTTAGTTATTGTTATCGATTTATGTGTGCTAGTCCAATTTTGAGTTAAGAATTAAGATTAGTTGAGAGCGTGTGCGCCAAGTTTAGTTGAGGGCGTGTGCACCAAGTTCAGTTGAGGGCGTGTGCGCCAAGTTTAGTTGAGGGCGTGTGCGCCAAGTTCAGTTGAGGGCGGGTGCGCCAAGTTCAGTTGAGGGCGTGTGCGCCAAGATCAGTTGAGGGCGTATGCGCTACAGCTCGTCGGCTGGGTTATGCCGATTATGTGTCTTTATGTTTAAGATGTTTGTTAGTATGTATATCTTGCTTGGTGACGATTGATGCATTTCATTTTCTATTTTTCCTACATGACATGTTTGAATGGTTAGACTTCACTGAGATATTAGTCTCACCACGTGTTTTGTGGACACAATCTAGGTGTGCAGGTATCTCCTAGCAGGGATCAGTGATTTGAAGGCAGGAGTCTGATATATGTTGGATTTAGTATCTCTTAGATTGTGTAGGAGTACTTCTGTATATTTTGGTTTTATGTTAGAGATGCTTAGTTTGCGGATAATCAATTATGAGGGGGTTATAATCGATTACCAGAGACCTTGTTTGCGGGTAATCGATTACTAGAGGTTGGTAATCGATTACCAGAGTGGATTTTGAGATCCTAACTGTTTGATGATGATTGATGTTGTTTGAGAGTACTTTATAATGAGTATTGTGTTGATGATTAATGATGTTTGATGAGGATTGCGATGCTTATGATCATGAATAATGATGATATTTGATGATGAGTGTGATGATGTATTATGATGATATTTGATGATGAGTGTGATGATGTATGATGATGATGTTTAATGATGAGCATATTGATGTATGATGATGATGATAAGTGTATATCACTTTATAATGATGGTGTTTGATAATGAACATGTTAATGCATGATAATGATGATTTATGATGATGGTGTATATCACCTTTTGATGATGATGTTATCTAAGTTGTGCGAGCCCATAGAGGGGGTACAACTTAGGAGAGATGCCTTGAGCATATGTGATGAGACCTGAATTGTGCGGGCCCATAGAGGGGGTACAATTCGGGAGGTGAACTGAGTTGTGCGGGCCCATAGAGTGGGTACAACTCAGGGGATCAAGATGGGGCGTTCGATGCACGGGCCCATATAGGGGGTGCAACCTAGGAGTGATTGTACGGGCACATAGAGAGGGTACAACCTAGGGTCGAATGTCGTTGTGCGGGACCATAAAGGTGGTACAACCTATCGGATAGTGTGTGGTAACATCGGTAGACCACCTTGGTACTAACTAGAGTGATTGACGAGGTGCACCCATTCTGTGGAGTTCCAAGTCATGATCTTTGGGTAGATGATGAGAGGAGTATTGGTGTGTGATATATGATGATAAACTGGTGTTATTAAATGATGTTATGAATATTGATGATGATGAGTATTATGTGTGAGAATAGAATATTTGATTACTTGGGTGAATGATGGTATGAGAACTATATGATGATATATGAATGATGTTACGATGATGATGAGCTTGGTGAATGTATAATGGATGTATCTATGCGTTAAAAATAGAAATGATAGTATGGAATGTGTATGTTGATATAGATGGTTAAAAGTATGTTGAGTTTAGATGAATGTTATTCATTGGTGATTTAATGTATTGATGACATGATGTAATGATGTTGTGGGTGAGGATGGGTATTCTCTATGTGTATGTATAGGTAGTATTCCTTTTCCTCACCGTATTCTGTGGATATATTTTACAGGTGTTGAGGAGGACACGACTGGTGTCGACTATGATTAAAAAGGTATGCTCTGATAGATGTGACCCCAGGGTGTATTCGGGATGTTTTAATATGTTTCTAGATTAGGAGTATTTTGTGAACTTTTGGATGCCTTGTATGGCAGTAGACTAGTAGTAGTTCTTTTTATGAATTGGAGATTCCGTTGCTTATTATTTAAATTATATTTGAAAGTTTAATTTCTTTTAATAAAGTCATTTTCGAATTATGAGATATTATAAGAGTAATTGTGAACCTTTTTACCTAACGTGGGACTTTCCCTTTTCTAAACTACAATTTCTTAAATATATAAGAGTATGGGGTGGAAGGGTGTCACAATGAGTATTAAGTATTGAGGATGTGCTTGATGATTTATAAAGTGTGATTCATATAATTGTGATGAGATATGATGTTTGATAATAAAGGTGTAAGATGTTCTGTGTATATTATTACTTGATGATTTATGACGAAAATATGTGGGTGAGGATAGGGTAGTCTCCCATGTGTATGTATGAGTTGGTATTCTTTTCCTCACCGTTACACTGTGGTTAATTTTACAGGTGTTGATGATGACATGACTGGTGTCGAGTAGTAATTGAAGGGAATGTCGCTCTGATACTTGTGACATCAGGGCATACCATTGAGGGTTTTACTTTATGTTTTTAGTTAGGAAGAGATTTTGTAAACTGTTTGAGTGCCTTACATGGTCAGTAGGTTATTTTGATGATTGATTCCACTGCTTAAAATATTTTGAAACATTTGACTGCTATTTCTATTTTAAATGAGTTTACTTTTGAAATAAATGACGTTTTATACGAAGAGAATTGTGAACCTTTTTACCCGTGGTGGGACGTTACCTTCATATATTTCGATTTATTTAATGTATAAGAGTTTGGGGTCGAAGGATGTCACATTAGTTGGTGTCAGAGCAGGTCGGTTCACCGGCCTTGAGTTATGAGTTTACTATGCTTCTGTGGTGTTATTGTTTAAGAAATTGTAAATATAAAGTTAAAAATAAATAAATATAAATATTATGACTTAAAAAATAAATAAATAGTTATCTGAAAGAATTTATTAAAAAATCAAATTTATCTTTTCAAAAATAGTTTGAGTATTTTTTATAAAATTTATACGATGAATTAAAAAAATGAAATTTAATAAAATTATAAAGCGTTTAAAAACGCTTTAGAATGAATAATAATAATAATAATAATAATAATAATAATAATAATAATAATAATAATAATAATAATAATAATAATAATCTATATTATCTATAAAGGCTATGCCGCAATTTGGTGTCCACAATTGCTTTCTCATTATACCCCTTTTTTTTACAATTCAAATTCAAATCCTATTTGATTTTATTTTTTTCTATTCAAATTTTAATCCCTATTTCTTAATTTAAATTTAAAATATTATCCTTGTTATTTAAGTCGTGAATTTTTAAGATCCTTTTCTTCAAATTTTTAAGAGAAAGACATAGAAGGAAAAAGGATTTATAAATACTAAGAAGATCAACAGAAAAAATGTTGCAGCAGAGATCAACAAAAAGACGTTGCAACAACAAGAATTAACGCTTTGAAGAAATTACATACAAGAGGTTGTGATGCGAAAAAATAGAACGGAGAGACAAAACAAAGATAAGGTTAAAAATAGAAGGATCTGAAATTTAAAAATTAGCAAGAGCATAATCTTCAGGTTGTAATTTGTTTTCCATGCTTCTTATATTTGTTCTTCTTATTTTTATTTTTTATTCTTAAATGTTGAGTTTGTATGAATGAGATTGATTAATCTCATGAATTTTCTTCAAATGGTTAATTGTTTGATGATTTAGTACATGGTAAAATAATCAAAATAATATTGATACGAGCAAAATAAAGTGTGAGTGAGATCAAGGTGATTAAATTTTCAATTATAATATTGAAGTATAAATTATTAAGAAAATAAAATAAATCATTTTATAGACTACATATTACTATAAAATAGGATTAGATTTAAATTTTTGTATTTAATTGAAATAGATGAATATATGATTATATTTAATTGAAATGTATTAAATATTTTAAAGAGATAATATAATAGTCATGTCTTTATTTAAGAAGAAGGTAATATAATTTATTATTTTTTTATTAAAATAAATTGGGATTACATTTAAATTTATATATAAGAATATATATTACGTATAGACTACATATTACTATAAAATATGATTAGATTTAAAACGTTTATTTATATAAAGATTTTAAAAAAGATATATATTACAGCGTTTAAAACGCTTTAGAAAAACTGATTTTCTGAATGAAAAGTTAATGTTCTACAACGTTTATGTAAACGCTTTAGTATGTCTTATTTCTACAACGTTTCCAAAACGCTTTAGAAATCTGATGACATACTACAACATCTCAAGCTAAAGCGTTTGTAAACGCTTTAGCATGCTTTAAAATAAAACGTTTTAAAAGGCCGTTTTTGTTATAGTGTATGTTTATAGGTGGTGTTTGGAAGAGCTTATTTGAGCTTGTCTTATGACATAAACACTTATGTAACTGTTTGGGTAAGCTTATAAAAAGAGCTTATAACATGATCATAAGCTGTTTTCACCTTATTTCAATAAACTCCTGAGAATAGCTTATGGAGAACTCAAGTACCATGTACCCTCTTCAATTTTCATCCATTTTCTTAAGAGCTTATTCATTAAGTGCTTATCAAATAAGAGCTTATGTTATAAGCACATAATTAAGTTATTTTTCCAAACGGAGCCATAGTTAACATTGAAACTCAAAGTTCAAAATATCACATCTTTGCACACTTGGGTTTAAATTGAGTTTATATCATATATTTTGATTAATTATCATTTAAATATCTAATCTAGGAAGTTTTGTTAAGTTCAAAACCTCTTGATATTTTAGAAGCATCATTTATCATAATTCATATTTGCAACTTGACTTAAAAATAGAAGATTGATATAAACTTACTTTGAAGAGTTTGTCATATATAATCTGATTATTTATTTGTTTAATAAGTATTCTGAAAAGTTTCATTAAATTTTAAATTCATTAAACTTTTCAGAAGCATATTTTGAAGTATCAGGATTATTGTTTTGCTTCTGTAAAATTACAAAATCACTATTTTATTCTTTTGAACTCTATTTGAGTTATGTATGCATTACATATAATATGCAAGGATAAACATTAGTGATATTAATTTATGTGACTTGTTTGTCTTAAGATCAATAATCACTATCTTTTAAAAGTAATTTCGGTTACGGTATTCCTTGAGCAAAGGTCCACAAGTTTCTTAAAGCTCTTACAAGTTGGATAAAAATTTTCAAGGGTCACTATTCAATCCACTTTTTGTGACTCTCTAAACCACTTCAGGGTCCACTTGCAAAATCATTATTTCCTCTCGTACCATTTGCAAACCAAATCGCATGGTTGACTCCTTCTCTCCCTTCTTTCCTCCTCCAATAATTCTTTCACCTTTAATTCCATAGTTCCAAATGGAGGATAATCTTATAGTTAGAAATGATATAGAGTGAATGTAAATTTTAGACCCCATCGTGGATCAATTTATTTTCAAGGTATCATGTCTAAACTAAGTTAAAAATTCTAAGCACAATTCCATAAAAAAAGTCTTTGAATTTAAAAAAGAAGTATCAAGTAGAAAGAGAAACGATGTCTTGTAGTTATGATGGTGCGATCAGAAAGAGAGAGGGGTTGAGGTGCAGAAGAAGTACATTCCATAGTCACAGGTGTAGATGGCAAAGTCTTAACAAGGGGGTTGAATTACGACGGTTCTTAGCCTGTCTGAAAAATTTAAATTTCTTTTCTGCTTTGCTTCTCAAGTTAACTTAATTTGGATATCAGAAAATTGGTTCTCAGAGTTGAAGGAGGGAAAGGTTAGAGGCAATAGTTTAGTGTACTTGAAATATTTGTAGGTGTACTGTTGTATAATATTTCTAAGAAGCAGATGATAAAACTTAGTTGATTCAGTAAAATTAATAAGAAGTGCTTTTAAGAAGCAATTTTAGATATGTAGGTCAGAATATAAATGTGTGAATGGAGATAAGGGAAGAAGAGAATACAAATAGAATTTATCCTGGTTCACCCTCAATAACTTGGGCTACGTCCAATCCTCATCGACCACCTGTGAGATTTTCCACTAACTTCTTCAAATTAAGTTACAAGTATTCTTCTTTCAGAGCCTCTTCAAGCGTCTAAGTATTCTTCTTCTAAGTGCCTCTCCAAGTGTCTAAGTAGTATTTCACTAGCCTCTCCAAGCTTCTCAACTCACACCACAACTAAGATTCACTCCCTTACTTGGTAGAGGAGATACAATAAAAATAGAATAAAATTAAAGGTTTTTGCTTGAGAAAGCTAACAAACAGAGTGTGGATAAACTATAAAGTGCTCAAGTTGATTATAAATAGATTCCCACAATAGAGCTCAGAGAGCTAGTGAATAATAATTCACAGGGTAAGAAGAAGTAAGGATGATGAGAAAACAAGCTTTTCACTTGTGCAGAGTTTTGGCTTTTATCAGCCTATTATTCTGCATGTTTCTAAGTTCCTCAACTCTTTTTATAGGCTTCTGTGATGACATAGTCGTTTATAGACGTTGGGAATCCTCAACAACTTTTTTCGGCTTTGTGTCAGGTACTATGTCCATATCAACATAAGTCAGTTTGCTTATGAGATTTGCTTCTTGCTTCTTAGTTCGGCTTCTTAGTTCTTGACCAAGCTTTTTGCTTCTACTTCTTGGTTCTTGACCAAGCTTCTTGCTTATGTTTCTCGGTTCTTGACATGCTTCTTGCTTATGTTTCTTGGTTCTTGACCAAGCTTCTTACTTCTTGCATTTTGTTTTTGCTTATTGCACTTTTCTTCTTGGTTCTTGAGCAAGCTTCTTGCTTCTTGACTGTAACATCCTAATATTTTAATGATAAAATAAAATAAAATAAAATAAATAAATAATAGTAATATTAATATTTTTATGAATAATGTTTTTTTTAATAAAAGAGGGATGAGTGGGTTGAGGGTGGGCCCAGCCCAGTTAAGTATTTAAGTGAGGAGGGGTTACCAATTCACCCTAATCCTTATTTTTCAAAACGTCTGAGAGCAAAACCATAAGGAGGGGAGAAACGACTTCGCAAAGGGAAGGTGCTGCAAAGTGATCAGCAAGAAAGAGCCCACCGTTTGCTGTTTGATCTTCATCTCTAAGGTACGGGAGGGAAAGGGTGCTGCTTGTATGTGTATGTGGGAGTACTTGGGTAGTGATGGGCAACCATAAGACCCTCTAAGAATTCTAAATTTGAGAACTTATCTATGAACTATGTGTTGTGTGCTTGGGATGTGTTTGATTTAATGTATGCACGTGAAAACCTTGATGAATTGGGTGATGGTAGCGATAATAGCGAAAAAGGGGTTAAATAAGGGTTTAGAGATGAGGAACCATAATTGGTTAGATGTTAAATTTGTTGTAATTCGTAGGAATGATTGAGGATTTCAGTGTTTTTAATCGGTGGAAACGAGTATAAACGAGTTAGAACTTAAAGAATTGAGTAGGGATTGAAGAAGGAGATTAAAAGGGGAAAAACGCAGGTGCAATTGCGTTCTGTGACACTTGCGCTCCATCTGCGCTGAGCGCAGGATGGAGCGTAGCTCTCTGGAATCTGCGCTTCTCTTGCGCTGAACGCAGATTGAAGCGCAGAAACGCGGATTAAGCCTTTTAAGTACAATTTCAGCAGATTCCTTCCAAATTTCAGATAGCTTTTCTTAAAATGTGAAATTGAGTTGGATGCTTATTTAATATGAGAATTGTTTTGTGGAATTGATAGATTAATTGGATGTATAAAGTGTATTGATTGTGGCATGAGTATTGTGGCGTGAGTATCCTATGTGATGTTCTATGTTTATAATATTGTGATGTGATTTGAAGTGATAGAGTAAAAGAGATTGTATGAGATATATGTGAAGTGATGATGATGCATTGAGTATAGAGATTGTGTGAGAGATATGATGTATGATGATTGCATTGAGCATAACATGGAGATATGAGATGTGTGTGATGCATAAGCCAGACGTGGCTAGCATATGCCCTAGAGTGGGGGTGACGACCATGATGGGGGACATTCGATGCATTTACTCTACAGAGGGAGTGTTCACAATGCAAGTCATCTAGCCCTAGAGTGGGGGTGATGATGATGGTGGGCGAATGTCTTTGAACGGGCCTAGAGAGGGGCGTATAACTGTGCAACCTATCGGCCAGAGTGGGCGTTAATGGTGGGGCCATCATTGGTAACAACTAAGAGGATTGATGGGGTACGCCCATTGTGCGGAGTACCGAATCATGATCCATAGGAGGTGTTTCTGTGTGCATGATCATAGAGTGAGCATACATGGCATATATGATTGTGTAGAGTGAGAATTTATATTTATGAGAATTATGTGTAAAGTGTAACGAGTCTGTTCTTGATGATTGAGAAGTGTGAATTATATATTTGTGATGAGATTATTGATGATTATAATGTGATGAGGTGAATGATGATGATTATCTGGTGAAATAATGATGTTGTGCTATGTGTTGGGTGGGGACAGGGTAGCCTTCGACATTGCATGTATGAGTATGTGTTGTTTTCCTCACCGTACTCTCTGTGTTTATTTTATAGGTAATGAAGATGGCACGCAATGTGCCGAGTATTGAAAGGAAGGGGTCTCACTCTGATACTTCTGACATTCAGGGCTTAGTATTAGGAGTTTACTTTTATTCTTGTTATTGAGTAGAGATTTAAGAAAACTGTTTTAAGTGCCTTACATGGCCAAGAGATATTTTCATGATGTTGATAGTTTGATGTTTTAGCTTTCAAAAACTGTTGACTTTACCTTTTACTTAAATTGAGTTGACTTTGAATTAAATGGTGTTTTTAAAGAGAGAATTGTGAACCTTTTTACCCGACGTGGAATACAACTTTTCCTTATATTTCAATTTGATGATTGTAATAGAGGTTGGGGTAGAAGGGTGTCACATTGACCATGCTTTAAACGTCATTATATTTGATGAAGTGTGCCTCTAAACTTTAGTTTACCTCTGTTGCTCATTTAGCTTTGATTTCTACACTTACACTTAAGTAAGTTGATCAGATAACAACAAGCCTCAGAATGATTCTTGAATTTTTACTCACTTGAAGGGTTATCATAATTAAAACTTCTAAGTGTTAAAGGGTTTATCTTAACATTCTTCCCCTTTTTGATGATGACAAACTCTTTAAGAAGTAAAAATTTTAGTTCTATTAGTGAGAGATTTAATAAAGACAGTTAAAATTTACTCCCCCTGAATTTGAAGTATCTTTTTAATTTTCATACAAAATGTAAGGTCAAGTTAAGATTCATGAAAGAAAAGCAGTAGTAAGGGCAAGTAGTAAGATATTATCAGATCATCATTCAAAAAATTAGAACAATTATCATTTCGATATGATTGAGTACAAGGTTAAATTAATGCAAAAAGAGATGCAAAAGGGAAATAAATACAATTCATCACCCTAACAATGATTGAAAATTTCTATTCTAAAAAATTTTGCTTCTTCTTCCTACTCCCCCTTTTGCAAGATCAAATAAGGTTCTATTTGTTGGAGATGGGTTGAAGCTTGATAGACTCTCTTTTGGCCTAGGTGTAACATCCCAAAAATTAGAGTTTCAGGAAGTTTAGTAGGAATCATAAGTTAAAGGTACTGTCAAGATAGAATGTTGAAATCGAATGAGAGTTTAGGGTTTTAGAGGGAATTTAAGAGAAAAGATCTAGTGTTAAGCCCCAAAGATCAATTTTGATGGAACTTAGGAGAAATGAAGATAGTATTCGAGAATTTAAGTTGAAAGGAGTAAGGAAATAAAATGAGAAGTTTAAATACCATCCTCATAAGTGTCATGACAACGAGAAGAAGTTTTATAAAGGGAATTAGGTTAAAAGAGGTTTAAAACTATTACAAATGGCATAACTCTGTCCCTTTTTTCACTCAAGCAAGAAATTGCTCACTTTAGTGAGTAGAAATGGAAATTTAGAGTTTCCATTTTTTGTGATTTTCGCTCAAGTGAGAGCATCTTCGCTTGAGCGAAAATATCTGTCAAACGAGGTAGTTTCCTACTGATATTTTCGCTTAAGCAAGAGCCCTCTCGCTGAAGTGAAAAAGAGGTAGAGAGCTAGGGGTTCTCTGCTTGATTTTCCCTCAAGCGAAAATCAGAGAGCTACTATCTAATTCTCGCTCAAGCGAGAAATGTCTCGCTTGAGCGAGAATGCACAAATTTAGTTTTAAAAATAGATTCAGGGTCATTTGACCCCGAATCAAAAACATTTCCCTCAAACCCCTTTTGTTCCCTAGAGGAGAAATGTGAAGAAGAGAAGAAGGGAGAGCTTGGGAGTGAGGAATCAAGGAAGAAGGAGACCAAGGAGGCTTATCTCATCCCCTTAAGATCTCTAATTTCTACTTTAGAGGTGAGAGTGATTCACCCATTCACTTTTATTTTCGTGTTGAACCCTAAATGATCCTTATCCTCTCTTCCCTTCTCCCTTCTGCTTGTGTTTTACGTGATTGATGAGTTTACATGTTTTCCCTAGGATTGATTACGTGTGGATTGATTTGCATGTCTTGAGGAAATGTCTAGGGTTTGGTATGTATAAATTGGAGAAAATGCATAATTATGTCTTAATCATTCGGATTGAATGTAGTAGTTTTATTTAAATCATGCATGCATCACGATATCACACATGTCACAAATTTCATGTATTTATGAAAAGGAAATTTATGGGTCCCCGGACCAAATAGGAAAAAAGGAATTTTCATGGGTCTTCGGACCAAAGAGGAATTTCATGGGTCTTTGGCCAAGAAAATGAGGTTCTCAAAGAAAAATATAATACATTGCATTCTTAAGTTCTAATAAAACGACTTTAAGGTCTTTATGGCCCCAAGGATGACAGTCCTTGGTTCAAGTTCTGAGCGCTCAGTTCGTAAGAGTATATTGAAAAGACCCCCTGAGTGTGGGTTTAACACCAGAGGTTGTCATATGTTTCAATGATTTCATGGGTGGGGTTTCCACCAGAGGTTATTGTGCACTTGCATGATTGTATGGTATAATTGTGATATGCCTTAATACATATATGTATATGCCAAATGTTGCATTTCCACTTGCCTATTACCCTACACTATATGCATGATCACATTCACTGGGACGTAAGTCTCACCACACGTTTGTGAATTTCTTTTTAGATATGCGGGAGACTCGAGCCGAATCATGAGTTGGAGGGCTTGGTGTCTCGGAGAGGATTTTGCCTATCTTGTTTAATTTTATCTAAAATTCTCATATTCTGATGAACATTGATTAGTCATGTAAATCAGGATAATTGTATTCGCTAGATTGTAGCCAATGTTGGCAAGTATTGTACCGAGTATGTATATAGTCCAGTGTTTTGGAATTTCTGCTTATGTAAACATTTGACTACTAAGTGAATTATATTATGGATGTTTGACGATATCAGTAATGTCGTGAAAAATAATTCGTTAAATTTAGGAATATGCCTCCAACAAGCGTTATTTGTAGATTTGTGGAATTAGGGCGTTACACTAGGAACAATGTTAGGCAAAGAAGTAGTTAGAGGAGCAGTAGTGTTGAAGTTGGTAAATTGTTGGGCCATCCAGTTTTGTAACAGGAAATGCTTAGAACTAGACTCTCCAACATGCCTTCAGAATTAAGTCCATGCCATCAAAGATCAAGTTTTGGCGCTTCTGCACCTTTTTCAGCTCCTTCTCAATCTTGTCAAGTCTCTTTCTCTGAGACTTGTAGGTTTTTAGCTCAGGTTCCTTGGCCTTTTATTCCTTTTCCTTCTCCAAATGACTCAGGAAAGTGCCAATTGAGCCAAATGGGTTATGGGGAAGCTTAGACTGAAAATATGTAGGACCAATTTTGTAAAAAAATGGTAGACTTAAGATGTGAGGCAGCAAAAGTGCCTGAGGTCATATGAAAACTAGTCATAGGAGGAGAAAAGGGAGGAGTTCTTAGACTAGATTCAGATCTTCTGCTTTCATTGTTGAGAATCATTAAAGATCATCTACTCCCTTCTGAGCAGCTTCCTTCTGCTTCTAAGTGTTGCTCATATTCTGTTCAACATCTCCTAGGTAGCTCAGAAGCATATCTATTCTGAACTTGATGATCAAGGTGAGAAGCATCTGAAGTGTCTCTTTGGTTCTTAGACTTACTTTCTTATGATTTCTTCTTATTGTCCAAAGTGAGTTGTTGAAAGTCGTCTTCTAAATCTGCAAGCTTTCTCTTCACAAGTGTAGGATCAATTTCATTAAAGATGACATGCATGCTCTCTTCTATTGTTTTGATTCTTAGGTTGTATACTATATAAGCTTCTAAAGTTAGAGAGTATCCTAAGAAGATACCTTTATCTGACTTAGTCTCAAATTTTTCCAAGTTATCTTTGGTGTTTAGGATGTAACAGTCACATCCAAACACATGAAAATAGGAAATATTTGGCTTTATTCATTTCCAAATCTCATAGGGAATTTTGTTCAGGATGCTTCTTTATTTTTACTGATTAGGATATAGCAAGAAGTGTTTACAACTTCTGTCCAAAAGTATTTTTCAACACTAGAATCACAAAGAAGTGTCTTAGCCATCTCTTGAAGAGATCTATTTCTTCTTTCCACCACTCCATTTGTTGTTGGGGGTTCTGGGATATGATAAGTTATGAGAAATTCCATGGGAATCAAAGTACTCTTTGAAAGAAGCATTCTTAAACTATCCTCCATGGTCACTTCTTACATCACCAATGTTGTATCCTTTCTCAATTTAGACCTTTTTATAAATATTTTAGTTTTCAAAAGATTCATCCTTTTGAGAAAGGAACAACACCCAAGTAAATCTGGATAAGTCATCAACAATGACAAATCCATATTTCGTGCCACTAAAACTTTGTGTCTTAGTTGGACCAAACAGATCTACATGGAGTAGTTCCAGAGGTCTTGAGGTGTTGACCACGTTCTTAGGTTTAAAACTAGATTTAACATGTTTGCTTCTAGAGCATGCATTACACACAAAATATTTATCATGCTTGATCTTAGGAAGTCCTTTTACAAGATCCTGAGTAGCAAGTTGTGCAATGGTTCTCATGTTGATGTAACCTATTATGTCGTGCCACAACCATTTGTCATTTTGTTGTGATACAAAACAAGTTACTTCTGATAGGTTCTCAAGACTAATAGTGTAGAGGTTTTTATGTCTTTTTCCAGAAAATACCACTTCTTTAGTCTTGGAAACAATGATTTCACAAAAAGTAGGTCGAAAATTCACATAGAAACCATTGTCACATAATTAACTAATACTTAGTAAATTGTGTCTAAGACCTTCCACAAAATAAAAAATATCAACTTGAGTGTGATTATTCTTACCCATCGATCCAACACCATGGATTTGGCTTTGTTGTTGCCTCTAAATGAGAAAACTCCACTATCCTTAGACTCAAGTGACAAGAACCTACTTATGTCTCCTATCATTTGCCTTGAGCACCCGTTGTCTATCACCCACAAATGCCCCTTCTTGGATGATTCCGGGAACATAAGCATTCAAAACAGGTTTAATTTTAGGTACCCAAACAACTTTGGGTCCTACTAGGTTAGGAGCCTTTCTCTTCTTCACTCCACTTCTTAAGAAGTAGTTAGAGATTTTATGACAAGTTTACTACAATAGATGCATCTCTCCATCTTCTTCTTAGGTGGAACAAAGAAGTTCTTATACCATACTTCATTTGCAGATTTGTTGTAACCTAGGCCAACTTTGTCAAAGCCACCTCTTTGAGAACCAATGAGTCTCTCAAGATTCTTTGTGCCATTCACAAAACCAGCTAAGTCTTTTTCCAAAATTGAAATTCGTTTTCTCAAATGTTGGTTCTCAAGATTCAATTTGCTAACATGAGAAGCAGATTGATCTTCTTTAACAGCTTTAATTTCTAAAGACAACTTAAGATGCGACTGCATCAGACTGTTCTTCTTCTCGTACAAATGAGTACTGATTTCTTTTAAGGCTTCAAACAATTCGGATTTAAGATTAGTGCTCTTTATGGATAGAAAGTTAGAATTCGAAAGAAAGGATCTTTTAAAGTCTCTTTCAAGACCATCATAAGAAGGGTCAAAATCTTCTACCTCATCATCGTTAGAAGACCCTTCCCCATCCATGAGACAGATATTGGCGTTTTCTGAGTCTTTATCTTCTTGGTGTGACTCATCTTCTTATGAATCATCCCAAATTACCACCATAGCTCTCTTTTTCTGCTCCTTCTTAGGATGCTTCTTGAGGAAGGGACATTCAGTTCTGAAATGTCCAAGTTTGTTACACTCGTTTGGCCTAGCTTTTTTTGACTTATAAGTTGTTTCAAAGTTAAAGCTAAAAATAAAAACTTTAAAAAATATAGTACAAGTGGTTTGGTGGTTTTAATTTTTTAAAACTTAAAAACTACTTTTAAATAAAAGTTATTTTGTAAAAATATTTTATTTCATTCAAAATTAACATAAAGAGAATTTAATTACAAAATTCTATATATTTTAAATTAATGAATTATTTAAAAAATTATAAATAAAAATGAAAATATTTTTTAGAATATTTTATATAAATTATAATTCACATTCATAATCAGGTAGCTACATTCACATATGTAAACACACCACACATTTTTTCTTTTTCCTATACATACACACACATATAAGTATCATTAACTTCACATCTAGTAGTTTATATGTAGTTTGTGCTTTTAGCAATGTTGGATTATACATTAGGAAATGAGTTGTTTAAGGTCCATGCACTTGTTAAAAAAGAATCTCACAACCTTTATGATAGGTGATACAACAAAACCAAAGAGTATAGTCATTCCCAAGAAAGAAAAAGAAATAACGTGAGGTTATCAGGTTATGATGGAAAGAAGGTAAAGGTCAAGTCACGTTAGAACTCCTAGAAATCACCATCTTCATACAAGATCTTGAAAAATCTCGAGAAAGGAAGGATAGTAGGATTTGATTGATTTCCTATCATGTATTTGATGTGGCGAGGAGGTGGAAGTTTGAAAAAAAAAGAAGAAAATTAAAAAACATGTTAAAAGGATCGAAGAGCGGTCATTGTGAAATAAGTTTCGTGTCCTTTAAAAAAAGCTACAGAAAGTGGCTTTTTGAGAAGATCCTTCTTTTAACAAAAATTAAGCTGCTTTTATTTTAAAGAGCTTTTGAAAAAGAGTGTTTGATACAACTCCTTAAAAGGATAAGAAAATCCCAAAATAAGTCGTGTCAAATGGTCATTTACTCACAGTAAATTAGAATCTTAGAATACCTCAAGGAATAAATTAGAAGCCGAGATTTGATCCAAAGAATCTGAGAACAACAAGCAACAGTTGAGACATATGTTGCTTCTGTGGTTGAGGGGGAAATTGTGTTCTGCTTCTTGCATGACCAGCTAAATAGTCATTTTCCTAGAAATTGACATCTTCCACTAGTGCTATTTCTATCTAACTTTTCACCAGCAAAATTTGCGTTACTATATCCTACTAGATCAAAGCAAGAACACTTCTTAAACCATAATCTAAGGTCAGTAGACCCAATTAGAATTCTTAAGATTCGTTTCACAGCATATAGATGAGATTCTTTTAGATATGACTGAAATCTAATATAGATTCATATTGAGAATTGAATATCAGGTCTACTAATTGGTAGATACAGCGGAGACATATTTACCCTTTTCATCTTTGTCTATTATTGAGGAAGGATGTATGAGAGTTTTCATTGGTTTTGCTTCTTCCATGTTGTACTTCTTGAAAAGATCCTTAGTGTAATTCTCTTGATGAATTAGGATCCCCTTCTCATCTTGTTTTATTCGTAGACTTAGGAAGAACCTCAATTCTCTCACCACACCCATCTCAAACTCTCCCTGCATTAGGCTTGAAAATTATTTGTATAAGGTTTCATCAGTAGCACCAAAAATTACGGGGTCATTCTATGGTACACAAGTTCCTCTTTGATGCACCGGTACACAAGTAAAAGCAAGGACACATGGCAGTAAAAGTTTATGAAACGAAGGGTTTCTTTTTAATTGTTTGTCTCAGAACTTATTTCAAAGTAGGGCCTCAAAGATTAAAAAGAAGTAGCCTCTGAATTTTTTTGTTTTAGGATTTGTCTCCCGACTTGGGAACATTACCCACACGTCTGGCGCTTCCAATTCGTTCGTTCCTTCTGTTCATTACTGGATATAAGGGGAGATTGCCATCGACGATTGCAACAACCGATGTTAAAGGTTCCACAATAAGCATTGTGAATATTGCTAGCCGAATCGGGGTGTGATCGGTTCTTCACCGGATAGAGACCGGAGTCCAAGGACGGAGCAGGTGCAAGCTGGTGCTATGTAACGATTTTGAGTAGTTTGAAGGTTAGTTTTCCATCAATGGCTAGGCCAACCTTGACAAATTGGATTCAATATGCACCAACCTATTTCTAATAACTATTCCAAAAAAAGACCGTCCTTCCCCAACCCCTAACCACCCTAGTTTCACCTGCAGAACCAGATTTCCTCCCCATCTATTAGTGCACCATATCTCGTTTTCTTTCCATTAAAAACTTCATCGTTTGCTAAGTGGATGCATCAAAACATCAACACTTACCTTATTACCCTATTCCCTAAAATAAGAGCCTCAGACATATTCCTAGGAATGCAACGATGTGACTCTTAAAGGCACGGTTTCTTAATCGTAAAACTTCAGTAAATTGGTACTAAAATTAAAAAAATTACTAAAAAGACCTAAATAGAACATATCATCTTCTATGAAACATGTTCCACACACCCAAAACCATTTATAACTAACAGGTAATTAAACAAAAACTTGGGTATTCTTTAAAAATATTATAAGTAAGAGACTTTTAGTGTATGCACTAGAGACTCATATGTTTTTGAACATTCATCACTTGTATCATACTATTTATCTTATAAAGGCAATTCAATTTTATTATTTCTTTCAATAGAGTATAATAAATGTCCTTAGAATATAGGCTTAAATTTCATAAGACATCAAGTAGACGACTTGATCGTGAGGTCTTATAAAGAACTATTCTTAAAATAGTCCCTAGTCAAGTATCATCTTAAGACTAGTGTATGAGTTTATTAATGATCACATCTCACGGATCATGGATATGAGATATCAAATACTCATATAAGTACATATTAAGAGTAATGATGTATTGGACTGACTCGCTATAAGAATGTTGCATGGTTTGTTGCATAAGTGTCATGAACGATTCTTAAATTGATAGTGTTATATGAAGTCCTTCGACCTGAAATCACTATGATTCCTACATGAGGAATTATATGTTTTAATATCATCAAGCGTCACCTGTAACAAGGTGATTATAAATTAAAGTTGATTTCTAGACATATAATAAATTATGTGGTGGAATGTGAGTGACCTAGATGGGATTTGTCCCTCCTATGTAACAGGAGTTGTATCTATGAGCCTCTTGATAGAGTTAGACTACAAAATGCATGGCCATGCTTAGAAGGGTAAACATGAAATGTTTATTTTCTGTATAGTCTGCTTGGGCATCAAGAAAACATAAATTAAACTATACAAGGAAGACACATTCCCTGCCCTTGTGTTCAATTAGATATTTGGACAAAGGGACAATTCATATAGAATATTATCACAAAATAGGATATGTCAAATTGCTAACATTCTCAATATTTGGACATTAGTCATATATTGCTAGATACCACTCATTATTTATGATATTAAATATAAAAAGGTTTTATTTTAATATCATAACAAATATTAAGAGAGCCTATTGGGTCACACGCATACAATAAGCCCACTAGGAATGTTAGAGATTCTAATTGGATTAGAATAATAACATAATGGGTAAGGTTCATAAGTGATGGGGTTAATAAGTGACGGTTAAAACTCTAGCCACCACTCTATATATATTGCATAAGATGCATGAGTAGTCGTCCTTTACTCTCCAAACACTACTAGCAGAGGTGATGAGGGTTTCCTAGTTCGCTTGTTGGCATGGATACTTGTAGAGACGCGACTGCAACTGCCTCGTTTGCAATTTGAAAGGTGTGACAATTGATTTTTTTAAATTCCTTAATGAAGTAAATCTTGTAGTCATAAGAAGGGGGTTGAATTGTGACCTTTTTAAATTTCTGCAATTACTTCTAATATATTCTGCTCAAGAGAAACTTCTTGGCTGATATTAGAAGCTTAAGTATACAGGTTAGATAGTATGCAAAATACCAGTAATTTGAATGAGTCTAGTATTAAGAAAATATAATCTTTCTTCTTTTGAAAGACCTTCTTGGAAGTCACACTTACATAGGTATTAGATAGGTTTGAAAATAGTTTGTTATGCAACTATGAGAATTAGCCTATCTTATGAGTGATTAAATAGAAACTTCCAAATGTAAAGAGTGTAAGGAGAGAAGAAGTATGCTCACAGTATTTTTATACTGGTTCACCCTTTAGACCTTAGGGCTGCGTCCAGCCCCTACTCTCAGTATGATTTTCACTATATCAACCTTGATACAAATAACCTTAACAGGCTTCTTGGTGCAACACACCACCTAGTATTCTTCTACAGCCTCTACAGGCTCTACCCAGTATTCTTTTGCAGCCTCTGCAGGCTCCACTAGTCAGTATTCTTCTGCAGCCTCTGCAGGCTCTCTACAATATGTTTTCAACAAGAAATCTACAACAAAAGGGCACACCTAGTCTCTGTAGACTTTACACAACTCTCTCAAGAAGAACTAACAACTTATTGTTAGTCTTGAGAATTACAATCAATGATATGAATAGAAAATTACAAATAAAAGGCTCAAATTACAACATGAATAGCACAGGGGAATTATAATTATCCTACACACACTCTTTCTCACTTTCCTAACTGTTTGAGAACAAAACTAAGAGATTTGCAGAAAGTGGAATTTCTCCCGATGGTATAAATGGTAATTTTGATGTGCACGATGCTTCTTCTGATGTTGTGTGTATTGGAATGAAGAGGGGGCTCCTTTTTTATAGGCAAGGTTGGCTCAACTAGTCGTTGGAATACCTTGGAGAAGGGGTTAATCTTCCAGCTAGCCTTGTAGGAGCTGTCACTTTCATGTGACAGCTTTTCTCTGTCTTCAGGTTTGACTAATTATATCTTCTGGAGCCAAGATCTTTTTTTTTCTGAGCTTCCTTCTTCTGGTGTAGTTCTTGAGACATGCAGGAATACTGGGTATATTTGTAATTTTAGCATATGGTGTTTGTATATCCAGTAAATTGAATTTGAAGAGTATTATATCGGTATCTTTTTTCTGGAGCTTGCTGTCAGAATTCCTTTCTTCTGAGACAATTTGTTCTATTGATGACAGATTCTTCTCAACAACTTTCTTGCTTTCTATAATATTATGTACAACTATCTTGCTTTTTGAGAAAATGTATTTCTCCTTTTTGGTAATGCCATTGAAGATTAAGCTTGTGCAGATCATTCCTTTAAGTCTTTAAGTATAAGTTGTTTCTTCTGAACAAATATAATGGTTGCAGGAGTGTTTCTCCTGATGCCTTATTTATTTGCTTTCATCTTGACAGATTCCTTTTGATGAATTTTGGGACTTTTCTGTTCTTTCTCAAGATAAATTCAATTGAAACATTAGTATGCATTTATTCAGAATTATATTAAGTGTATTTTGAGAGTTTGTCATTATGAAAACATCTCAAGAGAATTCTTGGACCTTACACTTAATACATGTTTTCACAATAACGTTCAAAAGGGGGAATCCAATTGTTCCGCTGCACCCTGACCATGCTCGATTCCCTTCACATACATGGGTTACACATTAAATATAGTAGAATTTAATAATTCCACATTATCAGTTAACTACTGAAAAATATCACGTGTCCATATATTTTATATTTAAATCAAAGGTCAACATTTGTTGTGCACCGGTACGCAATTTTTCCACTTATGTACCATAAACTTCTCCAAAATTATGTCATCTACATAGATTTGAACAATGATGATTTCCTTATTAATTGTTTTCTTAAAGAGTGTTGTGTCTACCACACCTCTAGTAAACCCATTCTTGGTTAAGAAGGAAATGAGTATGTCATACAAAGCTCTAGAACTTGTTTAATACCATAAAGTTCCTTGCTCAATTTAAGAACATGATCTAGGTACAGTTTACTTTCAAAACCAGGAGGTTGGAAAACATACACTTCTTTTCAATGAAACCATTCAAGAAAGCACTCTTAACGTCTATATGGTATAATTTAAAATCTTTGTAGGCAGCGAAGGCAAGAAGGATCCCGATTGCTTCTAACCTAACAATAGGTGCACAAGTTTCATCATAATCTATACCTTCTTGTTGGTTCTAGCTTGAGCAACCAACGTTGTTTTTTTATGACAACCTTACCTCTTTCATTGAGTTTGTTTCTGAATACCCATCTTTTTCCAATGACATCTTGATGTTCAGGTGGTGGAACAAGGGTCCACACTTGGTTCTTCTCAAACTGCTTCAATTCTTCTTCCATTGCAGCAACCCAAGAATCTATTGAGTCTCAAGACCTTAAAATTTATAAGACACCCCTAACACTTAGTTTTGATCATTATAAACTCAATTAAACTCAGAACTTTGTGATTAATTTAATACGTTCACTTGAAGTTGTGATATTTCAGATTAAGAGACTGTCTGAAGAAAGTATGTCTAAAGTCATGCCATGATCTGAAGTTTGGTCAAAGTTCTGAAGACTCAAGTTCTGAAGATCAAGGAGTTGTCTGAAGAGTGAATGGTTCAGACGATGGTCTCATATGAAGACAATGTCTGTCTGAAGTACAAGGGCATCTGACGTGGCAAGTCAAAGCTTGTACCAGTACCACACGCAATCTCAAAACACCAGAAAGGCAAGACAAAAGACAAGTTTTGGCTGAGATTAAAAAATAAGCACAAAAGAGGGAACACTGCGCTGTAGCAGTTGCCGAAGTCAGAACAGCGCTGCAACCCGGTACGGTGTCAGTAGTTGTGTCTTAACAGGATAAAATGCATTAAATGCAATCTCACAACGGACTTTCTCAACAACGTTTTCAATCTGAATGAAGCCTATAAATATCAGACGTCTCCTGAAGTAAACAAGTTGTTGTTTCCTCGAGTAAGCAAGAAAAATTTTCATAAGCCTACGCTTCGCGAACTTTGCTAAAATCCTCCTAGGATTTAATCTCTATAAAAACTCTGTACAAACAACTTTCATATCTAGAATTAGATCTCTGTTGTATTTTGTACACCTAGAACGAAGAACTTGTATTCTAAGTTCATTTTCTTATTTGTAAACACTTAGCTGTTTATAGAGCCTAAAGAGGCTTGTTAGTAGAGAGAATAATTGTGTTGTAAGAGCCGGGAGTGGCTTGGTAGATCAAAGAATACTTGTAGTGTAGAGCCTGAAAAGGCTTGGTGAACAAAAGAATACTTGTAATATGTTAAGATTAAGAGAAAATCCAGTAGCTTGTTGGCACTGGGACTAGAGGTAGCTCACAGGTGGAGTGAGTGAACCAGGATAATTGGCTAAGTGCTCTTCTATCCCTTATCTTATTAATTTTTGTTTATTCTAACAAGAAGAGGGAACTTGAACTAAGTTTTTATAAGTTATTTTTGTAAAAACCAATTACGAAAATATCTTTCAAACGTCTGTCTGAAATTTTTCAAACAAACAAACCTTCAGACAGCATCTGAATCACGGTCTGAAAGCTTTCAAAACTTAGTTTGCGAAAAGGTTTCTATAAAAATGCTTAGTTTATAAAAACACTATTCAACCCCCTTCTAGTGTTTTCTTGTGTGTTCCTACAGAATCATCTTCAAGTGCTTCTTTGATGGATTTTGGCTCTACTTGAGATAACAAAACCATCATATTCTGGTTCTTGTTGAAGGATGAACTGATTCTCACCCCTTTTGATGTTTCTCTATGATCTGGTTCTTAGGATGGGATTGAACGTATCTCCAGCTTCTAGGTAGCTCAAAAGCATATGTGTTCTGAACCTGGGGAACCAATAAGTGTCTCAAGATTTTTGTATCATAGACCAAAATTTTCAAATCTGACGCCTCTTTGAGAACCAATGAGTCTCCCTCAAATTTTAGTGCAATTCACAAAACTAGCTAAGTTTTTTTCCAAAATTGAAATTTTTTCTCAAATGTTGGTTTTTATGTTTTAATTCGTTAACTGAGAAGCCATTTGATCTTCTTTAATAGCTTTAACTTCCAAAGACAACTTAAGATGCGGCTACATCTGGTTGTTGTTCTTTTCATACATATTATTTATTTCAAGCTTAAGAGCACTAATTTCTTTCAATGCTTCTGACAGTTCAGATTTAAGATGAGTGCTCTTAATAGAGAGAAAGTTAGAATCAATGAGTAGATTGTTAAAAGCCACTTTAAGATCATCATAAGAAGGGTCAGAATCTTCTACCTCATCATCATCAGAAGATTATTCTCTAGCCATGAGATAGATATTTGCTTCTTCTAAGTCCTCATAATCTTGGAATAATTCTTCTTCTTTAGAGTCATCCCAAGTCACCATCACAACCTTCTTCATTTTCTCCTTCTTAGGACGCTTCTTGAGCAGGGGCACTTAATTCTGAAGTGACCAGGTCTGTTACACTCATAACATATGACTTGGCTCTTCTTGTCGTCCTTCTGAGATAGTTTACTTGGAGGAAACTTTTTCTTCCTCTTCCCCCAGCTCTTCACATCTGCCTGATCTTTCTTGTGATGAAAGCCAGCTCAACATCTCCTTCTTCATCTTCATCATCTTCTTCTTAGTCATTTTCTGATACTAAGGATGATGCAAGTGTTGTGAGTTGTGAGCTTCTGACTGTCTTGCCTTTCCGGTTCTTCCGACTATACTTCAGTGCAATCATTTGGCTCTTCTTAGGTTGTTCTTCTTCCTGAAGTTTTTGTTCATGCACTTTGACTAATCCCAGCAGCTCGTCTATCTTAAGGGTTGCCATGTCGTTGGCTTCTTGAATTGCTGACTTTAGGTCTCCATCATTTTGGCGAGCTTTTTAAGATCTTTTTGACTCTTTCTAAATTGGAATATTCCTTCCCCAAGTGACTTAAGGTAATTTATTATGATAGTGAATCTTCTAATCATATCTTCTATGTTTTAATCCTCATTCATTTTAAACAGTTCATGTTGTCTAACAATAATGTTGATCTTGGCTTCTTTGACCTGGTTCGTTCCTTCATGTGCAATAAGAAGCGTATGCCATACTTATTTTGCAGGTTTCCACATTGCCACTTTGTCATACTCACTTCTGTTGAGCGCACAAGTGAGAAAGAATCTTGCTTTGGAGTTTAGAAGGAATTTTCTCTTCTCTTATTTTTTCCATCTTTCCCTTGGCTCAAGCATTCTGTACCCAAACTCATGAACTTCAACTCATATATATGGACCAGATTCAATTATATCCCACAAGTCCACATGTTGTGATTCTATTAATAGCTTCATACGTTCTTTCCAATATTAGAAATCTATTCCATCAAACGCATGAGGCCTGTTTGTTTATGCTCTTTCAGAAATGTACAATCTTGTGCTTGGACCATCCATTTCTCTTCTTGGATCTTTCCTCTTCACATATAGGTTTGCTCAACCCCTTATAGGTCGAGCTCTGATACCAACTGTAGTTGGCAAAGTCTCAAGAAGGGGGTTGAATTAAGACGGTTCTTAGCCTTCTTGAAAAGTTTGAACTTTTTTCTGATTTGCTTCTCAAAATAACTTAACTTGGATATCAGAAAATTAGCTCTCAAGCTTGAATAAGAGAAAGGTAAGAATCCATAGCTCAGTGCACTTAAAATATTTATAAGCTTGTTGTTATATAATACTTAAGAAGCATATTATAATACTTAGTTGATTCTTAACACATAAACTTGATTCTTAAGTTGATTCAGTGAGTTTGATATTAAAAATACTCTTAAGAAGTCATTGCTAATATGCATTTCATAGTATGAGTGAGTTAACAGAGAGTAGGAAATAAGAGAACACAAACAAAATTATCTTGCTTCAAGCAAAGCCTTATACTTCTCAATGTTACAAGTATTTTTCTTGCAGAGCCTCTTCAGGCGTCTAAGTATTCTTCTTCACAGAACCTCTCCAGGCGTCTAAGTAGTATTTTCATAGCCTCTCCAAGCTTTTCAACTCACGCCTCAGATAAGATTCACTCTTTTACTAGGTGAAGGAGATACGACAAAATAAGATGAAAGTATAAGGTTTTGCTTGAGGAGCCAACACACAATGCGTGGATAAACTATTGAGTACTCAAGCTGGTTACAAATAGACTCCCACAATAACGCTCAGAGAGTTTATACATCTTAATGTTACAGTGGGTAAAAAGTAGTAAGGATGATAAGAATGATAACTTACTTCCACAGAGTTTTGGTTCTTATCAGCGTGTTCCACACTTTTTTTTAGTCTCTCGACTCCTTTTATAGGCTTCTATGGTGACATAGTCATTTATAGCCGTTAGGAATCATCAACGGCTCTTTTTAGCTTTTGTGACAGTGTACTATGTCCACATCAGCATAAGTAAACTTGCTTCTGAGTTTTTGCTCCTTGGTTCTTGATTTAGCTTCTTGCTTCTTTATTTTGATTCTGAGAAGATTTCATTTGTTTTTTGGTTGATGAAGTATGCTTCTTGTCTTTAGTTTCACTTCTTAGTTTTCTCATGTTTCTCAATTTATTTTGTTTTCTACAACCTCAAGAAAACTATGTATAAATAACAACAAACCTCAGAATTATTCTTAAATTTTTACTCTCTTGAAGGGTTGTCATCATTAAAACTTCTAAGTATGAGAGGGTTTGTCTTAACACTAATATATACATATTAAATTTAAATTAAGTCCATAATTTTATTTGCTCTATCAATTCATTACTAAAATATAACGTAGATCCTTAAATTTTGATCTTGTTTGTTTATAGTTTTTAAAAATTGTTTTCTGTTTTTAAAAACAGAAAATTGAAAAACTTGTTTGACAGAAAGTTTTTAAAAATAATTTTGAAAAGTGTGATTGTTTTTTAGTTTTTAAAAAACTACTTTGAGATGTTTAGAAAAAATATTTTTTAGTTTTTCTTTTTGTTGTTAGAAATACTATAAATAATACATTTCTAAAAAATAGTTTTTAAAAACAATTTTATAAAACAATTTTCATAAACTAAAAAATAAAACCTAATTAAACACACCTTTAATTTCCTTTACCTGTTTTTTTTAACATACCTATTGATAAACTAAAATTTAAATTTATAATATTTATTCAGTTTTTCTAACATGTGCAACCTTACATGAGATAATAAATCAAAAATGGAAATATTTTATTGGAAATTACAACAAAATATCCAATGCATTTGTAATATTAATAGTTGTAATTTCCAATAAAATCTTTCCACTTTTGATTTATTATCATGTGCAACTCATGTGCAAGGTTGCACATGTTAGAAAAACCATATTTATTTATGTATGTTATTTTTAAATCTAATTAATACATATTCATTAAATTTTTTATTAATTAAATAATAATGTTAAAATATTATAATTTAATTTAGAAAAAATATAAATAGCACGAGCTATTAGCATTAATTTTTTAAAATCTCATTTTAAAGTTTATTTTAGGCGTAAGTATATATTGGGGCATGCATGAGTGTAAGGATCCTCTCCGGCCTCTCCATCATCTCCAGCAAATGTTAGCTGCGGAATAACTACGGATTAGCTACGACTTTTGTTTTACTAGTTATTCCGTAGTAATTCCGTAGCTAAATTTTGCTGGAGAGGGCTAGAGACAAAGGCGGGCTGGAGAGGATCCAAATCACTATATATATATTGTAGTATTATTTTTAATGGGCGGGGATCAAGTTACTCCAGGAATAACTCTCTGTTAAGTTACTCCACCCAATAACTTGTTATGAATGTTGATTTTTATCAATCCAATTGTTAAATTGAAAGTTCTTATTATGTAGATAAAGTATACAAATTTTCATAAAATTTGAAAACCATATGATACTTCATCAAATAACTTAATTTAACGTATAATATATTTATCAAAATATATGTAAATGTTGGCGGTAAAATTACATACCTATACATGTCCAATTTATCTAAAATTTGGTATGTATGATCATAATGTTAATATTACATTATTCAACGGTTAGATTTATGAAATTCCATTTCTACAAAACGTTATTAAACGGAGTAACTTACTAAGAGTTACTCCTGAAGTAACTTATAAATCCCACCTTTTTTAATATAATTTGTCACCATCTTTTATTGAATGCTTTGTCCATTACTTTTGCGCCTTTTCAACTTTTTATTTGTTAGTTGAAACTTGAACTGCTCATTTATTTGGCAACCAAACTTCTGAATGTCATTGAATAAAAAAAGTCAGAATGCCATTACATCTTGCACATAGAACCTGACGAAAAATTGACCAATGAAGTCCAGGCTGTGAAGTGAGATGAGATGCATATATCTTTTTAGACATTGATTTGATTGAGACAAATTTCTTGCTCCGATACTAGTTAAGTAGATTTTTTTTTTTCAAAGCAATAATTTTAGGATAACATATATGTGAAATCTTAGAGAAGAAAGCAATACTCACTCCTTTAAATGTCATTACATGTCATTATTGATGAGATCAATAATTATACTATTCATATGATTGAAGGATCAACAAAACAATATGGAAGTTTAGATGAGATTGACAAAACAACTGGTAACATTAATTATCAAACAAGAGCTTATATATCTAATATAAATTTTAAATTCCTCAAAGTTTATTGGATTTCCAAACCATTGCTTGCAATTCAAAGAAGGAATGTCAATTATGTTATCGAGGAATGTAAATCTTGCATTAGAAATGTGCAATGTAATAAAATTATTCATCATATACATATAATGAGGGATAATTATAGGATGAACCATTTGAATTTAGGTCCACCATAAATCATTAACTTTTTTATTATAAAAAGTAATTTTAATTTTATAATATATATTAATACATTTTAATATTACATTTATACTATTTATGATAAAAGTTTACCGTGGACCCAAATTAAAAGGATCTACTCTATAATTTTCCCGTATATGAGATTGGATAATAGAGGTATAAATAATTATATGAAATAACATTGATGTAAAGGTACTTAACCCACATATAGTTCTGACAGCAACCGACTCCAATTGATATTTTGTCTTTGTGAAGTAAACAATTTCGGGAAAAGGTACGCTATGCAATAATAACATTAAATAAGGGTTAAGGACAATCATTGAACTGCATGGGATTATATTAGTTAACCTTATTTAATTTCTTTAATATTATTTAAAAGTAGATTGTATTTTTTAAATTGCCCCTCGTGAAAGACATCAATTTTATTGAAACTTATTTCAGGTAGAAATGTTTTCTTTATATGGTTCATTAATAGGGTCATTGGAAATAAAATCTAAATTTAAATAAAGGGTATTTTGGTATGAGGTCATTAAATAGGGTCAAAGTAGTCAAGTTTTACTTATATTTTGGATTACCACATATGAAATTTTTATTTCTTATATTCGAGTCCGGAGGGTGTATTCTATAAGGAACAATTATGTGTTGTGTAACATACTAATTTGTGTTAAAGAACTATAATATAAAAAATAAAACATTTGAGTACAGGAATTTTATTGATAAATTAATATAGGACTATCAAAGGATCACAAAAACACTTGCACACATTACATTAATTAACAATAACATATAAGCACCCCACTTGATTTTTACTTGTCTTTTGAAGACATTTATAACTCTTAAGTAAATATGCCTCCAAAGACCTTGAAGGAGGATTATCAAATATAAACCGTTTATGATCAAACATGATCCGGCGTGGAACAGAGACTATACATTTTTTTTTTGGTGAACTGGATGGGAAAAACCCCAACTACAAGAAGATACTATGAACAAAAGAAATGCCAGCTAAATCATCCCTTAGAATTGGAAAAAGGCCATGAGGAGGTGCTGGAAGAATATGATATCGATCCAAGGGGAAACTGAAATGCATAGTCTGCTAACCAATCTGCAGCCCTGTTGCCTTTCCTATAAGTGTGGGATATATTAACAACCCCTACAGAATCCATTAGACTTTTGATGGCCAAGATTATAGCTCGACATGGATGGGAATCAACTACACCCTTCAAAATAAACTCAATAGCATAAATAATTGAATTGAATACATGCTCAGGAATTTAAGATCTTTTTCAATAGATCTTCTTAGAAATTTATTTGTCCATGCCTTCAAGTACACACTTGTGCTTAAAAACCCTAGGAGACTTGCGCTAAGGTTGCAAAACTGAAAACACCACTCACTACAAAAAATTCGGGAATTAGCGACGGACAAAAATCGTTGGTAAAAGAGGAAAATCGTCGCTACCATGCAATTAGCAACGGCCACAAGGACGTCGTTAAAATGCTCGTCGTTAATACAGTAGCAACGAGTAAAAACAATCGTCGCTACGTAGCGTCTGCTCGCCCGACACTAAATTCGTCCTTTTGCTGAAGTCCGTCGCAAAGTGAAATGATCACAAGTCGTCGCTAAGTGGTCACAACGTAGCGACGACCTAGCTAATAATTATATAAATTTTTTAATTTAATTTATGATTTTATATTTAATTTTATTTTAATTTATGGTTGAATTATTATAGAAATTCAATTTTTTATTTATTTTATAATTTTTATATCATATTTGTTAATGATCTAAAATATAAAGAAAAATAATAAATACTATATAAAAACATCCATATAGAAAATAAAAAAATATATAAAAGTACATATACAAAGTGTATACAAACATAAATCAATAAAAAGAAAAAATATCTCGGCTGACGGCGACGACGCTGCTGTGGTGGTGGGCCACGATCCTTATCCTCATCCAAAGGTTGGTCATCCAGGTCGCCATCGTAGTGCGGGTGCGCCTGATCCTAACTGAAGCTGGTAGAACCACCTGCACTGCAGGCATCCAACACTAACTGCAACTGTTGTCGGAGTCGTGCGAAGTCCTCCTCCAATCGTGCATATTGGGCCTAACAGTGATCAGTCCTCTCTTCAGCTCAATTGGCCTGCAGCTTTGCTTCGATGACCTCACGCCTCAGCGCCTCGTCAGACGAATATCGAGACTCATCGCTCCCGCTAGCATGGGCCCGAGACTCTGAGTGAGGTTGGTCACAGCAGAACGAATGTTGCTTGACAAATCCTCGGTGCCATAACAACGGCCTCGAGTCTTGCCACTAGCAACGTCCTTCCAGATTTGTAACTTGGTGGACCCATCAGTGATGGAGTTATCCACTATCTGTGACTCCACCTCCCTCAGGCGGTCTTGGTAATTTGTTTGTTGAGTAGAGATGAACTTAAAATTAGTTAGTTATTCATTTACAAATATATCAAATTATATAAAAAAACACTACTCAGCATGATTTTTCCTTACATATGTGGACTGCGCTCGGCTGTCTACCCAGCCACCACCCTTTTTGTGTGGGTGGCCACAAAAAACTTATCAGGATCTACATCTCGCCCAAGCTGTCGAGCCTACACAGAAAAATTACACTAATTAATTATTTTAATTACAAATAATAATATATTAGAGTAGGTTTTTACATACCATATCCAGAGCCACCTCAATATGAGCCTTGTGGCCCGTTGTGTGGACTGCTCTATAACACCCGCATTTTTTTGCTTATATGCCTTATTGTGTGATTTATTGAATTTTGAGTGACTAAAATTATTTTTAATCATCAAAATTAGTTTTTATAAGGTTAGGAATGAATTTCCTATTTTTCTAGAATTTTTGGGAATTATTGGTAATTTTTGGAATTTTGGTGCAAAATTACCATTTACCCCTACTTTCCTTGGAACCGGGCCCGAATACTCTTGATCCGGGCCAGAAAAATTTGCACTATCCTTTGACACGATCCCATCCGACCTCAACCAAGATGCCTCAGATACATTGCAAGGGATTGAAGATCCAATGACCGGGGCCAGATCTGAGCGGTTAAAGAGAGCTTTGCAACTCTTGATCACTGAAGCCCAAAGGAAAGTAGACCACCAAGCAGAAGAAGAACCAAAGAAGTGGTTTAACTTAGCTCGGATTGAAGTACAAGAGTGTTATCCGATCTGACAATCGGTTATGTCTGTTATCCGAATCTTAGGAGAGCCTATTTCGGGAAAGTGTATCTAATCAGATCATAACTGATTTATTTAGGATGAGATCTGTTAGGAATCAATATCATGATCTCTTAGGATTATATTTACATCTTTCAGGATTATATTTTATCTTATTTAGGGTTAAATCTTTTAGGATTATATTTTATCTTATCTAGAATTAAATCTATTTAATTTATGATTGTATCTTTTAGATAGTTTATTTTAGGAAATTCCTTTGCTATATATTAGCATTGAGAATCAGTTTGTAGACAGTTATTTTTATCAATAAATTTTGAGTTTTCTCATTGTGAGAGCTTATCCTTTGTTCTTGGATTAAAGAACTACTTGATAACTCAGGTCCTACCAGCAGGTCTTGGTTAGGGTCTAGTTGCTTATATCTTGATAACTTTGGTGCTTCCGACAGGTCACGGATTGTGTCAAGTTCCTATCTTTGATAGCTTTGGTGCTTCCAGCAGGTCTTGGATTGTGTCAAGCTCCTTACAGTTATTTACCGTTAATTGATCTTCAAGACGTTCCTATCTTTATGCTTCCGGTTTGTATCATCCTTCCTTCTCCTTCCCCTAGAAGTCGTGCATGTCTGTGAAGTGTGCATGTAGGACACTTGTTATTTTCTCATCCTTTCTCAAGACAAGTGTCATAAAAGAATGTTGAGTCTCAAAGGATTAAATATATGAAATTAAAAATATTTTGAGTCTCACTCTCTTAAGTTTTAATGAACAACAAATATAAAATATAAAAAGCATTTATATGATGCTATGCTCTCACAGGATGTTGCACTGTTTCAGATCATATTGTCTGGGTAAAGGATCATCTGAAAGATCAACTTCATCAGAAGAGTGTTTATCATCTGAAGACTTGAAGATCATCTGAAGCACTCTTTGCATCTGAAGGCTGAAGGTTTGACCCGTGAAGACGTTACTATGTAAGAAGAACATTCATCCCAATGGTCTAACCCTTTTCAGCATAAGAATCAGAGCTGCTTTCTCTCCTCGTTCAAATGTTTAGCATTTTTAAGGAAAGTCTGCAAAGTTGTTGTACCTGCTCAAAAGCATTGTGTGCGCAGACCTGCTGCACCTAAGACTGTTCAGAACGTGTTGGACAGAGTGTGTCTCAACGTCTCTTGAAGCATTTAATGTTATTTGACAACGGGCAACACTTTCTCGAAGACTATAAATATACCCATTCAGATTGAAGAAGTACAAGAACAAGAAAAGCTATCAAAGAAATCTTACTCTGCGAAAACGCTGCAAAAATACTTTGATATTTTCTGTACATTTGCTTATTTGCTTATCCTGAGTAAATCTCAGTTACTTGTACACTTCTGATAAGTTCAATCTATAATCTGAAGTTAGTTGATTGAACTTTATCTGTTTTTATCTTAAAACAGTTTGGGTTACAAGCCTGGAGAGGCTTATTGTCTGAAAGAATACTTGGGCTACACTTGGATAAGTGTCTGAGAGCTTGAAGAGGCTTGGTGGAAGAAACAATACTTGGTGTAGAGCCTGAAGAGGCTTGACAGAAAAGAATACTTGGTGTAGAGCTTGAGGAGGCTTGACAGAAAAGAATACTTGGTGTAGAGCCTGAAGAGGCTTGACAGAAAAGAATACTTGGTGTAGAGCCTGAAGAGGCTTGATAGAAAAGAATACTGTAATCTTGCAAGATTAGTGGAAATCCAGTGGTGGTTTGCCCTGGGACTGGACGTAGCTCACAAGTGGTAGTGAGTGAACCAGGATAAATTCTTGGCTAAGTTTCCTTTCCCTTAAACTCTTTCAATTCAGTTTTTGAACTAACAAAGGGGTTTAGAAAAGTTTTCAAGAGTGAAAATCTTAACATCAAACAAAACTATTTATCAAAACTGTCTTTGTGTCTGAACCAAGGTTCAGAAGGTAGTAACTAACGTCAGACGATCTTTATCATATGAAGTTTTTACAGAAACTTTTTAAAATATTCTCTATAACAAAAGTTTCCATTCAAACACTATTCAACCCCCTTCTAGTGTTTCCCTGTTTTTCTTACAGTTGGTACCAGAGCTTATCCTCGGGGTTAGCACCTAATCAGTGTAGAGGACAGAGATCCAATGGAAACTTCTACCAGCAACAGACAGTATATCACTGAAGGAGCCTCTATCACGAGACCCCCAACATTCAATGGAGTGGATTACCACTATTGGAGGGATCGTATGAAGTTGTTTATTGAAAGCAACATCATTGATGTCTGGGATGTAGTTACTGATGGAGACTACGTGCCCATGCATGCTGGAGTGACCATACCTAAGGCTGAATGGACCTTGGAGCAGAAGGCTCGAGTTCAATTAAATGACAAGGCCAAACTCTATCTGATATGTTCCTTGAACAAGTCAGAATATGAGAAGGTTCATGGTTGTTCGTCTGCCAAGGAGATCTGGGATACGCTTGCAGCAGCCCATGAAGGGATAGAGACTGTGAAGCAATCCAAGATCAGCATGCTTGTACATCAGTATGAGATGTTCAAAATGGAAGAATCTGAAACTATAGACCAAATGTTTGGGAGGTTTCAGACGATAACCAATGGACTCAGGTCATTGGGAAGAACCTTTGAATCTGGAGATAACATTCGAAAGATTCTAAGGAGTTTACCAAAGTCCTGGAGACCCAAGGTTACTACCATTCAAGAAGCCAAGGATTTAAATTCTCTTAGAATGGAGGAACTACTAGGCTCTCTCAAAGTCCATGAGCTTGAACTTGGGGAGGATGACACCAAGAAGAAATCACTGGCATTAAACTGCAAGGTCAGACAGTCTAGGCATGATAGCATGAAAGCCATGCAAGCAGAGGACACTTCAGAGGATGATACTGAGTCTGAAGACTGTTCAGAAGATGATGATCTTGCTCTTCTCAGCAAGAAGATTAAGAAAATGCTGCAAAGAAAAGGAAGATACAGAAGATCACAACCTTCTAATGTCAAACAAGGTAAATCAGGTAAAGAATTTACTATCACTGACAAAATTACCTGCTTTGAGTGCAAACAGCCAGGTCACATGAAGACGGATTGTCCCAAGTTAAGGAAGCCAACCTTTCAGAAGAAGAAGTTTTTCAAGAAAAGAAAGGATTGATGGCTACATGGGAAGACTTGGATGATTCCACTTTAGAGGAAGAGGAGGACACTTCAGAAGAAGCTAACCTCTGTCTGATGGCAAGTCTACCATCTTCAGATAGTTCAGACTCTGAGGTAATTCCTCAAACCTTACAAGATCAGTATGATGACCTTGTTGAAAGTAGCAGAGAGTTATTCAATGAGTTCAAGGAACTTTCAAGAGCTTTTACAGAAGTTGCTTTAGAAAATGAAAAATTACAAAAAGAAAACCTTGCTCTCAAAGAAAAGCTACTTCAGCAAGATCCAAGTAGTTCTGATAATCTTGTCAAGGAGAACAAAAAGCTCAAAAATAAGGTTAGAGAATTAACTTTGGATCTAACCAAGTTTGTCAAAGGAACTAATAATCTGAATAAATTATTGGGCTCTCAAAGGCATTCCCTTGACAAGAGTGGCTTAGGTTATTCAGACACATCTTCATCTGAATCTTTATATTTAATATTCCCGATAAAGGACCTAAGAAAGGTAATGGGTGTTCTAACTGTGGAAAGCCTAGACACGTTGAGTCTCAGTGCAGACACAGAAGGAAAATAAGACCCAAAGCTAACAAAAAATGACCTAAGAAGGTATGGGTACCTAAGAATTTGATTGTTCCTATTGCAGATGTGTTTAACAGGACAAAAGAAACACCACAAATGGTACCTGGACAGTGGGTGCTCACGACACATGACGAAAGAAAGGTGTTTGTTCCAAAGCCTTAGACCCAAGGCAGGTGGAGTGGTCACCTTTGGTGGAAATCAGCAAGGGAAAATCACTGGTATTAGGACTGTAGGTATGACTCCTTTATCCCTCATTAAAAATGTGCTTCTGGTTGAAGGACTACAACATAATCTTCTAAGTATAAGCCAATTATGTGACAGTGGATATGTTGTGTTTTTCACTAAAGAAGGATGTATAGTCAAGGATACTTCAGATCATATCCTCTTCTCTGCTAAGAGACACAATAATGTGTACAAAGTTGATCTAGAGGAACTTGCAAATCAGAATGTGAAGTGTTTTGTTTCCATCGAAGATGAAAAACAAATTTGGCATCAGAAACTTGGGCATGCTAGCCTGAGATTGATCTCAAAGCTAACTAAACACAACTTAGTTAAAGGCTTGCCCAAGCTCTCATTCAAATATGATATTTTATGTGAAAATTGTCTGAAAAGGGAAACAAACAAGACACTCTTTTAAGAGTAAAAATGTTGTTTCAACCAACAGACCTTTAGAACTACTTCACATGGATTTGTTTGGACCCACTAGAACAGAGAGTCTTAGCAAAAGAAATATGGATTGGTCATTGTTGATGACTATACAAGATTCACATGGGTTATATGCCTAAGAAGCAAAGAGGAAACCTTTGAGAATTTCATAAAATTCTGTAAGAAGGTGCAGAATGAAAAAGGAATCTGCATATATGCTATCAGAAGTGATCATGGTGGAGAGTTTGAAAACTCAAGCTTCAGACTGTTCTGTGATGAGAATGGGATCTCACAATTTCTCTGTGGCTATAACACCTCATCAAAATGGGGTTGTTAAGAGAAAGAACATAAGCTTGCAAGAGATGGGAAGAACCATGCTCATTTCAAGCAATCTACCTAGATCCTTTTGGGCAGAAGCTGTTCACACAGCATGTTATATTCAGAACAAAATTTTGATAAGACCAATTTTCAAAAGAACCCATATGAATTGTGGAAAGGAAGAAATTCCTACTTCCATATCTTTGGATGTGAGTGTTTTATACTCAACACAAAAGATGATTTAGGAAAATTTGATGCTAAGTCTGATAAAGGTTTCTTTATTGGATATTCTGAATCTTCTAAGGCTTACAAAGTGTATAACTCAAGAACCTTAACAGTAGAAGAATCTATTCATGTAAGATTTAACGATTTTAAAGAGACTGATAGGGAACTATCAGATCTTGAAGAGGATTTTGCAGAAATGAAGCTGAATCCTGAACTAAAGTCTGAGGAACCTTATGAACAAAAGTCTGAACCTGCATCTGAAATTGAACCTTCTCAGACCAACATTGTTGAGTCTCAGACAGAGTGTGTACCCTCTCACAATCGCGATTGGAGATACCAAACTCATCATCCAAGAGAGAAAATTGTAGGTGACACCTCAGAAGGAGTAAAAACAAGATCAAGATTCAGAAGCTTGAATAATCTTGCACTTCTCTCTGAGATTGAACCTAAAAACATTGAAGAGGCTCTGCATGATGAAGGTTGGATCCTAGCCATGCAAGAAGAATTGAATCAATTTGCTAGGAGTGATGTTTGGGCACTTGTACCTAAACCCATGGGAAAACTATAATAAGAACCAAATGGGTGTTCAGAAACAAGTTATCAGAAGAAGGAAAAGTAGTCAGAAACAAAGCAAGACTTGTTGCTACAGGGGTATAATCAGCAAGAAGGTATTGACTTCACTGAAAATTTTGCTCCTGTAGCGAGGCGTGAAGCCATTAGAATTTACTAGCTTATGCAGTAAATATGGCATCACCTTATATCAGATAGATGTTAAGAGTGCCTTTCTCAATGGATTTATTGAGGAAGAGGTCTAAGTTAGACAACCACCAGGTTTTGAAGACACTACTTTTCCAGAACATGTTTTCAAACTGAAAAAGGCTCTTTATGGTCTGAAACAAGCCCCAAGAGCTTGGTATGACAGATTGAGCAACTTTTAATCAAAAATGGTTTTCAAAGAGGAAAAGTAGATACAACTCTTTTCAGAAAAATGTCCAACAAAGACTTCATTCTTGTTCAGATATATGGGGATGACATTATATTTGGTTCTACTGATTCTTCATTATGCAAGGAATTTTCTGAACATATGCAATCTGAATTTGAGCATGATGGGGGAACTTAAGTTCTTCCTAGGACTTCAGATTAAGCAACAATCTGATTGTATATGGATCCATCAAGAAAAATATACAAAAGAAATGCTTAAGAAATTCAATATGAGTGATTGCAAGTCCATGACTACTCTCATGCATCCTTCTGTTGTTTTGAACAAAGATGAAAGGGAAGAACCAGTAAATCAAACTTTGTATAGAGGAATGATTGGCTCATTATTGTATCTGACAGCAAGCAGACCTGATATTATGTTCAGTGTATGTCTTTGTGCCAGATTTCAATCTGATCCAAGAATTACTCATTATAAAGCTGTAAAAAAGAATTTTCAGATATTTAAAAGGTACTACTAATCTTGTCTTTGCTATAAGAGAAGTAACGATTGCAGGTTAGTGGGATTTTGTGATACTGATTTTGCTGGAGATAGAATTGAGAGGAAATCAACTAGTGGAGGTTGTCATTTCGTTGGTAACAACATGATCAGCTGGTCCAGCAAAAGGCAAAGCACCATTGCTCTTTCAACAGCAGAAGCTGAATATATTGCTGCAGCCAGTTGTTGTTAACAACTGCTATGGGTAAAATATCAGTTAGAAGATTTTAACATTAATGTATCTTGTATACCTGTAATGTGTGATAACACAAGTGCAATTAATTTATCCAAGAATCCCATTCAACATTCTAGGGAAAAGCATATAGAAATCAAGCATCATTTTATTAGAGACTATGTTCAGAAAGGAGTTTTTGATATAAAGTTCATTGATACTGAGCATCAATGGGCACATATATTCACAAAAGCCCTGACTGAAGATAGATTTAAGTTCATAAGAAATAATCTGAATATCTTGGCTTTATCTTAAATATAGTTGTTGCATCTAAATATGCATATGAAGTTGTTGCATCTGAACATGCATGAGTGTCCTGAATAACATGTATGTGTGAAGCTACTCAGTCTGATGATGTGGCAAGCTGAAACGTTTGGTCTTCTTCTCTGAGTAACTACTCTAAGCATGTTTGCACGATCTCTGAAAACTTCAACTGTCATCATTACTATGTGTGACGGCTATTTAAGAGACGTGTTTGCTACTGTTACTGGCTACTGCTCTCGCTCTCGTCTCCAATTGCAAACTGCTGCTTTTCTTGTGCCCTAAGTTCCTTGAAGCCTCTCTGTATTCTTCGTCTCCTTGATAGTTCATAACAATGACTTCCAAGAAATCGACTGGTGGTCAAATTGTTCCTTCCAGGACTGTAGACCTGGAGATGCTCCGAGCTGGTGGCATTGATCTCACTGACCCCTTCGAAGCATGTGGCTGGATAATTTCTTCTCTGCCATTGACTGTGCATGGCATGAACAGAGTGTGGTGGACCTTCTGGAAAAATGCTCGAGATATTTCTTCTCAGGATGGAAGGTATCAAGGTTTTGAAACTAAGGTGATGGGTATAAAAAATCTTTGGGGATGCTGACACCATTGCTCACTTGTAATTGGTGTTTCCAATACTGGAGATACGTTCATTTTCGAATGGGAAGTAAAGAATGGTGGAGTTAAGAGATTTACCTAGAGAGTTGTACGGGATTGAAGACCCAGGTGATCTAAGAATCTCTTACATGCAATCCTAAGGCAAGATCTTCATGCCATCTTGGATGTTGTATTTGCCCAACAATGGAAGTGAGAATCATGTGCTGAGCTGGAAAGATTCTGCATAATCCATCTGTTGGACAAAATGCCTCTTAATCTACCCAAGATCATCCCTACAATATGCTGAAAAGGTTAAATGATTCTGCCTCAAGCTATACTCATACCACTCTTATCACAAAGATTCTGCTGAAGTTCAATGTTCCCATTGAAAGAGTGTATGACCACAAAGGTCCTGCTCTCTTCTCCTTGACCAACGTCAAGAGGATGGGGATTGCTGTGAAGAAGCCCTCACCAGAAAGGACTCTGCTAGAAGAAGCGTTCAAACCAAGGCTCGCAGAACTGGGAAAAGTCCTTTAGAGATTCTGGAGAGGAGTTGCAAGGTGACACTCACAAAGACAAGTTTGTGTCTGCTCAGACTCCCACTAAAGTTCTGAAGAAGAAAAGAACAAAGCTGCTTCAGAAGAAAGAATCACCAGAAGGAGAAGTTCAGTTCAGACAATCTGAACCTGCTCAGAGTATGTCTGCACATACTTCTGAGATTGTGGGTCAGGTTACTGAGAACCTAGCTTTTGCTACTCAGCCTACTCTCAACTCGGGAGGACAGGTAGAGGACAACAATAGTCTAGAGTCTGAACCAATCTCAGTTGCATTAGATGATTCAACTGAGCCTGTCAAAGCCATCCCTCTTGCTACGAGTCTGCCTGAAGCTGACATCAGACAAGTGGTCGCAGAGATTGAAGAAGAAGAAAAGCAGAAGGAAGAACAAGAAAAGCAAGACTATGCTCTTGCTGTTGCAGCTCAACAAGCCGTTCTTGAAGATGAAAGGCTTGAGCAAGCCAACAGGCTCAAAAGAAGAAGAGCCAGTGCTAAGACTAGAAGAAATCAAAGGAGAAGACTGTTGTCTCCTGCTGCTGATGCCCCTCAGAGGTTGACTAGAAGTAAAAGCATCCAACAAGAAGATGTGTTGAGTTTCAGAAGGTTGCTGAAGCTCAAAGAAAGAAGAAGTTGGAGGAACTGAGGAAGAAAAGCCAGCTACTGAAGGCTCTACGGCTCGTATTAAGAGACCTAGGGTTCTATTTGGAAATGTCTCATCCTCAGAAGATGAAGCCCCTCCTCCACCTAAAGCTATCAGCACACCAAGAGAAGTACCCCCACCTTCACCATCTTCTTCCTCTCTGTCAGGTTACTCTGAACTTGATTCAGATGTCGAACCAACTGCATCTGGTTTGGTGGAAATCTTCCTGTTAGTATTCTGCTGAAAGAAAAAAAGGAACCTGTCAAGGCAACCTACCTATGATCTAGCTCTACCTATTCGCAGCAATGAACACTTGAAGTGGGCTGCTGAAGTGCCTCACAGATTCTACAATATGCTCACTTCTGTACGAACCAGAGTACCAAAGTTCCCAAACTTATATGAAGAATTGCTATTCTTCAAGGAAGCTGCACCATTGTTGTCTCACCCACCATCGAGGTTTTTGCTGGAAACTTCCTCAGAAGCAAGACAAAGGAGGATGCTCAGCTCAGGGGGAGGTGGTCTCTCAGACGCTCTTGAGAAGATCAAATATGGAGTCATCACTCCTTGCCATAAGTGGAAAGCTTTGGATCCTTTCTCACAGGATCAACTCAATCTATCTCCTGATGAGTGGATCGCTGTCAAATGCAGATCTGATCAAAGTTGTTCCAGATCCTTTGGCTGTAGAGATTTCAAACCCCCTCTACCTATTCATACAAAGCTTCAACTACTATTCTGGTGCAACCAGACAGGATAGTACCTAGGTATCCTTATGCTGACTTATTTTCTATCAAAGACAAAGGACCTGAGATAGTTTCACAAGGTGCTGGACCTCCAAGGGTGTTATCTGAAGAAGACTGGAACAATCTTGCAGAATATATCTTCATCAACCAAGGCATGGATCATTCACTTTATAATGCCATGTGGGACTTTCACTGGAATCTTGTTGAGAAGGAAGGGAGTTCATCAGGAACAAGTTGGGATGATGCTGACTCTCAAGTGGTTGCAGGTTCAACTATATTAGAAACTGCTACCTTCTTTAGAGGACGCTTTCCATTGTCTGATAGGGATCTCCATTCAGAGTGGATGGTGGCATCTCCTTTTGTTCGCCCTGAATTTTATATCGAGTGAAGGATCCTTTGCAGTATCACCTACCTACTGGTTTTCAATACTTCAGATTCACCTGCAAGCATATCTCTCTTTTTCTATGAAGAGAATCTTGAAGCCGAAGTCAGTGCTTTAGTTGAGGAGAATGAGGAACTTCGTCTGAAGAATCACAGCTTATGCAGAAAATAGATCAGATTTTAGAGACTCAAGCTCAGATTCAAGCTAGTCAAAATCATCTCCGAGAAGTGTAGTAGCTGAACTGGAAAGGCAGAGACTGGCTATGCAAGAATTGCTTGAGAGAGCTCTGGGAAGCTTAAGACCCAGTTCATGATGATGTCTAGAATGATTCAGACTGTGTTTCACTGTTTATATCAATACGTGTTTCCGTTTTAATCCATAACGTTTTGATAGTTATCATTCTATGTGCTCTCTTTGCTGAAAATCAATCTTAACTGCTATCTGTCTGTTGCTTACCCTTTTTTATTGATGCCAAAAGGGGGAGCAGTAGATGTAGTTAGTAGTTTGATTGGTAGTTAGTAGTATGCAGTATGCGTATTTACTATGTAGTATCAGTATTTACTATGGTACTACTAACAAAATCTGAAAGCAATGCAGCAAGTACTTCAGAAGGAGAACAATTCAGAAGGAATATGATCATCTCAGATGAAATATCTGTTTAAGGGGGAGAATTTTCTCAACTAAAACCTTTTTCAGATTTTATCACATTTTATATTTGTCATCATCAAAAAGGGGGATTGTTGAGTCTCAAAGGATTAAATATGAAATTAAAAATATTTTGAGTCTCACTCTCTTAAGTTTTAATGAACAAACAATATAAAATATAAAAGCATTTATATGATACTATGCTCTCACAGGATGTTGCACTGTTTCAGATCATATTGTCTGGGTAAAGGATCATCTGAAAGATCAACTTCATCGAAGAGTGTTTATCATCTGAAGACTTGAAGATCATCTGAAGCACTCTTTGCATCTGAAGGCTGAAGGTTTGACCCGTGAAGACGTTACTATGTAAGAAGAACGTTCATCCCAATGGTCTAACCCTTTTCAGCATAAGAATCAGAGCTGCTTTCTCTCCTCGTTCAAATGTTTAGCATTTTAAGGAAAGTCTGCAAAGCTGTGTACCTGCTCAAAAGCATTGTGTGCAGACCTGCTGCACCTAAGACTGCTCAGAACGTGTTGGACAGAGTGTGTCTCAACGTCTCCTGAAGCATTTAATGCTATTTGACAACGGGCAACATTTTCTCGAAGACTATAAATATGCCCATGCAGATT
The DNA here is from genome assembly GCA_026901365.1 of Sesbania bispinosa. Taxonomy (NCBI): domain Eukaryota; kingdom Viridiplantae; phylum Streptophyta; class Magnoliopsida; order Fabales; family Fabaceae; genus Sesbania; species Sesbania bispinosa. The sequence goes on from QLOH01000092.1 coordinate 2,032,030, forward strand.
GAAGAAAAAGAACAAGAAAAGCTATCAAAGAAATCTTACTCTGCGAAAACGCTGCAAAAATACTCTGATATTTTCTGTACATTTGCTTATTTGCTTATCCTGAGTAAATCTCAGTTACTTGTACACTTCTGATAAGTTCAATCTATCATCTGAAGTTAGTTGATTGAACTTTATCTGTTTTTATCTTAAAACAGTTTGGGTTACAAGCCTGGAGAGGCTTATTGTCTGAAAAGAATACTTGGGCTACACTTGGATAAGTGTCTGAGAGCCTGAAGAGGCTTGGTGGAAGAAACAATACTTGTGTAGAGCCTGAAGAGGCTTGACAGAAAAGAATACTTGTGTAGAGCCTGAAGAGGCTTGACAGAAAAGAATACTTGTGTAGAGCTGAAGAGGCTTGATAGAAAAGAATACTTGTAATCTTGCAAGATTAGTGGAAATCCAGTGGTGGTTTGCCCTGGGACTGGACGTAGCTCACAAGTGGTAGTGAGTGAACCAGGATAAATTATTGGCTAAGTTTCCTTTCCCTTAAACTCTTTCAATTCAGTTTTGAACTAACAAAGGGGTTTAGAAAAGTTTTCAAGAGCGAAAATCTTAACATCAACAAAACTATTTATCAAAACTGTCTTTGTCTGAACCAAGGTTCAGAAGGTAGTAACTAACGTCAGACGATCTTTATCATGAAGTTTTTCAGAAACTTTTTAAATATTCTCTATAACAAAAAAGTTTCCATTCAAACACTATTCAAAAACCCCCCTTCTAGTGTTTCCCTGTTTTCTTACAAAGAAGCCTAATGTCATGAAAATCTAAACACTTGTCCATTCCTTCTTTTCTCCTACATGCAAAAAGGGAAGACAAAATTCACTTCACATTTTCTCCTTCCAAGAGCCATGAACCCTCTCCCTTTCTCTCCATCTTCCATTTTCTCCCAAACACTTCTAAGCTCATGGTTCCATTTGAACCTTAAGCTTCAAAAACCTAGCCTCCAACCTTGTAGATTCTTGCTTTGGTGATCAAAGGAGCTCAAGGAGGGGCTGTTTTGAAGTTGTGGCTGCAACCTTTTTCTTGAAGAATTTCCTTAGGTAAAGGGGGGGGGGAGAACCTTGAACTCTAGTAGGATTGGTTACTAGAGTTAAGGATTACCCTTGATCCTTGTCTCTAAACTCTTTTTCCTAAAAAAATGGATTCTTGGAACCTATTCCCTTGAGGGAATGGTTCGGCTTTTTGCTTGTGGGTTGTATGTGTGTTTTGAAAATTGTTATGATGCTTAAATGTGTTCCTTTTGGTGGTTTTGGATGCATGCAAGTCTAGAAATTTGTAAGAAAAATTTTCCTCTTCTCCTTGAATGGGTTCGGCATTGACTTGTTAATGGGGGCTACTGTCTTAAAAATTTTTATTTGATGTTGTAATATGCTTGGATGATTATCTAAGTACATGCATGTGATTGTTTGAATTGTAAAATTGATTGGTGTGCTTGAATCATGAAAATGGTGTTTTTTGAACCTATGAACAAAATGTGAACTTGATAATTGTTAATTGATGTATTTGATGAATTGGTATGATATTGCTTGGTTTAAATGCTTGTTGATGATCATGCTTGAATTTGGTGAATTTTGGAATGTTTGGATTTCGGTGTTCTTGATGAACATTCATGGTGTTCATCCATGTTCTTCATGTTCTTGAGTATGTTCATAAGGAACTCATGAAAGTCTTGGTTTGATTTTGATTGGTCATGAAAAATGTTTAAGTGTTTATGGGCCCTAGTGGCCACAATAACAAAAGAAAATATAACCATTTAGGTGTTAACTAATGTAAATGGAAATAATATTTTAGTAAATTCTACAACAAAATTCGGATGCAAAAATAAGGCTAATTAAAGTCACCCTAAATCATAATATTGGATAAATGTGAAAAATTAGATCCTTATGGTTACCTACCATTGGCCTATAGTTTAGGCCCAATGCCTTCAAAAAAAAAGAAAAGGTCAAGACCCTTTAAAATTCAACCAAAAATTTTTATGGACTTGGGCTTAAATTAGAGTGGACTTCAACTCTAATCAAACTCATCAAGACTAAACTAGAAATTTATTAGTAGGCTTAACTAATCCACTTCTCTAAGTTGACTAATCCAATCCACTTAAGTTAATCAAGTAAAGGATAATAATTAAGATTAAAGTTAATTAACCCTAATGAAGATTAACCTTAATCTTAATCATTAATCACTAATGAAGTATTAGTCAATAATTAAGACTTAATGATGATTAAGAACTAATTAATTTGATTAACCTTAATCAATGTAATTAAAAGCTTAATCTAGTTAAAGAAGAGATTAGCGATAATTAGGAATTAATTAGGATCTTAAGTAAAGATTAAGACTTAATTAAGGAGAATTAAGATTAATTACAGTTTAATTAAGGAAGACTAATCATAATTAAGGGTTAACCTAGTCTTAATAGACATACAAGATGAATTAAGATAGGTAATAATATTCATAAGACCAATCATAAGTCTTAGTAAGCTATAGGACTTAAGTGAAAGTGATCATCCATTTAAAGAAAAACATTAGTACAATCTACCTTAAAAGTTTGTAACCACACACTCTTTCTGCATAAGACTTGAGAGCTTAGTGAGAGAGTGCGGTCTTAACCGAGATGGGGTTTGTTTTTCCTTGTGAAGGAAACACTGATCGGGTCGTACCATGGGAAGGTGGTGACGTAGATGATTCAATGGGCTTTTCCTGCAAGGATGTGTATGCTTGCGAAAGCATTGTTTGTATGACATGCATCATAAAGCATTGATGATGTTCAAGGTGAAAACCTACGACCTAATATGGCAGTGACACTTGATACAATGTGAAATCGGTTGGGAAGGGTGCACTGTAGGATTTTGCAAGAACGACAGCGGGTCCTCAAAAGGACGCCAACCCTGAGGATACCTAGCTCCTGGAAGATCTCAAAGGACGTAGGTTAGCTCCCTACGGTCGAGATCGTGGAACCCGCTTAGCTATTCCTGTCGCTCTCATGATTTTCGGGTCATTGGATTGTCTGGAAGACGGATAAAATAATTTGGCCAAAATATATGAGCAATGCTCTTTGTCCGACGCTAGTACAGACTCTACTCCTGATACGTTGTACATATATGGTCAGGCAGTTGCTGTGTGCACTGTGGATGGTGATGTTTTCCCCCGGCCCTCATGCATTAGTTATGACATTGTAGTTGCAAGTAGCATTAGCTGTGTGCATCATGATGAATATGAATTGTATTCAACTCGTTGGTTGAAATTGTGTGGAATTTCTGTGTGTGTGTTCTAGTCTACTATATCCTATGTGTTGTTGAGTTCATGTGATGTGTTCTCACCCTTCCTTTCTGTATTGGTTATTGTATCTCTTTCGCTACGTCTATAGCCCGACTTGGAGATCCTCACTATGTCGTCAATAAGGGTACAGCTTAGTGGACCCCCAGGATACCTGGCGGTGACAGACATCCCCAATAGATGCGTGTTTACCGGGAGGTTTGTATATCATTACTCACCCAGCCTCACGTTAATCCAAAGATAGACTTTCACCGTACCAGTGACTCTTGAGTTTCCTACGCCACCGAGATTAGTGCGTTATACACCTTTCGTCGCCTCCGTCATCGTCTTGCTTCTTCGGTGTCATCTCGGTCACGTGGATGGCAGACATGGTTGGGCCAGACTCCCCAAGATACTCACCCACTTCTGAGCTTCAGCTCACACCTTTTGCGTGCTGATGCGCAAGGCCGCTCTCTCTCAATGAGTTAGAGTTGTATGTCATTGATGATACGTCAGAGAGGAGGAGGAGGAGCCGGAGGAGGACCCCTCTAGCGACGAGTAGGATAGTGTTGTTTTGAGTCTAGTTAGTGCAATTCTGATTTGCAACCTCTCTTTGTATTTTATTGAGGTCTTATTTATTTTAGCTCACTTCTAGAACTCTTATTTGATGTTACTTTTGTATACTAAGAATAGACTATTTCTGTTATGTAATTTCATGCACAGTTTATTTTCATATGTTGACTTGCAAAGGTATGTATGATGTACGTTTACGCGATATGGTACTGTTTCTCGCGTTTTTCGAAACGAGTTTCACCCAATACGAAGAATATTTTATAAATGCTTGAAAATAGAATTAGAGATGTAGAAGGTTGACAACTACGAAACCCATTTCAAAAAAAAAAATTCCGCATTTTTAACGACTCATGTTAGTACTATCGTTGGTCACGTACAACGCATGTGGCCATCTTAGTGGTAACTTGGGGTGTCGCATGCTCCGCCTTGACGAGAAGCCCGATTGCTCTTGTTACGACGGACTTCCCCTTGAACTCTCAGAGGCCCAGTAGGCCAAAAGACAAACTCCCAGGCCTCATCACCACACCCAAGTAGGCCTAGACTCACTCGTTCGGGCTTTGTTCAGCATATCTCGAAGGCGTCTTACAATCCTCTCTCGTACACATTCTTAATTTGGGCCTCATCCTCAGGGGTCGAAGTAACTTTACTTTGCAATAGAAAAGAAACTTTAAGGTAAGTTATTTGAAAATGTCATAACTTATAAAAATTATGTAAAATAAAGGCATTTTTACAGTAAACATCAGAGGCATATTAACCTAATTTTAAAAGTTTAAACTAAATATTAAAAACATACCTATAACAATAAAAAAAAACTTAAAAAAAACAAATAACAATCAATCTCCTACAAACATTTCTAAATCATATTTTAATTTAATACTAATCTAAAAAATATTTTAATTTAACTTTTCAATCTAAATCAAATAAACTATTTAAATAATTTTAAAACAAAATAGTTGCCTATATAAATAAATACCTATATAATTAAAGTAACTACTTGTATAATTAAATATGTATATAATTAAATAATTAACTATATAATTAAATACATATACACTAATTTACAAAATTACCTATTTTAATACCTATATAACTAAATAACTACCTATATAATTAAATACCTATATTATTAAATAACTAACTATATAATCATATAACTATAATTAAAAAACATAAATTAACTTAATTAAATTATTACCACCACCTGGACGGTGCGGCAGATGGTGGTGGATGGAGGAGGAGGAAGAGGGAGGAGGGAAGAGGGCACAAAAGGGAGCTATGGAGCTTCTGATCGATTCAAAATGAACCTTTATATGAGGGAGAGTGTTTAATTGGTGGGGAATTGAATTTGAGAGAGAGAGAGGGAGGGAGAGGGGGTAGGTGGCCGAAGGAGAGGGGCTACAAGAGAAGACAAGGGGGAAGGAGGAGAAAAGAGGGGAAGGGTTTTGTGCGCTAAGTTTTAAACATAGCGACAGTCAGGCCGTCGCAAAGTTAAAATATACGCAGACGCGCCAATTTTAATTTGCTCATCGCTACGTAATATGAACATAATGACGGACAAGCCACAAACTATTAATGGCACAGTTACGTATTAACTTCACATTTAAGTTGTAGCGAGGACTTAGCGACGGTTAAGCTTCGCTAGTAGCGACGGTATATGGCCGTTGTTTACGTTTTCGCTTTTAAAACGTGCATTCTTGTAGTGACTTCAATAGACTTCGTCCTAGTAGGAGCATAACAATTTTTAAAAAATAGTTGGAAACAATAGTGAGTTCTGTCGTATTATTTCATACGGAAGCTCCCCATGATGACTACAACATTCCTTAATCAGAATTCCTAAGTACTTAGACCTACAACATTTACATTAGAAATAAAACCATTTTAAAAGACTCATCACTTAAGGATAACCACACACATCAACATAAAACCACCATTCACATATATTGCATCATAATAATTTATAACAAGACAATCTTTTGTTTCATTCAT